>JAZGTL010000053.1:1200000-1800000 GCA_037349345.1 Oemleria cerasiformis | reverse complement strand
TTTTGGTTTTTTGTTGGTTTAGTCAAAGCTTTACAAGTTACCGGAGTCTTTACGCACGTGATTTTCGACATTAATTGCTACCTCCATGGCATCGGAAAAGAACGTACTCATCATAGTCCTCTTCCTCTACTTCTAGCTAATGCACTACTAGTGTTTTGTAGCACGTGCCTTTCGAGTAATTACGTCCAGATGTTTCCTCGCTGCCTATTATCTCGTCGGCAATTTTCTCTCTAATTTCTCCATTTCCTGCAAAGTTCTGCATCCCTGGATGCGGTAGAACTGGCTTTAGCTTGGGCTACTGGTAGGGTTGTAATCTTCTTTTTTAGCGTGCTCCTCATTGACCATGCTCTGGCCATTGTTTGTTAGTACCGCCTCAGTGTCATGGGGCTCTTGAACTAAGGGTAAGCAGGTTGTTGTGGTCTCTTCTGGCCATTGTTTGTCAATACCGCCTCAACGTCATAGGGCGCTTGAACTAAGGGTAAGCAGGTTGTTGTGGTCTGTTCTGGCCATTGTTTGTCAGTACCGCCTCTGCGTCGTGGATGAAGATCGGTGCTTGGACTAGCAGGATTCATGATCGCTATTTTGTTCACTCTCCGCCATTGCATTGGCGGAACTAGACGAGTCTAAAACAAGCTAGTTTTTGACAAATCATGCTTTTTCGTCGTCCCTTAGTTGTCCAGATCACTTTGGGATAAAGTTGCTCCACCAAGCGTGCCAAAATACGTTTACCCCGACGAATCACCAAATCTCTTCAATCAGACTAAGAAATTTTATTAATTGCGAGCGTGCCACTATAAATACTTGAATGAGTGATAAACTGGCTGAATAAAGAATTGCACCAAGAAAGCTAACTTTACTCGAGATCATTAATTGGACTTCAAAATAAGGACTTCAATTCTATCTTCTACAACCACGAGAAAGTGATTCAGTGGAAACTCGAGTTCTAAGTTAGGTTTGTTCCCTGGTTTTGGATTCGAGACACGAAACTGGCATTTGACTTGTAGACAGGGGAGGCTGAAATGCCTCTGTGAGTCTTCCCGGCCCCCAATGCAGATTAATCCTTGATTGAAAGTTTTGGGATACTGCGTGTCACTGACACAAAAATAAAATTCTCTCTTCTACAAAAGAAATAACAAAATACAAATAAAAGGAAACAACCAGAACCTACTCTATCATGCAGGAAACAAGCACCATGCCTGGAAATAAGCAGTTAACAGGCTTGTTAGGATAAGCAGTTAACAGGCCTGTTAGGATAAGCAGCAGCGGGAATCTTGGCAGAATGAGGTATTTACGGACTGGGCACGTGCAAGGCACCTTCAGCAGACGGAGTCGGCTGGAAACAATCGATACTAAAGGCAAAGGATATTGGTAGAGTCGTAGAGAAATCTTCAATCACCTTGAGGAGGCCTAAAATCGTCACAAGAGTCGAGAGTGGCTTGAATCTTAGAACTAGGTCCCTGAATTGCATTTAGGATTTGTGCTATAGTTGTAAAAGTTGTGTGTTCTTTCTTGCACAAACTTGCCATAGTTATAATCATCAAAATCTTACCCACTCAAATTGAAGCAACGTGGCCTTCCCAGATGTATCTCTCACACCTTCCATAGTAGGCAGAAAAATTTGAGCTTGAATCCTATTTATTGCAATCAAACCCCCACACTTGGCAGGAAAATTGAATGTAATGAGGATGATTCTTATTTGTGAGAGCAAAATATTACTCTTATGAATTTGATTCATATTGTGGTGAGCCATATCATTTAATGGAGAGAGAAAAATGAAAACAAGCAATAAAAATGTATTAACCAATAAAAATAAGTTGGGATCTCGCAATTAATACATAAAACTAGCTATTACACTCACTCGAGTAGAAATAACCTTATAGAAATATTCAAACTTAGGTGGGCCTGATTCTTATAAATATGAATCAAACTCGCAGTTTAGGGCCTTAGATAACTAATTAGAATCGAACACCATAACAAACAATAGAATCCAATTTGATGTTTCATGTAATACAATTTGATGGTACATACAAGTATACAACACACAGATGCTACAAGTCCAAATGAGAAAAATTGAATTTGGATTCTGATACAGTTTTACAAGGGGATGTCGTTTCTATAATTGGATGAATGAATTGATATTAATTTATATATCTACCTATGGCCTTTGTGCATGTTAAACAAGTTTAAAATGACAAAAAATTTGCCCCCAATTCCAGTGTTGCTTCATGTCTTTCAATTAAGCAGATTCTTCAGCAAAAACTTTGTATATGAAATCACGAAAACGCCTCGAGTATTGTCTGGGATCGACGGCAGAGATGGAGGTTGGATCATATTGGATGGACTTGTATGCATGCTCAAGCTTCTTGCTGATATCATAGTCTTGAAGGATGTCTATAATCCCAAAGAACATTATCACTTCATAGTACTCTCCTGTTGGCTCTCCCACAAGCTGAAACTCACAATCACTTTTTCTCTCTGTCTTTTCAACTCTTGCTGGCATGTTCAACCCCAACTTGATACTAGCCCACCTGCAATTCATAATGCACAATTTCAATTTCTTTCCTTTTCTCACAAACCAAACACATCTTAATCATGATGTTATTGTTTGTAGCACACAACTTGTTAGAAACCGAGTGCTTATAGTTCACCTGGATGGGTCTAAAAGAAGCTGATCCATGTCTGCTCTCGAAAGACGGGGAGCTCCATCACTCTCTTCTTCACCTGTGATCGAAGCCTCTTGTATGGTGGGAAATCGGTTTATCCAAAGAATTTATAATTATAGGACATATATATATTATATATAAAAAAAGAAAATTCAATAACCAGTAGGAGTGAGGGCTCCAGAAGGAATCAGATCCCCAGCAGCTGATGTATTTCTGAAATGAAGCCCAACCAACAGACTATAATCCATTATTCTCTCCTGCTCAAGGAACTCGCAATCTCTATCGATTTGCCTGAAAAACATGATACATATAACAATGTAGAGTTTGGGATTAATGTCTCATTTATTTGATGAGGAGACGAAGCCAAAAGAGTAAAAAATGAACCTGCAAAACTCTTGAAACCATGACTTCTGAAGTCGAAATATAAAGTTGAGATCGAGGTCTTTAAGGATAGTCATTTCATCAATCTCTGTCAGAGGTTTATCTGTTGTTCGCCCCAGGGAAGACCCCTTGAGATCGAAACGCCTATGAATGATGTATTCGGAACAGAAGAGGTTTCCCATGATGATGAATCTCACCTGGATAGAGAAATCATACAAGCTTAATACATACAAGTCTCAAACTCAAAGTTAATAGAATTATAGATAGATACCTTCTTTTGAATTGGTTGGCCAGTTAGCTTTACACAATGCAGACCATAAAATTTGGTGACTAGAGTGTCTTCGTATGCTCGAACATGGTTATAGTAGGCCGAAAGCATCCTCATAAGCACCTAATGAATTCAGCATGAGTTTGAAATTCTTATTTAGTTAGCGCTTACAACTTAGAACCAGTAAATGCATGAGGAGTGGAGATGGAATTAACTCACTTTAACTTCAGCCTTCTTCATTGTTTTGATCATGTAGCGGTCATCGTTGGTCAAGTAAAAGAAGCTGCCACTTTTACCGGGAGATGAGAGTTCCCGAAGAGCATCATTCCCACAGATCGATAACATGTAATCCGCTGGATCGACCTTGAACAACTTCCTAAGCGTCCTGGATGCATATGTAGGGAACAAAGTTAGGAATTAGAGAAGCCTAATTTATTATGAAGCAAAAAGTGAGTTATAAAACCTGAAAACTAAAGGGCAGTAATCCTTCCATTTAAATTCACAGGACTGGTGTGGTGGTGTGTACTTGGAGCCTTCAGGGGGAAATCTTGTCCAATATTTTTCTCTCGGGTCGAATGCTGAAGGCTTCAGGTCAAGGGATCCAGAGGGACCTGGTCTTCCAACAGAATGCCTGAGCATGGAATCAATCATCATATATATATGAATCAAACGAATATCTTACTGCACAAGAAAGTTTTTTAGAAAAAAAAACCTGATTCCTAGCTGCAAATTGAGCATGAGTTCATAGTTTTTGTGGCCCTTGCTGATTGTTTCCCCCTGTCTCCTCGCTGTCTTAGGATCCTTCATAGGCAGTCCCTTTGGTATCCCATCGTCGACATTTAGACCCATCAAATCTTCTTCCAACAATTCAGCTGCCCCAACATTGGAAGCTCTACTATTATTACAAGCAGCAGATTGCTGATTAGGATCATGTTCACCATCCCACATTTGCATCCTATCAAATGGTCTATCCAACCCTACACTTACCCTCCCATCCACCGACATTCTTCTTGGCTTCACACTCTGATCACCTTTGGATGATCTCCAAACTGCAAGCTTCTTCTGTGATGGCAAAATCGAAACCTTCTCCCCGGGACAAATCACACAATCCTTCAAATCAACAGTGTACACAAGATGAGGATCCCATTCAAGATTGGCATCTGGGGATGACTGGGACGGATAATAAGTCCCATTTTGCTCATTTGGATCTTTACTCCAATTCCCTACATAAAGACTCCCATCAGGCCATCTGAAAGTCCCATTCCCCTTAGGCACACAATCTTCCAAATTCCCGTCATATCTATTCCCATTAATCCAAACCAATGAGCCTTTCCCACAAATCATTCCATTCTTCCATTCTCCAATATAATGATTCCCATCCTTCCATTGATACCTCCCATTCCCTTCCTGCAAACCGCGTCTCCATTCTCCTTCGTACCAATCCCCATTCGAATAACTCTTATTCCCTTGTCCATGTTTCAAATTCATGACCCATTGTCCTTTGTAAGTGTCCCCATTCGTACCTGTGTAGGTACCATTTCCATCCATGTATCCACTCTTAAACTCCCCCTCATACGTTGCCCCGGAAGGCCAACTGAACCTCCCCTTCCCCATGGTTTTGCCTTTAAACCACTCTCCAACATACATACACCCGTCGGTCCACAAGTACTTGCCTTGGCCATGGGGAAAATTTTCGCACCAATACCCCGTGTAGTAGTCTCCATTGGGAAGAATCCTATCTGCATGATATATAATTTCTGCAGGGCCACAATCACTTTCGTCGCTACTATGATCATGATCATCTTCGTCTGCTGCTGCTGCATGCTCCACAGAGATTCCAAAAATGCTATTCGCACGCTTTCTTGCAGCCTGAGTTTTTCGCACCGTTGCCTCCCACGCCTTGTACACACTACTACCTGTGTCTTTGCTCATTTCTGCCTCCAAATCATGCACTCTTTACATTTCCATTTCCATTTCGATGTATATATACACCTAGACCTAGCTACTCTTTTCTACAATGAAATTATGTATATAAACATGACGAGACTTGCTAGCTAGAGATCAAAAGATCAAAGAATTGTAATAAGTACAAGACAGACGAAATCATGGTGGATTAATGTACAATGCAGCATGATGAACAACAATATTCAAAGAAAAACAGAAAGAAAAAAAATTGTTTGTTTTTGTGAAGAAAGCGAAAAGTTGGATTGAAACAAAAGAAGTGCCTTTGGTTTGTGAAACCAGATCGATCAACAAGTGTGTGTGCCTGTTTTCCAAAATTTTGACAAGTGGTAGAACTTATTTCCTTCAAATCCACATAAAAAACAGGCGGAGTTTTCGCACCAGCAATAAGATTTTTATCTACGTAATTACCTTTCTTTGTCAAAATTTGTATGGTTGATTGTATATCATGTTAGTTATACACGTGTATATATATTGTATCAGATTTTGTTGTGTCAACAAAAATGAAATATCAGATGAAGAAAGAAAGTAGATTTAATTAGTGTCATGGTGGTTGAATTTTGATTAATTGTTTTGCAAATACGTTTGTTGTTGCTTTGTGGTTGAGAGGGAGTGTCTCCTTCATCTCCTACAATCTCTAACAACCATAGACACCGCCGGGCATCTTGTCCACCTTATTGCTTAATAAACTTGGGGAATTTTTATTTTTTGCTAAAAGAACATGTCTCCTTACTAATTAGTAATTACTATGGAGGTTGCCCCAAAGACGAGCTTAGAGCAACTCCAACAGCTTCACAAACTCCATCAAGAAGCCCTCTTGGTTCACCCGGATAACTTGGGAAACTGAAAAATAACAATACATCAATAAGTAGAATTCTCAGTTTTCTAAGGGGCACAACAAAATAAGAGCCCGTTTGATAACCATATTTCATAAACGAGATTCATAGACTGGGTTAGAGTTTAGCATTAGTAGTAGTTTTCTTTTGCCCACTTAGAGATATGCTACTATTGTTGTCAAGATAGTCTAGGATTTGCCCTTAATACCAAAAACAGGTGAAGAAGACATCAGACATAATCCGAAGCAGATGAGACTGAAGTTGAATTGATCCCAGATACGTTTAGCCAAAAGAAAGCATCCCTCGATTTTCTAATTGAATTGAACTCAAATCACGATAAAGTTTTTGTGACATACCCTGACGCGAATAGTCTACGAGCGCTAAGTCAAACAATCCAGAAAGAAAACAAGCTGCACCCATTCTCTTTTGAAAAAACAAGGCAAATACTAGTGTTATAGCACACCCAAATATTTGACCTGAGAAAGTAATGGAACTGGAACATATAAAATGAAAAAGAACCAAGCCACTCAAATTTTTCTAGCATTGAAATTGGTGACATGCTTAAAAACCAGATAGTCATATATATACAGATGGAGAAAAGGTATGGAAGCCATAATCATACAAGAAAAATCTTAATTTTCATCTGTACCCCAAGCATCATCTTTCAACTTTTGCCTCATGACAATGCGGCTCCTTCGATCATCTGCCTGTTTTTTCAAATCCATGGACCGAATGGCTGTGGAAGGTAGTTTCAGTCCCATTCCGTGCGCTATGAGCCTCTGGGCAGTTCTTGCTGATGTTTGTGGCCTTTGTCGGGGAGGTTCCAGATCTAAGATGAAAATAACAATGCATGAGTATTTAAATCATCTGGATAGCCATCAGAGATAATTTTTCACTTCTTACATTCAGATCTTTACAATAGAAAATAATTCATAATGTTCATTTGGCTAGGAAAATAATATTTGTAGATATGGAGAAAACAAGCTACTGGCCCCTGTGGCTGTTTGTTTCAAGAGGACATTGAAGAGTAAAGGGTACGAATTTATGTTGCTTATTTTACCTTTTGGTGAAATTGAGCTCAAAAGGGTATCATTCTCATCAAGCACTCGCACTGTCATAGTACATCGAATGCGTCTATGAGCTTCAAGTGCTGCATCAAATATTAAGAAACATCAATTGATCAAAATAACTTTGAAGAAGAAAATCATAACCAGATAATGAATTGCAATTATGCTTAAATAAGCTCAAGAAGATAAGGATTAAAGAAAGTCCAACAGCAACAGAAAGGAATACTCCAGTCTATGGCAACCTACTAACGAGAAAATTGAGAAATATCTATACATTAAGACATAATTGCATTTTGATAACTGATGTAGGACAGAACAGAATAGCAGAAAACTATAACTTAGCGGAAGCAAACTCTAGGAAAACACAAGAATAAAACTATAAAATAGGGTTTGGAATCACTCCAAGGGTTTCACACCCGAAATTGGCTTCACACCAAAACTTGGTTTTGCACCAAAGAAGTCCTTTTGCAGGAAATAATTCTCAGAAAACTTTTATTCATAAACGCATAGCCCTCCATTGAATTGCAATGGGGTATTTATGGGGAACTAAACAAACTAGAATTCCTAATTAAAACAGAAATTGAAAAGAACGTCCTAATCCTATTAGAACATGGAAACATGTCTATTCCTACTTAAAACAGAAATAAGAAAACTGTAAATCAAAAACTATAATGGAAAACTACTAAGAACAGAAAAGTCTAATTTAACCATAAAGATATGGTTGAATTAGATGGCCTGTTCTTTCCTCTCTTCCGTTGGTAAACCTTATAAGGTTTGTCAACGATGTCCTCATCAATTCCCCCCGGATGAGAAGAGCTCGAATCCGGCGAGATAAAGCTGTAGTATCGCTCCAACATGTCGGGATCAATCCGCTGCCTGTCCTCCTTTGTAATCCAAGTATTGTCAGAGTCTGGCCTATGTTTCCATTTCACAAGAAACTTTTGATAGCCACCTTGCCTGGTTGAAACAACTGTTTCATCCAAGATATCTTCTACAAGGTCCCTTGGTGGAACTCGGGAACATGGGAAAAATCCTGCACTTGAAATGAATATGGAGCAAAAGGTGGAAGTGGGTTAGTACTAACAGGGCTGTCTAAGGTAGGAGACGTGATAGGTGCCCGGTATTGAACTAGATCCTTAATATTAAAAGTTGCACTAATGCCCATTTCAGAAGGGAGTTCTAACACACAGGCATTAGCTCCGACACACTATAGGATTTTAAAAGGTCCCATACTCCGAGCTTGTAACTTCTTCGCAACTCCTTGTTGAAACCTTTCAGGTTTTACTTGCACCATAACATAATCCCTGACTGAAAATTCCTTAAACCTTCGATGAGCATCAGCCGCAAGTTTGTATTGCTCATTGTTGGTGTTAATTCTGCGCATAATTTCTGCATGCAACTCATGAAGATGACTTGCAAATGCATCAGCTGATGCAGACGATCTATGTGAGATTGACATGGGGATAAGGTCAATAGGAGCCCGAGTTTTATGCCCATAGACAGCTTCGAAGGGACTCATTCCGATGGACCTGTTAATTGAATTATTATAAGCAAACTCTGCAATAGGTAAGATAGAATCCCATGACCTGATCCGCTCTTCAACTAGGCTACGTAACAGATTACCCAAACTTCTATTGACTACCTCTGTTTGCCCATCTGTTTGTGGGTGATATGCCGAAGAAAACTGGAGTTTAGTACCCATCATCCGCCATAATGTCTTCCAAAAGTAACTCATAAATCGAACATCACGATCTGAAATAATCATTTTTGGTAACCCATGTAAACGAACCACTTCTTCCATGAAGAGCTTGGCTACTTGGGAAGCATCAAATATCTTAGAACATGGAATAAAATGTACCATTTTAGAAAAACGATCCACAACCACAAAAATAGAGTCATGTCGTCTTACGGTAGTAGGTAACCCAAGTACAAAGTCCATGCTGATATCTTGCCATGGGGTGTGGGGAACGAGTAGTGGAGTGTATAATCCGGTGTTCTGCCGCTTAAGCTTTACCATCTGAAACAATAGTTTTTGGTAACCCATGTAAACGAACCACTTCTTCCATGAAGAGCTTGGCTACTTGGGAAGCATCAAATATCTTAGAACATGGAATAAAATGGGCCATTTTAGAAAAACTATCCACAACCACAAAAATAGAGTCATGTCGTCTTACGGTAGTAGGTAACCCAAGTACAAAGTCCATGCTGATATCTTGCCATGGGGTGTGGGGAATGAGTAGTGGAGTGTATAATCCGGTGTTCTACCCCGCTTATGCTTTGCCATCTGACATGTCCGACACCTCTTGACAACCTTGGCTACATCTCGTTTGAGACCCGGCCAATAGAATCGGTCTTCCACAAGGCCAATTGTTTTATCTCTGCCGAAATGACCAGCTACTCCTCCAGCATGTAATTCTAGGATCAGAAACTCTCGTAATGATGTACGGGGAATAAAAGTTTATTCCCTTTGAAAAGGAATCCATCTTGCACGGTAAAGTTGCTGTTTTTGGAGTTGTCTTCCACAATTTCAGTATACACGGCTCCAAAATCTGGGCAATTTGGATACTCCTCTTTCAATCTTTCAAACCCAGTCACTCCCACATTCATAGTGTGTAAAAGGAAAACTTTGCAACTAAGGGCATCTGCTGGTTTATTCTCCACGCCAGATTTATGTTTCAGGACAAAAGTATATTCTTGAAGGAACTCGACCCACTTTGCATGACGTGGGTTTAACTTCTTCTTCTGTGAGCTTAGGTATCGTAGAGCCTCATGGTCCGAAAATAAGACAAATTCCTGCGGCAGTAGGTAATGTCTCCAATGCCTTAATGCTTGAACAACCGCGTAGAACTCCTTATCATAAGTAGAGTAACTTTGCTTTGCCTCATTCAATTTCTCGCTAAAATAAGCTATGGGATGTCCTTCTTGGTGCAGTACCCCACCAATTCCGACTCCCGATGCGTCACATTCTACTTCAAAAGCCTTTGTGAAATCTGGGAGACGCATTACTAGAGCTTCAATCATTCTGGCCTTGATTTCTTTGAATGCTTTAGCAGCTGCAGTTGACCATTGAAACTGTCCTTGCTTAATACAATCTGTGATAGGAGCCATTATCGAGCTAAAGTTGCGGACAAATCTGCGATAGAACATAGTTAGTCCATGAAAACTACGAACTTCATGAATAGTTCTCGGCTCAGTCCAATCGACAATAGCTTTGACCTTTTGGGGATCTGCCTTCATACCCTCCAAAGAAACAATAAACCCCAAGAAAACAGCTTGACTAGTCATGAAGGAACACTTAAGGTTGGCAAATAATTTCTCTTTTCTAAGAACTGTGCAGACTTGTTTAAGATGATAGTGCTATAGATCAAAATATCATCAAAGTAAACGACTAGGAAATTACCCATAAATGGTCTCAGGACTTGTGTCATAACCCTCATAAAAGTGCTAGGTGCATTGGTTAGTCCAAATGGAATAACGAGCGATTCGTATAGACCATCCTTCGTCTTAAAAGCTGTCTTCCACTCGTCTCCAGGTCGAACACGAATTTGGTGATACCCACTCTTCAAGTCTATCTTTAGAGAAAATAGTAGCTCCAACCATCATGTCCAAAATGTCATCAAGTCTGGGTATTGGAAACCGATACTTCACTGTGATTTTGTTGATTGCTCTGCTATCAATCAACACACGTCCTCCATGTTCCATCCTTCTTAGGAGTAAGAAGGGCAGGTACAGCGCAGGGGATAAGGCTTTCTCGAATGAATCCCTTTTCGAGGAGGTCATCAACTTGCCTTTTTAACTCTGCATGCTCAGTCGGGTTCATCCTATAATGAGGTAAGTTGGGTAAGGTCGTACTAGGGGGTAAGGTCGTACTAGGGACTAGGTCTATCGCGTGCTGAATGTCACGCAAGGGAGGAAGTTCGTTTGGGAGGTCTGCAGGAAAAACGTCACTGTATTCCTGTAGGACAGATTTCACAGCCATCGGCTTGTGTAGTTGATGACGAGTCTGATTTCTTTGCCACTAAGGCATAGATGGGTGAACGGTCTACTGCTTCTTTGAGAAGTTCAGCCGTACTAATGAGATGTAAGCCCTTCCTTTGAATGGTCTTGTGCTGATCTCTTTTGTTGATAGCTATTTGAGGGGCAGTTTTGGATGGTAAAGGTTTTAGTGTGATTCTCTTCCCTTTATGAATGAAACTGCACTCATTGGATTGTCCTACAGTTTGGACATCATTATCATATATCCATGGCCTGCCCAATAGGATATGACCCACCTCCATAGGTACTACATCACACCAGACATCTTCCTTGTAGGATGATAGTTGAATCGGTACTAGACATTGCTGAGAAACAGGAATAGAGGAAGTGTGGATCCATGACACTTTGTATGGTTGTGAATGATTTATAGGAGATAAACCAAGTCGGGAAACTGTTTGCGCAGAAACGACATTGATACAACTCCCATTGTTAATAATGAGCTTGCAGTTTTTGTCACCACATATGACATAGGTCTGAAAGATTGATGTTCATCGCCAATCGTCGTCATTCTCAGGTAGAGTCAATGTGCACCTCACAACCGCTAGGTTTGGTGCAGTGTAAGTACCAGATCTACCATCACCGTCCTCATCACTAAGTGGCATTTCAGGCTCATAAACCTCTTCTTCGAAGTCACCATCAGTGTTTGCCGCAAATAGATTTCGGGGTGTATCCCTTGTAGGGCAGTGGGCAGCAAAGTGTCCATATCCTTGGCATTTATAGCAGCGTGTAGATCCACCTCGCATGTCTTGGACTGCCTTTCCTTTATCCCATTTGGTTGTACTAGTCGTAGTAGTCTCCCTAGGAGCTGGATCTAACTTTGTCCCAGATGTACTAGCACGAAAATCAGCCTTTCGTGGTTCAAGTTGCTTGGCAAAGTTTGTGGGTTTTCAGGTACTGTTCTAGTTCTTGCACCACTTGATAAGCTCTCTCTAGGGAGTTCACATCATGAGGAATCAATTCCCTTTGCAGCTCCGGGCGCAGGCCTGTCCTAAAACGAGATTAGTCACCAGTCGATCTTCCCTTACATCACATCGTAACATGAATTCCTCAAACTTGGCGACGTACTCAGAAACTGGCATGCTTCCTTGGCGAAGAGATTGCCACTGGTCTAGTAGTCGTTGTTGATAAGACACAGAGACATACTTTTCCTTCAGCCTTTCTTTCATCTCATGAGCAATTGGCTCTTGACGGGCTCTTTCCACTTGTCTCTAGGTTTGTCAAAAATAGGTTCGCTTGACCAACCAATTTATACTTGGCAAATCTGACTTTACGACCTTCAGACATCTCATACCATTCAAAATAACGGTCCATAGCAGCTAAAAAGTCAAGGAAAGTTTTAGGATCTAACACACCATCAAAGCTAGGAGCATCAAGCTTGATTGATCTCATAACCCTTTCCTCAGGATCTGGCTCACGAAAGTTCTGTCTTTCTCTTTCTCTATCATGTCTTCGATCATCATCATTGTTCCTATCACGATCTCTGTCACGACGAAGATCTTCCAGCGCTGCGGAATGCTCTTGCAATCTGGTCTGAATTCCAGCAACCTCTTTTGATAAATTCTCTATGAATTGTACGATCCGATCTGTATCCATGTCTGATGGATATGCCCAATCACTACGAATTGTGGACATACAACGGTGCCCAGAGGAGAAAGAATCTGCTCTGATACCAAATTTGATGTAGGACAGAACAGAATAGCAGAAAACGATAACTTAGCGGAAGCAAACTCTAGGAAAACACAAGAATAAAACTATAAAATAGGGTTTGGAATCACTCCAAGGGTTTCACACCAAAACTTGGTTTCGCACCAAAGAAGTCCTTTCGCAGGAAATAATTCTCAGAAAACTTTTATTCATAAACACATAGCCCTCCATTGAATTGCAATGGGGTATTTATTGGGAACTAAACAAACTAGAATTCCTAACTAAAACAGAAATTGAAAAGAACATCCTAATCCTATTAGAACATGGAAACAAGTCTATTCCTACTTAAAACAGAAATAAGAAAACTGTAAATCAAAAACTATAATGGAAAACTACTAAGAACAGAAAAGTCTAATTTAACCATAAAGATATGGTTGAATTAGATGGCCTGTTCTTTCCTCTCTTCCGTTGGTAAACCTTATAAGGTTTGTCAACGATGTCCTCATCAATAACAACAAAAATATGACAAAAAGCAGCGGAGCAAAGGAAAATAAGCGAAGCCATCATCATAGCAAATCGTTTCATAAGAACTTCACCATTGACGCATCTTAGCCTTTATAAATTAGTAAATTAAAACTGAATAAATTAATTAATTTTTTTTTAATTGTGTTAAGATTACACGAAAAATAGAAAGCTTTTAGGGTAAACTACATAAACCCCCCTAACTATAGCGCATTATGCAAAGTCATACACGAATTATTTATCATTTATAAACTCATACAAAAACTCAAAAGAAACCCAACAAATTGCCCCCTCCTTCCATTAGTCCATTAGTACAGGTGTTAAACGCCTGCAGGGGATTGCTGGGTACAATTTTTTATGCTAAGTTAAAGATACCGTTTCCCTTCTATAATTTACTTCTTCCTACAACTTTCACATCAAAAAACCCAGTTACTTAAGATAGCTGTCACTGTTGGACCAAAAAAGAAAGGGGGCGCAACTTTCACTACAAATTTAATAATCTCAAAGAAGACTTTCGGGTCCAAGTGTTCAAGGTAGCTGTTTAATTTTGTTTCGGTTTTGTACTATAACAAACAGAGTCAATAGCATTTTATTAATCACTGGAGATGAGCCCCAGCTATTTACGATGAAACTTATTATAGTAGTTTCTAAGTTTTAGGATGATTCACATTAGGTGTCCTTTAGCTCAATTTCCAAGCCTATTAGTAGTTCTTGACATTGTCCTATTCCTATTAGGGAAAAGTGAGCTTCTAATAGCTTTTAACACTAGAGTTACTAGAGTTTGATTAATGAAAACGTCTTTCTTTCTATAAGGCATGGCTTTCCTTTGCCTTTCTGTTCTTGTTAGTTTTCAATTTTCATGTGCAACTTTCAGAGATCAATGTTGGACCAGTTTCGCTGAATCAAACATTTTCTTGCCATAATGGTTCAATTCCTCTTAGTATCAATGATACAAGTCAAATCCTAGATGTAGAAATATAATTAGGTGGATCCCTTCATCATAGACCAGCTGAAAAAAGCCCGGGCCCATTTACGGGTTTATAATTCCTGTCTTTTCTATCCCAAATCAAATTTCTATTCCTTCCCAAGTACAACCCAAAACCCCAGATAACTCCACAACCATTAGCTATTAAATAGCCTACAAATCCAAAGTGCAAGTCTGAAAATTCCAACAAACCTATTTGCTCCTTCTAACCAATACGTTTTTTTTTTACTAAATCATGTACCAGGGCATTGTTTATGACTACAGTATAAACAAGTAAAAACGTACTTGAGACCACATCTTAACTTGCATAGTTGCATTGCATACCAGGGCATTGTTTATGACTTCAGTTCACAAAACTTATGTGGTAGCAGTGAGGTCTAACAATTAGTTTATATTCTGACACACCCCCTCACATATGGGTCTCTCCCTACAACAAGAAGGCACGCACGGAATCCAACTTGTAATTCAGGGGCAAACTCAATATCTGATACTATGTGATTGTTCCTAACATATGAACCTGTTAGAATGTGGGAAAACTGTTATTTATATATTGTAGATTCTATTTCTTTCAATGGCGCACTTCAAGGTAAGGCCATCCGAAGGTGCTACTGAGTTTCACTAATGTTCTGAAAACGTCTATATTTTAAACAAGGCATAAGCCTCACTGTATTTAGATGGAAAATTCAAATTGCAAATGCGGGCAAATGCATCTTGATCTTTTGGCTGAGATCTACAAGTATTTTAAACAAAAGATTGTCGAGCTCTCTATTTCTCAACAGAGATCTCTGCATCAGGTCTACCGCTCCGTCCTTTAGGATGCTCAAGTGTGGACACCACAGAGCCCCGTTACATATGTTAAATCCTAAACCCTTATTCTGCTCAAATGGAATCAAATCACACACACACAGCTATGACTCAAATGGTGAACACTCCGGCATAAATCTAGAGGTTATAAGCTCTTACTCCCAGTCACAACAAAAGTGGTTTTGTTCATTAGGTACAAATTACAACAGCATTTGGTCAGCCTTCGTGTATAATCATACTACAACGTAAGCAGCATAAACAATAACACCACTAGCATGTCAGATAAATCCACGCCTAGTCTGGAATGTAAGGAAGTTACTAAGAATTTAATTATTAAGTTGAGAAATTCAGTAACAGTGTAATTACCAATTGATGGAGTTTGGAAAACTCCAAGTGCAACTGTATCATTGACCCAGCGAATAACAGCTCCAGGATTCCTGAAGTCCTCAAAAAGCTTCTCCAACTCTATTGTTGTAGTACTTGGTGGAAAGTCAGCCAGAACAAGAACATGTCGTGTACCATATTTTGCTGAATTCACAATAACAAATCCTTAGATTCTGCATGGTATCTGAGAAACAAATTCAAACCTAAAGACTAGAAACATCTAGATGCTAGACAAGGCTTACAAACAAAAAACAGCTAAATTTTTTCTTTTATCCTAACTAACTAATTTAAGTGATAAGTTCTTTCATGTTCAATCAAAGTGCAGGCTTTTGTATGGCATCAACATTTTCTTATATGGTTAGAAGTATTAACGGTTTAAAGGTGAATAAACATCAAAGTATGTTTTACTATATAAAATAGAACATCTAAAAATGACCATACAAAGTACAAAGTTAGCTTATTGGCTGCTCCGATGTCTTAAATGGAAAAGTTATAACTTACAATCGATTATTTTTGCATCCCCTTCCAGATTATGGCACACATTTTCATTGTCTTGTGAATCATTTTCAGCAATTAACTTATCAGAGATTTGATCACTGTAAAGTTCATGTTTCTTATATGAAAATGTTCCTCTTCCACGCCGCTTAGGGGCTTGAACTTTGGTATCTTCCAAAGAAAGTTTTGATACTTCAGGCAGAGATTGTGAGGAGAGCAATTCATCAGGTTCGCGGTCTGCAATAGCTTCCCAATCTGTAATTACAAACTTAATAACATGTCATAATTATCCTATAAAAACTTGGAAATAGGAGGAAGTAATATGCACTACAATAATACACTAGCTACTCGTATGAAACTGGCCTTCTTCTATTGACATGTCTGGGTGTAGCGGCAGCTTTGTCTCGCCATTTCTTGTCAGATCGGTTGCTTCCCTTGAGAAATCACTCATGTTTCCTGTCATGAGAAAGTACACACAATATTACTAGATCATCAAAAAATGACCATAAACTGAATTTGGATCATATCCATTTATTTAACAGTTATACACACAAGCAGATCAGTCAATCGTCAAAATAGTCGTAACAAATTTCATGAACATGAACAAGAGGTAAACAAATCTAACATAATCGGTTATTTTAAAAAACATTTATGGAGTTTTGTCAGTATGACTCCATTGTCCTCACTGATATTCGTAGCATTATCTACAACTTCAAAACAAGTGTACAAAACTAAATATTTGGTCACTCTGTCTAGATCCAAAATCACATTTCGTCATCGTGATTTGTCACTAAGTTCTGTTCCGCTAAAATTTTTAGCTCAATTTTACTTCTTTCAATTCTGTTAGCCGTCCTCGATAGGGTGTGTGCGAAGACAAAAACAAAAGATAAGACAAATACCCCATCACGTCACCGCAGACCTGTAGCCAAAATCATCTTATCTTATCTTAAGTTAGGCTCTTAGACCCTTAACAAGCACTCCAAAGATGGAGAAAGAAGGAACTCAAATTTTAAGATAAAAATTCAACCATTTTGATTCTTCTTGGGATATTGCTATTTGATAACCAAGAACCTAAGTCGAACACTCCGCTGGGAGTCTTGCCTACAAAAATCCCTTCAGAAAAAACCCCTCATTGAAGCATACCCATAACAAAAATTTGTAGAAACCCATAGTAAATTACTGAGAATACAAGGCGATATCAGAAATTTGAAAATAAAAATAATAAAAAAATTCTTTGAAGTATGCAAGGCCTTTCATAATCGCAAAACTTAAGAAATTTAACACAAAATCAAATTTAAAAAGAGGGCTAAACTTGAAAGATAAAGCCGAGATCTTGTTCCTAGTGGTAGCCATGAGAAATCAGACTCAACTTGAAAAATCGTAATCAATTTGTATGTTACTATTATTTTACATACTTCCTCCAACAGACAAACAAACAAATCCACAGAAAATCATATAAATAAGCAGTAGATTCAGAGTTGGTGACTGACTCGGCTTTGGCCACTGTCTAACTCGGCTCTGGCGCTCACTGGCTCGGAGTTGGTGTTCCTTCCGCCGACGTGTAGCTTCTCTGTTGCAGTGATGAGAGGTCGAGAAGGAGTCAAAGTCAGGCTGAGACTAGAAGGACGAAGGACCGGAGTTAGCCCCCACCATCTATTTCCTTTGCCCACTTCTTTTGTTTTCAATTTTGTTTTTTTTTTTTTGGATTCAAATTTTTTTTTTAATACAAAATAAATGTTGGATTCAATTTTGTTATTTGGAGTTCCAAGTTTTTATGATTGCTGAATTTTATCCAAATTTTGTTTATCATTTCTAAATCTTAATATTAGAGTCTGATATATAATAACTAATGTTTAAAACGGAGCTAGGTACTCCCAAGGTGACAGGTAGAGGTTTTTAACTCCTAAGCAGTCAGACCTTAAGAGTATTCACATCAGACTCTTTAAATATAAATTTTGGATAAATTTAACCTAAAATATCTCTAAAAATATTAAAATAATCCTGCAGAAAACTCTCACGAAGGAGGCTGAGATGCGGACTCCGCGGACTGGTTCGCACCAATGGATGAGAAGTGTTGATTTGTGAGCAAGGATGGAGATTAAAAGAATGAGTAAATATTTGTAGGCTTCTTTGTTTCAGTGAACTAACTTTTTTGATTAAGTTATTTGGGTTACCCGGTTGGTGACCCGACGAAATTAGGTCAAAGAAGGAGGAGGATTCCTTGCTAGTGTCCTTCTGCGAACAAAGCAACCCACTCTTGTCTCGCGCCTCTTCGAAAGGGAGAGCAGGAACTTCTTCTTTTTTTCAAAATCAGCAGTTACAAAAGGTAGATTTGTTATAATCTTGGATCGAAAGCATCAGGAGAAGCCCCAAAGTTGATTGTTGAAAACGCTTCTCCTTTCTTCCACTTTCTCTGCAACCAACTAGAACAAATTTCTTTTTCTTTCTTAATTTTCCATGTTTATCTGATTTTTTTTTTATTGTAAATTTGAAGGTTAATGCAGAATAACAATATTTCTGGAAAATTCCCACCGGAGCTGGGTACGCTTCGGAAGCTTCAGACGTTGGACCTCTCTAACAATCGATTCTCCGGTGTTGTCCCAGACTCTTTGGGTCAATTGAATAGTCTCCAATACCTGGAAGTAATTTCCTTTTAGTGTTTGTTAATGCATATTAGAATTAGACTTTGCTTGGTTGCCAGGAAAAAGGAGGAAAAAAAATTGAAATTAGTCGTCTCTTATGCTATTACCTTCGGGGATTGCTTTACTCATTGATTAAATAATTATTTTTTAAATTCTAATTTGTTCTAAAGCTTATTGGAGTTTTCTACTTAGCAACCCAATTACTATAAAAAAGAATTTATTACATTTTTAATAATTGATTACTCTTTATCTGAATTAAAATGGAAAAATGATTGGTGTTAAGCAGATGGCTTAATGCAAGATTTGATAAGATAGTTTGTTGATCACTATTATTCCAGAGGACATGAAGCTTGGGGACCGGTTACAAACCAACCAGCGAGATCGGGGGTAAAATCCTTGGCAATTTAAATACTTTTAATTTAGAGCTAAAATATAAAGTGAATGATGGGGGTTATATATGTTGTCATTCGCCTTACGGGGGTGGGTGAGTTAAACTGCAATTTTGTTAACCATTGGGGAAACCAGTGCATTGGAGTTTAGGATTGAAATTTGATATATAAATAAATATTGTCATCTCAATAACCATATTATAAAACAGTTGTATATGTTCACATTTTTTATATAAATAATTAATGTAATTTCATTATGCACTACAACATTTAGGGGGTGAATTTATGATTTTGTAGTTGAATATATGATTTAGGAGGGTTAGGGGTTGGGTTAGTTTGAAGAATGGAATGTTGCCTATAGTGAGGATTAAGAAATGTTATTTAACTTGGTGACAAGAATATGTTTTGTTTGTTTTATTAGCATTATATGAAGAAGAAAAAAAAAATGGAGGGTCTAAGTTAAATGTGGATGTGTGCAGTTGAACCCAGAGGTTTGCATTGATCCCAGTCCGCAAACGTTGAACCCAGAAGTCGATCGCAGCCACCACCATCATTCCTACCCACCAGAGATTATAGTCTCTGCCTGCTTATTGTCTGCTTATGAAATTCCAGTACTGAATATACTAAGGCTTTTGCATTTGATAATATAGATGATCACGTTTCTTGTATTACGTTTAGAATTTTGGTGCTTTTACGCTCACGGATTGGTTGATAGCATCATAATTTCTTGAATTAGTGCCTCTCTAGATTCAATTTTCCATCATGCAGTTCCCACTTTAAAGGCATTTGTGGGTATGAGATTATAAGGCGCTCATGATGGTAGGGAATATGACATAGAATTTGACGAGTTATACAATCAAACGAATTTTAAAGGCAAAAGGCAAAGAAGGTTTAAAGGCTATAATTGCTAATTATTGAAATACGCATATTGCTTATGGGCCTTCAAATATGCATATTCTCATAATGAAGTGTCTCTCATTCAACCTTGCTAATCTTAATTCCTAACATGCATATTCTCATAATGCAATGCCCCTCCTAATACCCACATAGGGTACTTTGCTAGTACCCAACTAGTGTCCCCTTATAAGACCATAATTGAATAACATATTTACTAGAGTAGTCTTCTGAATCTATCAACTAAGTTAAGTTCACAAGTTAATAGACAATTTAGATTAAAAATAAATGTTTTTAAAAGAACTTTTAAAAGAAATATTTTAAAAAATTTAATAAAAGCCATGCCAATTTTTTAATTGAGCCGGCCCTCCAACCATGTCAATATTTATTTTGGTTGTTTAACCATGCTCTTAACAAAAGCCTAATTTATAAATTTTTCCTTGTTTTATCATGATTCAACTTTGCTAACCTTAACTCCTAACATGCATATTCTCATAATGAAATGCCCCACTCAGTACCCACATAGGGTACCCTACCAGTACCCAACTAGTGTCCCCTCAAAGGACCATAATTAGATCACATACTTACTAGAGAAGTAATAAACATTAGGATTCCAAAATAGGGGAGCCTCAATTCCCACACCCCATTACAAACTTATAAACAACAACTGCTAAACACACAAATTTAATTAAATCCCTTATTTGGTGTAAAACCTTCACGACTTCATGGAACTCTTTCTCCACACAAATTTATGAAACCATTTTACTGTTGTACAACAATTAGGGATAAGGCTATAGGCTTTAGGCTTTAGGGTATAAAATATAAAAATTTGCATACTCTCGGGAAGGCAGTAGTCAGTTTCAAGCCCTTAACTTCTTCAAAAGACCTACACTCTCTTGTTGTTTGATGGTCAGGTGGCTTTGCTTAGAGAAAAAAACCCCTCTTTCTGGAATGCAATGCGCGTCTCTTCTTTTTGGGAGGAATCTTTCCTTCTTGTGCCGGCGGAGCGGTAAGTTCAATACTCTTGGGCGACTCGACTTTGGAGAAAGTTCCTCTTGAAAGTCTTGCTTTTTGTAAGTGAAGCAAGTCAGGTTATTCGCTCTTTCTTTGTTTGAGTAGGCACATAATTTTAAAATAAATTTTATTTCACACATACGTTATGGCCACTAAGGCCAAATTGTAATAATTATGTAAGTTTTGCTAGAGAAATATCTAATTTGCAAGCATTTTGTATAAATTGGCTACAAACCTAAAGATATGCTTATTTTGCATGTATTCTATTTCAAATTTTCCATGTGTATTGTGGTTCTAATGAAATGTATGTATCTTATTTCTTGTATGCATGTCTTTCGGCGACCCTTCGAGTATTAGAAAATTATTGTATAATTCTTATATGTTTACTATAAGGGCGTTATAGAGTCATTATGAGGGCACTATAGTGTCATTATGAGGGCACTATACAGTAAGTTAAGGCTGTGCACTATAACTTCCCTGTAAGGGTACTATAATACCACTATAAAGACACTCACAGTGACTAAACCCTTTAAGTATTTATTGACTCAGGGCTCCTGATTATTTAATCTATACATAGATTTATCTAATTAAGGAACGGGACGAGTGTCTAACTTTCATTGGAAAGAGGAATCCGCTTACTTTTTCTTTTATCTCTCGCCAGACACAATTTGACACACTGTGATACCTAATTGCCTCCCTTCCAGTTACTGGTACCTATGTCCTTTCTTCTGTTAGCTATCTCAACTCTTCAAGTCGAGTTCTAGTTGCTATAAAAAATTGTTGGATAATTCCTTAATCTTATTAGCATGGTGAAGAGATTTAATAATAGGAGCAATCAACGTTTTTCTATACGTCTTCAAAAGGGAGTTGCCTCCTATTCGCAACATAGGGAATCCCCCAGGCCTAACTAATGTTTTTTTTTCCTTTGTCGAAAAAAAAGTTGTTATTTTCGACCGTCGAAGACATCTTTATCTGAGGAACAAGCTTTGTCTTTTAACTCCTCATAAATTATGTTATTAATTATTATTAATAATTTATCATATTTCCTTTATATGAGATGTGTAACGACCCGGACCAGAAATTAAACTATTTTGAGGATTGGACAATTTTACCCTCAGTTTTGGACGGGTTCGGGAGTCACTTTTTGACTGGCAAGACTTTTGGGAATTTTTCTAAGGTCGTTGCGTAGGTCTCGAACTCATGAGTTCGTAGACAGGCGGCACGCGGAAAACGGAGACCCGGTGAGTTCGTTACGGGTCTAGAAGCTTCAGGGGCAGTTTGGTAATTTTGGAGAAGTTGGAACTATATAGTAGATATTTTCTCTCTCCTCGGCATATTGGTCAATATGGTCTCTCTCTCTCTCTCCTACCCGAAAATCCCCCCCCCCCCCCCCGTGTGAACACAAACGCTTGATTTTCATCGGACGGATTTCAATCCGAGTTGAGTGAAACCAAGGTCGGGAGGATCATCCTCGGGACCCCACGAGCATTTTGGGGTAGCTATTGGAGCGGGAGCACCGCCGTAGGCGACGGACGAAGGAGGGAGGTGAACCGAAACTTCTCGACCGTTTTCCGGCCAAACCAGGTACGATCTCGGAACTTTGACCTCATATTTGGATTCCTGGTGAAACGTAGATAAATTTCCATGTATAGATCGTGAAAAACGGTTAAGAAATGAAGAAGTTAGAAAACCTTGAAGTTTCGGCCGAAAATGGGGGATTCCGGCGAACCAGACGGCGGCGGAGGTGGCGGTCCTGTCATCTTCTCCGGCCAGTCTCCGGCGACGGTGACGGTAGTCCGGTCGTCTTCTCCGGCGAGTCACCGGTGACCGGTCGGGTCGAGTTGAACCGGTCGGGTTGAGTGAACCGGTCGGGTCGAGTTGGACCGGGTCAGGTTGAGCTGAACCGGGTTGGACCGGTTCAGGCGCGTGAACACTGTAGCAGCGCGTGACCGGCGCGTGGACGCGTGTGCCGACCTTCCGGCGGCGCGTGGCGGCGCGTGGAGCCGAGACTGAGGTCACGGCAGCGTGTGGTAACTAGTTTTCGACGTTCCGAATCTGTTGGTACAGGTTTGAGGTTGATCGGACGTCGTTTAGAGGTTGTTTTGGGCAATCCCAGCAGTAATGATTGACCGTATTAGCGGGTTTTGAGCTCGAAAAGTCAAGGTAGTTGGGACATTATTGTGCATGTGTTGCTTGGGCTAGAGCGCCCATGAATTAAGGGTTGGTTGATGTATATGAGTGGACTGTTGTTTATAAACTGTAATGCATGCATCAATGTATCCTTGTTTACATATTGTTATGTATTGTTGCAGTGATTTCCTGGAATTTAGAAATGATTACTGGATATATGTTTCCACTATTATTTGAGAAATATCGTAGTTTTAGACTCGGATTTGATATCGTTTTGACGAGGAAATTATTGAGTCAATGATTTGGGTTTTGACCCTGTTGTATGAGTTTATCGATTTTGGTCATATTGAGGGAGGCCAGGACTCGGGACGAGGATCCGTTATTAGCGGTGAACCCGGTGAACCTCCAATATATTGATATGATATGATACTGATATGATATGATATGAAGGTCGAGGATACTTACCGACTGATATGATACTGATATGATATGATATGATGGTCGAGGATACTTACCGACTGATATGATATGATATGAAGGTCGAGGATACTTACCGACTGATATGATACTGATATGATACTGATATGATATGATATGATGGTCGAGGATACTTACCGACTGATATGATACTGATATGATACTGATATGATATGATATGAAGGTCGAGGATACTTACCGACTGATATGATACTGATATGATACTGATATGATACTGATATGATATGATGGTCGAGGATACTTACCGACTGATATGATATGATATGAAGGTCGAGGATACTTACCGACTGATATGATACTGATATGATATGATATGATGGTCGAGGATACTTACCGACTGATATGATACTGATATGATATGATATGATGGTCGAGGATACTTACCGACTGATATGATATGATAGTCGAGAGATGCCGACTGATATGTTATGAAAGTCGAGAGATGCCGACTGATATGATATGATAGTCGAGAGATGCCGACTGATATGTTATGATAGTCGAGAGATGCCGACTGATATGTTATGATAGTCGAGAGATGCCGACTGATATGTTATGATAGTCGAGAGATTCCGACTGATATGTTATGATAGTCGAGAGATGCCGACTGATATGATATGATAGTCGAGATATATGCCGACTGATATGTTATGATAGTCGAGAGATGCCGACTGATATGTTATGATAGTCGAGAGATGCCGACTGATATGTTATGATAGTCGAGAGATGCCGACTGATATGATATGATAGTCGAGATATATGCCGACTGATATGATATGATACATGACTAGCACACCCCAAGGGATACCCTGGTGGCTAGGGATATGATAGTCGAGAGATGCCGACTGATATGTTATGATAGTCGAGAGATGCCGACTGATATGTTATGATAGTCGAGAGATGCCGACTGATATGATATGATAGTCGAGATATATGCCGACTGATATGATATGATACATGACTAGCACACCCCAAGGGATACCTTGGTGGCTAGGGATATGATAGTCGAGAGATGCCGACTGATATGATATGATAGTCGAGAGATGCCGACTGATATGATATGATAGTCGAGAGATGCCGACTGATATGTTATGATAGTCGAGAGATGCCGACTGATATGTTATGATAGTCGAGAGATGCCGACTGATATGTTAGGATAGTCGAGAGATATGCCGACTGATATGATATGATAGTCGAGAAATGCCGACTGATATGTTATGATAGTCGAGAGATATGCGGACTGATATGATATGATACATGACTAGCACACCCCAAGGGTTACCCTGGTGGCTAGGGATAGGATAGTCGAGAGATATGCCGACTGGTATGTTATGATAGCCGAAGGTTATACCGGCTGATGATACGATATGATAGCCGAGGATATATCCGGCTCTAATATGAAACAGACGACAATGGTCATGGGCTTAATCAACCTATGAAAATACTTCGTCAGCCGGGTCAGTGGGTTGGTGTGGGCGGTGACCCAGAGGGACGAATTATGGTTGGTTCACAAGTATTTGACTAGTATGTTGTCTTGTGGTATTCCAGTAGAGATGTCAGCAGTGTTTGACCTACTGACGTTTGGTGACATAGGGTATTCCTATTTGGACCACCACTGTTCCGAGGTTTTGGTTTTGACAAGTATACTATCCTGCGTCTGACAGGTATGAGTGGTCAGTAAGTACAGAGGTTCTGTCGGGAACCCTGTATGGTTTAATAAAAATTAATCCAGAACATAGGGTATTTCTGGTGTTTAAATTTTGAAGTAAAGAGCTGTCAGACGGGATAAGGGTTCTTTCCGGGTTTCGAGGGAAAATTCGGGAAGGGTCCTTACAAGATGACTCATAAATCTTACATATTGAAATCATTTATCATTGGTATTTTTTTTTTTTATCTTTTCCTCACCCTTCCATTCATTTGTATACGTTTGTTGCTTTCCAATCTCATCAGATTGATTTTTCATTTTCTGTAAAAAAGATGTTGATTGCTACCATTAACCGATTTATATTGCATTTATAGTGCCCTTGTAGTGTCCTTATAGTGACGAAATAGTGTCCTACTTCTTTAGTTACTATGAAGTGCCCTTATAGTGCCTGTATAATGCCCTTGTAGTGCAGTATAGTGCCCTGCCTCTTTAGCTACTATACAATGCCCTTGGAGTGCCTATATAGTGCCCTGCCTCTACTGCATAGTGCTCTGCCTCTACTGCATAGTGCCCTTATAATATTCGAATAGGGCCATAATCATAAATGTATAGTAGTTAAGGTTCTAGGTAAACATCATGGCATATATAATGGGCATGAACGTCATTCTATTTCTACATACATTTTTATTCTTCTGAAGGACAATGCCCTCTAAATCAATTCCACAAAAAGAAGTAACAAAAAGATATTTGAATTAAGGGCATGTTTACTTAGGGGTAATGGGAATCAAATCAAAGGCAATGATTCCCATTACGGAGTACTCCTGCGTTTATTTTTACAATTAGATTTTTGTAACAGGTGGTCTCCACTTTAAATCCTTAATGTCATTACCCCAAAATGGGTAGTGGGATTAATTAGGGGGGAGGTGTTAATGATTCCCATTACCTATTTTAATTTTTTGATGTACCAAAATTGCCCCACAACTTTTATAATAAGTACAGCCTTTAGTCAAAATAAATTTATGCGTACCCTAATTTTCTTCTGAATACTTCAATACTCCGACGGCTTAACTTTTTAATTCTGCAGACGCTTTTCTTGCTCCAGACACTTTTTTTGCTCCAAAGTAGGTAAGTACGTATTATTTTTCTTCTTCTATTCTCTTTCACACCTCACCACTGTTTCGGTTAATTTATTTTTGTGTTTAAAATATTGTCGGTGTATTCTTTTGTGGATGCTGAGGTTGGTGTGTGTTTAAATTATGATTAGACAAGAGAATGAGATACTGAAAAAGCTGAGAAAAAGAGAGGGCATTTTAGTAATCAATTAATTTTTATTCCGATTCATAACGGTTAGTAAACAATAACAATGAAAATCAATCTCATTATTATTTTAATTCTATATACTTAGTAAACAACTCAAGGGAATGATTACTCTCTTCTCCGATTACCTACTTCTCCGATTATTTACTTCTCCCATTACCCACTATTCTCATTCTTGGTAAGTAAACGTGCCCAAAAATAATTAAAAATTCATATAACGCCTCTATTTAATTTCACCCCGTACAAATATCAATTAGGATCCAATTTACCTTCACAATTCCAACAAGCATATCTAAATAAAAGAAAATAAGAATGGAAGAAAAAATTCCATTTACAATAGAGAAGTTTTTTTTTCAATAATGCTACTGGTACAACCTAAAATTCCACTTTTTGTATCCCACCACATGTGGTACAAGACGTTGCAATCCCACGTCATCCCTTTTTAATTACTTACCTCAACATAAAAACAAAAATAAAAAAAAATAAAAAATAGAAAATAAATAAAACAAAAAAGATATTACTTATTGTTTCACAAATCCTAAGAATTTCAATCTGCATAAAATTGTCTCATTCCCAAAAAAATATAAACTCTAAGAATTTCAGTCTTCAAAGGAAAGGAAGAACTATTGAATTTTAGGGTTTATGTTTTTGGGGAAGGAGATGATTTGATGCAGAATGAAATTCTTAGAGTTTATGTATTTTTGGAAAGGAGACAATTTGATGCATAATGAAATTATCTTAGGATTTATGAAACAATAAGTAAAAATATTTTTTGATTTATTTATCTTCTATTTTTTATATTTTTATGTTTTATTTATTTTTTATTTTTTATTCATATTGAGATAAGTAATTAGAAAAAGACGACGTAAGATTGCCATGTTGTATACCACATTTGATGGAATACAAAAGGTGGGATTATAAATGGTACCCGTAACATTAATTTTATTTTTTTTAAAGTTGGCGAACTTTAGATCTATATGGAAGGAAATTTACCAATTTCAATTTTTTTTTTATTGTTGATAAGATCAATTGTTTTTTAATACAACCTATTTCAATTGGAGACATTAATATAATAGAAACATAAGATAAACAGGAGACATCAATTGTTGATATTTTGAAATGCATTGATCCCATAAGGTCAGTGGGCCGTTGGAGCAGATGATTAGGCCCAAAAAAAGAAGAAGCTATCAACTTCACTACCCTTAAATAGACAATGAAAAAACCTGCATTGATAATAGTAATATTACAGATACGAGTATTCAAATGAACGATATATTTCAGAAAGTCTACAGACCCAATTGAATAAACTTGGTTCAAGAATGCACACTTTTAACAAAATGGAATATACCAAGCTCAAGAATGCACACTTCTTATAACAACCTCTCGCTGAAGTGCTTTATGATCCAAAACCGGTCTTTGTCCAGCCTTCATAGTAATGTTAATCTGCCAGATATGAACCTATGATCAGGACATATAAAAATAACACTAAAAACATTTAGGAACATAGGCAATATGCTCAGAATCTACAATTCATTACTTCCATTATGAATCATACCCATTAGTTCCAATACATTAGCTAGACAAGCATTGCTTCAACTATCTCTGCCCCTTCAATTTCTTCTTCACAGTACAATTAATTTCCTCATAAATGTATGGAACAAACAAAAGTTCATATTACAAAACACACTTATCTATTTTTATTTTTTCTGCCAATATTGTATCCTCTACTTAATTAAAGAATGATCAAGAAAATTCATCAAGGCATCAACTCAAGCATTCAAGGTATCTAAATGCTCAAACATATATGCATTTCTTTGGTGCATGCCTCCAACTGACTACATACCTAGAGTTATCAGTTGAAATTTTATTTAAAATAAGGCACATTAAATCACCATCCTCAATCCAACCAAAACAACTTAGCATAGCTCAATGTCAAATGCATGAGCACTTATACATTACTTTGAGGTTTAACCCAAGCATTCATAAAAAAATAACGTGCAATACCATATTAATTTAATTCTGGATTAACGTGAATAATAATAACATCCAACCAGACAAAATAGCACAATACTTCAAAACTAAACGGTCAAACTAAACATATTTTAATTTTGAAGCCAAAATTAATTAAAAGAGCATATCAGTATAGATTTCTCACAACAACATTAATGAACACATTTTATCAAATTGGAATAAAAATGTAAACATTCAATTTTATCACAAACATCATTAATGAGCACATATTCAATGTGTTACTTAACAATGATATTGCTGATATTAGTTACCATATAGTCAATATATCTCAATGTGTTACTTAAGAATGATATTGCTGATATTGGTTACCATATAGTCAATATATCTCAATGTTTTACTTAAGAATGATATTGCTGATATTGGTTACCATAGAAAACTCATAAGCTTAAACCAAAATCAGTATTTTGTCATAAACACCATGTGCATATTTAAAACAGCAATGCAAATATCACTCAGCTTCATTGTTTGAGCAATAAAGGTGGAAAAAATTTGCACAGCGAGAGATTGTGAATTTGTAGTCAATACACAAAAGTTGTCGTCAACGAACAGAGATTGGGGCATTCTCTGTAAACTTACAGAGATTAGGGCATTCTCTGTCTCCCCAACTCTTCTGCAAAACGCGGTCATCATGAGTCAATCATGCTTTCAATTATCACAACAAGAAGTTTAGGGGAAAAAAGAAAGATCAATTCCTTCAATGACATTATAAAGATCATAGGGTTTCCAACAACACTATCATAAACAATAAAAATAAAAAGTTAAAAGCAAATCAAAAAAAGAAAAAAGAAAAACAGTAAAAACATAAGGAAATAAGGAATAATAAACAAGGGCCGGTGAGAGAATACTTGAAAGTTCTGGCTGGAAATTTGGGCATTGGTCCACTGAGATTGTTATAAGACAAGTCCCTGATGAGTAGATTTATCATGAACAGAAGCCATTGATGAGATTGTGAGCAAACTGTTTGCTATTCAGAAATTCCTCAACATGTTGCAACTTGTTTCAAATTTCAAGACACCAAGTCGCAAAATTTAAAAACAAAGCAATAAAGTAATCAAGAGAAACTGAGAAAACCCATATACTCACAAGTTAGCAAGCTCAGGGATTTTGGCTGAAGACACGGGATAAGCCCCAGACAATCTATTGTTGTTCAGCCTCCTGCTCTCATTACATGACAAAAAAATACACAGTAAAAAATTATTTACCTTAAAACAAAACACAAAAAACCACATTGGGTTGCTAAGTAGAAAACTCCAATCAGCTTTAGAACAAATTAGAATTTAAAAATAAATATTTAATCAATGAGTAAAGCAATCCCCGAAGATAACAACATAAGAGACGACTAATTTCAATTTTTCTTTCCTCCTTTTTACTGGCAACCAAACAAAGTCTAATTTTAATATGCATTAACAACCACTAAAAGGAAATTACTTACAGGTATTGAAGACTATTCAATTGACCCAAAGAGTCTGGGACAGCACCGGAGAATCGATTGTTAGAGAGGTCCAACGTCTGAAGCTTCCGAAGCGTACCCAGCTCCGGTGGGAATTTTCCAGAAATATTGTTATTCTGCATTAACCTTCAAATTTACAATAAAAAAAAATCAGATAAACATGGAAAATTAAGAAAGAAAAAGAAATTTGTTCTAGTTGGTTGCAGAGAAAGTGGAAGAAAGGAGAAGCGTTTTCAACAATCAACCTTGGGGCTTCTCCTGATGCTTTCGATCCAAGATTATAACAAATCTACCTTTTGTAACTGCTGATTTTGAAAAAAAGAAGAAGTTCTTGCTCTCCCTTTCGAAGAGGCGCGAGACAAAAGTGGGTTCCTTTGTTCGCAGAAGGACACTAGCAAGGAATCCTCCTCCTTCTTTTACCTAATTTCATCGGGTCACCAACCGGGTAACCCAAATAACTTCACAAAAAGTTTAAGTTCACTGAAACATAGAAGCCTACCAATATTTACTCATCTTTTAATCTCCACCCTTGCTTACAAATCAACGCTTCTCATCCATTGGTGCGAACCAGTCCACATGCAAGGGAGTCCGCATCTCTCAGACTGCCTCCTCTACATTTAACTTTAAATTTGTCCAAATGAATGTACCTAGCACGGTTTATCATGTTAAATTTAACATTAAAATTAGAGAGTCTGCTGCATAGCTGTTTTGACAATTTTGAACAAATTTTGAGTCAAATTTGTCCAAAACTAAATTTGAAGAGTCTGCTGGACATGCTTTGAAAGCTTTCAGACAAATTTTAACTTATCTTTTTGACATATAAAGAGCATTGATTTTGGTAGCATTAAAAATTTGCTAGCTATTAATAAATTTTGAGTCATTTCAAGTTAAATTTGACAAAAAAATCCAGAGAGTCTAATGTTGATGCTTTAAGCAGTGCGTGGGTGGTTTTTTTTTTTTTATGAAAAATATTAATAAATTAATAATATCATAGATACAACAACACAAAAAAATATGCATAATTCCTCAGATACGCTATGTTCTACAAGTTCTTCAAGACCAAACGTAATGGGTTTGACGGCGGTGGCTGTTTCATTTAGTGGAGGTAGTTTGTTAAGGGTTATAAGGGCTATTAGGGTTTTGATTGTTTTGGGCTTTTTGGGTTTTGTGGGCTTGGTTTGTAATTTTGCATAATTTCAGTGATGTGGGTTTGTTAGCTGTTAGTGCGGTTTTTTTCACGTTAGTATTGCCATATTGGCTTATGGGTCTTGTTGTTATAGCTTGATTTTGATAGTATGGTTGTACCCTTTCTTTATGATATACAATGATATCGTTCTTGATAAAAAAAATATGCACAACTACTAAACAACACGCACTTCCAAAATATATATAATAATAATATCAACACAATAATATAATGGGTATAACGAGCCCATATGTGAAATCTGAAATTTGGGTTTTGATTGACCATTAAATTATTTGAACTTTGGATTTTGGTTGAACATTAAATTATTTGGCCCATAAATTCACTTATTCACAGAGCATCCAACTAGAAGAATAGTGGAAAGTATTTTTCAAAGTGCAAGACCAAGACCTGGACGTACCCTTCGAGACTTGGGCGGACCCTTCGAGACTTGGACGAACTTTTCGAGAAAAGTCTAGATCAGACTTGGACGGACACTTCGAGTGGGTGAGTTAAGAGAGGACTAAAGGAGGTGTCGTGATCGTGAATCGCAATGGAGATGGAAAGAGAGAGAATAAGATCGACGAAGGAGGCTTCCACCTGCGATGGTGGAGGCTTCCACTCGTGATGGAGGCGTCCATCATGCTAGAGATGAGTAGAGGCGTGGCAATGGAGGCGTTGGCTTTCTTCGGCCATGGCAATGAAGCTTGGTGTTACGAACCGTTACGAAAATAAAAATTCAAATTAATGGATTACTTAAATAACCGATAATTATTGGGTCGAACTAAGTTGATATTGGGCTCGTAGTGAAGGACCAACGTGTAGTGGGTCGTGATTAGAGATTTGTTTGCAAAATGACCATTTTGCTCCCTAATTATTAGAGGATCCAGGAGTCACTTTTCGATCGCTTTTGGGAAGTTCGCCTCGTACCATTACGTACGTCTTAAACTGACGAGTTCGTAGACAGGCGGCACTCGAGAATCGGAGTTCGTACGAGGAAGTTGCGGGTTTGAAATAATAAAGACATATCAGTAATTTTTGAAAAGTCCCAAACTATAAATAGCAAACTTTCTCTCCCCTCGTCGGATTGGCCAAACCATTATCTCTCTCTCTTCTCTATCTTATTTCTCTCTCTTCCCGCGCGACCACCTTACACACCACCTTCATCGGCTATTTTTCAGGTCGTTGCGATCTAATCCAAGGCCACCAAATCCTTCCCCTCGACCCCACGAGTCTGCTGGTTCCATCCTCGAGGCATGAGCACCATCGTAGACTGTAGGCCGAAGGACGAAAGTTGATAAAAACTTCTAGATCGTTTTTGGGCCAAACGAGGCATTACGGTCGTGGTGACTATGGAGAATCGCATCAATCGAGACGGAGCTTGAGGAGACGTTCAAAAGTGATAAAATTCATAGGGAATACAATGGTGGATCCTGTTGGATGACTTCTCCCCGACGTATTGTGAGTGGACCTCCTTCCCTAAACTCATAACTATATATATGTTTAATGTATATGTGTTATGAATGTGATGTGATTAGGGATGTGTGATGAACTGTATGGTTATATGCAATTGGGATGATAGGAAGTATAGAATATGCCAGGGGTTAACTTTAGGTCCCAACATTGTTTGATTATGCTATTTGAGGGTTGTGATCCCTACGTAATTTAGTGTAGGGATCACACTAAATAATATAATGGGTATAACGAGCCCATATGGGTATAATATAATGGATAGGGATCAACACAATAATATAATGGGTATAACGAGTCCATATGTGAAATCTGAAATTTGGGTTTTGATTGACCATTAAATTATTTGAACTTTGGATTTTGGTTGACCATTAAATTATTTGGCCCATAAATTCACTTATTCACAGAGCATCCAACTAGAAGTATAGTGGTAAGTACTTTTCAAAGTGCATGACCAAGACTTGGACGGACCCTTCGAGACTTTGACGGACTTTTCGAGAAGAGTCTAGATCAGACTTGGACGGACCCTTCGAGTTGGTGAGTTGAGAGAGGATTAAAGGAGGTGTCGTGATCGTGAATCGTAATGGAGATGGACAAAGAGAGAATGAGATCAACGAAGGAGGCTTCCACCCGCTATGGTGGAGGCTTCCACTCGCGATGGAGGCGTCCATCATACTAGAGATGAGTAGAGGCGTGGCAATGGAGGCGTTGGCTATCTTCGGCCGTGGCAATGAAGCTTGGTGTTACGAACCATTACGAAAATAAAAATTCGAATTAATGGATTACTTAAATAACCGGTAATTATTAGGTCAAACTAAGTTGATATTGGGCTTGTAGTGAAGGGCCAACGTGTAGTGGGCCGTGATTAGAGATTTGTTTGCAAAATGACCATTTTACGCCCTAATTATTAGAGGGCCCAAGAGTCACTTTTCGATCGCTTTTGGGAAGTTCACCTCATACCATTACGTACGTCTCGAACTGACGAGTTCGTAGACAGACGGCACTCAAGAATCAGAGTTCGTACGAGTAAGTTACGGGTTTGAAACAATAAGGACGTATCAGTAATTTTTGAAAAGTCCCAAACTATAAATAGCGAACTTTCTCTCCCCTCGTCGGATTGGCCAAACCACTATCTCTCTCTCTCTCCTCCCGCGCGACCACCTTACGCACCACCTTCATCGGCTATTTTTCAGGTTGTTGCGATCCAATCCAAGGCCACTAAATCCTTCCCCTCGACCCCACGAGTCTGCTGGTTCCATCCTCGAGGCATGAGCACCACCGTAGACTGTAGGTCGAAGGACGAAAGTTGACCGAAACTTCTCGACCGTTTTTGGGCCAAACGAGGCATTACGGTCGTGGTGACTACGAAGAACCGCATCAATCGAGACGGAGCTCGAGGAGACGTTGAAAAGTGAGAAAATTCATAGGGAATACAATGGTGGATCTTGTCGGATGATTTCTCCTCAACGTATTGTGAGTGGACCTCCTTCCCTAAACTCATAACTATATATATGTTTAATGTATATGTGTTATGAATGTGATGTGATTAGGGATGTGTGATGGACTGTATGGTTATGTGCAATTGGGATGATAGGAAGTATAGAATATGTCAGGGGTTAACTTTAGGTCCCAACATTGTTTGATTATGCTATTTGAGGGTTGTGATCCCTACGTAATTTAGTGTATTCGTTGATGTGCATAAATTAGTATTGATAGTGGTAGATCTCGAGGGTCGATTCTTAGATACGATTTACGATATCGAGCCGCGGATTAGGAAGAGATATCGATGCCAAATGACGATTACGATAATCGAGAGAGTATGAGTATACGATTAAGATGGTTAAGGTCGAGGATTATGTCGACTTAGCACGAGGGTCATGTGTCAGTCGAGGTGCTACTGCCAAGGGGTATGCCGGCCTAGCAAATGTGTTAGTGTTGAAGTACTATGGCTGAGGCATGCCGGCCTAGTACATGAGTCATGTGTCAGGTATGAGTCATGTGTCGGGCATGCTGGCCTAGTATATGAGTCTTGTTGAGATGCTACAATAGAGGGATTTGTCGGATTATGAGATACGATGTTAGTCGAGGGATTTTCCTGCAATTTACGTATGATGATTATTGTCACAGGTGGTGACTAGAGTTCCGAAGTACCAATGAGGGTACATTCATTATCAATGTCATTGGGTATGGTGTGGGCGGTGACTCGAACAGACGAGTTATGATCCGTACGCACGAGTGCGACATTTGAGATGATCGTTACCGTCATAAAGAGAGACGACGTCTTCGAGGTGATCCGAGGCATGTTATTATGATTGCGGAATGTGTCATCTTCAAAGTTGAAGATTTGTCGATAATGTAGTTTATTACCGTGTATTCTTGATTATGTTGAATGTCAACCATGCGGGGTTATGGGAATATTATTATGTTATTTCACTATCGCACATCGTTATGCGTGCAATGCTATATTGTGTAGTATTTTACTGATGTTTTACTTGCTAAAGGATTAGCATATGTTTATGAATTTTTTTTCACTGAAATGCTATTAAGGTTCACTCACCCTTTCTGTTTTTCGCCCCTCAAGTTTCAGAAGGAAACTTTGTGCATTCGAGGAGGAAGTCCTACAGTGACAGCTCTGACGATACACTATGATGTGTAACCATGTTGTAATCGGTTTTTATCATCACTTGTAATTACTATGATATATATTTCCGCTGTTGCGTGGTTTCAAATTGGCTTTCTTCACCAGGACTCCGCGTGCAGGTGTTGACTAGCATCCTGTTAAACTGCTATTCTGGTGGATTTCCGAGTCGAGATGTGTCACTTGGAGTCAGACTCGGAGGCTCTCAAATTTGGGATTGTTTTTTAGTATTGTATTTATTTCAAATTTTCATTGTTGTTTTCAAAATTTACAATTTAGAGTATAAATTAAGATTTGAAAAATTCAAATTTAACCCAAAAAAAAAGAAAAAAAATCGTTGAGTTCCGCCAGCCTTCCTCAGCCGCCCAACAATCCTCGGCCGCCCAGCCTCGACAAGGCGGCGCCCCTAGGCGCCTAATGTCTTTCCTCCTAGTCAAAACGGCCAACCCATAATCGGGGCGTTTCTCCTCCACCGTGCGCTTGGGTGTCGTCATTTTTAACACTGACTAGAACTATATATCAAGGTGCATTCATGGTTCTTCCATCAAAATTTTCAACATTTTTTGTTAAAAATTGTCAAGTAATATGCACATGACTAACATTTTAAAGGTGAAAGAGATTAGTTGGCAATCTAACTTGTATCGTTTCTATTTGAAATGAAGAACGATCAGTTGGACTTTAGTGCGATAATTTGGGAGAGGAGAATGATCTAGGATTTGAGATTTCGAGAAATTGAGATTTAATTAGTGGTTTAATTAGATTTAGTTGGACTTCGTCACTATTACAATTTGTTTAATTTCTAAGTATTTTCATGGAAAATAAATAAAAATTCAAGCTTGCAAAGCGTCCATTGTGTTTTATGAAGAAGAACACAGCGTTACACTAAATATCACAACTCGATCTTCTAGGTAACGTGGTTTTTAATTTTTTCATAAATATTCCTAAAATCTCTCTGAAAAATTTAAAACGTTCATTAATTGCAGCCACATTTTTCCGACGAATTTTCGATAGTAACGACATTCAAAACCATAATTGATAGAGATGACTCTAACATATCTGCAGCCAATCCCAAACCATTAGTCTTCCTTTGTTTTTGCAGTCATATATATATATTACAAATTGTATGAATGAAAGATGAACGAAAACAACCCGTTAGTTATAATACCAACACAATTCCACTAGTGATAACCACTTATCTATTGACAAAAGAGGGTACAATGTGCTTGAAAATTTTGATATATTTCTGTGTATATTTTCCTTCATACAGGTACATGCTTATATAAGAAAAATAGCTATTTTAGGGCGCAAGTCAAGAACCTAAAGTCAGGCCATCCGGGTCCCAAAGTTGTGTTTGAGGACCTTTAGACTAAGGCCATGACATGCCTTTGTCATGCCACTATTGGAGCGAGGTCATGTCCCTGAAAATGTCCCAAAGACACCCAAGACCGAGTCCATATCATGTCCTTGACATGTCTAAACATGTGCCAAGATTAAGTTCCAGGGCCGAGCCAAGGCGTGCCCTTGAGTGCCAGAGAGGAGTCCAAGGCGTGTCCCCCGTGAAGCCAAAGTTCCAGTCAAGGCGTGCCTTCGCCACACCTAAATGAGTCCAAGCCCGTGTCCTTGACACGTTTTCGAGACAAGCCTAGCCGTAGAGACAAGGCGCGACTGTGCCCTAATTCAAGTGCAGGAGATGCGCCTTAAAAATATCGATATATCTCGACAAGTTCTGGTTAGGTCCTGGACCTGACCCGATAGGTTCCAATGAGGCCATCTTTGTGCCTATGACCATTTGATCGAGACACGGTGCATTTTCAGAATCCTTGGCATGTTTAGAAGCTATTAAAGTGTTAAGGCGCGCCTTGGTGCGACTATGACATCCTTAGGGCCAAGTCACAAGCTTTCAGCGCCTGCCCTAGACACTGCCCATATTCCAGCCTGTCTGCCCAATGACCAGCTTGTGTTCCGACTTGCCTACTTGCATTCACACTCCATGCCGTGTTTGATTGGTTCTCATAGATTTTAGGGACTTTGCAATTGCTTAAGTTCAGTAAATGTTCTAGAATACTCTAGGAGGTTTCTAATTCTAATCCTTGTAGGACAAGTTTTGATTTTGTCTATATATACTGAGCCTTGTCCACTGTCTTAGGGACCACCACTTTTTACACCATCTTAGACACTTATTGTTTTGAACTATCATCGTGAGGTTTGTTCACAAAAGACTCGGTTGTGTTCTTGAAGGATTTCTTGAAGCCGTGCTTGGAGCTGGTTCTTAAGAGTGTAATTGGGTTTAATCTTTCACTTCTATATTCAATACAATTCATGTTTATGTTTCTCATTATGCGTAGTGAGTAGTTCCCTTTAAGTTAGGGTTGATCTTGAAGCCCTAACCATGACAGCTTCTTAATTTGGTTTTGGCGCTTGGTTTGATTGTTGTGTTTGCTTTGGTGAGTTGAATTACTATGAAAACTGCTATTTTTGTGTGTTGTTGAAACTGGCCATTTTAATTACATAAGCTATAGATGACTTGCATCAAGAGGTTACATTAAGCAATAACCTCGTAATTTGACTCATGATATTCCTTGGGTTACCGTGTAATCCCTACGATTAGTGTAGTGTCGTTAAATCCTTTTTGAACTTAATGCTTTCTTTTGTGTTGTAATAGCTTAAGACACTTATGACATAATTGACTAGAAGTTTAGAGCGCTTAAGAGACCTAAACGTACAAAGTAAGAAGGGATGAATGTGTAAGAGTGGGCTTAGCAGGGCTCTTGCATGGGCACTAGACCAAGAAGTAAACATGATAATTGAACCTTGCAAACCAAGTTAGAAAACGTTGTGGCTAGGTGTGGATAGGGACTGCCTTAACATGCCTTTTAATTTGATTACAATCCTTTGTTATTGTTGGAGAAAATAGATAACACAAATAAATATGAAATCTATTCTATTCAGTTTAACCTTGCAAGTGAACAAATCGAATAGATAGTATAGAAAATAAGCAAGGGTCGAATCCCACAAGGACTTGTCTTAACGTTTAAATCCACCTTATTACTTATATTAATTAATTAACTCAGAAGCTTAATAAAATAGAAAATAAAATAAAACACATAAACGCTGGGGGTTTAACATAAAAGAATAAAACAAATTAAAGAACTAAAATAAAACAATTAATAAAAATAATAGGTTAAGGCACTCAATCCACCTCTAACCACAAGTACTTCCTAACATGATTTTCTTGATTCAATTACTATGCAACTTTTGAATTAGGTGCCCATGCCTAGGTCCTGGCGTTGATACACTAAACATATATTATTTTCTCTTACTTAGCATGTCCTAAACAGGGCATATGCCTAGAACGTCTATCACCTACCAATTAAGATGATGCATGAAGTACTAACAGAATTTAATGACACCACACTAGCCTAGAAAAGTGATATGCATTGCTAGGTTTTCATGAATTCCGATTACAAGATTGTTTCTTAACCTCAACCTCTTGATGCTTGTGAATTACAGGATGATATGACAGTCACTCAAGCAATTCCATCAATAATTTATGCAAACAAGGTAGCTAATCTTATAAACATAAAAGAATGGTAGTTTAAATAGTAATAAGAATTATTCCACATGCATAGCAATATAAATCAAGAGCCAAAATCATATTAAAGAAAAATCATGACTAGGGCTTCATGTAACGACCCGGACCAGAAATTAAATTATTTTGAGAATTGGATAATTGTACCCTCAGTTTTGAACGGGTTCGGGAGTCACTTTTTGACTGGCAGTACTTTTGGGAATTTTTATTGGGTCGTTGCGTAGGTATCGAACTCACGAGTTCGTAGACAGGCGACACGCGGAAAACGGAGACCCGGTGAGTTCGTTACGGGTCTAGAAGCTTCAGGGGCAGTTTGGTAATTTTGGAGAAGTTGGAACTATATAGTAGATATTTTTCTCTCTCCTCGGGAGATTGGTCAATTCGGTCTCTCTCTCTCCTACCCGAAACCCCCCCCCCCCCCCCCCCCCCCCCCCTTGTGAACAAGGAAAAATTGATTTTCATCGAATGGATTTCAATCCGATTTGAGCAAAACCAAGGTCGGGTGGATCTTCCCCGGGACCCCACGAGCATTTTGGGGTAGCTATTGGAGCGGGAGCACCGCCGTAGGCGACGGACGGAGGAGGGAGGTGAACCGAACCTTCTCGGCCGTTTTCCGGCCAAACCAGGTACGATCTCGGAACTTTGACCTCATATTTGGATTCCTGGTGAAACGTAGATAAATTTTCATGTGTAGATCGTGAAAAATGGTTAAGAAATAAAGAAGTTAGAAAACCTTGAAGTTTCGGCCGGAAATGGGGGATTCCGGCGAACCAGACGGCGGTGGAGGTGGCGGTCCGGTCATCTTCTCCGGCCAGCCTCCGACGGTGACGGCAGTCCGGTCGTCTTCTCCGGTGAATCACCGGTGACCGATCGGGTCGAGTTAACCGGTCGGATTGAGTGAACCGGTCGGGTCGAGTGAACCGGTCGGGTCGAGTTGAATCGATCGGGTCGAGCTGGACCGGGTCAGGTTGAGCCGGACCGGTCCAGGCGCGTGAACACTGTAGCAGGCGAGTGACTGGCGCGTGAGAGCGTGTGGGCGCGTGTGCCGACCTTCCGGCGGCGCGTGGAGCCGAGACTGAGGTCACGGCGACGCGTGGTAACCAGTTTCGACGTTCTGAATCTGTTGGTACAGGTTTTAGGTTGATCGGACGTCGTTTAGAGGATGTTTTGTGCAATCCCAGCGGTAATGATTGACCGTATTAGCGGGTTTTGAGCTCGGGAAGTCAAGGTAGTTGGGTCGTTATTGTGCATGTGTTGCTTGGGCTAGAGCGTCCATGAATTAAGGGTTGGTTGATATATGTGAGTGGACTGTTGCTTATAAACTGTAATGCATGCATCAATGTATCTTTGTTTACATATTGTTATGTATTGTAGCAATGATTTCCTGGACATTTAGAAATGATTACTGGATATGTGTTTTCCACTACTTTGATTAAAGTGTGATTTGAGAAATATCATGGTTTTGGACTCGATTTTTATAACGTTTGACGTGGAAATTATTGAGTCAATGATTTGGGTTTTGACCATGTTGTATGAGTTTATCGGATTTGGTTATATGTGAAGGAGGCAAGGACTCGGGATGAGGATCCGTTATTAGCGGTGAACCCGATGAACCTCCAAGATAAACATTGATTTGTGGGAGGCTAGGACTCGGGATGAGGATCCGTTATTAGCGGTGAACCCGATGAACCTCCAAGATAAACATTGATTTGTGGGAGGCTAGGACTCGGGATGAGGATCCGTTATTAGCGGTGAACCCGATGAACCTCCAAGATAAACATTGATTTGTGGGAGGCTAGGACTCGGGACGAGGATCAGTTATTAGCTGTAACGACCCGGACCAGAAATTAAACTATTTTGAGGATTGGACAATTTTACCCTCAGTTTTGGACGGATTCGGGAGTCACTTTTTGACTGGCAAGACTTTTGGGAATTTTTCTAAGGTCGTTGCGTAGGTCTCGAACTCACGAGTTCGTAGACAGGCGGCACGCGGAAAACGGAGACCCGGTGAGTTCGTTACGGGTCTAGAAGCTTCAGGGGCAGTTTGGTAATTTTGGAGAAGTTGGAACTATATAGTAGATATTTTCTCTCTCCTCGGCAGATTGGTCAATATGGTCTCTCTCTCTCCTACCCGAAAACCCCCCCGTGTGAACACAAAGTTTGATTTTCATCGGACGGATTTCGATCCGAGTTGAGTGAAACCAAGGTCGGGAGGATCATCTCCGGGACCCCACGAGCATTTTGGGGTAGATATTGGAACGGGAGCACCGCCGTAGGCGACGGACGGAGGAGGGAGGTGAACCGAAACTTCTCGGCTGTTTTCCGACCAAACCAGGTACGATCTCGGAACTTTGACCTCATATTTGGATTCCTGGTGAAAAGTAGATAAATTTCCATGTATAGATCGTGAAAAACGGTTAAGAAATGAAGAAGTTAGAAAACTGGTAGTTTCGGCCGGAAATGGGGGATTCCGGCGAACCAGACGGCGGCGGAGGTGGCGGTCCGGTCATCTTCTCCGGCCAGCCTCCGGCGACGGTGACGGAAGTCCGATCGTCTTCTCCGGCGAGTCACCGGTGACCGGTCGGGTCGAGTTGAACCGGTCGGGTCGAGTTGGACCGGGTCAGGTTGAGCCAAACCGGGTTGGACCGGTTCAGGCGCGTGAAGACTGTAGCAGCGCGTGACCGGCGCGTGGACGCATGTGCCGACCATCCGGCGGCGCGTGGCGGCGCGTGGATCCGAGACTGAGGTCACGGCGGCGCGTGGTAACTAGTTTTCGACGTTCCGAATCTGTTGGTATAGGTTTGAGGTTGATCGGATGTCGTTTAGAGGTTGTTTTGGGCAATCCCAGCGGTAATAGTTGACCGTATTAGCGGGTTTTCAGTTCGGGAAGTCCAGGTAGTTGGGACATTATTGTGCATGTGTTGCTTGGGCTAGAGCGTCCATGAATTAAGGGTTGGTTGATGTATATTAGTGGACTATTGTTTATAAACTGTAATGCATGCATCAATGTATCTTTGTTTACATATTGTTATGTATTGTTGCAATGATTTCCTGGAATTTAGAAATGATTACTGGATATATGTTTTCCACTATTTCGGTTAAAGTGTGATTTGGTCATATTGAGGGAGGCCAGGACTCGGGACGAGGATCCGTTATTAGCGGTGAACCCGGTGAAGCTCCAATATATGATATGATAGTCGAGATATGCCGACTGATATGATATGATAGTCTGGATATGCCGACTGATATGATATGATAGTCGAGATATGCCGACTGATATGATATGATAGTCGAGATATGCCGACTGATATGATATGATAGTCGAGATATGCCGACTGATATGATATGATAGTCGAGATATGCCGACTGATATGATATGATAGTCGAGATATGCCGACTGATATGATATGATAGTCGAGATATGTCGACTGATATGATATGATAGTCGAGATATGCCGACTGATATGATATGATAGTCGAGATATGCCGACTGATAGGATATGATAGTCGAGATATGCCGACTGATATGATATGATAGTCGAGATATGTCGACTGATATGATATGATAGTCGAGATATGCCGACTGATATGATATGATAGTCGAGATATGCCGACTGATATGATATGATAGTCGAGATATGCCGACTGATATGATATGATAGTCGAGATATGCCGACTGATATGATATGATAGTCGAGAGATGCCGACTATTTCGACTGATATGATATGATAGTCGAGAGATGGCGACTATGTCGACTGATATGATATGATAGTCGAGAGATGCCGACTGATATGATATGATAGTCGAGAGATGCCGACTATGTCGACTGATATGATATGATAGTCGAGAGATGCCGACTATGTCGACTGATATGTTATGATAGTCGAGAGATGCCGACTATGTCGACTGATATGTTATGATAATCGAGAGATGCCGACTATGTCGACTGATATGATATGATAGTCGAGAGATGCCGACTATGCCGACTGGTATGATAGGATAGTCGAGATATATGCCGACTGATATGATATGATACATGACTAGCACACCCCAAGGGATACCCTGGTGGCTAGGGATATGATTGTCGAGAGATGCCGACTGATATGTTATGATAGTCGAGAGATGCCGACTGATATGATATGATAGTCGAGATATACGCCGACTGATATGATATGATACATGACTAGCACACCCCAAGGGATACCCTGGTGGCTAGGGATATGATAGTCGAGAGATGCCGACTGATATGTTATGATAGTCGAGAGATGCCGACTGATATTTTATGATAGTCGAGAGATGCCGACTGATATGATATGATAGTCGAGATATATGCCGACTGATATGATATGATACATGACTAGCACACCCCAAGGGATACCCTGGTGGCTAGGGATATGATTGTCGAGAGATACCGACTGATATGTTATGATAGTCGAGAGATGCCGACTGATATGATATGATAGTCGAGATATACGCCGACTGATATGATATGATACATGACTAGCACACCCCAAGGGATACCCTGGTGGCTAGGGATATGATAGTCGAGAGATGCCGACTGATATGTTATGATAGTCGAGAGATGCCGACTGATATTTTATGATAGTCGAGAGATGCCGACTGATATGATATGATAGTCGAGATATATGCCGACTGATATGATATGATACATGACTAGCACACCCCAAGGGATACACTGGTGGCTAGGGATATGATAGTCGAGAGATGCCGACTGATATGTTATGATAGTCGAGAGATGCCGACTGATATGTTATGATAGTCGACAGATGCCGACTGATATGATATGATAGTCGAGATATAAGCCGACTGATATGATATGATACATGACTAGCACACCCCAAGGGATACCCTGGTGGCTAGGGATATGATAGTCGAGAGATGCCGACTGATATGTTATGATAGTCGAGAGATGCCGACTGATATGATATGATAGTCGAGATATACGCCGACTGATATGATATGATACATGACTAGCACACCCCAAGGGATACCCTGGTGGCTAGGGATATGATAGTCGAGAGATGCCGACTGATATGTTATGATAGTCGAGAGATGCCAACTGATATGATATGATAGTCGAGATATATGCCGACTGATATGATATGATACATGACTAGCACACCCCAAGGGATACCCTGGTGGCTAGGGACAGGATAGTCGAGAGATATGCCGACTGATATGTTATGGTAGACGAAGGTTATATCGGCTGATGATACGATATGATAGCCGAGGATATATCCGGCTCTAATATGAAACAGACGACAATGGTCATGGGCTTAATCAACCTATGAAAATACTTCGTCAGCCGGGTCAGTGGGTAGGTGTGGGCGGTGACCTAGAGGGACGAATTATGGTTGGTTCACAAGTATTTGACTTGTCTGTTGTCTTGTGGTATTCCAGTAGAGATGTCAGCAGTGTCTGACCTACTGACGTTTGGTGACATAGGGTATTCCTATTTGGACCACCACTATTCCGAGGTTTTGGTTTTGACCAGTATACTATCCTGCGTCTCACAGTTATGAGTGGTCAGTAAGTACAGAGGTTCTGTCGGGAACCCTGTAAGGTTTAATAAAAATTATTCCAGAACAAAGGGTATTTCTGGTGTTTTAATTTTGAAGTAAAGAGTTGTCAGATGGGATAAGGGTTCTTTCCAGGTTTCGAGGGAAAATTCGGGAAGGGTCCTTACATTAGCGGTGAACCCGATGAACCTCCAAGATAAACATTGATTTGTGGGAGGCTAGGACTCGGGATGAGGATCCGTTATTAGCGGTGAACCCGATGAACCTCCAAGATAAACATTGATTTGTGGGAGGCTAGGACTCGGGACGAGGATCCGTTATTAGCGGTGAACCCGATGAACCTCCAAGATAAACATTGATTTGTGGGAGGCTAGGACTCGGGACGAGGATCCGTTATTAGCGGTGAACCCGGTGAACCTCCAATATAATGATATGATATGATATGATAGTCGAGATATATGCCGACTGATACGATATGATACATGACTAGCACACCCCAAGGGATACCCTGGTGGCTAGGGATTTGATAGTCGAGAGATGCCGACTGATATGTTATGATAGTCGAGAGATGCCGACTGATATTGTAACGACCCGGACCAGAAATTAAACTATTTTGAGGATTGGACAATTTTACCCTCAGTTTTGGACGGGTTCGGGAGTCACTTTTTGACTGGCAAGACTTTTGGGAAATTTTCTAAAGTCGTTGCGTAGGTCTCGAACTCACGAGTTCGTAGACAGGCGGCACGCGGAAAACGGAGACCCGGTGAGTTCGTTACGGGTCTAGAAGCTTCAGGGGCAGTTTGGTAATTTTGGAGAAGTTGGAACTATATAATAGATATTTTCTCTCTCCTCGGTAGATTGTCAGTATGGTCCCTCTCTCTCCTACCCGAAACCCCCCCCCCCCCCCCCCCCCCCCCCCCGTGTGAACACAAAGCTTGATTTTCATCGGACGGATTTCGATCCGAGTTGAGTGAAACCATGGTCGGGAGGATCATCCCCGGGACCCCACGAGCATTTTGGGGTAGATATTGGAGCGGGAGCACCGCCGTAGGCGACGGACGGAGGAGGGAGGTGAACCGAAACTTCTCGGCCGTTTTCCGGCCAAACCAGGTACGATCTCGGAACTTTTACCTCATATTTGGATTCCTGGTGGAGAGTAGATAAATTTCCATGTATAGATCGTGAAAAACGGTTAAGAAATGAAGAAGTTAGAAAATTGGTAGTTTCGACCGGAAATGGGGGATTCCGGCGAACCAGACGGCGGCGAAGGTGGCGGTCCGGTCATCTTCTCCGGCCAGCCTCCGGCGACGGTGACGGCGTCCGGTCGTCTTCTCCGGCGAGTCACCGGTGACCGGTCGGGTCGAGTTGAACCGGTCGGGTTGAGTGAACCGGTCGGGTCGAGTTGGACCGGGTCAGGTTGAGCCGGATCGGGTTGGACCGGTCCAGGCGCGTGAACACTGTAGTAGCGCGTGACCGGCGCGTGAGCTCGCGTGGGTGCGTGAGCCGACCTTCCGGCGGCGCGTGGCGGCGCGTGGGGCCGAGACTGAGGTTACGGCGGCGCGTGGGAACTAGTTTTCGACGTTCCGAATCTGTTGGTACAGGTTTGAGGTTGATCAGACGTCGTTTAGAGATTGTTTTGGGCAATCCCAGTGGTAATAGTTGACCGTATTAGCGGGTTTTGAGCTCGGGAAGTCCAGGTAGTTGGGACATTATTGTACATGTGTTGCTTGGGCTAGAGCGTCTATGAATTAAGGGTTGGTTGATGTATATTAGTGGACTATTGTTTATAAACTGTAATGCATGCATCAATGTATCTTTGTTTACATATTGTTATGTATTGTTGCAATGATTCCTGGAATTATGATATGATATGATAGTCGAGATATGCCGACTGATATGATATGATAGTCGAGATATGCCGACTGATATGATATGATAGTCGAGATATGCCGACTGATATGATATGATAGTCGAGACATGCCGACTGATATGAAATGATAGTCGAGATATGCCGACTGATATGATATGATAGTCGAGATATGCCGACTGATATGACATGATAGTCGAGATATGCCGACTGATATGATATGATAGTCGAGATATGCCGACTGATATGATATGATAGTCGAGATATGCCGACTGATATGATATGATAGTCGAGATATGCCGACTGATATGATATGATAGTCGAGATATGCCGACTGATATGATATGATAGTCGAGATATGCCGACTGATATGATATGATAGTAGAGACATGCCGACTGATATGATATGATAGTCGAGATATGCTGACTGATATGATATGACAGTCGAGATATGCCGACTGATATGATATGATAGTCGAGATATGCCGACTGATATGATATGATAGTCGAGATATGCCGACTGATATGATATGATAGTCGAGACATGCCGACTGATATGATATGATAGTCGAGACATGCCGACTGATATGATATGATAGTCGAGATATGCCGACTGATATGATATGATAGTCGAGACATGCCGACTGATATGATATGATAGTCGAGATATGCCGACTGATATGATATGATAGTCGAGATATGCCGACTGATATGATATGATAGTCGAGATATGCCGACTGATATGATATGATAGTCGAGATATGCCGACTGATATGATATGATAGTCGAGATATGCCGACTGATATGATATGATAGTCGAGACATGCCGACTGATATGATATGATAGTCGAAACATGCCGACTGATATGATATGATAGTCGAGATATGCCGACTGATATGATATGATAGTCGAGACATGCCGACTGATATGATATGATAGTCGAGATATGCCGACTGATATGATATGATAGTCGAGATATGCCGACTGATATGATATGATAGTCGAGATATGCCGACTGATATGATATGATAGTCGAGATATGCCGACTGATATGATATGATAGTCGAGATATGCCGACTGATATGATATGATAGTCGAGATATGCCGACTGATATGATATGATAGTCGAGATATGCCGACTGATATGATATGATAGTCGAGATATGCCGACTGATATGATATGATAGTCGAGATATGCCGACTGATATGATATGATAGTCGAGATATGCCGACTGATATGATATGATAGTCGAGATATGCCGACTGATATGATATGATAGTCGAGATATGCCGACTGATATGATATGATAGTCGAGATATGCCGACTGATATGATATGATAGTCGAGATATGCCGACTGATATGATATGATAGTCGAGATATGCCGACTGATATGATATGATAGTCGAGATATGCCGACTGATATGATATGATAGTAGAGCGATGCCTACTGATATGATATGATAGTCGAGATATATGCCGACTGATATGTTATGATACATGACTAGCACACCCCAAGGGATACCCTGGTGGCTAGGGACAGGATAGTCGAGAGATATACCGACTGATATGTTATGGTAGCCGAAGGTTATACCGGCTGATGATACGATATGATAGCCGAGGATATATCCGGCTTTAATATGAAACTGACGACAATGGTCATGGGCTTGATCAACCTATGAAAATACTTCGTCAGCCGGGTCAGTGGGTAGGTGTGGGCGGTGACCCAGAGGGACAAATTATGGTTGGTTCACAAGTATTTGACTAGTCTGTTGTCTTGTGTTATTCCAGTAGAGATGTCAGCAGTGTCTGACCTACTAACGTTTGATGACATAGGGTATTCCTATTTGGACCACCACTATTCCGAGGTTTTGGTTTTGACGAGTATACTATCCTGCGTCTGACAGGTATGAGTGGTCAGTAAGTACAGAGGTTCTGTCGGGAACTCTGTAAGGTTTAATAAAAATTGTTCCAGAACAAAGGGTATTTCTGGTGTTGAAATTTTGAAGTAAAGAGCTGTCAGATGGGATAAGGGTTCTTTCCGGGTTTCGAGGGAAAATTCGGGAAGGGTCCTTACAGATATGATATGATAGTCGAGATATATGCCGACTGATACCATATGATACATGACTAGCACACCCCAAGGGATACCCTGGTGGCTAGGGATATGATAGTCGAGAGATGCCGACTGATATGTTATGATAGTCGAGAGATGCCGACTGATATGATATGATAGTCGAGATATATGCCGACTGATACCATATGATACATGACTAGCACACCGCAAGGGATACCCTGGTGGCTAGGGATATGATAGTCGAGAGATGCCGACTGATATGATATGATAGTCGAGATATATGCCGACTGATACCATATGATACATGACTAGCACACCCCAAGGGATACCCTGGTGGCTAGGGATATGATAGTCGAGAGATGCCGACTGATATGTTATGATAGTCGAGAGATGCCGACTGATATGATATGATAGTCGAGATATATGCCGACTGATACCATATGATACATGACTAGCACACCCCAAGGGATACCCTGGTGGCTAGGGATATGATAGTCGAGAGATGCGGACTGATATGTTATGATAGTCGAGAGATGCCGACTGATATGATATGATAGTCGAGATATATGCCGACTGATATGATATGATACATGACTAGCACACCCCAAGGGATACCCTGGTGGCTAGGGATATGATAGTCGAGAGATGCCGACTGATATATTATGATAGTCGAGAGATGCCGACTGATATGATATGATAGTCGTGATATATGCCGACTGATATGATATGATACATGACTAGCACACCCCAAGGGATACCCTGGTGGCTAGGGATATGATAGTCGAGAGATGCCGACTGATATGTTATGATAGTCGAGAGATGCGGACTGATATGTTATGATAGTCGAGAGATGCCGACTGATATGTTATGATAGTCGAGAGATGCCGACTGATATGATATGATAGTCGAGAGATATGCCGGCTGATATGATATGATATGATGGTCGAGGATACTTACCGATTGATATGATATGATATGATAGTCGAGAGATGCCGACTGATATGTTATGATAGTCGAGAGATATGCCGACTGATATGATATGATACATGACTAGCACACCCCAAGGGATACCCTGGTGGCTAGGGATATGATAGTCGAGAGATAGGCCGACTGATATGTAATGATTGCCGAAGGTTATACCGGCTGATGATACGATATGATAGCCGAGGATATATCCGGCTCTAATATGAACCAGACGACAATTGTCATGGGCTTAATCAACCTATGAAAATACTTCGTCAGCCGAGTCTGTGGGTTGGTGTGGGCGGTGACCCAGAGGGACGAATTATGGTTGGTTCACAAGTATTTGACTAGTCTGTTGTCTTGTGGTATTCCAGTAGAGATGTCTGACCTACCGACTTTGGTGTCAGAGGGTGTTTCTATTTGAACCACCACTATTCCGAGGTCATGGCTTCGACCTGTATACTATCCTGCGTCTGACAGGTAGGTGTGATCAGTAAGTACAGAGGTTTTGTCGGGAACGTGTAAGGTTTAACAAAAATTATTCCAGAACAAAGGGTATTTCTGGTGGTTAAATTTTGAAGTAAAGAGCTGTCAGACGTGATAAGGGTTCTTTCCGGGTTTCGAGGGAAAATTCGGGAAGGGTCCTTACACTTCAAGAAGCCCTAACCTAAAAAGAAACTACAAAATTAAAAACAACTGTTTTCGCTCTAAGTTTTAATGTGGTGATCTCTTCCTCTTTTTTTCTCCTCCCCCTTTACAAAGTCCTATGACCTCTATTTATAGAGAATTATTAATCTTCATACAAATAGAAATTTACATTTAATTCTATATGGAAAAAGTTTCCTAAATATTTAAGAAATCTAATTAAAAACCTTTCCTAAACATAAAAGAAGTAAAAATAATATTCTAAAATGAAATAGGCTTGAAATCCCCATACAATATGGAGAACAAGTGTAAATGCAAAGTGAGAAAACCCCCGAAATAAGGCACAAAACTCGCTGGAACAGCTAGAGACTCTTCTCAACAAGTTTCCGTGGTCAGCCACCGAAACAGGAGGTCAAGAGGCGTGGTCAAAGCTGGTCAAAGGCTCTGGGAGATACCTTGGAGATGGCTTCGGTGGAAGATCGCCGAAATGGAACTAAGAGGCTCAGTGGAGCCGCGCCAAAGTGCCTTTCTGACTCTGATGCATAATTCGGTAGGTGTCTACTGAACTTATTAAGCAATCTTCTTTCCTTCCTAACTTCTTTGTTACAACTCCGATTGAGGTGATTCTTTCGCTCAAATTCTTATAATTCCTAGCTCTATCTAATTTTGTACATTCCTCATGAATATATTATTTTCTCCAATTGCATAGAACGAAATCTTAACAAAACATAAGTAAAAGGGTATTAATTAATGGATAAAAAGTGTATAAATTATGACCTAACAGTTATTTACTTGTTTCTTGCATTCCAAGTTATTTGCTTTGTTAGCATCATGTAAATTAAACCACCCCCTCTTTCTCCATGTCCTATTTTAGTGTCATGTTTTGAGTCTTCTGTTTAGAGTCAAGCATATCAAATTAGTATTTTGTTTCTGTTTTGAGTACCTACTTGTGAACTAAACAATCTATTGCTTTGACTACGTTGTTGAGTCAAGTCCTTGTGGGATTCGACCCTTGCTTGTACCACTATATTGTCTATTAATTAGTGCACTTGCTAGGATATTATTGTTAAGAATTGTGTTGCATTTACTTGTCATACTTTTCTTCCAACAAGTTTTTGGCGCCGTTGCCGGGGACTTGTCCCTCAACGATGTCCATTGCTTAGATTGTGTTAACTTAGTGTCTCTTTGTTTGTTTTAGGTACTTATTTTTATGTCATCACAAGGTTATGTTAGGGGATATGTTCACTGCTCTTGAATTCCATCATCTGCTTTATCATATGTCCAAGGTTCTCCTCATCCAAGTCCACCACCAAAGAACGTGTCTTAGCCAATCCACCCCTATGGCTGCTCAAGGATTATGCCACACCTCATGTCAGTGAGGACCAATTCCCCATCAATTTTCCACCATCCACGGTGGAAAACTCTGAGCTCAAGTCAGGCACAATCCACATGCTTCTCAAGTACCATGACCTCTCGGGTGAGGACCCCCATTTGCTCATCAAGGAGTTTGTGGAAGTCTGTTCCACACTAAGGATCAATGGCATGACTGTGAGATTAGATTGAGATTGTTTCATTTTAGCCTTTAGGACAAGGCTAAAGCATGGTTTCATTCACTATCACCCGCATCCATTACATCATGGAAGGACTTGTCCTCTAAGTTCCTCACTCAATACTACCCCGTGTCCAAAACCAATAAGCTCAAGGCACATATCGTGGCACCTCAGCAAGCTAAGGATGAGTTTTTTTATGAGTTTTGGGAAAGGTTCAATGGAATGATCCAAGACTGCCCTCACCATAACATTGATGAGTGCCATTTAATGTTATACTTCTATGGTGGCTTGAAAACTAGTGATAAAGTGATGGTTAATTCTCAATCCAAGGGAGTGTTGGATAGCACGGCTGAGGAAGCAAGGGAAACATTTGAGAGCATTGCTCAGAGAGAAAAGAAGTTTAGCTATAGGGGACAACAATCTAGGACCCTTAATAGTGTGAGTAGAGACAAGGATGACACCATAGCCTAACTCACGGCTTTGGTGAAACAACTATGTGATGCCAAGGCCAAGCCTACTATGACTTGTGACATGTACAATGATGGCATGAGGCCACAAAATGACCCCTATTCAAACACCTACAATCCTGGATGGAGGAACCACCCAAACTTCAAGTGGAACAACAATCAGAATGTTCCAAACCCCACGACACCCCCTGGATTCCAAGGGCATGCCGTGGCCCCTCAAGTTCCCACTCAAGTCCTTCAACATCCTCAAGGCAATCCTGCCCCAGGAAAGAGATCCTTGGAAGACATGATGGGTGATCTAATTCAAAGTAATGCCACATTCCAACAAAATCTACTTCAACACACCACAAATTTCCAGCAGAAGACAGACCGCGCCATTACAACCTTGGAAACTCAGGTAGGTCAGATGGCAAGCCAACTCAACAAGCTGGACCTTGGTCCCCAATTGCCTAGCATAGTCCAAGTAAATCCCAAGAACCTATATCCCAAGGCCGCTGCCAAAGCCAATTAGCTTAGGAGTGGAAAAGAGCTCCAAAGTCCAACCGACCAAAGTGCCTCAGCAAATCTTACAAACAATGTCAAGGCCCAAACTGCAAAACCTATCCTGGAGTCTAATTTAGGGCGCACTTTAGGGCGCACCTGAGAGCCTGATTTAGGGCGCACTTGTCCTGATTTAGGGTGCACTTGTCCTGATTTAGGGCGCAGTTCCACTTAAGGGCCTACCCGAGAGCCTATTCAGGAGCCAGTTTTCAAAACAGCCTTAAATGGCCAAACAAATGAGACTTCTAACCCTATTTTGCCTTTAAATTCTAAGTCTAAAGTTAGTTTTAGTAATCCACTAGTTACTAATGATATTAACTTACCTTTTCCTCGTAGGTTCCAAAAGAAGGACAAGAATGCTCAATTTGAGCAAGAGCTCATAAATATGCTTCACAAGCTTCAAATAACACTGCCATTCTCCAAGCTTGTGAGGACAATGCCAATATTTTCCAAGCTTATTAAGGACCTAGTGGCTGGAAAACGTGGCTTTGAGTCCAACAATGTCTTGGACATAAGTGCTGCCACCTTGAATGAGTTCCAAGGCTTTCCACGTAAGGCAAGTGACCCAGGCCCTCCTGCACTACCGTGTGTCATCCAATCTAAAAGGTTTGAGCATTGTCTTTGTGACACATGAGCCTCTGTAAGTATCATGCCTTTTCATGTCTATAATTCTCTTGCATTAGGAGACTTAAAACCTACTCAATTGTGTGTTAATTCTTCTGTGACACAACTTATGGGTATGGTTGAAGATGTGATACTTCAAATAGGAGATACATGCATACTTGCTGATTTTTACGTCTTGAAAATGGAAAAGACAATTGAAAGTGAGGACCCTCCCTTAATCTTTGGGAGACCTCTCTTGGCCACTATAAATTGTGAAATTAATTTGAACCAAGGCCATATATCTATCAAAGTGTTAGATAAGACTAGAACCTTTTCCATTCAAGACACTATGCAACATCCTCAAGAACCCCATAATTGATTTTCCTTTGAACACTATGGAATCTTTGTTGCATCACACTATCACGAATGCTTGTATTAATGATCCTCTTAAGAAGGTCCTCACATTGCCTTCTCATGATGACAATGGCCTAGATGGCCAAGTCATTGAGGAATTTCAGATGCTTGAGGCCGTGTCTCCACATACGCACACAAAGCCACCTACGTTTGAGTCATTGCCTATTAAGGAAGAAAAGACTCTTCCTTCTATCATTCAAGCTCCTAAGCTTGAGCTCAAGCCCCTGTCTGCACTTCTTAAGTATGCCTATCTAGGCAAGGATGATACATTGCCTGTCATTATTGCTTCTAATCTAACCCATGCACAAGAATGTCAATTAGTACAGGTACTAAGGGACAACATGCAAGCTATTAGATGGGGCATTGCTGACATCAAGGGAATAAGCCCTTCCAAGTGCATGCACAGGATCGTCCTTGAGGAGGATGCTAAGCCCACAAGGGAGGCACAAAGACGTCTGAATCCCCCTATGAAGGAGGTAGTCAAGAAGTAGGTCCTTAAGCTTTCAGACGTGGGAATCATTTACCCTATCTCATATTCTAAGTGGGTAAGTCCAATCCAAGTGATGCCAAAGAAGAGTGACATCACAGTCATCAAGAATGAACAAGATGATCTTGTTACTCAAAGGGTCCAAACTGCATGGGGAGTATGCATAGATTATAGGAAGCTTAATTCTACAACTTGCAAAGATCACTTTCCATTACCTTTTATTGATAAATGCTTGAAAGACTTGCAGGACATTCTCACTTTTGTTTCTTAGATGGCTATTCAGGTTATAATCAAATTGCCATAGCACCCAAGGACCAAGAGAAGACAACATTCACATGTCCCTATGGAACTTTTGCCTATAGGAGGATGCCCTTTGGCCTTTGCAATGTCCCTGCCACCTTTCAGAGATGCATGTTGAGTATATTTTCAAACATGGTGGAAGACATCATTGAGGTATTCATGGATGATTTTTCTATTTTTGATAATTCCTTTGATTTGTGTCTAACAAACTTGTCAAGAGTACTTGAGAGATGACGGGTGTCCAATTTACTTTTAAATTGGGAGAAGTGTTACTTTATGGTACAACAAGGAATTGTACTAGGGCATGTCATATCTAGTCGTGGCATTGAGGTTCACAAAACCAAAATTGATGTCATTAGTGGCATGCCCTATCCCACTTCAGTCAAGGAGGTCATATCCTTCATAGGACATGCTGGATTCTATAGGAAGTTTATCAAGGACTTCTTAAAAATAACAAGGCCCTTGTGCAACCTGCTTGATAAGGATGATGCCTTTGACTTCACTAAAGAGTGTCGTGAGTCCTTTGAGGCCCTCAAGGACAAGCTCAAGGCTGCCCCAATCATCATGCCACCAAGATGGGACTTGCCCTTTGAGCTTATGTGTGATGCCTTAGACTATGACATTGGGGCAGTTTTGGGCCAAAGAATAGATAAGTTGCCACATGTTATTTACTATGCAAGTAGGATATTAAATGATGATCAACTTAACTATTCTACTACTGAGAAAGAACTATTGGCTGTGATATTTGCTTTAGAGAAGTTTAGGTCTTATTTTCTTCAAACAAAATTTATCATTTATAATGATCATGCAGTTCTTAAGTACTTGCTTAACAAGAATGATGGCAAGCCTAGGCTCATTAGGTGGATGCTATTGCTTCAAGAGTTTGATCTGGCGATCAAAGACAAGAAGGGAAGTGAAAATGTGGTAGTTGACCACTTGAGCATACTTGTCCTCGGGTCCAATGAAGAAGTGGACTAACTACCTCTCCAACAGAGCTTTCCTGATGAGCAGCTCTTCCATCTCAAAGCCTTTGACCCCTGGTATGCTGACATTATCAATTACCTTGCTACTAATTTGATTCCTTCTCATCTGTCTAGGTTCCAAAGGGACAAGCTTGTCAAGCAAGCCAAATATTACATTTGGGATGAGCCCTATCTATGGAAGCACTGCCCTGATCAGCTCATAAGAAGATGCATCCCTAAAAATGAAATCAAATCCATCTTGGACTTATGCCACAACCAGCCGTGTGGAGGGCACTTCGGTGCCAAGAAGACAGCTCTTAAAGTCCTTCAATGTGGATTATATTGTCCCGTTATCTTCAAGGATGCCCATGACCATGTCCTCACGTGTGACAAGTGCCAAAGACAAGGTAATATTGGCCCTAGAGATCAAATGCCCCTAAACCCTATTTTAGTTGTTGAAATCTTTGATGTTTGGGGGATTGACTTCATGGGACCCTTCCCTAGCTCATTTGGTTTTCTTTACATCCTATTTTCTGTTGATTATGTTTCTAAATGGGTGGAAGCAATTCCAACCAAGACTAATGATTCTAAAGTAGTGTGTAGGTATATTCAATCTCATATATTGTCAAGGTTTGGCACACCACGGGCCATCATTAGTGATGGTGGCTCACACTTTTGCAATAGGACATTTGAGGCCCTTATGAGGAAATATGGAGTCACACACCGAATCTCAACTCCATATCATCCTCAACCTAGTGGACAAGCTAAAATTTCAAATAGATAAGTCAAGGCCATCCTTGAGAAAACCGTGGGACCATCAAGGAAGAATTGGTCTAATAGGCACAATGAGGCCCTATGGGCATATAAGATTGCTTACAAGACACCTATTGGCATGTCCCCATTCAAGTTTGTCTTTGGCAAATGCTGCCACCTACCCGTGGAGTTGGAACACAAGGCCTTTTGGGTCATCAAGCATGTCAACATGGACATAGATGAGGCATGACACCATTGGAAGCTTCAATTGCAAGAACTTGACGAGTTAAGGAATGAAGCCAATGAGAGCTCTAGAATCTGCAAAGAAAACTCCAAGGCTTATCATGACAAGCACCTGGTCCGCAAGTCCTTTGAGATAGGATATAAGGTCCTCTTGTTCAACTCACGTCTCAAGTTCTTCCCAGGCAAGCTAAGATCACGATGGTCAGGACCCTATATTGTCCTTAAGTTCCTACCTCACGGTGTCGTGGAGATCAAGTCAGACCGCAATAGCTTTGAATTAAAGGCCAATGGCCATCGCTTAAAACCATACTTAGAGTTGTTCCAGCGCCTGCTTTTCAGGAAGTAGACCTGGATGTGCCTCACCTTGCTTAACTTGTAGGACACGTCTTGCCTAGACGTTAAATCAAGCGCTCCTAGGAGGCAACCTAGCCCTGGTTTGTTTCTCTTTCCCTCTTCTTTATGTTGTGCATGCCTCCTTTCATTCTTTACTTAGTTGCTCTTAATGTTTTAACTTGTTAACATTGAGGACAATGTTTAGTTTAGGTTTAGGGGTGTGGATCAAAATTTTGCAACATTTATGTTTGGGGGTACACGGCTAGGAACTTAATATTTTACTTGTTAATAAGCTACATTGTTACAATTACTCATTAATGTCTTACTAGAGCCATGCCATGCTTAAAGTTGTGCCATATATTTTCACTTAATGTCTAACTTCAAGAAATTGAGCTAAAAGATGAATTTGTTTAAATGAACTTTAGAAAATTAGTAGAGACTACCCTATGTAAGAATTTGAGCCTAACGCCTTTCTTTTTGAGAGATTTACTTTGTTCTACTCTGAAACACTAGTCAATTCTTTCTATATTGATTGATCTTATTACTATGCTTGCATTGGATTTTAAAAACTAACATCTTATGTAGAGGCTCTTGGTTCTCAGCTTGATAACCCATAAGAAGTGATGTAGGCTATGCATGTTAAGCCCTCTAAAAGCCATATACGTCCATTTGCATGCTCCCTTAACCCACTTTGAAGCCAAACACTTAAAACCCTTCTTTCATCACCCAAAGCATAACCTAAGCCCTAGATAGGAAGCCCGCAATATTGTCCATACCCTATAATCTAGGTTGTGAGAAGGCATCATCAAATGGAGTTCATGACATGGAAAGGAAAGATAAAATGCAAGTGTTCAAAATTAGAGTCAAGCCGTGGAGCTCCTCAAGGGCATGTTAAGGACATGTCAAGACAAAGAGGCCAAAATGTGAAATTAATGTATTGGAGAGTGTCTCAGACATCCCAAGCAACCCAAAAACTTGGACAGACACACAAAAAATGTGAACCATCGCATGATCTTAGCTTAGTTAGAAAGAAAAAAATTTGAAAAAGATTGTGAAAAGAAATGAAAAAAGAAAGAAAACAATGAGCTAAGCCAAGTGATGCCTTGTCTCAACTTAGGTTTTTGAATCCCATATCCTTTCTGCTTAAACCCTTTAAGCCTAGCCCCATTACAACCCTTGAATGAAGATCTAGCTGATCTTATGGGGAGTCTTACTTGGAGTTAAGGTATGTCTCTACGTTCTTAAAGTTCAATTCCTTCCTGATATCTAGTTTCAGAAATTGCCTTTCTTTCATACTATTTCATATTTGCTTATATTTGATTCCTTTATATAAACTCATCACATATGCTGGCAATGAGTGTAACCTTAGGATTCATGAGAGAGGTTGAGAGTTGCCTAGTGAGGTTAGAGTCGAGGAGAAATCTTTCTAAGGCATTTGGACTTTGTTGTTTTTAAACTTGAGATCTTGAAGCAAAGGTATTCACACAATGCACGTGGCACTTACTTGAAATTGGCATATCTTTAGTTTGGCATGACATGAGTAATTTGCTATGTTCCTTATTAACATGTTAAGTATTTTATTTTGTTTAGTGCTTTAGTTGTTAAGTAAAAGGAGACAAAAATCCTCCTATTAGGTGAACCTAGGGGTTTAAATGTTCTATCCTTAATTAGGGTGAGTCTTTTAGTTTTTATTTTAGTTTTTTATTCTTTGTTTTGCTCTAGGACTAGCAAAATCTAAGTTTGGGGGTATTTGTGTAGCCATAATTGTTACATATATTTCATGTCATATTATGCCCGTTTACTTGTCTTTTATTAGAAATCATGTCATCCATAGTAGAAAGTGATCTTTTGTGAGACATGTGCAGGATTTAGAGTCAAGCATATCTAATTAGTGTTTTGTTTCTATTTTTAGTACCTACTTGTGAACTAAACAATCTATTGCTTTGAGTACGTTATTGAGTCAAGTCCTTGGGGGATTCGACCCTTGCTTGTACCACTATATTGTTTATTGATTAGTGCACTTGCTAGGATATTATTGGTTGGTTCTTTCGTGACAATCATTTTCAATATGCTTGGTTCTTTCTTGATATACTGGATTTGCTACAATATGTAATGCAGCTTGATTGTCGCAAAACAACTTTGCAGGTTCAGAATGATTCACAAACAGATCCTGCTGTAAATACCTTAGCCAAGTGAGTTCACATGTGGTTGCAGCCATTGACTGATATTCTGATTCAGCAGATGAACATGACACAATGACTTATTTCTTGCTTTTCCAGGAAACAAATGCATTGCCAAGGGAGATGCAATACCCTGTGACTGATCGGCGTGTGATTTGACACCGAGCCCAATCGACATCACAATATCCAATTAATTTCAACTTCTTCTGTGCAGGGAACAACAAACCTTGACCTGGGGCATCTTTGAGGTAGTGAAGCAGACGATGTGCTGTAGTGAGATGTTGGCGTTTAGGCTCTTGCATGAACTAACTGAGAGTGTTGACTGCATATGTAATCTCTGGCCTTGTAATTGTGAGATAGATTAGCTTACCTACTAACCGTCTATATCGAGTAGGATCCTTGAGTTGATCACTACTTATAGACACCAGCACCAAATCAGGATCCATAAGAAATTTGGCTGGTTTACCTCCGAGGAGTCCAGTTTCTTAAAAAATGTATAGAGTATACTTGCGTTGACAAATAGAGATCCCTTCTTTTGATCGTGCCACCTCAACACCAAGAAAATACTTTAAGGGGCCAAGATCCTTGATCTTGAACCGAGTGCGCAGAAAATGCTTTTGTTTATGAATTTCCTCTTCATTGTTCCCTGTGATTATCATGTCATCCACATAAAGTAATATAACAGTCAGTGAACTCCCATGAGCATGTCTAAATAAAGAGTAATCAGCCCTGGATTGCTTGAAACCAATGTCACAAATAGCAGATGAAAACATTCGAAACCAACTGTGTGGAGCCTGTTTCGGTCCATATAAGGACTTATGAAGTCGACATACCACCGTCTCCCCCTATCAACGAGAGCCGGGCGGTAGTTGATCAGTCATTATTTATGCATTATTTTGATGTCTTTATATGCCTATCTTACATGTCTTTTGAATGATTTTGTGCCATCAATAGTAGAAAATGATCAATCTTGTGAGACTTGTACAGATTTAGAAAGATAGGTAAAATATGAGAAGAACACGAAAAGAATGACTCAAATCGGAGTTCAGATGAAGGAGATGTCCTCATTTCAATATCAGGTCCTGAACTGGGTCCTGAGTGCGCTAGTGCGCCAGTGTGCCTATTTTGAGTCCTTGACCAAGTGCCTCAGATCATGCCATCCGAGTCCCAAACCTGTGTCTCATGACATCAAGTTCATGTCCTAGAAGTGCTAAGCTCATGCCAGGACATGTCGAGTACATGTCCCAAGAACTTCCCATCCGAGCCCAGCCTCTGCGCCTAAACCCGGGTTCCTGTTCCGCCAGCGATGGATCAAAGTTCCTCCTCTGCGCTAAGCCTAACAACCTGTACGTCTAGCTTGAGTGAAGATGCGTTTCTACTATGCTCATGGTGTGTCTCAAAAGTGCAGTCCCATATCCCTATGACGAAGACATTCCAAAGACCACGGGAAGACCGCGGGTTGCCAGCGGCCAACTTGTGTTCCCACTTGCCAACTTGCATTCACACTCCCAACTATGTTCTGATTGGTTCTAATAGATTTTAAGGACTTTGTAATTAATTAGAAGTACAATAACTATTCCAGAACATTCTAGGCTAGGGTTTTACCAATCCTTATAGGCCAAGGTTTTACCAATCCTTATAGGACAAGGTTTTCCCTTTGTCTATAAAAGGGAGCCTTTATTTAGTTTTTTAAAAGAGCAGATTTTTAGAGATAATATTTTACACACAGATTATTAGGCGTGGAGCTTGGGGAAGAAGGCTCTACTGTGCCTGTTCTTCAACAATCCCTTCTGTACCCTTATTTTTCATTATTGCAATTTACTTATGAATTCAATTATATTTGTTTCAATTTCAGTTATGAGTGAGTAGTTCCTATCAGAATTAGAGCTGTTTGAAGCCCTAGCCATGTTAGCTCGTTAAGTAGATTTTATTCTTGTTCTTAATTGCTATGCATGTTGAATAACTCTGATTACTGCTTTAACTAGCATTATTTTGTGTTTATAAGATTAGCTACCTTGTTTGCATAAATTATTGATGGAATTGCTTGAGTGACCACCATATCATCCTGTGATTCATTAGCTTCGAGAGGTTGAGGTTAAGAAACAATCTTGTAGTCGGAATTCATGACAACTAGGAATGCATCCCACTCTTCTAGGCTAGTGTGGTGTCATTAAATTCTCTTAGTACTTCATGCGTCATATTAACTAGTAGGTGATAGACGTTCTAGGCATATGCCCTGTCTAAAACAAGCTAAGTAAGAGAAAATGATATATATTTAGTGTACCAACGCCAGGACCTAGGCATGGGCACCTAATTCAGAACTGCATAGTAATTAGGTCAAGATAATCTGGTTAAGAGTTATAATTGGTTAGAGTGGATAATAAGCCTTAATTCACAATAGTTAAACAAACAATCAACCTTTCATTCTTACATTTTTATTTTCTGCACGTTGATTTACTTGTCTTTAATTTTCAACTCTCAATCATAACCCCCCACCCCCCCCCCCCCCCCCCCCCCCCCCCCCCCCCCCCCCCCCCCCCCCCCCCCCCCCGCTTTGGTGTGTGTGTGTGTGTGTGTGTTTTTTCTATAAGTTAACAAATCTGAATTGGGTTAATCGTTGAACAAGTCCTCGAGGGATCGACCTTTGCTTGTCATTATACTATCTCCAACGATTTTGTGCACTTGCAAAGTTATACTTAGTAGAAATAAAGTTCATAAATATTGTGTTCAGTATTTCTTCTATCAAGTTTTTGGCGCCGTTGCCAGGGACTTGTCCCTTAACGGTGCCCATTTAAGTTTGAATTTATAACTTAGTTTTTCTTTCTTTTTAGGTACCCGTGTATGTCATTCCAAGGCTCAGTGCTAGACTCGTCAAGTGGGCCGTCTTTGAGAGAATCTTCAGTAAAAGGCTCACCACCACCAAGTCCCAGAAGGATGGCGGATCAAAGAGAAGAGCAAGGACGAGACTGTAACCTAGTACCACAAGCTCGACGGCTCCTTAAAGACTTTGCCATTCCCCATGTCTCAGAGGATCAATTCCCCATTGTTTTTCCTGAGTCAACAGTGGCAAATTTCGAATTAAAGTCTGGGACGATTCACATGCTGCCCACATTTCATGGACTTTCCGGCAAGGACCCGCACTTTCATATCAAGGAATTTGTTGAAGTCTGCTCAACGCTGTGCATTAATGGCATGACGGAATCTGAAATCCGCCTACGTCTTTTTCACTTCAGTCTCAAGGATCGCGCCAAGGTATGGTTTCATTCGCTGGCGCTGACTTCCATTCACTCATGGAGGGACTTGACGTTCAAATTCTTAACACAATATTTCCCTATGGAAAAGACGAATGAATTAAAGTCCAGAATAATGAACCCACGACAAGACATGGAGTAGTCCTTTTATGAGTTCTGGGGACGTTTCAACCAGATGCTACGGGCGTGCCCCCACCACCATATCTAAGACCATCACCTTATGTTATACTTCTACGGAGGCTTGAAGACTAGTGATCGGACAATGGTAGACTCTCATTCCCAATGGATTCTTGAAGGCTCGGTCGAGGAAGCAAGGACCGCTTTTGTGAACATCGCTCAAAGGGAAAAACAATTCAGTTACAGTGGTCCTTCCTCTAGGGCTATTGGTGATACATACACAAATCACAATGATGACGCCATTGCTCAACTCACGGCACTGGTGAAACAATTGTGTAATGAGAAGGCAAAAGGAGTTCAAACCTGCGAAGTATGTTCAATTCAGGGCCACACGTCCCAAGACTGCCCAATGGTGGAAGAGGCCAATTTTGCTACAGGTTTCAATAACAATTCACGACCCCGGAATGACCCATATTCAAACACTTACAATCCGGGGTGGAAAAATCATCCAAACTTCCGCTGGAGCAACAATAAGACTGCCGCCAATCCTTTGTCGCCCCCTGGATTTCAGCATCAAGCCGCAGCCCCTCAGGGGAACTCTCACGGCCCTTCCTTAAATCAGAGTGTGAGGCAGCACGTCTATGGAGGATACCCTAAATACCGTGGTTCAACAGCAAAGCCAACTCATGCAATTCATGCATGACACCCAGAGTCATCTGGCAAACCAGGATCGTCAAATAGGACAAATAGCAAATCAACTAAATCAGCGGGAGTAGGGAAAGTTACCAAGTCAAGTCCTAGTAAATCCTAAGGGATTTCACAATCCTACGGCCAATGCCATCACTCTGCTGAATGAAACGCAAGAAGGACCTGACACTGCGCCTCAAACAGATCTGCCGAGAGCCACTTCCCAACCGCAATCATCAGACGCACCAAGTATCATGTCCAAGGCATAGCCGCGAGCCACGGCCGACATCCAACCTGTTCCTAAAGCCGATTCCCAGCCCTCAAATAATTCTAACTCTAAACCTCAAAAGTCCAATTTTAAGGCAACTGAAACAGTACCCTTCGAGTTAGCTAATGATGTTGAAATTCCATTTCCTCGCAGGTTCCAAAATAGGCATAAGCAAAAGGAGGTCTTTGAGGCGGAAATCATCAGCTTGTTGCAGAAGCTTCAAATCACACTGCCTTTCCATAAAATCGTCAAGCACATGCCTATATTCGCAAAACTCATGAAGGACTTAGTCGTAGGAAAGCGGGGTTTCAGCTCCACTGACATCATTGAAATCCCTAAGGCATACTCTGCTGCCCTTCTGCGCATGCCCCTTAAAGCCAACGACCCAGTGCCTCCATCACTTCCGTGTATCATTCAATTGAAAAGATTGGAGCATTGCCTCTGTGACACGGGAGCATCTGTAAACATCATGCCATTCCACTTCTATAGGTCACTCAACCTAGGGGCACATACGCACCTATGTGTTCGATTAGCTAACGCCTCTATTACTAATCTAATGGGCGTTCTAGAGGACGTACTTGTGCAAATAGGAGACACATGCATCCCTGCAGACTTTTACGTACTCAAGATGGACAGAATTGACAAGAATGGGGAACCTCCACTCCTCTTTTGAAGACCACTGCTAGCCACGGCTGAGTGCATTATCGACGTCAAAAATGGCCAAGTTTCCATCAAGGTCTTGGAGAAACTTCGGACATTCTCCATCCATGATGCCATCCAATATCCTGCGGAGCCAATTGTGGACTTCCCGTTAAACACCATGGACTTACTGCTAAGGCACTCGCTAGTTCATGCATAACAGATGTTCTTGAAACGACCATCACTTCACCAACTGCTGAGCCACTTGACGATAAGGTGATAGAGGAAGTTAGAATACTTGATGCTGTTCCAGTTCATTCATGGAACAAACAACCAGCATTTGAGGTGCTACCTCTCAGGGACCACAAGACCTTGCCGTCCACCATCCAGCCTCCAGAACTAGAACTGAAACCACTGCCTTAACATTTAAAGTATGCTTACTTAGGAAAAGCTCAGACCCTTCCGGTCATCATTGCCTCTAACTTAAGTGCGGCAGAAGAGGAGCAATTGGTGCAAGTTCTTAAGGCTCATCGTACGACGATAGGATGGACAATTGCCGATATACAAGGGATCAGTGCTGCCAAATGCATGCATCAAATACTTCTTGAGGACGATAACAAACCATCAAGAGAAGCGCAACGAAGATTAAATCCACCTATGAAGGAGGTCGTGACGAAGGAAGTTCTTAAACTCCTAGACGTGGGCATTATCTATCCTATAAGTGACTCTAATTGGGTAAGCCCGGTCCAAGTAGTTCCAAAGAAAAGTGGGATTATAGTGGTAAAGAATGAGCATGATGAGCTCGTAGCCCAAAGAGTTCAAACCGGATGGAGGGTTTGCATTGACTATCGGAAGCTCAATACCACCACCCGCAAGGATCATTTCCCCTTGCCATTCATTGATCAAATGCTTGAGTGGTTGGCTGGCCATTCACATTATTGCTTCTTGGATGGCTACTCAGGGTATAATCAGATTGCTATCGCCCTGGAAGACCAGGAAAATACCACATTCACGTGCCCCTATGGCACATTTACATACCGAAGGATGCCTTTTGGCCTTTGTAACGCCTCATCCACCTTTCAATGCTGCATGATGAGCATCTTCTCTAACATGGTGGAGGACATAATTGAGGTATTTATGGACGACTTCTCTGTATTTGGCCATTCAATCGAACTGTGCTTAACAAACTTATCCCGCGTACTAGAACGCTACCAAGAAAGTAACTTAGTGCTTAATTGGGAAAAATGCCACTTCATGGTCCAGCAAGGAATTGTCTTGGGCCATGTCATCTCTAGCCATGGAATTGAGGTGGACAAGGCTAAGTTGGACATAGTGGAAAGACTTCCATACCCTACAACAGTCAAGGAGGTTTGATCTTTCTTAGGGCACGCCGATTTTTATCGACGCTTCATTCAAGACTTCTCAAAAATCACAAGGCCGTTATGCAGTCTCCTAGCTAAAGAGGCCGCATTTGAGTTCAACAAGGACTGCAGTGAGGCATTCAATACACTAAAAGCAGAGCTCAAATCATCCCCCGTCATTATGCCACCGAATTGGGACTTACCTTTCGAACTTATGTGTGAAGCTTCAGACTTCGCTGTAGGAGATGTTCTAGGACAGCATGTCAACAAGCTTTCTCACGTCATCTACTATGCCAGTCGAACCCTAAATGATGCCCAGCTGAACTACTCCACCACTGAGAAAGAGCTCCTTGATGTTATCTTCGCTCTTGAGAAGTTCATATCATACTTGATTCAGACCATGGTCATCATCTACACTGATCATGCGGCCTTGAAGTACCTACTCACTAAGAAGGACGCCAAGCCAAGGTTGCTGCGATGGATGCTACTTCTCCAAGAGTTTGACCTCGAAATTCGAGATAAAAAGGGAAGTGAAAATGTAGTGGCTGATCATATGAGCCGCTTGATACATGGATCCAACGAAGAGGCTGACCAATGGCCGCTCATGGAGACATTCCCAGATGAACAACTCTTCGCACTCCAAGCAATCGATCCATGGTACGCTGATCTCATTAATTACCTTGGCACTAAACAATTTCCTTCCTCTTTAAGCAGGTATCAAAAGGACAAGCTAGCTAAACAGGCTAAGTACTACATCTGGGATGAGCCCTACTTATGGAAGCATTGTCCTGATCAAATCATTCCACGATGCATTCCCGAAGCTGAGATGGAATCTGTCCTGACATTTTGTCATAGCTTGGCGTGTGGAGGCCATTTTGGAGCTAAGAAAACGGCACTGAAGGTCCTTCAAAGTGGATTCTATTGGCCTACATTATTTAAGAATGCATACGAGTTTGTACTCACTTGTGACAGATGCCAACGGCAAGGTAACATAGGCCCTCGGAATCAAATGCCATTAAACCCTATCCTCGTAGTTGAGATCTTTGACGTATGGGGCATTGATTTCATGGGACATTTTTCGAACTCTTTTGGCAATCTCTATATTTTATTAGCTGTCGATTATGTGTCTAAATGGGTGGAAGCAATTCCCACAAAAACTAATGATGCCAAAGTGGTTGTGAGATTTTTGCAGAGTCACATCTTAGCTAGATTCGGAGCGCCTAGGGCAATCATCAGCAATGGCGGAGCACACTCTGCAATCGTTCATCTGAAGCCTTAATAAAGAAGTATGGTGTAACGCACAAGGTCTCAACACCTTATCACCCGCAAAAGAGTGGCCAAGATGAAGTTTCCAATCGAGAAGTAAAGGCTATATTGGAGAAAACAGTGAGCCCTAGCCGCAAGGATTGGTCCCGCAGATTGAACGATGCATTGTGGGCCTATAGGAAAGAATACAAGACCCCGATTGCCATGTCTCCTTTCAGGCTTGTTTTCGGAAAAAGGATGTCACCTACCAGTGGAATTGGAGCATAGAGCGTTCTGGGCAATTAAGAAGATGAATATGAATATCGATGATGCTGGAGTACATAGAAAGCTACAGCTAAGTGAATTAGAAGAGCTTCAAAACGAGGCCTACGAAAGTGCTCGGATTTACAAGGAAAATACCAAGGCTTTTCATGACAAGCACATTCAGGCCAAGGACTTTCAAATCGGACAGAAAGTCCTCCTCTTTGATTCTCGGCTCAAATTATTTAAAGGTAAGTTGCGTTCAAGATGGACTGGACCATTCATTGTTACTAACGTTTTTCCTCATGGTGCAGTTGACATCCAACACCCGAATAGGACGAATCCGTTCAAAATAAATGGCCATCGCCTCAAACACTACTTCGAGGCCATTTCCACTCCAGGCCCAGCCGACCCTGCCACTCAGCATGCATCAATGCTTAGCATGCCAGCCCCGTCTTTCCTAGACGTTAAATAAAGCGCTCCTAGGAGGCAGCCTAGCCCTGGTTTGTATTTCTCTCTTCCTTTGCTTTTTCTGCCCATTATATCTCTCAAACCTGTCTACTGTTGTCATGCTTACTACTTATCACATTGAGGACAATGTTCAGTTTAGGTTTGGGGGTGTGGATTTAAAATTTTGCATATAGAAACAAGTAGGTTTGGGGGTGATACACGGCCAGGACTTTTGAATTTTTAGCCTTAGTTTTTTTTCTTTTTGTTGTGTTTAGTTAGTTACTTAATTTTTTTCTTTTGAATAATATTATAACTTGTTCATAGGGATGTATATGCTACGTTAACTGTCTTAGCCCTACTAAGAGTCATGCCATGATCAAGTAGTTCATAATATGCACTTCACAATGCCATGTTTTAAAGTGATTAAGTGAACAAAATAACTGAATTTGGGTGAACCTTAGAAAATTAGTGGAGACTACCCTGTGAGATCTTTGAGCCTAATTGCCATTCTTTCTGAGGGATATACTTGTTTCTACTCTTCAACACTCATCGATTTTGTTCTTAATTGTTGATCTCATTACATCGTTTTGCATTGAATTTTAAAGAACTAACATCATTTAGATACTCTTGATCTAATGTGTGGTTTGCCATAAGAAGTCATGTAGGCAATGTGTGCTTTAACCTCTAAAGGCTTTATCCTACCCTACTGCATGCTCCCTAAGCCAATTTTGAAGCCAAACACTTAGCCTTTTCTTTCATCACCCAAAGTATAACCTAACCGAAATACTTAGCCATTTATCACAACCATACCCTATAACCTCAGTTGTGCTAAGGTTGCCGTAAATGAGATTCATGGTGAGAATGAGAGGTGAAATGTAACGACCCGGACCAGAAATTAAATTATTTTGAGAATTGGACAATTTTACCTTCAGTTTTGGACGGGTTCGAGAGTCACTTTTTGACTGGCAGTACTTTTGGGAATTGTTCTTGGGTCGTTTCGTAGGTCTCGAACTCACGAGTTCGTAGACAGGCGGCACGTGGAAAATGGAGACCCGATGAGTTCGTTACGGGTCTAGAAGCTTCAGGGGTAGTTTGGTAATTTTGGAAAAATTGGAACTATATAGTAGATATTTTTATCTCTCCTCGGGAGATTGGTCCATTCAGTCTTTCTCTCCTACCCGAAAACTTCCCCGTGCGAACACCGAAGTACCCCTTTCATCAGATGGATTTTGATCCGATTTGATCGAAACCAAGGTCGGGAGGATCTTCCCCGGGACCCCACGAGCATTTTGGGGTAGTTATTGGAGCGGGAGCACCGTCGTAGGCGACAGACGAAGGATGGAGGTGAACCGAATCTTCTCGGCCATTTTTCGGCCAAACCAGGTACGATCTCTGAGCTTTGACCTCATATTTGGATTCCTGGTGAAAAGTAGATGAATTTACATGTGTAGATCGTGAAAAACGGTCAAGAAATGACAGTTAGAAAACCTTGAAAATCGACTGGAAATGGCAATTTCCGGCGAACCAGACTGCGACGGAGGTGGCGATCCCGTCATCTTCTCCGGCCAACCTCCGGCGACGGCGATGGCCGTCCGGTCGTCTTCTCCGGCGAGTCATCGGTAACCGGTCGGGTTGAGTGAACCGGTCGGGTTGAGAGAACCGATCGGGTTGAGTGAACCGATCGGGGTTGAGTGAACCGGTCGAGTTGAGTGAACCGGTCGGGTCGAGTTGGACCGGGTCAGGTTGAGCTGGACTGTGTTGGATCGGTCCAGGTGCGTGAACACTGTAGCAGGCGCGTGACTGGCACGTGGGCGCGTGTGCCGATCTTCCGGCGGCGTGTGGCGGCGCGTGGGGCCGAGTCTGAGGTCACGGCGGCGCGTGGTAACTAGTTTTCGACGTTCCAAATCTTTTGGTACAGGATTCAGGTTGATCGGACGTCATTTAGAGGTCATTTTGGGCAATCCCAGCGGTAATGGTTGACCTTATTAGCGGGTTTTAAGCACGAAAAGTCAAGGAAGTTGGGTCATTATTGTGCATGTGTTCCTTGGGCTAGAGCATCCATGGATTAAGGGTTGGATGATGTATGTGAGTGGACTTTTGTTTTATAAACTGAAATGCATGCATCAAAATATCTTTGTTTAAATACTGTTATGTATTGTGGCATTGAATTTCTGGATTTTAGAAATGATTACTAGACATATGTTTTCCACTATATCAGTTAAAGTGTGATTTGAGAAATATCATGGGTTTTGGACTCGATTTTGATATCATTTTGACGTGGAATATTGAGTCCATAATTTGGGTTTTGACCCGGATGTATCAGTTTATCAGAATTGGCCATATATTTGAGGGAGACCAGAACCCGGGACTAGGATCCGTTATTAGCGGTGAACCCGGTGAACCTCCAACAGGATATGATATGATAGTCGAGAGATATGCCGACTGATATGATCTGATAGTCGAGAGATATGCCGACTGATATGTTATGATAGTCGAGAGATATGCCGACTGATATGTTATGATAGTCGAGAGGTATGCCGACTGATATGATATGATAGTCGAGAGATATGCCGACTGATATGATATGATAGTCGAGAGATATGCCGACTGATATGATATGATAGTCGAGAGATATGCCGACTGATATGATATGATAGTCGAGAGATATGCCGACTGATATGATATGATAGTCGAGAGATATGCCGACTGATATGATATGATAGTCGAGAGATATGCCGACTGATATGATATGATAGTCGAGAGATATACCGACTGATATGTTATGATAGTCGAGAGATATGCCGACTGATATGATATGATAGTCGAGAGATATGCCGACTGATATGATATGATAGTCGAGAGATATGCCGACTGATATGATAAGATAGTCGAGAGATATGCCGACTGATATGTTATGATAGTCGAGAGATATGCCGACTGATATGATATGATAGTCGAGAGATATGCCGACTGATATGATATGGTAGTCGAGAGATATGCCGACTGATATGATATGATAGTCGAGAGATATGCCGACTGATATGATATGATAGTCGAGAGATATGCCGACTGATATGATAGTCGAGAGATATGCCGACTGATATGATATGATAGTCGAGAGATATGCCGACTGATATGTTATGATAGTCGAGAGATATGCCGACTGATATGATATGATAGTCGAGAGATATGCCGACTGATTTGTTATGATAGTCGAGAGATATGCCGACTGATATGTTATGATACATGACTAGCACACCCCAAGGGATACCCTGGTGGCTAGGGATATGCCAGTTGACGGATATGCCGACTGATGTGATATGATAACCGAAGGTTATACCGGCTGATGATAGGATATGATAGTCGAGGATACTTGCCGACTGATGTGATATCATACTACAGAGAGTTGTGATACATGACTAGCACACCCCAAGGGATACCCTGGTGGCTAGGGATATGTCAGTCGAGGGATATGCCGACTGATGTGATATGATAGCCGAGGATATTTCCGGCTCTAATATGATTTGACGACGATTGTCATGGGCTTAATCAGCCTATGGGCTTAATCAGCCTACAGAAATACTTCGTCATCCGGGTCAGTGGGTTGGTGTGGGCGGTGACCCAGAGTGACGAATTATTGTTGGTTTACAAGTATCTGACTAGTCGGTTGTCTTGTGGTATTCCAGTAGAGATGTCAGCAGTGTCTGACCTACTAACAATTGGTGTCAGAGAGTGTTCCTATTTGGACACCACTATTCCGAGGTCTTGGCTTTGACCTGTATACTATCCTGCGTCTGACAGATAGGAATGGTCAGTAAGTACAGAGGTTCGGTTGGGAACCCTGTAAGGTTTACAAAAAAGAAAAAAAAAATTATTTGAGGATAAAGGGTATTTCTGATATTTAAAAATTGAGATAAAAGAGCTGTCAGACGGGATAAGGGTTCTTTCCAGGTTTCGAGGGAAAAATCGGGAAAGGTCATTTCAAGTGGTATCAGAGCACTAGGTTAAATTCCTGTAGACTGTACATCTAGTGTACAGGTGAAATTTTGGTATTAATGATCTACAGCTTCTACACAGCGTGTAATGCCTCCCAGACGTGAGTTCCGTCAACGGTCGGGGAATGGTGGAGATGACCATGAACCTGCAGTGGAGCCTGATTTGAGGCAGACACTGGAACAGTTGGGTCAGACTTTAGCTTCTGTACTCCAGGATAGGGCTTCTCATGAAGTCTTTGATATTGAGAGAGCCCAGAGACTGGGGGCGACGATATTTATGGGCGAGTCTAGCCCAGATGAGGCTGAGGAGTGGATTACTCGCATGGAGCGGGTGTTTTTGATTATGAGATGTCCTCTAGGGGACAGAGTTCTGTTGGCCACATTTTTGCTAGTTGGTTCTGCTTATAACTGGTGGCACTCATTGGAGGTGTCAGGCTGGAATGTCCATACACTTACTTGGCAGACTTTCCGGGAACGCTTCTTGGAGCAATTTTACCCTCGCTCACACCGGAATGTTAAGGAGGCTGAGTTCTTGCATTTACAGCAAGGAGACATGACTGTGGCCCAGTATGAACAGAGATTCATAGCGCTGAGTCGCTTTGCACCGACTTTGGTGGCGAACCTCGTGATTCGCAGTTGTCCGGTGATGGTTGAAGGCCATGGTTTGGAGGCAGATTTAATCCCCTTAGATATTTTTGAGCTTGATGTGATTCTGGGGATGGGTTGGTTGTCCATGCACCATGCCTCCATAGACTGTTATGTTAAGACAGTGGTTTTCCGGAGTCCAGGATTACCGGAATTTACATTTCGGGGAAATCGTATGGTACTACCCTTTGGAGTGATATCAGCGTTGACAGCTGAGAGATTGTTGAGGAAAAGTTGTGAGGGGTATTCGGCTCATGTGTTTGATTCACGGGATACTCCGATGAGAGTGGAGGATATTCCAGTGGTGAGTGAGTTCTCTGATGTGTTTCCAGATGATCTTCTAGGATTACCACCTCACCAGGAGATTGGGTTCACCATCGAGCTTTTGCCAGGTACTCAACCTATCTCACAGGTACCGTACAGAATGGAACCGGCATAATTTCTAGAGTTAAAGACTCAGTTGCGGGACTTGGTGAATATGGGATTTATTCGCCCAAGTGTTCCACCATGGGGCGCGCCAGTATTATTTGTGAGGAAAAAGGATGGTGGTCTGAGATTGTGTATCGACTACCAGTAGTTAAATAGAGTGATGGTGCAAAATAAGTATACTCATTTGTTTCATGGATAGGAATGAATTTCGAGGACGAAATTTCTTAATGGGGGTAGATTGTAACGACCCGGACTAGAAATTAAATTATTTTGAGAATTGGACAATTTTACCCTCAGTTTTGGACGGGTTCGGGAGTCACTTTTTGACTGGCAGTACTTTTGGGAATTTTTCTTGGGTCGTTGCGTAGGTCTCGAACTCACGAGTTCGGAGACAGGCGGCACACGGAAAATGTAGACCCGATGAGTTCGTTACGGGTCTAGAAGCTTCAGGGGTGGTTTGGTAATTTTGGAAAATTTGGAACTATATAGTAGATATTTTTCTCTCTCCTCGGGAGATTGGTCCATTCAGTCTTTCTCTCCTACCCGAAAACTTCCCCGTGCGAACACCGAAGTACCCCTTTCATCGGATGGATTTTGATCCGATTTGACCGAAACCAAGGTCGGGAGGATCTTCCCCGGGACCCCACGAGCATTTTGGGGAAGTTATTGGAGCGGGAGCACCGTCGTAGGCGACGGACGGAGGAGGGAGGTGAACCAAATCTTCTCGGCCATTTTTCGTCCAAACCAAGTACGATCTCAGAGCTTTGACCTCATATTTGGATTCCTGGTGAAAAGTAGATGAATTTACATGTGTAGATCGTGAAAAACGGTCAAGAAATGAAGAAGTTAGAAAACCTTGAAAATCGACCGAAAATGGCAATTTCTGACGAACCAGACGGCGGCGGAGGTGGCGGTCCAGTCATCTTCTCCGGCCAGCCTCCGGCGATGGCGATGGCCGTCCTGTCGAAAATGGCAATTTCCGACGAACCAGACGGCGGCGGAGGTGGCGGTCCAGTCATCTTCTCCGGCCAGCCTCCGGCGATGGCGATGGCCGTCCTGTCGTCTTCTCCGGTGAGTCACCGATAACCGGTCGGGTTGAGTGAACCGGTCGGGTTGAGTGAACCGGTCGGGGTTGAGTGAACCGGTCGGGGTTGAGTGAATCGGTTGGATTGAGTGAACCGATCAGGTTGAGTTGGACCGAGTCAGGTTGAGCTGGACCGGGTTGACCGGTCCAGGGGCGTGAACACTGTAGCAGGCGCATGACCGGCGCGTGAGGGCGCATGGGCGCATGTACCAATCTTCCAGCGGCGCGTGGCGGCACGTGGGGCCGAGTCTGAGGTCACGGAGGCGCGTGGTAACTAGTTTTCGACGTTCCGAATCTGTTGGTACAGGTTTCAGGTTGATCGGACGTCGTTTAGAGGTCATTTTGGGCAATCCCAGCGGTAATGGTTGACCTTATTAGCAGGTTTTGAGCACGGAAAGTCAAGGTAGTTGGGTCATTATTGGGCATGTGTTCCTTGGGCTAGAGCGTCCATGGATTAAGGGTTGGATGATGTATGTGAGTGGACTTTTGTTTTATAAACTGAAATGCATACATCAAAATATCTTTGTTTAAATACTGTTATGTATTGTGGCATTGAATTTCTGGATTTTAGAAATGATTACTAGACATATGTTTTCCACTATATCAGTTAAAGTGTGATTTGAGAAATATCATGGGTTTTGGACTCGGTTTTGATATCATTTTGACGTGGAATATTGAGTCCATGATTTGGATTTTGACCCGGATGTATGAGTTTATCGGAATTGGCCATATATTTGAGGGAGACCAGAACCCGGGACTAGGATCCGTTATTAGCGGTGAACCTGGTGAACCTCCAATAGGATATGATATGATAGTCGAGAGATATGCCGACTGATATGATATGATAGTCGAGAGATATGCCGACTGATATGATATGATAGTCGAGAGATATGCCGACTGATATGATATGATAGTTGATCAGTCGTTATTTATGCATCATTTTGAGGTCTTTATATGCCTCTCTTACATGTCTTTTGAATGATTTCGTGCCATCAATAGTAGAAAATTATCAATCTTGTGAGACTTGTGTAGAGTTAGAAAGATAGGTAAAATCTGGAAAGAACGCAAATAGAATGACTCAAATCGGAGTCCAGATGAAGGAGATGTCCTCATTTCAATATCAGGTCCTAAACGGGGTCCTGAGTGCGCCAGTGCGCCTATTTTGGGCCACTGGCCAAGTACCTCATATCAGGCCCTCCGGGTCCCGAACTATTGTTTCATGACATCAGGGTCAGGTCCTAGAAGTGCCAAGGTCGCGCCGAGGCAGGTCGAGGACATGTCCCAAGAACTCCCATCCGAGCCCAGATGTGCGCCTAAGCCCGGTGTCCCTGTTCCGCCAGCGGTGGATCAGAAGTTCTCTCTCTGTGCTAAGCCTGACAATATTTGCGCCAAGCCTGAACGACGATGCGCTTCTATTATACTCCTAACGTGCTTCAAAAGCGCGGTCCCAAATCCTGATTACGAAGACAGTCAAAAATCCAAGTTTGGCCAGCTTGCGTTCCCACTTGCCAGCCTGCATTCACACTCCCGGCCGTGTTCTAATTGGTTCGAATAGATTTTAAAGACTTGGTAATTAATTAAAAGTAAAATAACTTTCCCTATTCCTGTAGGACATGGTTTTACCAATCTGTATAGAACAAGGTTATACCAATCCTTATAGAACAAGGTTTTCCCTTGTCTATAAAAAGGAGAATTAGCTAGAGGCATTTTTGGGGGGAGATAATTAGCTAGGGGCGTTTTTGTTTCTGGGAAAACAGAGACCTGAGCCACAGAGAGTTCCGTTTTGGTTTTCTAGAGAATTAGGGACCATATTTTGGGAAATAATCTTTCACATAGATTATTGGACATGGAGCTTGGAGAAGAAGGCTCTGCCGTGTCTTCTGCTGCACCTGTTCTTAACAATCTCTTCTGTACCCTTATTTTCATTATTCCAATTTACTTATGAATTCAATTATACTTATGTTTATTTCAGTTATGTGTGATTAGTCATTAGGATTAGGGCTGCTTGAAGCCCTAGCCATGTTAGCTTGTTGATTGGATTTCTGGCTCTTGATTATGATTGCTATGCATGCTGAATAAGTTGGATTACTATGCTTAATGAACTTAATTTATGCCTATAAGATTAGCTACCTTGTTTGCATATAATTATAGATGTAATTGCTTGAGTGACCGTCATATCATCTTGTGATTTGGAGCATCGAAAGTATTCGTACTTGTAATCTTCACTCATGACGACCTAGGATTGCATGCCACTTTTCTAGGCTAATGTGGTGTCATTAAATTCTCTTTAAACTTCATGCATCATCTTAAAAGGTAGGTGATAGACGTTCTAGGCATATGCCCTGTTTAGAACATGCTAAGTAAGAGGGAATAAGATGTGTCTAGTGAACCAACGCCAGGTCCTAGGCACGGGCACCTAATTCAGAAAATGCATAGTAATTAGGTCAAGGAAATTTGGTTAAGAGCTATAATTGGTTAGAGTGGATAGTAAGCCTTAATTCGCCTTAGTTAACAACCTTTCATTCTTGCATTGTTATTTTCTGCACTTTGATTTACTTGTCTTGAAATTTCAGTTATCACATCATAAACACCCCCCCCCCCCGTGTGTGTGTGTGTGTGTTTTTTTATTTAAGTTAACAAATCTGAACTAAATTGGTCATAACGTTGATACAAGTCCTCGAGGGATCGAATCTTGCTATGCTACTATACTATACTTATCGATTTGTGCACTTGCAAGGATTTTATAACTGTTAGAATTGAATTGCATATTTCTTGCTCTTTAAATCTACCAACAATAGTCGAGAGATATGCCGACTGATATGATATGATAGTCGAGAGATATGCCGACTGATATGATATGATAGTCGAGAGATATGCCGACTGATATGTTATGATAGTCGAGAGATATGCCGACTGATATGATATGATAGTCGAGAGATATGCCGACTGATATGATATGATACATGACTAGCACACACAAAGGGATACCCTGGTGGCTAGGGATATGCCAGTCGACGGATATGCCGACTGATGTGATATGATAGCCGAAGGTTATACCGGCTGATGATAGGATATGATAGTCGAGGATACTTGCCGACTGATGTGATATCATAGTACAGAGAGTTGTGATACAGGACTAGCACACCCCAAGGGATACCCTGGTGACTAGGGATATGCCAGTCGAGGGATATGCCGATTGATGTGATATGATAGCCGAGGATATTTCCGGCTCTAATATGATTTGACGCCGATTGTCATGGGTTTAATCAGCCTATTGGCTTAATCAGCCTACGGAAATACTTCGTCATCCGGGTCAGTGGGTTGGTGTGGGCGGTGACCCAGAGTGACAAATTATTGTTGGTTCACAAGTATCTGACTAGTCGGTTGTCTTGTGGTATTCCAGTAGAGATGTCAGCAGTGTCTGACCTACTGACAATTGGTGTCTGAGAGTGTTCCTATTTGGACACCATTATTCCGAGGTCTTGGCTTTGACCTGTATACTATCCTGCATCTGATAGGTAGGAATGGTCAGTAAGTACAGAGGTTCGGTCGGGAACCCTGTAAGGTTTACAAAAAAGAAAAAAAAATTATTTAAGGATAAAGGGTATTTCTGATATTTAAAAATTGAGATAAAAGAGCTGTCAGACGGGATAAGGGTTCTTTCCGGGTTTCGAGGGAAAAATTCGGGAAGGGTCCTTACATGAAAGAAGATGCTGCCCAATTCAAAGGACATTGACGTCAATTCAAAGTTCAAAATTAAAGAAAAGCTTTACAAGTTGCAAGCTGCAAGGAAATTTGAGGAAATCATTGCATGATCTTGGTTCAATTCAATTCAAAGAAGAAAAGAAAAAAATAAAGAAAACAAAAGAAATAACAGAAAAAAAACGTTCAAATCAAAAGAAAGAAAGAAACGTTGAGAAAAAGTGAAAAACAAAGTGAATTGAGCCAAGTGAGCCAAGAGCCTCAAAATAAGCCACAAGAGCCTCAAAATAAGCCATCAAGAAAGCACAATGCCGTGAGCCTTAAGAAAGGATTTAGTTCAGAAATTCCAAGTTCAAGTCATGACTTTTCATGCCTTGGCACAGCTCAGGTTCTTTGAATCCCATCCTTCCTTGCTAAACCCCTAAGCTTAGCCCCGTTACAACCTACAAAGGAAGACCTAACTGATCCTATAGACAATCATGCGGAGGATTAAGGTATGTATCTATGTTCTTAAAGTTCAATTCCTTTCATGAGATCTTTATTTCCATAAAGTGCTATTCTTCATTGTTACTCATATGTGATTAAATTTGAATTTCATAACATAAACTCATCACATATGCTTGAAAAGAGTGAAAGCCTAGGATTCTTGTGCGAATTGAGACTTGCCTAGTGAGGATTAGAGTCGAGGCGAAATCTTTCTAGGGAACTTAGATGAAGTTATTTTCAAACATGATCACTTCGAAATATTGGCAGTTATACGCGTACACCTTCACATGACACTCATGGCTATGGCATTCCTTTTAGTTCTGCAAAGCATGTCTACTTACTTTGATTCTTATTAGCGTGTTAAAAGTACTATCTCTAGCATCTTATTTTTCTAAGTAAAACGTTTGTGGGTTTCATGCTGGTATAACCCTCAGGAGACAAAACTCCTCCTACTAGGTCAACCTAGGGGTTTAAATGTTCTATCTTAACTAAGATCGAGTCTTTTCATTTTGTTAAAGTTTGTTTTTCTCAAGGACTAGCAAAAGATAGGTTTGGGGGTATTTGAACAGTCATTATTTATGCATCATTTTGATGTCTTTATATGCCTCTCTTACATGTATTTTGAATGATTTCGTGCCATCAATAGTAGAAAATGATCAATCTTGTGAGACTTGTGCAGATTTAGAAAGATAGGTAAAATATGAGAAGAACACGAAAAGAATAACTCAAATCGGAGTTCAAATGAAGGAGATGTCCTCATTTCAATATCAGGTCCTGAATTGTGTCCTGAGTGCGCCAGTGCGCCTATTTTGAGTCCTTGACCAAGTACCTCAGATCATGCCATCCAGGTCCCAAACCTGTGTCTCATGACATCAAGTTCATGTCCTAGAAGTGCCAAGCTCATGCCAGGACATGTCGAGTACATGTCCCAAGAACTTCCCATCCGAGCCCAGCCTCTACGCCTAAACCCGGGTTCCTGTTCCGCCAGCGGTGGATCAAAGTTCCTCCTCTGCACTAAGCCTGACAACCTGTGCGTCTAGCCTGAGTGAAGATGTGCTTCTACTATGCTCGTGGTGTGTCTCAAAAGCGCAGTCCCAGACCCCTATGACGAAGACATTCCAAAGACCACGGGAAGACCGCGGGCTGCCCACGGCCAGCTTGTGTTCCCACTTGCCAGCTTGCATTCACACTCCCAACTATGTTCTGATTGGTTCTAATAGATTTTAAGGACTTTGTAATTAATTAGAAGTACAATAACTATTCCAGAAAATTCTAGGCTAGGGTTTTACCAATCCTTATAGGCCAAGGTTTTACCAATCCTTATAGGACAAGGTTTTCCCTTTGTCTATAAAAGGGAGCCTTTGTTCAATGTTTTAAAAGAGCAGATTTTTATAGATAATATTTTACACACAGATTATTAGGTGTGGAGCTTGGGGAAGAAGGCTATGCCGTGGCTCTGCTATGCCTGTTCTTCAACAATCCCTTATGTACCCTTATTTTTCATTATTGCAATTTACTTATGAATTCAATTATATTTGTTTCAATTTCATTTATGAGTGAGTAGTTCCTATCAGAATTAGGGCTGTTTGAAGCCCTAGCCATGTTATCTCGTTAAGTAGATTTTATTCTTGTTCTTAATTGCTATGCATGTTGAATAACTCTGATTTCTACTTTAACTAGCATTCTTTTGTGTTTATAAGATTAGCTACCTTGTTTGCATAAATTATTGATGGAATTGCTTAAGTGACCGCCATATCATCCTGTGATTCATTAGCTTCGAGAGGTTGAGGTTAAGAAACAATCTTGTAGTCGGAATTCATGACAACCTAGGAATGCATCCCACTCTTCTAGGCTAGTGTGGTGTCATTAAATTCTCTTAGTACTTCATGCGTCATCTTAACTGGTAGGTGATAGACGTTCTAGGCATATGCCCTGTCTAAAACATGCTAAGTAAGAGAGAATGATATATGTTTAGTGTACCAACACCTGGACCTAGGCATGGGTACCTAATTCAGAACTGCATAGTAATTAGGTCAAGATAATCTGGTTAAGAGCTATAATTGGTTAGAGTGGATAATAAGCCTTAATTCGCCTTAGTTAAACAAACAAACAACCTTTCATTCTTGCATTGTTATTTTCTGCACTTTGATTTACTTGTCTTTAATTTTCAACTCTCAATCATAAACCCCCCCTTGGTGTGTATGTGTGTGTGTTTTTTCTATAAGTTAACAAATATGAACTTAATTGGGTTAATCGTTGAACAAGTCCTCGAGGGATCGACCTTTGCTTGTCATTATACTATCTCCAACGATTTTGTGCACTTGCAAAGTTATACTTAGTAGAAATAAAGTTCATAAATATTGTGTTCAGTATTTCTTCTATCAGTAGTGACATATAAACCTCCACTTAGAGGTCACCATGAAGGAAGGCATTCTGGACATCCATTTGAGGCAGAGGCCTGTGGCGAATAGTGGCAATGGACAACAAGCAGCGGATAATGATCAATTTCTCCATTGGGGCAAATGTTTCTTTGTAGTCCACTCCCTCGTGTTGATTGAATCCTTCGGTGACCAAGTCAGCTTTATACCGTTCAACAATTCCATCAGAGTGGTATTTGACCCGGAAGATCCATTTGCGGCCAATTAGGCAATAACCAGTCGGCAGTGGAACCACGAACCAGGTGTGGTTGGCCTCAAGTGCCTGCAATTCAGATTGCATCGCAGCATTGGGGATCATGACAGGCCTATTCATAGGAGGTGGGCTCGACCAACCGAGAGATATTATACACAAATTGCCAATATGCAGGAGATAAGGTAGAGTAAGAGACATACCAGTGCAAAGGATACCGTGTGCCAGACGCGGAGGAAGAGACAACACTGGGCATGAGCAAGGCGACGTGATGGGCTTGATAGTCCTTAAAGTGAGTACGGGGTTGTGAGACTCACTCGGAGCGGTGTGGTAGAGGGACTAAGAGCACTAGGGAGGAAAGATCGTGAGGGGGGTTTGTGGGTGAGGAATCAAGGGGAGGCAGTTGAGGGGTGAGTGGATTGCGAAGTGGTGGTGAAGTTGCGATCGAGGAAGGCAGAGAGATAGGAGCGAAAGAGGATGAGTTAAGTGATAGCTTAGTACTGTTTGGGTAAGGCATAGTGGGTTGAATAGAATTTGGGCCTGCAAGGGTGTGGGCCGGGGTTAAATGGGGTTCGGGTTCGTCATGAAGAATAGGCAGAATGGGAAGGTCAGACTGATTTTTTGGTAGTAACGAGGCAAAGGGAAATGTATGTTCATGAAAAATGACATCCTGAGAAACAAAAAATTTCTTTGTATCAAGTTCATAGACTCGATAGTCCTTTTGGCCATGTGGATACCCAATAAACAGACACCAACGTGCCCAGGTGTGAAATTTGTGTGTGGGTGTAAGATTGGTGGCTTAACACAAGCACCCAAAAACACGTAGATGGGAAAAGTTTGGAGAATGCCCATGTAAAAGTTCGTAGGATGTTTTATGGGAGAGTAATGGGGTTGGGAGGCGATTGATAAGATAGCAAGCAGTTTGAACAAATAGCAGACTGAGGAACAAATAACAGACTTGTTTACCAAGCCTCTGCGAACACCTACTTTCAGTTCATTTCTTGGCAAGTTGGGAGTAATCAACATTCATGGTCCAACTTGTAAACGGAGTGCCTGGCCAACATTTAAGAGATGACGATGTTTATGTTCAACCACTCCACTTTGTTGAGGAGTGTAGGCCCAAGAATTTTGAAAAAGAGTGCCATGATCGGTGAAAAATGATTGCATGGAGAGAAACTCACTACCATTATCAGAACAAAGTGCCTTAATGTCACGATTAAATTGAGTCTTGACCTAAGAAAAGAAAGATTTCAAGAGAGTTTGTGTGTCTGATTTAAAACGCATGAGATGAACCCATGTGAACCGTGTAAAATCATCAAAAATAGTAAAAAAATAACGTGCCCCAAAGTATGTGTGAGTTTTGTGAGGTCCCCAAATATCACAGTGAATGAGATCGAAAGGTACAATTATTTTAATTGAACTTGAAGTAAAGGACAATCGAGTTTGTTTAGCTAAAGGGTAAATATCACAAACATCCTATTAATCAAATACTATTTCTGGGATGCTCTTGGATAGACAATGAAGGGGTGCATGTGAGGGATGTCCGAGCCGTTGATGCCAAAGATACGAGGTACGATGAACATGACTAGCTAGGTGCGGATTTTGGGTAGGTGTGAGGTAGTATAGCCCATCAAAATGCTTGCCCAGGCCAATCGTCTTCTTCGTAACCACGTCCTGCACAACACAAAAATCTGGATAGAAGATTACTATGCATTGGAGGGTCCAAGTCATCTTACTTACAGACAACAAGTTCACACGAAATTTGGGCACATGGAGAACTCCATCAAGTGGTAAGTCTTTTGACAATTTTATGGACCCAATGCCACGTATTTTTGCTTGCCCTCCGTTGGGTAATCCAAGAAAGTCATGGTGTGTCTTAGTTTGATTATATGTGGGAGATAAGTGTGAGATGTGATTTGTGGCCCCGCTATCAATAATCCAATAAAATGGTGAATGTGGATGAGATTGTGTAATGTTACAAGTGGGTTTGATTATACCTGCTGCTTATGCTAGTGGCTGACCGTTTCCCTTCTTATTGTGAAGTAGAGCAATAAGTTCGTTGTACTCCTTAGTGGTGAAGGTTGGTCCCTTGTGGGTGGATGGCGTGACCTGCTGAGTGGCTTCAACGTTATGGAGTTTTCAAATTTGGCCCAACGAATGAGTAACGTGCACTTCTTATGGCCTAGCAATCTTTCAGATGGCCTTCCCCATTATAGTATGTGCACTTCAGGTTTCGGCATGATTGCGAGGATCCTGCGGTTCAGGAACGTCCAGTCTGCATCACATGTGGAGCGGCTGAATTGTCTCGTTGGCTCGTCACCTCGAACTGTTTCTCATATTGGAGAACCAATTCGTGAACCTTGAGTGTATCAGGCAAAGGATTCATTGTAACCACCCAGACCTAAAATTAAAGTAAATTCGTAAAAGTAGTTGAGAAATTATAATTTGCCCTTGAAGATTAGGGGGTCCGGGGGTCACTTTTTGTTTAAAAATACTTTTGGAAGTGTTTCTTGTACAGTTGCGTAGGTCTCGTCCTCACGAGTTCGTAGGCAGGCGGCATGCAAAAATCGGAGTTCGAATGAGAGAGTTATGGTTCAAAAACCAAAAGGGCAATTTCATAATTATGAAAATTCACATTTTTATGTTTGGATGACACTCGCTCTCTCCTCACTTTCTCTCTCCCCAAGCTCAGCGCCCTTCGGCAAAACCCAAAATCCCAACTTTGGAGAGCCATAACTCCATCATCCGGCCACCGATTGCCGCAATTCTTGGACCAAAACGTTCATCTCTTCAAGCTCTACCTTTCTCCCAAAAGACCCAGTCCAATTAGTGCCTCATTTGATCTAATTTTGGTTCAAAAGGGGCCTGTCAAAATACCACCTCGAAGACCAATCTTCAAGTTGCAATTCTGGCCACCTCTGGTGTCCATTTGCCTTGGTTCTTCATGCAAAAGGCGTGGTGGATCCGATGGTTACGAGGGACTGAATAGCTTGGAGTCAAACTCGCTTGGACGTTGAGGTGAGTGGACTTGTTTTCCTAAATTATAATGCATGCGTATTGTGGTGTTTTAAAATATTTTACTATCGATTTTGAATGTCGGGTATCAAATGGAATAATTGATTATCTTCGAGTTGCTCGGGAATTAAGGAAAATCGTTCTAAGACCCGGGAACTATGGATAGTGATTTTACTTAATTTTTCACTGATTATAGATTTCAATAGCGAGTATGAGTTGGGGAAATTAAGGGAATTGGGGGTGGGTTCAGTCCCTGTTACAAGTTGTTGGCTTCAGTCCTGTTGTGTGGTTTTGGGCTACGGCCCGGGTTTATGGTTCTTGGCTTGGGTAAGGAATTCTCCGACATATGATGTGGAGGATTCCATCATATGCTCGGCGGGATATTAGCTATGATGTGGAGGATTCCATCATAGGGTGTTGGCTATGATGTGAAGGATTTCATCATAGGGTGTTGTCTATGATGTGGAGGATTCCATCATAGGGTATTGTCTATGATGTGGAGGATTCCATCGTTGGGTATTGTCTATGATGTGGAGGATTCCATCATAGAGTATTGGCTATGATGTGGACGATTCCATTATAGGGTATTGGCTATGATGTGGACGATTCCATCATAGGGTATTAGCTATGATGTGGAGTATTCCATCGTAAGGTATTGGCATGATGTGGAGGTTTCCTGAGTCGGTTGGTTGACTACGAGGTTTTGAGGATTCAACTGTCGATATGATATGTGAGGTATGTTATGGAGGATTCCATCGTCCGCTCGGTGATATGTGAGATATATTATGGAGGATTCCATCATACCCTCGAGAGGGGGGGGGGGGGGGGGGGGGGGGGGGGGGGGGTGGGATAGAGAGATAGGAAGTATGGCAGGGAGGATATCCCTCATACCCTCAGTATAGTATGAACTATGATATGGAGGATTCCATCATATACTCGTCAAGTGATGGCTACCGCCGGGATATTGAGCTTCGGCTCGGGAGGACAGCTTCGGCCGGGGATTACGGTTTTAGCCAGGGATTACAGCGTCAACCAGGGTATTGAGATGACAGGCACATGTAAAGGTTGTGTGAGTTCTGCCTAGGTAAAACAAATGGAGTTCGGTAAGTTATATACATTTATATATACGAATCTTATTGTATGTATGGTCCAATGAGGTGGGGCCAAAGTTATTTTATCCATATGCCTATGTTTTGTATTTGGTTCTGTTGTCCATTCACGATTGTTTTTGTTGTTTTGCCTTCCAGGCCGTAGCAGGACGAGGCGTCAAGACTAGGATGAGGCATCATCTTCTACTGCGTTACCGCTTTGTAGGCTTTTCATTGGATTGTAAACTTAACTTTAAAACTTAGTATGCTTTGGTCAATTTTGGAGTTGTTAGGGAGTATTGTTGGGTTTGATTGGACTTGATTATAGCTGGATTGTTTGGTTTGGTATTTTTGTTGAATCATTCGTCTGACAGGTGGAAGCCAGTTTTGACCAGTTATAGGGGAGATTCTGCCGAATTTTTGGTTGAATTCTCGTAAGGTTTGGTTGGTACTGTGAGGGCATTTTGGGTAGATTTTGGAATTTTACAAGGGTTATCAGACGGGAGCAGGGCTTCTCACGAATTTCGAGGGGAAATTCGGGAGGGGTCCTGTCATTCATCATCAAGATTGACCCTTGAACAGTCGAGTAGGAGTCGTTCAACCCCACAAGAAATTGCATCACCTTCTCTTTTTCTTCTCTCTTGGTAAGTTTCTTCAGCCCTTCACATTCACATTGAAGAGGCTCTTGGTAATAGGTCAGTTCATCCCACAGAACCCTCAATTTTGTGTAATAGATAGAAATTGACTGCTACCCTTGTATGTGTTCAACAATTTCATCGAATTTGATAGATTCTTGAATCATTACCTTGTGAAAAAACGATCCTCAAGGTCAATCTAAACTGCAGATGCAGTTTTGCAGTAGAGTACACTACCAGCTATATCGGCGTGCACCGATTGCAAGATCCAAGACAGCACAATGTCGTTGCACCACTACCAAAGTGGGTATTTTTCATATGTTGTTGTAGGAGCCTTAACAAATCCATCAATAAAATCGAGTTTTTTCTTTGCGCTGAGAGCAATACGCATAGAGCGGCTCCATTGTCCATATTTGTGTCCTTCTAGGAGTTTTGAGACCAAGACAAGTTCTGGTGAGTCTTAGTGGTGCAGGGTAAGAGGATCATATGCAATTGGCACTGCCTCTGATGATTTTCCTTCACTCAAGATGATTTTGTTTGACGCGAGAGGTGTTTAATCTTCTAGAGTCACCTAGATCGATGGCTTTGATACCATGAAAGTTTTGATATATTTCTGTGTATATTTTCCTTCATACAGGTACATGCTTATATACAAAGACAAGTAGCTATTCTAGGTAAATGAAAACTAATTCTATGTTAATCACAATTAGATCCTACAATTACTGAACAAGAGATCACAATCACCTAGCATAAGATCATTGACTTATTTTCTTTCCTTTAATAGTGCTCGCTTTGTAGACTGGTCTTGGAACATATGTAATGACCACGGACCTCAATTTTTTCTTCACTTCTTGCACATCTAACATGATACCTTCTACAACAATATCCATCACCAACTCACCCATGATCATAGCAATAGCGTTTTGTGCATCAAACTCAATGATATCATTCTCATAGTCCTCCTCAAAACAACGAAGAAGGGCTGCACGGGTAGCTTCCGCTTTGGCCACTGTGCACGGGTAGCAATCACGAGTAAACCAAAAAGAACATTTGAATCAACTTTGCACAATGACTCTCATGTTTATACTTCTCCATCAAATAGCACCAACAATCCCAGAAATCAAAACTTGGAATACTCACCCCATCAAGGATTACGAGGCTAGCATACCAAAATATATGTGGAAACGAACACCGAAAGAAAAGATGCACTTGTGACTCTTCTTTTGTGCTAGATAAACCACACAACGCTTAACTTGGAGCCTACGCCGCATGAGGTTACTTCTCATAGCAAGCCCATCTCGGCAACGCCACCAAATAAAGAACTGCAATTTCGGAGAAACGGTGAGGGACCACACATGTCGCCATTGTGAACTTGATACAGCCATGGCACTCGACTCACCCACTCCTTGTCTTCCAAGATCCCCATTTTTTTCTAAATCATCAACTACCACATGCATTGATTTCACAGTGTAAGCCCCTTGCTTATTAAAATGCCACACGAAGCGACTCGGCATCCCTAAACGACTCAATCGAAAACTCTTAATCATTCTGGCCTCATGTTCCACAAATAATTGCAAAATCAACTCAACTCTCCAGCAACCAGTTTCAGAATAAGTCAAATCTTTTACCAAAAGAAGCATTAAATCAGTTTGGGTGCACGAGGGGAACCGCGGTGGTCGGGATAGCCACAGATCATCAAGAATCCGTATAGCATAACTAGACCCTACCTACCACCTCAAACCTGCTAACGGAATTCCAGCGACCAATAAGAATACCCTTTGATCCCCAGGATGATCCTCGACCTTCCCTCGCCTCAATGTAGCTACCATTGGGGTAATATTTTTCCTGCTAAACCAGGGCCAAGAGATGTAGGGTTAAGCAAGATCCGCCACCAGATCTTGCTAAAATGGCTAGGTTGAAGCTTTGGAGGTCATGAAAACCAATCCCATTTAAGTATTTAATTCGGGTTAGTTTTTGCCACCCAACTAAGTGTATGCGTGATGCCCTTGTTGGCTATGTAACGACCCAGAAATTTAATTCGTAAATTGTCGTAAAGTAATTTGGGAAAGGATGAAATTACCCATGGTTTTAAAGGGGGCTCGAAAGTCAATTTTGTGAGGAGACACATTTGACAGTTTTTCGGGTACCGTTGTTTAGGTCTTGGACTCACGAGTTCGTACACAAGCGGCACGCGGAAAACGGAGTCCGTGTGAGCGAGTTACAGGTCTAGATTGTTCAGGGGCATTTTCATAAAACGGAGTCCGTGGTTAAATACATCAGCTTCTACACCTTCCCGCGAGCAAAACCATATCAACCATCAAAGGAGGCAGTCGCGGGAGACACTGAATCGAGGAAAGGAAAACCAAAACCTTCCGATCGATTTTCTAGCCAACACAGGTATGGGTTTCATGTTTAGAGTTCATTTATGAGTTCCTAGGTTCGAGTAGATGGATTTCAATATGAAATTTGTGAAAAACGGTTCACTTTTGAGAAAATTAGGAAAAATTCAAGGTCAGCTAGTAATGGAGTTTTCCGACGACGGCGGACGGCGGCGCAGTCGTCTTCTCCGGTAAGACTCCGCTGACTGAGTCAATCAGAGGTGCTGACGTGGGATGCCACGTGGATGCCACCTGGTAGCCACATTGGGGCCACCTGGTAGCCACGTGGGGGCCACCTAGTAGCCATGTGGGGGCCACCTGGCAGCCATGTGGGTGCCACCTGGCGACTGAGTCAGCAGGCGCGTGAGGCACTGTGCAGGTGCGTGAGGCACTGTAGCCAGCGCGTGGCCAAATCGCTGGTCTTCTGTCGGCATGTGGAGATGCGTGGGACCAGTTTTGGGATCACGGCGACGCGTGTCGAAAAGGTTTCGACGTTTTCGACCTTTTGGCGCAGGTTTCGGGTTAATCAGACGACGTTTAGAGGTAGTTTTGGGCGTCCGAAGTGGCTACATTTTTAGTGTGACGCAAGCGGACTTCCCAGGGTTTAGGGAGTTTAAATGTAGGGTTTTTACTTATCGTTAGTAATCCCGACTGTTACTTTTGACAGACGATACTGCTCCGGGAACTTAGAGGAGTGCACGACTCGGGATTGACCTATCGGTGACTAGACTTTGGTTTATAAATTAAAATGCATGCATAAAGGTATATTTGAATTAAATATTGTTATGTATTATTTTTGGTACATTTCTGGAATTTAGAAATTGTGGTACTAAGTGATTACTGGACACGAGTTTTCAATATTACCGTGGAAATGATGTTTTGGGTTGTGTCCTGGTTTTATGGACTCTGTTATTAAATGATTTTGACTTGATAGATTTTGAGTCCATGGTATTGGTTGTAGACCCGGATGTGTGATTTCCTTGGATTTGGGCATAGACCCGATTTTTCAATGAATTTGGCTTAGGCCAGGAACTATGGATTTCAAAACATGGATCTGAATTACTATCCCCAATGGTCAAGGTTTTCTTCGATGCTGGCGTAGAGGGTCTTTCTCCACTAGATCGTTGAGGCGTGCTACGACTCGAGAGACCATTCGGGAAGCGGTGAGATAGGTTTGTGGTAGTACAGGGTTCTGCATAACTCGAGGTATATCGAGTGTGTGGAGGGTTTTGAGCTATGGCTAGAGATTTTATTCGAGAGCAGTGAGATATGTTTTGATATATTTTGTGTCCAGGTCGGTTTATATGATTTTTAAACTCCTTTGAGAAGGGTTTTCAAAGAAGGGTTGTAGACCACGGGTTGTTTTCATTATTCGGATTTTCATGGGTCCCACCGGGTGTTTTACAAAAAACAATGGATTTTTCGGTATGTTTTCGGGTTATCCTTATGGATTTGTTGAAAAGGAATTTTATGTTATGCATGCATGATTTTATTCGTGGACGGGGAAAATGTATGTTTTCCTCGGAAACTGGTTTTAAAAGATTATTTTTGTCCACTCACATTTTTTTCGTGTTTTAAATCCCCTACAGGATGTTGAGTTGACGGGGGCATATCTAGATGCGGAGGCATTACATGTTCAGCTGCGCATTTACCTAGTGTACCGAGTAAGATATTTATTTCTGTATTTACTTATCCTACCAGTTGCTTTGATAAATCTTTTGGACCGATTGTAAATTTGTGGTTACATCGTTGGACGGTTGATTTTATTGGAATTTGGAGTGTTATATGATCCTTCGTCTGACAGGTGGAAGACGGTTAACCAGTCCTTAAGGGGAGATTCTGCCGGATTTTTGGCAGAATTCTCATAATTGTTTGCAAGGGCTTAAGGTTTTCGGCATTTTATTAAGTTATCATACGGGAGCAGGGTTTTTCCGAGGTTTCGAGGGGAAATTCGGGAAAGATCCTATCAGGCTACCCTACCATTAATTTGCAATTAATTGCTCAATCTCTCATAATAAAAGTAATGGGAAGTTCGAAGCATACCATAATAAATTCCTAGACTATGAATTATGGCGCAACCGCCTCAAAATCCTACTCGACCTTATGTCGTGGTTTTAAAACACCAATTTCTACGAAGCACCAAAGTCTCAATAATCCCAAGGTATTTGCCAAACCCTTCATAGGAAGTAATGCTACTAATCTCAGCTAGTTTTCATCGAACCTGCCGATGAAAATGTGGGCCAAAGAACAAAGTGCACTTTTCAAAATTAGCTAGCTAGCATGTAACGACCTGGAAATTTAATTAGTGAATTTTCGTAAATTAATTTGCCAAAGGACGAAATTTCCCTTGGTTGTATAAGGGGCTCGAAAGTCAATTTTGGTTTGGAGACACTGTTGGTAGTTTTTCAGAGATCGTTGCGTAGGTCGCGAACTTAAGAGTTCGTAAACAGGCGGCACGCGGGAACCGAAGTTCGTATGAGAGAGTTGAGGGTCTAGAATGTTTAGGGGCATTTTGGTAATTTACCCTGGGTAGATATTTTTAAACCAGATAGTTCAGATTCTCCTCATCTCTCTCTCTTTCTTCCCGATCCTCATCCAATCCATGCGACCCAACCCAAAAACCCAAGATTTTGAACTTTGGTTCGAGGCAACGTCGTCCGATTTGGTTCAACCCATCGGAATCTCCTCCTACCTGCGATCAAGGACGTACCGATTGTCGAAGGAAGCAGCCGTGGGAGTCACCGAACTGAGGAAAGGAAAAACCGAACCTTTCGATTGATTTTTCGGGCAACATAGGTATGGGTTTCCTGTTTAGACTTCAGTTTCGAGTTCCTGGGCTCAAGTAGATGGGTTTAGTCTATAAATTTGTGAAAAAGGGTTTAAGATTTGAGAAAGTTGGGAAAATTTCAAGGTCAGCCGATAATGGCGATTTCCGTCGACGGTGGACGATGGTGCACGGTGGAGCGGTCGTCTTCTCCGGTGACTAGTTCGGTCAGAAGGGCTGACGTGGCATGCCACCTAGCAGCCACGTGGATCCACCTGGCGACTGAGTCAACGCCTAGTCAGCGCGCGTGCTGGCCCGTGAGGTACTGTAGCAGGCGTGTGAGGTACTATAGCATGCGCATAAGGTATTGTAGTTGGCGCGTGGGATCGATCCTTGGGTCATGGCAGTGCGTGTCAACATGTTTTCGATGTTTCAGACCTTTTGGCACAGGTTTCGGATTAATCGGACATCGTTTAGGGGTAGTTTTGGGTGTTCGAAATGGCTGCGTTTATAGTGAGACACGAGCGGACCTCTCGAGGTTTAGGGAATCTCAATGTAGGATTTTTAATTATCGTTGGTAACCCCGTTGTTACTTTTGACTGGCGATACTGCTTCGGGAACTTTAGAGAAGCGTACGACTCGAGATTGAGCTAATTGGACATTTGGTGAGTGGACTTTGGTTTTGTAAATTATAATGCATGCATAAAGGCATATTTGAAATAAATTCTGGTTATTATTTTTGGCATATTTCTGAAATTTAGAAATTATTCTATTAAATTATTACTGGACACGGGAATGATGTTTTGGGTTGTGGCCTGTTTTTTGGACTCTGTTTTTATGTCGTTTTGATGTGATAGATTTTGGGTTTCGGTTGAGTCCATGATATTTGGGTGTAGACCCGGATTTGTGATTTTATTGGATTTGGGCATAAACCCGATTTTTCAATGAATTTGGCTTAGGCCAAGAAACAAGGATGTCAAAACATGGATTTTGGTTTTCACTGAATTATTGTCCCTGAGGGTCAAGGTTTTCTCCGACTGGCGTCGAAGGGTATTTCTCCACCAGATCGTTGAGGGTTCTCCGATGCTAGTGTCGAATGGTATTTCTCCACCAAGTCGTTGAGGTTGTTTACGCGTAGTACATGGTTTGCACAAATCGAGGTATATCGAGTGTGTGAAGGGTTGGACCCGGGTCAGTCAGCTCGGATATCGAGCTACGGCACAATATTCCATTTGGGGAGCAGTGGGATATGTTATGATATATTTTGTATCCAGGTCTATTTACATGATTTTTAAACTCCTTTTAGGAGGGTTTTCAAGCAGGGTTGTGGACCACGAGATGTTTTCATTATTCGGATTTTGGTGGGTCCCACCGAGGGTTTTAACTAAAAGTGGACTTTCCGGTAAGTTTTCGGCTTATCTTTATGGATTTGTTTGAAAAGGAATTTTATATTATGCATGCATTATTTTACTCATGGAGGGGGAAAATGTATGTTTTCCTCGGAACTTGTTTTAAACGATTATTTTGTCCACTCACACTTTTCGTGCTTTAAATCCCCTCCAGGCCGTTGAGTTGACAATGGCACATCCAGAGGCAGAGGCATTAAATTTCAGCTGCGCATTTACTTAGACTATCGAGTAGGATTTATATGTATGTATTTACCTTTCTTACCTAGATGCTCTGATAAGCTTTGGACTTGTTGTAAAATATGACTACGTCGATGGTTATTTGGTGATGTTGGGATTTGGATCCTTCGTCTGACAGGTGGAAGACGGTTAACCAGTTGCAAGGGCTTAAGGGTATTCTGGTAACTAATTGCAAGGGCTTAAGGGTATTCTGAGAATTTTATCAAGTTGTCAGACGGGAGCAGAGCTTTTCTCGATTTTCGATGGGGAATTTGGGAAGGGTCGTGTCATAGCAGGATCCAGTTGCATTACAATCTCACACCTCTCGGATGCAATACATTTCCCCTTTAGTAGCTAGGCAAAACACCATTGAGTCATCAGCAATGAACAAATGTGAAATTCGAAGATCCCCCCCGATAATTTGTACTCCATGCAAAGCCCCATCCTCCTCCTTCCGACAGAGTTACGCCGAAAGTCCTTCCGCACAAATGTGAAACAGAAAAAAGGAAATAGGGTCACCCTGGTGCAAATCCTGGCTTGGTCGAATGAAACCAATGGGCTCACCATTAGCCGTCACACTATAGGTCACAGTACGTATATCAGTAAAAAAAAAAGCTCAGGTACAAAATAGATCATCAAAGCCCAGGGCGTTCATGATTTCAATTAGAAACCGTCATTCTACCCTATCATACACTTTGGCCATATCTAGCTAAATCGTCCAAAAATTTTGAGTGACGAATGTAAAATTTCATAGCCATGGTTGATATTATTAGCACTATCACCAATACTTCAAGCAAAATGTCGTTAATTTGACTTTTTTTTTTTATATGTCTGAACAGAAACATAAATAGGTGGGGCAATCACTCATGTTTTCTATACATTCATACATTGCAATTCTAGTCATTTGCTATTCGTTTGAGTCAAATATAGAGGTTATATTTTACTTAGTTTGTGCTAGTTATGCGGGTGCGTCGTCTCTATAAGTCATTCAGAGTAAATGGAGCCAATGTGATTCAAAACTACTAGAAAAGTATATATGTTGATGCATAAATCGTTTAGAATTGTAGAATTCCTTCTCGATTCCTACACACAGTAAAAAGAGATAAATGAGGTTAAGGTTGAAGCCCGAAGGGGGTGGTTCAACCAAGAACGCTCTGATGCCTAAGTCAGTTAAATCGAAAGAATAAACAGACAGAGTTTTTGTATGAGTTCTGAATTAACTCTAGAAGTGAGGTGAGACTCTCTATTTATAATAAAACCTTGAGAGTCACTGGAGCATCTGATTAGTTGAAGAAAATAATATTTAATAGGTGATTTATCACCAATTATTAACCATATAAATAATAATAAATAACTCGCGGGAGATTATTTATTATTGGCATTGATCTGATTAACTAATACATTCAGCTGATAAATATATTAAATTAATGTAGAGACCGTGATATGCCGTCATCGTCTATACCAGGGGCAATATCAATATTATAAGATTATGGACCACGTGTCAACTCCACAATTTTTGGGTGATTTATGATTTCAGAAATGTCCCCACATCGTTTAGGAATTCAATAAATCCTAAAGGATGTAGTTTCATCATGATCCAATAAACTATTTTGGAGTAAAACTCCATCTTCAATATTCCTCGAGTTAAAGTTGGAAATCCCGTTGAACTTAGAATTTTGCTCCAAATTGAAATAGAAAGTTAAGGCCCAAATTTTAGCTCCAGGTCGATCTCAGAAAGCATTGGGCTCAAGTTTTTTTTGCTTCAGTTGACTTTTGAAGCCCAATGAGACCCAATGGGTTTGAATAATTATTTAAAGGGGAGCACTTGTAGCTTCCACCCTAAAAATAATCTCCTAGTTCCGAAAGGCATCATGAACGCTGGGAAAAATCCTTCATTCCTCTTGCTGGTGCGGGAAAAGATAGAAGAGAAGAAATTTTTTTTTTCTTCTTGTCTTTGCAGGTGAGTGGAGAGAGAGAGCAGCGGTGGGCCACGTCGTATAAGAGCTGACGTCATCGGCAAGGGCTGTCGGCTGGAAGTCAGCAGCAGACTGACAACGGGCAGCTGTCGCAGGGGCATCCGGGAAATGGAGGCAAGATAGAAAGCGCGTGCGTGCGCTGCGCAAAGAGGTCGGCTGGCGCGAGGAGCGGCCTGGCGAGCCGCACTCTGGTGTGACGCAGCAAGGGGCGCGCCTAGGGGAAGCAAGGCTGACAGGCGTCAGTGGCTGTGCAGTGGGTGACTGGCACATGGAGACCATGCGCGCATGTTGGAGATTTGGAGCTGCAGCCGGTGGCTAGGCTGGGCGAGTGGAGGCGTGCGGACGTCTTCTCTTTTTTGCTTCTGCTTTCTGGCCTTTTTTTTTTGTTTTTCTTTTTATACTTGCTTGCACAATTATATATTAATTTATTATATAATATATATTTTCTTTTTCTGTCACAGTTGACAGACTGTATGTAATATGTATATATATATATTTTTTTTTCTCATTTTAGCTTCGCTCTTTTGAAAATTTCTAGAGCTGCGGTATTCTGATTGCAGTATTCAAGCGGTGGTGCATTCTACTCTTCGAGACAATCATTTCAAGATGCACAAAGGCAAACTTCTGGTGAATTCTCAAAGAACTCACTTTGTAGGAGCCCAGAAGCTCGCGGAACAAAAATTCATCATGTGGCGTGTATTGAATTTTACTGAAGTTACCGACTTCAACATGTGGTGAAACCAACATTGAGATGGTCTTTCTAATGACATGCACGTGGTGCTTGGCGTGATAGGAAAGCTCAACGCATTGATGGAGTTGTCATCTTCAAGAGCTAGTGATGCCAACATCGAGATGTTCTCTCCAATGACTTGTACGTGGTGCTTCGCGGATAGGAGAGCTCAGCGCATTGGTGGAGTTGTCGTCTTCAAGTGCTAGTGAAGCGAACTTCGAGATGCTCTCCCCAATGACTTGCACGTGGTGCTTCGCTGATAGGAGAGCTCTGCGCATTGGTGGAGTTGTTGTCTTCAAGTGCTAGTGAAGCCAACATCGAGATGTTCTCCCTAATGACTTGCACGTGGTGCTTGGCGGATAGGAGAGCTCGGCGCATAAGCAGTAAGGCGTGCCATGCCGCAACGAGGCTTTCAACAGCAGGAGACGAGAAGTGCCACAACGCGAGGCAAGGCGTCCCATGACACAAAGTGAGATGTATCACAACGTAAGGTGATGCTTGTTATAGCTGCAAGGCAAGGCATGCTACATCGCAAGGAAAAGTGTGCCATAGTGCAAGGCGAGGTGTGGCTGGAGCTCGAGGTGAGGCGATGCATCCTATGACGTGAGGCAAGGCGTGCCACATTGCAAGGCGTTTGACGTGAAGACACGGAGTGTCAATGCCGTCGATGGCGCATAGGATGTTGTTGAAGCTACTTCCATGAAGTCAAGTGACGTGAAGTCAGTTGTCGAAGCTGTAATTGCCGTAGAATGATGTTGAAGCTAGCTGTGTGAAGGAGGAAAGCTAGGAGAAACTATTCGAGGTGGTGAAGTCGATGTTCCTCGTGAAGGTGTTGGCGCCACCTTTTGCTCGAGAGACAAGAAAAGTGGTATTGGGACTCAAAGCAGGCAGTCAAAAGACTCAAAGTTCCAAAGTCATTGTTCCCTTCTTAGATGGCGCTGAAGCTGAATTCACGGAGTCAAGCAGTGCTGAAGTGAGTGACCTTGAGGAGGTTGCCCCCATTCGTCGAAGAAGGTCATGGAGGACGCATCGCAGGAAGTCCGTGATGGAGTTGTGGAAGACTTCAAAGTCACGAAGGTTGGAGCTTGAAGATTGATAGGGCAAATGGGACAACGCATGTTTGGTGTCTGCTAATCTGTATGGTGACTTTCTTCAAAAGCAGTGCCAGAGTGAGTGACCTTGAGAAGGTTGCCCCCATTACTAGAAGGTCATAGAGGACATGTCGCGGGAAGTTCGATATTGAGTTGTCGAAGACTTCAAAGTCATGAAAGTTGGAGCTTCAAGATTGATGGGGCAAGTAAAATTCGAAGAAGGGGGATCAAACTTATGGAGCTTGAAATAATTTGTGCCAATGCTGAACTCGAAAAGTTGAAATTCGAGCCATATTTATCGTTGTGTGCCCCCAAACTTCGTGTCAAATTGAAGAGGACTTTGAGAAGACTAGGCTCCTTCAGCAAGTACTGAAACTTGAATACTCTGTGGGAGATTTGAGGCGGAAGTTTCTTGTGGAAAATTGCAATGAATCGGGAGTGTAGGCATGGCTTAAAACTTGCCTTAGGTTGTGTTGTAACTTTTTGATGTCCTGTAGCTTAGCTTTTTGTTTGAAAAAACAGTTGAGCATTTTACATGTGATTCACCAATCCACCTTCAAGTTTGTTAAATCTATCTTTTGTTGTAGAATTTTCCAACTTTTTGCAGTTACTCTTTTCCTTTGAACTTAGATGTCGCAGGGGCTTCTTCTAAGTTGCTTTGAATGTTGTCTTTGTTTTCTTGCATGGGGAAAAGGCTTGTCGGTTTTTCAAATGCCCCATTCTAGAAATGGGTGTTCAATGTTGGGGTCTTGATTCACCCTAGCCCTTGAGGGAGGGTTTTATTTCTCCTTTGCTGATGGAAATTTGCTTCTTCGAAGAAAGCTTGGAGTGCTTTCAGTGTGAAGGCATATACGCTTTGGAGTGTGAAGGCATGGTTCTTCGCAGCGAGAAGGCTTTGACTACTTCGCAGGGCAAATACGTTGATGTTTCAGGTGACAAAGCCGTTCATGCTTCGCGGGGCGAAGGCGCTGATGTTTCGCGGGGCGAAGGTGCAGATGCTTCGCGGGGTGAAGGCATTGTTACTTCGCAGGGTGAAGACATTGAGTTGCTTCACGGTGGAACGCTTTGAGTTGCTTCACTATCGAAGGCTTTGAGTTGTTTCGCGGTGGAAGGCTTTGAGTGCTTCACATGACGAAGGTGGATGCTTTCCAAGGCGAAGGTATTGATGCTTAGCGGGGCGAAGGAGGTGATGCTTCGCGAGGCGAAGGAGTTGATGCTTTGTGGGGTGAAGGAGTTGATGCTTCGCGGGCGAAGGTGTTGTTACTTCGCGGGGTGAAGACATTGATTTGCTTCGCAGTGGAAGGCTTTGAGTTGCTTCGCAGTGAGAAGGCTTTGACTGCTTCGCAGGGCAAATACGTTGATTCTTCTTGTGATGAAGGCGTTGATGTTTTGTGTGGTGAAGGCGTTGATGCTTCGCAGGGCGAAGCCATTGATGCTTCTCAGGGCGAAGGCGTTGATGCTTCGTTGGGCGAAGGCGTTGACGCTTCGTTGGGCGAAGGCATTGATGCTTCATTGGGCGAAGGCGTTGATGCTTCATGGGGGCGAAGGCTTTGATGCTTCGCTGGCAAAGGCCTTGAGTTGCTTCGCAGTGGAAGGCTTTGAGTTCCTTTGTTTTCGAAGTCCATGAGATGCTTCGTTGTGGAAGGCTTTGAGTGCTTCGCTATCGAACGCTTTGAGTTACATCGCTGTCCAAGTGTTTGAGTGGTTCGCATGACGAAGGCATTGATGCTTTGCAGGGTGAAGACATTGATGCTTCACGGGGCGAAGGCGTTGATGCTTCGCGGTGCGAAGGTGCTGATGCTTTGCGGGGCCAAGGCGTTGTTACTTCGCGGGGCGAAGACATTGAGGTTCTTCGCAATGGAAGGCTTTGAGTTGATTCACTGTCAAAGGCTTTGAGTGCTTCATAGGGCGAAGGCTTGGATGCTTCTCATAAGAAATCTTATAGTACTTCGTAGGGTGAAGGCTTGGATGCTTCTCGTAAGAAGGATTAGAGTGCTTCCCGGAGGAAGGCTTAGATGCTCCTTGGAAGAAGGCTTAGAGTGCTTCCCGGATGAAGGATTAGATTGCTTCCCGGAGGAATGATTAGATTGCTTCATGGAGGAAGGATTAGATACTTCCTGGAGGAAGGCTTGGATGCTTCCTAGAGGAAGGCTTGGATGCTCCCTGGAGGAAGGCTTGGATGCTCCCTGGAGGAAGGCTTAGAGTGCTTCCTGGAGGAAGGCTTAGAGTGCTTCCTGGAGGAAGGCTTAGAGTTTCCAATGCTATGTAAAATTGTCTAAGTAAGATCTCAATTTCTTGATAATTTTGTTGAAGACAATAATACAACAGAAACAAAAACTGATATGGGGCCCTATTCTACAATGATGGCATTGATGCAGATCACCTCTGAAGTAGACTCCTTGTGACCTTCGTTGTTGAGATGTTCTGCAGATTTATCGGCGAGGTATTCAGTGCAATGCCCTTCCTTCTTGAGGTTCGTAGTGTCATAGGCGCAACATAGTAGTTGTGATAGGCGCACCACCTGGTCTTGTTGGCCCTCTCTTGGTCGGCTTTGATGGGTACTGGCCTTTTAAATCAAGGATTGTACTTAATTTCACTGCATATTCAATGGATGGGCACCGAAAACTGCTTGTTGCACTTCTTACTAGTCAAGGCGTCGGAAGTCGAGGTTACCTTGTGTTTGTTGTACTTGCATGGCGTGGCCTCACAGTCGGTGTCTCCCTTGGGTGGTGGCGTCGTCTCGGATGTTACCTTGCGCTTCGTGGCTTGTGTAACGACCCGGACCAGAAATTAAAGTAATTTGAGAATTTAATTAGGGAAAGGACAATTTTACCCTCAGTTTCGGAGGGGTTTGGAAGTCACATTTTATCTGGAAGCACTTTTGAAAATTTTTCATGTACTGTTACGTAGGCCTCGAACTCACGAATTCGTAGATAGGCGGCACACGAAAAATGGAGTTCGGATGAGGAAGTTGTCAGGACCCGTCCCGAATTTCCCCTCGAAACCCGGGAAGAACCCTGATCCCGTCTGACAACCTAAGAAAAGGTTCCCAAAATACCCTTCAATCCTTACAAATTATAAAAACAATAATAAATACTTCATCTTGTCAGACAAGGGACTTAAGCACTCAATGATTCCTGTAATTAACGACCAATCAAATACCATTCTTCCCCTCCATTTATAAAATCATGCATGCGTCACATAAACAATTTATCATATAAAAACATCATATGTATAATGAAATACCTCGTGATCCACAATTTGGTTTGGAAACTCTCTTCAAAGGAGTTTAAAATCATTTAAATCAATCCGGACACAAAATATCTCAAATTCAAATCATTTCGTTCCAACCTGCCACATAGTATCTCAAATTCACTGTTCCTGACATATTCATAACACACCAGTCAAATATTGCTGATATCTCTACTGGAAAACCACAAGACCACAAACTAGTCAGATACTAGTGAACAAATAATAATTCGTCCATCTGGGTCACCGCCCACACCAACCCACTGACCCGGATGACGACGTATTTTTATATGTTGATTAGGCCCATAACAATTGTCGTCTGGTTCATATTAGAGCCGGATATATCCTCGGCTATATCCTCGGCTATCATATCGTATCATCAGCCGGTATATCTCTCGGCTATCATATTCCTAGCCACCAGGGTATCCCTTGGGGTGTGCTAGAATATGTATCATATCATATCATATCAATCGGCATATATCTCGGCTATCATATTCCTAGCCACCAGGGTATCCCTTGGGGTGTGCTAGAATATGTACTACTTGGACTCGACCACAATCTCTGCAAAATCATATTTTATATTGGGGTTCACCGGGAGTCCGCCAACACGGAACCAAGGCCCGGCTTCTAGGCCCCATCAACTCGATTTTGTTTAATTTAGGGGTTCACCGGGAGTCCGCCAACACGGAACCAAGGCCCGGCTCCTAGGCCCCATCAACTCGATTTTGTTTAATTTAGGGGTTCACCGGGAGTCCGCCAACACGGAACCAAGGCCCGGCTCCTAGGCCCCATCAACTCGATTTTGTTTAATTTAGGGGTTCACCGGGAGTCCGCCAACACGGAACCAAGGCCCGGCTCCTAGGCCCCATCAACTCGATTTTGTATCCATAATCAAGTATATATCTTGTTGATCATTTATCACAATTACGGTTTCAACTCAAAATCATGTACCCAATTAATTTCCACGGCCAAACACTATCAAAACGGAATTCAACAACCATATCGTTTCTCACAACTCGCTTCCACTGAAATATTGGAACAACAATTATCCAGCAATCGAGGATATTAATACATGCGTTACAATTTGTAAATATCACCATACACAACAGTAATTAAATCGAGGATATTAATACATGCATCACAGTAATTAAATCGAAGATACTTATACATACATTACAATTTATAAATCAAAGTCCGCTTACCATCACCATCCAACCCAAAATTCATGTACGCTCTAGCCTCAGAACACCTACACCATAATGACCCAACTACCTTGACTTTCCAAGCTCAAAACCCTCTCTACGGTCAATCCCTACCGCTGGGATTGCCCAACCGAGCTCTAAATGAACTCCTATGGCCTCGAAACCAACAAAATCTGATCCGGAACGTCCCAAAACCTTGGTCACGCGCCGCCGTGACCTCGGAAACAGTCCCACGCGCCGCCACGCGCCACCGGAAGGTCAGAATACGCGCCCACGCGCTGCCACGCGCTGGTCACGCGCCTGCTACAGTGTTCACGCGCCTGGACCGGTCCAACCCGGCCCGGCTCGACCTGACCCGGTCCAACTCGACCGGTTCACTCGACTCGGCCGGTTCACTCGACTCGGCCGGTTCACTCGACTCGGCCGGTTCACTCGACTCGGCCGGTTCACTCGACTCGACCGGTTCACTCGACTCGGCCGGTTCACTCGACTCGACCGGTTCACTCGGCTCGACCGGTTACCGGTGACTCGCCGGAGAAGACGACCGGACGGCCCTCGCCGTCGCCGGAGGCTGGCCGGAGAAGATGACCGGACCGCCACCTCCGCCGCCGTCTGGTTCGCCGGAAACTGCCATTTCCGGCCGATTTTCAAGGTTTTCTAACTTCCTCATTTCTTAACCGTTTTTCACGATCTACACATGTAAATTCATCTACGTTTCACCAGGAATCCAAATATGAGATCAAAGTTCCGATATCGTACCTGGTTTGGCCGGAAAATGGCCGAGAATGTTCGGCTCATCTCCCTACTCCGTCCGTCGCCCACGGAGGTGCTCCCACTCCGATAATCAGACCAAAAGACTCGTGGGGCCGCGGGGAAAGTCCTCCCAACCTCGGTTTTGTTCGAATCGGACCGAAACCCCTCCGATGAATATGGCCTTCGGTGTTCGCACGGGGAGGGCTCGGATAGGGCCGAGACTGCATCGACCAATACCTCGAGGAGAGAGAAAATATCTGTTATATAATTCCAACATTTCCAAAATTACCAAACTGCCCCTGCAGCTTCTAGACCCGGAACGAATGCATCGGATCTCCGTTTTCAGCGTGCCGCCTGTCTACGAACTCGTGAGTTCGAGACCTACGCAACAACCCAAGAAAAATTCCCAAAAGTATTACCAGTTAAAAAGTAACTCCCAAACCCATCCAAAACTGAGGGTAAAATGGTCCAATTCTCAAAATAATTTAATTTCTGGTCCGGGTCGTTACAAAGTTATGGGTCTAAAAGCCCAAGGGTAGTTCGGTAATTTGGGTAGGGAGATATTTTACATAGAAGACCCTTTTTCTAGATTTTTCCTGATTCTTTCCCTCTCTCCTCACGGAATCACTCTCTCTCTTTCCTTGTGAGAATCCGAAGACCACCACCATCGTTTTTGATCAGGTAGGGGTCGATTCGGTTGAATCCAAGGCCATGGAAGTAATCCCCTCGAACTTACGAGTCGATTGATGCCAATTTCAAGGCATGGAAACCACTGCACATGGTGAAATCAAAGGTCGGAGATGGAGCCGAATCTTCTCGATGGTTTCTAGCTAAATGAGGTGAGTTTCTCCACTTTTGAGCTCAGATTTGGACTCCTGTAGTCGAGTAGATGAATCTAGGTGGGTAGATCGTGAAAAATGGTGGGGTTTGGAGAAATTTGGAAAATCTTGAGCACTTGGTGGTTAACGGAAGATTCCGACCACCGGCCACGGCGGCGGTCTAGTCGTCGTCCCCGACTAGCTCCGGTGACTGGTTCGACTGAGGCATGCTGACATGGCATGCGACCTGGCAGCCACATGGCGACCAGTCAGCGATCCAGTCAGCTGTTAGTCAACCGTTAGATCAACTGATATCGTCAGGGTTTGACGGAATATGCTGACGGCATTAGCATATTCCGTCAAAGAGTAACAACGTTATAACGGAACCCTAACGCCGTTAGGTTGGACAAAATATTTCGATTCCGTCAGGTTCGACGGAATATTCCGATAGAGCGACAGAATATTCCACCGTAACAGTGCGGACGCGCGTGGGGGTACGTGGTCGACGTGTGGAGCATGGTCCAATCTTCTAACGGAGCGTGGCGACACCTGGGGTCGTTTCCCGGTCCACATCACCGCGTGTTTATAGTTTGGGCACGTTTCTGATTCGTTTTTTACAGTTTGGAGGATATTTGAGTCTGTTTAGGGCCCCGATTAAGTCATTTCAATTTGGATTATGTGGTTACGGGGCGGGTTCTCGTTCAAGGGTCAAGGGAGCTTGGTCAAGAAGATGTTAAAAGGGTTCCTTGGTATTTAAGCTTCCATGAGTTGGTACCTTGGATGTACTGTGAGTGGACTGGATTTCTGGGATTGCAAGGCATTCGTATTTCAATGTATTATGTTATACCACGGATTGTGAGTGGTGGAAATTGAGAGAAATTAGGAATATATTAGCATCCTTCTGAGGCTCAAAAACTAAAGCTTAAGGTTTCAATGGATTTATTGAATGTCTTATCATTATGCATTTTCTCGAATTGAGAGTGATTTATTATATTTTTGGTTTAGTATTGACAAGGATATTGATTTGGAAAATGGGTATCGAGCTTGGCTCGAGGTTATTTGGTTGGAGCGTAGACCCAACTAATAATTTATTTTAGGGCTTCGGACCGGGATTGTGGTTTGGGTTTCGACCTGATGAATGATACGAGCTAGGTCATAGAGGATTCCATCATAGGCCGATGAAGTGCAAGCTAAGGCTCGGAGTGGCAACTACGGCCGGGGTATTGGATTGAGGCTCAGAAAGAGCTGGAATATTGAACTATGGCTCGGTAAGAGCCAAGATATCAGGTTACGGCTCGGGGTAAAGTCAGTGAGTCTCAATTCAACCAAGTCTTGAACATTAAATAGCTATGGTGTGATAACTTAATCAATGATACGATAGCCAAAGAACCTTTCGGTATATGTACGATGATTACGGTCATGATGTGTGACCAATGCCTGAGATGTGGCAAGGGTACTTTCATCATCAGGGTCAGTTGGTGGTGTGGCTGGAGACCCAGATTGACGAGTTATTGATGGTTCACACGAGGGTGACACGTCGGTTAATTTTTTTTGCTCCCCGTAGAAGTATTCAAGGGTAGTTGTGTGAACTACTAGTATATCTTTCGTCTAACAGGAGGATGATGGTCAATTAGTTACAAGGGATTTTAGGTCGGGTTCCCGGTAAATTTTCATTCATTGTTTCCGAGACAATAAGGGTATTTCAGGTTTTAACCCGATTGTCAAAGGTTGTCAGACAGGAGCATGGCCTTTCACGGATTTCAAGGTGAAATTTGGGAAGGGTCATGTTAGCTTGTGCGGCATTCTTCTCGTCCTCCTAGCATGTGTGCCGCTCTACTATGGAAAGTATTTTTGTGATGTTGCATGCATTGTCCATAAAAAGGTCACAGTACACCTGACTATCTCGAAGGAGGCCTTGCTTGAATGCCATTCCTGCAACGAGGTCGTTGCAACCCACAATACGAGACTTCTCCTCGCAATATCTCCGGATGTACTGACGGAAGGTCTCTTTGGATCACTTCCTAACAAAAAAGAGATGGTCATCCTTCACTTCGACAATGCGAAGTTGTGAGTACTCCTCCACGAATGCAAGTGCTAGTTTTTCGAAGGAGGCTATGGATCTCCAGGGGAGGTGGTTGAATCACGTCATGGCTTCGCCTTGTAGGGAAGCTTGGAAGACCATGCCTCCATTGTAGTATTCGATATGCTTCACTAGGTTTGACGTTCCTTGGAATCAATTAAAGTTCGGAGTTGTGAACCGTTGTGAAAATGGTTCATCTTCAATGTCGCGCACGAATGGTGAAGTCAAGGATATCCTGATTTGGAGTCGAAGGACATCATCCAAGTCTCTATCAAGCCGAACTCCTTGAAGGCGTCGATCCAAGATTCTTCGGAGGTCGTCGGCATGCAATGCACCATGGTGAGTTTGGGAGTCCCAGCGATCGGTGTGGCATTGGCCTCCTCGCGTATCTGTCCCCAACGCATGTGATTGTGATGGTGAGTACATCTCGCCCTCTTCACTACAATGGCTAGTTCCCCTTGAGCTCTCATTAACTCGTCCATTGGAGCGAGTGAGTGTTGTTTGAGAAGATGCTCGATTCGGTCGACTTCCTTGCGGGTACTTGATGTAAGATGGAGCTTTGACGTGCCTTTCAAGCCGTTCATGCACTGAAGGTCGTTGGCGAAGGTGGGCTCCTGTTTCGCAGGTGTAGTTTTCCTTGTTGGAGTAGCCTAGAAAGGTGTCATGGGACATGATCTGACACTTGAAATGCTCATTTCCTAGACGCCTAGGTATGTCTTCTTGGGCTCTTCGGGGCGTGTCACTTCTCTCAGTGGTGCAAGAGGCTCCTTGTCCATGTAGAAGTTGTTGCAAAAGCTCTGACTAGGCCTTGATTTGATTGCTCAGCTGCTCGAGTTGCTGCGATAAGTCAACTTGAGGGGGTGAGTATTGTGACGCACCCGCGCATGCAGCATAACGCGTTGGGACTCATGCTTGGAGCTCCGTTGTCTTGGTGCTACGCTGCGCTTTTTCTGGGCTTGAGTGCATCCTCGTATGTCGCGTAGGTCGTCTAGAAGCCTCCGAAGATATGCATTCACATGGAGCCGATTTGGGGCTTGCTAGGATGCCTTTCCCACCAATCGCCTACCCATATGCTGGAAGGTGGTCATCATTGCGCCGAATACGAGAGGTGGATTGACATCAAGTAGTGCACCGACACCGGTTAAAGTTGGCATGGCATGGGTGTCATGGCTGAGGACTAGCGCCGGCTCTTGTGCCATGGAAAGTACTGGTTGCAACCCAGATCGCGGTCCCCGTTGGGGGTGATTCGGTTGCACTTCCGGGATTCCAGTGAGCAAGCAGCTCTCATCGTGAGTTGCGGCGGTGGAGGGTGGTCTTATCCAATCGTGATGTTCTTTGTCTTTTAGCCATGGGCGATGAACGATGAACGAAGATGAAGTTTTTTGGAAAAAATAGAAAGTGCACTTTGAGTATTTCTCAATTCGGCTCTCAATAAAAGCACCACTTGTTGATGCAAAAATCATCCAGACTTGTAGAATTCCTTCTCGATCCCTACACGCAGTAAAAAGAGACAAACAAGGTTAATGTTGAAGCCCGGAGGGGGTGGTTCAACTAAGAATGCTCCGATGCCTAAGTCAGTTTAATCGAGAGAATAAACAAGCAGAGTTTTTGTATAAGTTCTGAATTAACTCTAGAAGTGAGGTGAGACCCTCTATTTATAGTAAAGCCTTGAGAGTCACTGGAGCATCTGATTGGTTGCAGCAAATAGTGTTTATGGGTGATTCTACTGAGAGATATCACTTATTATTAACCATATAAATAATACTAAATAACTCGCGTGAAATTTTTTATTATTATCATTGACCTGATTAATTAATATATTCAGCTGATAAATATATTAAATTAATGTGGAGACCGTGATATGCCGTCGTCGTCTATATTAGGGGCAATATCAACATTTTGAGATTATGGGCCACGTGTCAACTTCATAATTTTTTGGGTGATTTATGGTTCACAAGATCATAATGCAATTCACATAATTACAGAACCTAGGAAACGAAGTTAGAAAAAAGAACAAGCGAAAACAGAGATTTCCTAATTTAAGTAGGAAACTTAGAAGTCAACCATCATGTCCCCTGTATAAAGAACCTCTTATATATCTGTCAATTGTGACACACATCATAACTTCGGTGATTGGAGAAGCGCAGATTTTGTGGGACACGTCTCCTTTCAAATACCTTTTTTAATAATGACAGTACGTAAAGTTTGATAAATAAATATCTCTATTATTATAAAGTCAAAGGGATTAAAAGACTTTATTAATTTTTTATGATAAAAATACCCCTAGATTAATCATCTTTACATTTAATACATAAAGGTATAATAGTAAACCAAATATTTAAATTTAAAAAAAAAATTAAAAAATAAACATTTTAGTTGAAGGGTGGATAGTTACTCCAACACTCTTTATTTTTTATTTTTTTTTGAATTTATTTTCATATCTATTATTATAAAGTTTTGACGGTCAAAAGGCTTCACCAAATTTTTTTGACAAAAATACCTCTCGATTAATCACCTTTACATTTAATACATAAGAAATCAAATATTAAAATTTGAAAAAATTAAAAAAGAAACATTTTAGTTGAAGGGTGTGCAGTTACTCCAACACTCACTCTTTTTTATTTATTTTTTGAATTTAATTTTATTTCTCGTTATTTCTTAAAACTTATAAATAATAAATTTAAAATAAAAATAATTAACGTACACACGTGTAAGAGGGTACATGAGTCTAGTATATATATATCTAAATATTTAATCACAATGACATGCATGAAGTACATCCAATATATTAATTGAAATTAAAAAAAATAACATTCTTATTTTTCCTTAATTAAGATATGAAAATGTAATTTTAAAATTTAGAAAGAAATCACTGAAATAATTATATAGGAAGTGGTTTATATCTTATTAAGTTGAGCAAGTACGAAGACGGTGGCGGAGGTGATGCCCGGAATGAAGTAGTGATTAGGAATGGCACGTGGCATGAGGCTTTGCTTGACGAACAAGGCAGTGAGTGGAACACCAAACATGTATATCAGCGTCTCCTTCATTCCTCCTACTACACTAAATCCTGAACCAATAATCACTTGTCGCAAAATATCTTGAAACTCTTCCCTCTCCAATTTGCGTTGGTGATGATGCTCCTGCAACATCCACTCTTTACTCTCTCAATAATCTGAATATATATATGTAGAGGATAAACTACATAAAAGTACCCAAACTATAGAGGTTATTTCAAGTTCGTACTCCAATTATGCAAATTGGCATCTAGGTACCGAAACTATCAAAACACATCATTTAGGTACCCTATGTTAGTCAAATCGTTAATTGTTGAATTGTCATTTTTTGGTCAATTGTTTATGCTGAGTTGGAGTCCATGTGAATACAAAAATAATTAAAAATTAAATATATTATTAAAAATAATTAATAAAATTTTAAAATAAATATAAAACAAAATTATTAAAAATAAAAAAAAATCTTAAACGCCTCTTTACACCATTCATCCATTTATCTCCCCATTCTCGCATCCTCAAAATCTCAGAGATTCAACCTAGGCCATGCTTCCCCAAATTCATTAACAAAATCCAATTATGAACCAAATTTTGTTCATCATCTTAGTTCGGATGGGGATGAGGGATGAAAAGTCTGTTAAGTGCCAAGTGAACCAAATTCTCTCTCAAAATCTCAATCTCAAATGGAGGGCACTAGCAGCCCCAAATTCAAACCCCAATTCTTACATGGCACCACTCGAAAAAAATGAATCACAGCGATTCCAGCTCGCCCGAGTTCAAATTATGGATGGTCGCAAACCCATCATGCCCTCAACCCAATCTCCTCTACGCTGATGAGCTTATTGTTGATGGCGTACTCCACCCTCTCCATCTCCTCCACCACTTCGACCCACCCAACCCAAATCCAAACCACTCCGACCCACCTGACCCAAACCCACCGTACCTGTTTCGGACCGAGAATCCGGACTCGAGTTGTCAACTGCTCTAATACCAACAACGTAGAAGCAGTGGAGGGACATTTTCAAGAAGGGCGAGAAGAAACCCCTGTAAGCGGAAGCGAGAACAAGATCGCCGGCGATGCTGGCGGAGGTGATCTGAGCAACGATGTCCTTGTTGGTGAATAGGACAAGGATGCCCTGTAAATGTCTATCACCGGAAAAATCAACCCTAATTCCCAAATTGATAATGTCCACGATCAAAGATCCAGGTATCGCAATTGATGAATTGGGTTGCTTTGTCTCCTTCTCCTATTTCTCCAAGGACGTCCAGCTCTGCATCCTCTCCTTCCTCGCGCCTTCCGATATCGCAAGCTTCGCATTTGAGTTCGATGGCTACGGAAGACGAGGCTGGTGACCGCGACTTTCTTCCTAGCGGCTGCGAGATGTGCACTCCCAGACTGCTTGCCCTGGGATTGTGGTTGGGGTTAGGGTCGGAGCGAAATGAGGGAGAGGGAGAAAGGGAAGAAGAATAGAAAGTCAGCGGAGAGTTCGAGGGTGAGGAGGATCAAGTGGGGGAGGAAAGGCTTGGTGAGGATGTGCAGACATGGAGTCCAAAATTTTTTGGGTTTAGTTGATTTTGCCGTTTCTGATAAATGGATGAATGGTGAGGAGGCGTTTAAGTTTTTTTTTTTTTAATAATTTTGTTTTGCAATTTATTTTAAAATTTTATTAATTATTTTTAATAATATATTTAGTTTTTAATTTTTTTTGTATCCACACAGACTCCAACTCAGAATAAAAAATTGACAAAAAAATGACAACTCGGCAATTAACAGTTTGACTAACAGATTAACTAATAGATGGTACCTAGATGATGTGTTTTGATATTTTTGGTAGCTAGATGCCAATTTTCATAGTTGGGGTACGACTTGAAATGACTCCTATAGTTTGGGTACTTTTATGTAGTTTATATATATATATATATATATATATATATATTATTAAGGGAAAATTACATTTTAGTACTATGTGTTTTACACCAAATTTTAGAATTATACCTAATTTTTCAAATTTTGTATTTAAGTACCATAAAAATTTTAAAACGTTTCACCTTTGTCTCACTAACACATGTTTCGGCAGCATTTATGTTAGTTGATGATCTAGCGTGTGTGGGGCCACCCCAAAATGAATCTCCAGGTGACTGTATGTAGGCAAAATTACTTAAGTAGCCTTTGGTTATCTTTCGCCAAAATATTGGGCGAGAGATAACCAATGACTAATTAAGCAATTTTTCCTAAAGTGACATTGAGATTCGTTTTAAGTGGCCCCATACGCACTACGTCATTTGAAACGCCCAGATCTGAATATTTCATGTGAGCTCCGAAACCGGCGTGCTAGCTGTCACTTGGACACCGACTCGAATAGTTAATATGGGCTCCGAAACCGAGGCTTGCTAGCTGATACTTGGACATTGGGTCCAAATGACAGCCATCACACCTTGATTTCAAAGCCCAGGGACTATTCGGGTCGAGGTGTCATCATTAGTTATAGAACTTCTGCTGAAAAATGTAACAATGGGACAAAGGTGAAAAAGTTTAAATAGTTCAGGGTACTTACATACAAAATTTGAAAAATCAGGTATAACTCTAAAATTTGGTGTTAATACGTGGTACCAAAGTGTAATTTGCTCTTTATTTATTTTTTGGTAAATTAATTACAGATTGAGTTTATAAATTAGGGAAAATGGTTGATAGCGTCCCTAAACTTTACACTAATTTTAGTTATCGTCCCTGAATATTAGTAGCAAACGTCCTTGAACTATGTCTAAACGTGTAAGAACAATATTTCTGTTACATTTCTCAACCATTTCCGTTAAGAATAAAGGTAAAGTTGTCATATCAGGTATGTGTTTTTTTAAACATAAATCATTGAGAAATTTAACGGAATGATTGTCCTTGTACATTTAGACATAGTTCATAGACGTCTGCTACTAATAATAAAATTCAGAGACGATAACTAAAATTAATGTAAAATTCAGAAATGCGAACAATCATTTTCCCTTAATTAATATATGCTTACATCGAATGCTTTCTGGAGCTTGCTTTCCTCTGGCACGGTAACTTGTGAGTTACCAAGCTCTTCATTGATTTCTCTACCAAAAAAAATTAAAGAATTAATGGTGTTAAGTTTAATGAATGGGTATCTGATAATCCAGATATACTACAATTACTTAATTTCATGCATATATATATATATGCAAATATTATTATTTCTGCCGCATATATATACATATATACATATATAGTATAGTAAAAATGATCAAACGTTGACCAGTCAACCTTTATAATACATTTCTAATTTCTAACCTTACATTATAATGTAACAACTCCATTTATTACAAGACCCATATGGGGATCGATCAATAGCACGACATTGATTTTACTTCAAATTATCAGATTTTAAACTATATGTTATGATTATGAGTTTGAAAAGAATTCAAGTTATTATGTATGTTAGCTTTTTCAAAATGGGATTATTATATTCAGATTATAAATTATTTCTGAAATTTTATTTTGTCCACTCATTGAGTTTATCTTATTGTTTTCCCTGCTTTGCGCCCTCATGTTATCTTACGAGGTGAGGTCTGCTTGAGTGGTGTAAATGTATCCTAGTTCATAACTTCCTCGAATGACACGTTAGAATCACAACAGGGCCTCGTGAAAATCCAAAGTGGGTCTTGTCATTTTACGTATTTATAAAATTCATTTCTACAAAACTAACCAAATTGTAAATTTTCCAATTTATATCTAACACTATTGTCAAATAATAAACAAATGCATGATGGACGTAGGATCGAGGGGGCAATCTCGACCTCCATGGACCTGATCTGTTAATAATATAATAAATATTCATATATTATAATAATCAACAGACCAATCGATAGGATGATAAGATTATTATAGGGACGTTTATATAAAATGAATGATTACATCGTAATATTAATTATTTTTCAAAATTACGTTAATTAAGTGATTAATTTTTAATTGCTCCTTCAAACACACACACACATATATATATATATATATTATATACTAAAGCTAAATGTTTGGTACTATTCTTATGAATAGTGCAATGTCTATTTTGCCCCTATTTGTTTTTCTTTGGCTTAAGTTTAAAAATACTATTATTAAATTGAATCAATAAATTAATGGGGAAAGTTTATTAATCTCATTATGTATTGTCATGTTGATAAAATTGATTATTTTTTTACTTTTAAATTATAATTCAAATTTAAATCTTAATTCAACTCTTAAATCCTAATGGGACTTTTAATTTTATTAAAATTTATGCTAATATCTTCCCTTTTTTTCAATAATGTTAAGGTGTGTTTTATTAATATTTAATAATCTTGATTATTATGTGATGCATCGGGAGAAAACTGATAGAAATTCAATTTTTTTATTGAAATTGAATAAGTAATGCATTTGCACGTGAAATTATTAATATATTCATTATGCTTAATTTTTTTTCTATCTAAAGTGTTTATTAATTATCACTCAACATAGATTTGTAGTTTGTAATGACCCGTAATTTTAATTAAAGAATTTTTCGTAAATTAATTTAGGAATTGACGATTTTATCCTCGGAGTTCGAAAGTCACTTTTTGTTTGGAGATATTTTTGAAAATTTTTCTTGAACCGTTACGTAGGTCTCAAACTCACGAGTTCGTAGATATGTAGCACACGGAAAACGGAGTCCGAATGAGAGAGTTGTGGGTCTAGAAGATTCAGGGGCAATTTGGTAATTTCTGCGGGTAAGATATTTTTAAGCCAAAATTTCCAGATTTTTTCTCACTTCTCTCTCTCTCTCTCTCTCTCTCTCTCTCTCTCTCCTCGCGAACTCTCTCGTCCAAACCGTGAAACACAAGCCCACAAGATTTTATTTTTCGTTTTAGGCCAAACCACCACGAACAAATCACACCATCATATTCCTCGTTGCATTCTGAACTCAACCATACCCACCATCGAGGTTGAGGACGTTGGGGGAAGGATAACCAAGCATGAAAAGTACCACCGTACCTTTTTGACCATTTTCCGGCCACCATAGGTAATGGATTCCAGCTTTGACTTCATATTTGTATTCCTTGGATCGAGTAGATAGATTTCCATTATTAGAACATTATTTTGGTTGAGAAATGAGTGAGTTAGGAAGCTTTGAAGTTCGGGCGGTTATGGAGGATTCCAGCAGGCGATCAATAGTGTCCAGTGAAGGGAGGTTAGGGGCGACTGAATTACACAGTTGCAACCCTAGAATGGGCTGAGAACATGGGCAGCGCGTGGGGGCGCGTGCAGTCCTCCCCCTGGTTCCGATGACTCGTGTTCCGAGTATTTCGACGTTTCAAACTTTTTGGCGCAGGTTTCGGGTAAATTGGAGTTCGTTTAGGGCCTGTTTTAGACGTCTGAAGTCAAGTTAAATGTGTTAGAACCCGTGTATGCTCCCGAGGTTTAGGGGGTTGGATTTTAGATTTTTAATTATCGTTTAATAATCCTGAATATTACTTTTGATAAGCGATACCGCTTCAGAGACTGCAGAGGAGCGTACAACTCGAGATTGAGTTTATTTGGACTTCCGGTGAGTGGTTTTTGTTTGTAAATTACAATGCATGCATAAACGTATATTTGAAATAAATTCTTATTAAATATGAATTTTGATAAATTAGAAAAATTATTCTAAAGTGATTTATTAACTTTGATGAATTTCGGGAATTTAGAATAATTATTTTAGTGAATTATTTTCAATAACGAATTTGAAAATGAAGTTTGGGCTACGGCCCGGTCTTATGGACTTCGGTTTTATGGATTTTGGATTTATAGTTTTGGGCTTAGGCCAGGATTTCGATTTATTAGATTTTGGGCTTAGGCTCGGGAATTCGGTTTTATTGGATTTTTAGTTTTAGACCCAAGTTCTATATAATTTTGGCTAAGGCCAAGTAAAAAGGATTTCAAATTGGACTTTGAATTTATATTATGGTTTTCACTATGGTTAACATCCTCGGTTATTATAGCATTTTCCTACCGCATGACTTCGAGGTATTTTCAGTCATGCGTGTTCGTTGTTGGGACATGACTTTGAGATCTTTTCAGTCATGCGGGTACGTCTCCGACACATGACTTTGAGGTATTTTCGGCCATGTGCTCGTTGAGTTTATCTACGCGCGTAGTACTAGGTTACGTCCGCATATCTTTGAGGTATTTTCGGATATGTGGAGAGTAGGTTCCCGGGCTGTACCTCTCGGTTTCTAGACATTGCTTCGAGGTATTTTCGGCAATGGTTAGGAGGGCTTATCCCCGCGTTGGACGGCTCCGAATATCGAGCAATGGCTCGTAATTACACTAGGGGGATGGTGGGGGTATTTTTATAGTATTTTATGTCCATATTTTCTTATGATTTTAAGCTCATTCGAGGAGGGTTTTCAAAGCATGGTTGCGGACCACGGGATATTTTTAGTGCTCGTGTTTTCGTGGGCTCCGTGTGGCTTCAAAAATTAAAAATAATGATTTTCGATAAATTCTTCGTAATTATATTTAATTAAGTGGCATTTTTAAAAAGGATTTTGTGGTATGCATACATGAGTTTTACTTACGGAGTGGGAAATGTTGTTTTCCTCGGAATTTATGTATTTAAATTGTTATTATTTTCTGTCCACTCACAGTTTTCATTATTTTGTATCCCCTCCAGGCCGTTGAAGTCGACGAGGGCACTTTCTGAGGAGTAGGCATCACTTTCCGGCTGTTTTTTCTCTGTATTAGCTTCAAGTAGGGTTTGTTGAACTTGTAACCTTTATTCTCGCCTAGTTGCTCGGATTAACCATTTGGGATTGGTTGTAAATATTTTTGTAGAATGTTTGTCTTGGACCTGGAGTTGATTAGTTATGAGTTGACCTGAACTGTTTGAGATATTATTCTAGAACTTAAATCCTTCGTCTGACAGGTGGAAGACGGTTTGATCAATTTACAGGGGATATTCTGCCGAATTTTCGGTAGAATTCTCGTAGAGTTGTGTTGGACTAGTAAGGGTATTTTAGGAATTATTTTGAGATTTTCACGTATTGTCAGACGGGAGCAGGATTCCTCATGGATTTCGAGGGGAAATTCGGGAAGGGTCTTGTCATAGTGTGCACGTTTCATAATTATACTTATTATATTGTAAGTATTTTATGATGATTATTGGTTTAATACAAGCATTATTGGGTGACTAAACATTTCCTAAAGTGTTTTTTTAAAATTTCCAAGTTTTTGAGCCCATTTCCAATATTTTGATTGACCCTCGGTGATATTGATATTAATATTGAAATATCTATCAATATATCCATAAATTATGAATAGTGCAATGCCTATTTTGCCCCTATTTGTTTTTCTTTTGCTTAAGTTCAAAAATACTATTATTAAATTGAATCAATAAATTAATGGGGAAAGTTTATTAATCTCATTATATATGTATTGGCATGTTGATAAAATTGATTATTTTTGGACTCTTAAATTATAATTCAAATTTAAATCTTAATTCAACTCTTAAATCCTAATGGGACTTTTAATATATTAAAATTTATGCTAATATCTTCCCTTTTTTTCAATAATTTTAAGGTGTGTTTTATTAATATTTAATAATCTTAATTATTATGTGATGCAGTGGGAAGAAACTGGTAGAAATTCTATTTTTTTTTTATGAATTTGAATAAATAATGCATTTGCACGTGAAATTATTAATATATTCATTAAGCTTAGTTTTTTTTTTCTATCTAAAATGTTTATTATCACTCAGCATAGATGTGTATTGTGCACGTTGCATAATTATACTTATTATATTAAAACAATTTTATGATGATTATTGGTTTAATACAAGCATTATTGGTTTACTACAAGCATTATTGGGTGACTAAACATTTCCTAAAGTTTTATTTAAAATAATCAAGTTTTTGAGCCCATTTCTCATATTTTGATTGACCCTTGGTGATATTGATATTAATATTAAAATATCTATTGATATATCCGTAAATTTAGCTATAGATATTTGCGTCAAAATCTATATTTTCATACTTGACTATAATATATGTAAAATCATATGAATGGACAAATGATGATGCATGTAAATAGTTAATCATCTATTGAACATTTTTTCATATCCTAAATCTATTTATATATGTTATTTTATATGGAAATCAGGTTAATAATCAATTGAACATCCCCGCAGCAACGTGCGGACATATCTTGCTAGTATAATATGAGTTATAACTTATATACATGCATGCATAAAAAAAAATTAACAATAATAATAATTGCGAGCAAGGTAATTAATTGTACATACTGGACAGTTTCGGATACTGCTCGGTAGAATTGAGTTAAGGTTGGCTTCTCCGTGATGCTGCCAAAATGGGATTCATAGCATCTGTTTATTATAGGACCGATTTCCTTAATCTTGTTCTTCTGCTCCCTTCCTACATGCGCATAAATAAATAAAAATAGTAAAATTTTATATATTTTTATCGAAGCCCATTTTTAGGTAGTTTAATAGTGAAGACGAATTTGTATTTGTATATGAATATGAGAGAGAGAACCAGGAGCTAATTTGTTGAGGGTTTGACCCATCTATGGTTATGTAATTTCCTTTGCAATGAGAATTGATGATGGTGGAGAAATGAATATAGAGGAAGAGGTAGGTATCAGTGTGTATAAATATATGATATTTCTGAAGGAGGATCATTGGATCAATGTGACTTGACTTGCGAAGTGGGAAGAGTATATATGCATAAATAGTCTTCTTTATAGGCCTACTTAGGAAGCAAAGAATATACAAACATGTGATGCATGGGAGATAGATTTCTGGCCATCTCACTAGCAAGCTAGGGACTCGGGCCGGGCTAGAGGAAAGTATGACTCTTGGGGCCTTTTTTTTTGGCAATTGGGACTCGCTGGGATATATATAGGCTTAGATAAGAACTCCAATTCATGTTTAGAAAAACTCAGGCCCAAGACTTTGAATCCCCGCCCTTCAATCAACTCCATATCAACTACGTTAAATTCGTGAGATCTAAAACCGTAAAATTCTACTTGAAATCAAAGTCCAACACAAACTAATCACACAAAACCAATCCGTAGCTAATTATAAAATAACTACCATAAATTAAGGTAAAAAGATATGATAGTAATTAAAGTAGTTATAGTTTACAGCTTTATTCCGTCAATTCATAAATCAAAACATTATAGTAAATCATTAAACATACCCCACACACATATAGATATAATAATATTATATATCAAAGTTTAAAGAAAGAGGTGCACTCATAGATTGTGGGGGAACAATTCACCCAACGGTGCTAAGCCACTAAAAGACCTCTCGTATTGCTGGTTACCTGAACAAAAGAACGGACAAAGCGTAAAACTAACTCATATTTGCTTAAACTAGCAATTCCCACACTTTGTTGCTCGAAAACATTAAAATAATGAAAAATTGCTTCAAAATTAACCCAGCAACCAGACCAGAGTCACCAGATCGTTCATCTTTTTCACCAAAACAGGAGCCATGGCAGCTCCATGATCGGATTTCTCTCCGGAAGCCAACCAGAAATTTTCTTTCACACTTCATTCGACTGAGATGGGCACCAAAACCCCGCCAACATAAAAACAAAAGTTTTTAATCTTTTCATCTTGCTCAAGCCCATCAATTTCCTGAAAATTTGATTCACATCTCCCAACAGTCAACATTTTCCAGATGAGCAAGCTTGGACTCATGAGCAAGGTAGGACTCCGATTGTTAATTTGATTCAGATTGGTCTTGGAAAAACACATCTCTTCAAACAGAAATTTCAATGAAGAAAAATTGGATAAAATGTTGAAACAAATATTAAAATTTTTTCGGTTTAAATTTCAATGATGTAATATTGATAATTGTTTTTGGAGTTTTGAAATTGTTTTGAAGACACCATGATCCACCGAGCTATGGCTCCAATTTTGTCGAAGAAGATCGTTCTGTTATAGTTGCTAGGTTTAAAACACTTTTTTATTACTATTATTATAATGATTTTTTCTCCCCTCCTTCAATTATAAATAATTAATAAATATTGCTAATGGACAGATTAATGGACACATGGAAGATAATAATAATTAATAAATTTTGCTAATGGACAGATTAATGGACACATGGAAGATAATAGGGGAATGGTCACAAATCCCTCATTATTTCAAAAAATATCCATTAATCCCTCCTTTTTCATATTTCAATCAAAAATAAGGAAGGAAAAAGGGGTATTTATTTTTTTTACCTCAATCTATATATACTCTTGAAGGACTAATTTATAATTTCATATTTCTCACTTTCCTCTCTTCTCTGGTTCGACTCCGACAGAAGGGAGACGAGCCAGAGGGCCTCCAAGCTCGCCAATCCTCCACCACCAGCGCAAAAAGCTCCTCTTTACCGCTGATGAACCAATTTTACTCCTCCCTCACAGGATCTTTGAAAAAATTCCATACCCATTTGCCAAAATTTCAAATAAAAGACGAGGAAAAACAAGGTTTCTCCCAATTTCCCAAAAATCAAATCGATTTCTAACTTGAGATCGTCGTCTTCAAGTCCAAATTCGAGAGTTATTCGATTCGCCCACTGTTAGTCCGAGCCCTCATTGGGTCAAAGATAGTCATACAGGTTAGCTTTCTAGTTTGTTCCCTTTCAAATTCATTCCATAGTTTCCATTGCAAAGAGAAAGAAATGGTTTAGTGACTGCCACCTGCTTATGAAATTGCTGGTATTTTTTTACAAATTCATATTCATATATCAGACGATGATGAATGAGATTATCCATAATGAGGATTCATTTTGCAGATACGTAGTCATGCGCACAAGTATTTTCTGAAGGTTCAAAGAATGGGTCAAGTGAACATCTACCTCCCCCTAGGCCAAAAAGGAAAGCTTCTCAACCATATCCTCAAAAAGCTTCAAAAAATGGTGAGGATGGTTCATCTTTATGTACCTACTTTCAAAGTACAATGTGTTAAGCAATCCTCATTCTTATATGTGTTGAGTTCCAGCTTTGGCACTTCCACTAGTGTATGGTTCATCTTAGTCTTCATCTGCTTTACATGAACCTGGGTTTATACAAAGGCCAAATTCATTATCAATGCTTATGAGTCCCGCTCCTGGAATCGTAGTCCCCTTATGGAACTTACGGTTCTGTGCAAACAGCCAATGTTTCACCTGAGCCCAAAGGTGTGACTATCATATCTCCATAACAATGGCTGTTCTCAGCTTACATAATTGTTGATGTTCGAAAACTTGATGATTAAGTTTGCATTTATTTTTTTTGTGTGGTAGAAAGCACTCCAAAAGCTCAACCAGTTGGATTGAGAGGCGAGTCTTCAATCTTCCTATTTCTAGTTTTTCCTCCCAGCCAAGTATATCACCTAAAATGGTTCTAATATTTTAATATGGCCATGGGTTTTCTGTATCAACATGTATTTGAGTGCTCATTCTATCAAAGTTCTATGATATAAGCACAGTTATATGTCTGTTTCCTTCATTTTTACTATTCTAAACAGCGGAAACTTTCACTTATGCCTTTGCCATCTTGGCCTTGATTTCTAGTTTTGTGGAGTATATGAATAATTGATTGCGCTATGTGTCATAGATGAGGAATTAATATTCTAATTATCTACTTAATTTTTTCCTTAGATAAGTTTTTACATCACATGGCTTATCAGAGTTGTATACATTAAAGAAATGGGAATGTGTAAGTCACAAATGCACCTTTTTGTTTGTATTTAATATGTTTTATCTTCTTCCATATGTTCTTGCGAGCTTAAATCGGGAATACAAATTTGTAACTAGAACTTGGTGTTTACTATGAATTTAACACCTAATTGTTTTTTTGTAGTTCTTCCTGAGTTTTCTCAAGTATACGGCTTCATTGGCAGCGTCTTTGACACTAATATTACAGGTCAGCTGCAGAAATGGAAGAAGGTGGATCCTATAGATCTTGAAACGGTATTTCTATCTCTTTCCTAATCTCGTGTATTATCATTTTTAAGTTTGTACTTTAGCAAATAAATTTGTATAGCATAATACTGCTCAATTCAGTGCATTAAAACTGCTTACAAGTTACAAGTTACAATTGAACATATTTGTAATTGATATAGTTGCATATATCAACGTACTGTGATACAAATATACTTATTGACTCCTCTCCTGGTGTTATTGTTGATGGGAAACCTATCCATCAATTTGACCAGTCCTGATTTCGAGGATCATGTAAGTTTCAACCAAGCTTATAAGTTTAGTTGATAATCTCTTATCAGTGAGTATATTTCTGAATTTTTTTCACTGGATTCCGAGAAAGTTGCTTTCATCCTACAGGATAGTGGGGATACAACGAGTCTCAGTGATGCAACTAAAAGCCTTTGTGACAACCAACAAGAAAAAGTTGCTCAAGTGGTAATTTATGAAGTCAGAAGCTTTCTTCTTATCCCCTAGTCCCTTGCATTTCGGATCTAATCAAGTGGCCATAGAAATGAGTTTGGAGTTCCGAATTTTTCTTTTTGTTGTCAGGTTGATGTGATAATACGAGATTGGAGTTCCGAATTTTTCTTTTTGTTGTAAGGTTGATGTGATAATACGAGATTGGAGTTTCGAATTTTTCTTTTCTTCAAAATTTTGAACTTGAAATTATAAGGTTTGTATAAACTCTAATGTTTCATTTATTGAATCAAGTGTCCATAGAAATGAGTTTCTAATGTTTATGTGCGTACTTACTTTGTTGGAATGCGGTCTAGGGTGCTTAGGGTGTCGACTCTATCTCAACGAGAGCTATTTGAGTCCCTTTGTATTATGATGGCTTATGGTTGGAAATTTATATAATTCAAGTGTAAATATATATGTTTTACTTTGGTAGGCAAAATTTGAAGTTGACTACATTTTATCAGTTTTGCATTGTGACGTTATTAGGTTTGGTCATGAGGTGTAATGGTCCATAACTTGCTGGTTTGCTGTAGGATAAAGAGCTTTATGTTTTGCATTCATAGGTTTGATTTTGCTGGTACAGCTAGTACAGTGGAGTTCAGTTGCAGGTGTGATATATAACCGGTATATAACATGTATATAAGTGGTAGATAACATGTATATACGTGCTTCATAAGTGGTAGATTCCAATTTACAAATTAAGTAATTATTCATACGTGCAAGGTGATTGGTTGTAGTCACTTCATGGTGTAGGAAACATAAAGGAAGTACGTGGAAGTATGAAATCAAGTACATTCCATGAGTATTTGGTCCTCACCTCTAACGGTATGTAAGCAAAATTTAAGTGGTCTATAACTGCTCGTTAATAAGTTTTAAATTGGTATATAACCGGTAGATAACATATATATAAGTGATATCTAGTGGTAGATTCCAAATGAGAACATAATTTACCGTTTCCTACGTGTCATTTGAGGTAGGCTTTGCAATGTGATTGGTTGTAGTCACTTCATGGTGTAGAAAACATAAGGGAAGTGCGTGGGAATATGAAATCAAGTACGTTCCATGAGTATTTGGTCCGCTCCTCCAATGGTCCATCATTTGGTGCTTACATAGTACAGTGGCATCCGAATCGCATGTGTGGTAGATAACTGGCATATAATCGGTACATAACCGGTGTATAAGTGGTCTGTAAGTGATATATAAGTGGTCTATAACTGCTCTTTAACATGTTTTAAACTGGTAGATAACATGTATATAAGTGGTATCTATGTGGTAGATTCCAATTTAAAATTTAAGAAACTATGTAAAATGAGTCATTTGGTGAAGGCATAGCAAAGTACGGTACCACCAATGCTTATACAAAGGAAGACAGCACAAACCCCATGAATATCTGCATAAGCACAAACACTTTCTTACTTATAAATTGTTATGTTTCACTTAATGACTTTTTAGTGGTCCTTAGTTACAACTTAAAACATGCTTAGTTATATAACCATATCCAGTTCCTTTATTTTCAGGTTCTCTTACAAACACGCTTATAAAAAGGCGGACAACACAATTTGCACCAAAGGCCAACACAATTCCGTATATAGAATATTAAAATAATCATTGGAATAGAAGCCAATTCCTCCACGCCGTTCTTTCCTAGCTTTACCTACAACATATGTTGCAATGAGCTCAAGAAATCATCTTACAACATAGAAATGACTTGAGAGAGGACGCCCGATTCAGGTTGAGTTACCTTCTTGTAAAGTGCCATTCCTGCTCAGCATTACTTCCTTCTTGGCCTCTGCACTTTCCATATCATTACAAGACAAGTACTAATGAAAAATTATACTCCCGAGAAATGAAAAATTCTCACTCTTCTATGGAGATGTCATCTGTATGATAAACAACTTGTTTAAAGTACTAATCAAGAGAATTCATATGCCTAGCCATTGATAATGTGATGTCTTCAAAATACAAATTAATTGAGTTTCCACTGGTGGAATTTACCGATGCATAATATGACACTACTCATACAGTTGCAAAGCTGTGCATAGAACTCCAAAAAACCATAACAGACTAATTCAGAATATATAGATCTAACCACAACAAACATACACCTAACTTTTATAAATCTTCTACCCTAGCACCAGAATTGAAGATGCATAATGATTTTCCGAATATCTCCCCGAAAACACTCAATAAGTCTCTCAAGTAAATAAGGTTGTATGTTGGCTCTCTCAGCTGCACAAACCTGCTACAATAACAGAATGAGTTTAAAATGGGAAATTTGAACTAGAAAATGGTGCACTAGAAGCACATACCTTATATGCATGGGAATGCAGCTCCTTTGGGGATGACAACATGAAATTCACTTGTAGTCTGTCTAAATTGTCTGGCAAGACAGGATTTTGACCTACAATTTACCACCATGATAGTATCTCGATCATCTTACCAAATACTACTTGCTTGCAACTTAATGCTATCAAGCTTAATATGACAATTAAGATATAATTTGACATAGCTAGCCAGGCTCTTGAGCTCTGATTCTAAGCAAATTGAAAACAGAAAAATTGGTTCAATGTAAAACATGTTAGGGAACTTCTGCAATTATCAAATTATTTGCTAACAACTAAACCAAAGCCACAACTTTCAACTGCAGTTATCTTAGCAGCGAAATTCAAACTAATGAAAGAACCTATAATACTTACGCCACTGATAGAGTAGCATATCCTTTGCCAGCCTTTGCTTCAACAACCTCTGTCCCTCCATCTTGTGTTCTCTTTGTGAGAGCTTTAATATCTTCATCAGACAACCCGCTACTGGAACACTAACCTCTGCAATTCATACCATAATAAAGTAATAAACTCAATTCACGAAAGAATACCAAAATGAAGAATATATTTCAAGGGTAGTCCTATATCTATAAACTAATGAGAAGAGAGATTGAGAAACAAAAAAATAATTTATGAGTTGTGTTTCTGTGTATAGATGTAATCAATGTAAGCAATAAGAGTTCTTCTCATGAGGCACTGTTCTTCTCCAACTCCATCACAGCTTTCCTCCATCATGTCTTTTTCTACTTGATCAACATCCTTCAACTGAAAAAGCAAATCCAAACAAATTAATTAATTGCAATCTGAATTATTACATGATTTTCAAAGAAATAATAATAGGGTCTAGCTAGTTACCTCATGTTTAATTTTCATTGGATTGGCATCGGAAGAATAAGAAGAATAAGAAGGCAGGGGGCGAGCCGATGTGGCGATTAATGAGAGGAAGAGGAGGAGGAGGGATACCACGTAGAGGCTGGTGAGCTTGGAAGAAACCTTGCTTTTCCTCTTGTCTTTTATCTGAAATTTTGGCAAATGGGTATGAATTTTTTTTGAAAGATCATGCGAGGGAGGAGTAAAATTTGTTCATCAGCGGTAAATAGGAGGTTTTTGTTGCCGGTGGCGGTGGATTGGCGAGCTTGGAGGCCCTCTGGCTCGTCTCCCTTCTGTTGGAGTTGGACCCAGAGGAAAGAAGAGAAGAGAGGAGAGAGAGAAATGAGAAATTGCAAATTAGTCATGGGAAGGTATATATAGATTGAGGCAAAAATGTAAATACCCCTTTTTCATTTCTTGTTTTTGGTTGAAATATGGAAAGGAGGGATTGATGGATTTTTTTAGGGAAATGAGGGATTTGTGACAATTCCCCAAGATAATAATGGACGGGTGAGCAAAAATGCACCAGAAAGAAATGATAATACTTATCCCATTTTTTGTAGTATACCTTATCGTACTACTCTTTCGATGTATGAAATAATTCTTATATATATATATATATGTATATCAAAATCAGAACTGTTTAACTTTAAAAATTCATTTCAATATCATCTCAGCAAAAAAAAAAAAAAACAACTTTGGAGGCCTTTTAGTCATTCATATGTGTAAACTAAATGAACGATTCATTGTATTGGTAACAATGAAGATCCTTATGGTGAACCATATATTTAGTTTACACATATGAATGGTTAAATGATCTTCAATTTGATTGATTTTTTGTATAATTAATGATCTTTGAAATGATGATTTATGAGTTGAACGATTCCGATTATGATATATGTATACGGATTATTTAATAAATCTAAAGAGTGATACAAGTAAGTACTACTGAGGTGAGATATAAGTATTATTCGGTAGGAAATTATTATTAAAATGAGCTACTCTGCCGTGATGAGGCTTCCATGTTTGAATGTGCCATGTCATTACCCGAATTCCTAGAAAACCGCTAGCCTGTTATAACATTCTGGAGTGTGTCATCCTCAGCCACCCACATAAACACTGCCATGTATACATTCATATTTTGTCCTTCCCACAAAAATATCACCTCCTTACACACTCACACTTCACTCGTCTCATTCCCATTCCCACTTATTAATTAAACTCCTTTCTTTCTTTTTTCTAATTTTTTATTTTCTTACCAACCATGGCTGGGAAGGACAAGGAGAAAGAATCGGATCCGTTTCTGTACGAGAGTGAAGATGAAGAAGATTATATTGAGGAGAACAAATTTGAGAGTGGGAGCAGTTCCAGTAGCAGCCATGGCGACCATGGTCATCACGAGGCCTCCTCTGCTGTTAGTTTTATCTCTCAAAAATGGCCTCAGAGTTACAGGTATTTATATATATATATATATATATATATATCTTATCTTCCTTACAATTTTCCACTCAGGCATTCTATCATACAGTTGGTCTGCAAGGTTTTTTGATATTCTTATACTGAAAGGGCACAAGTAAAATATGTTGAATCTAAGGTTTTCTCGACTCACACTCTCAAAATCAAAACTGATTGTTAATTGGTTTCGTCAAGAGATATACACCATACAAATCTACTTCCAATTAATTTTCAATGTGTTTGTTCATTGAAAATGATGCGGATCATTGCACCAACTGCTGCAACAATCAAGAAGCAGAACTGGTGTAATAATATGGATCCCATCTCTGTTTCAATCGCTGCATCTTTTTCAATGAGGAAGATGTTCTATTCTGTGCATGTATGGAAAACTGAAGCAGAAGATAAGAGGAAAGAAAAATACAGTTCACCAAGTTTCAATTGAATTATGCCTATACAATGGTAGAATGCATTTCAAATGGGGTCAGATAATCAAACTGATTGTTCAGAGCTTATTTTCTCACTTGAGAGTTGAGATTGACTAAGATTATTGCCTAATGACCTTTCATCCTTCAAGAAGTATTTGCATTTTTATGCCTATAGATTACACGACCAATAATGATGCTTACTTCTTCTAATGTTTCATGCTTAACGGGATTCGGAGTTGTTTATGATGGAGTAAGTACTTAAAATTGATGTTACCAAACAAGACATATAGCTTACTTCACATACATCGGTGTCATTTAGTTCAATTTTATCTGGACAAAAGGTTTTTCTAGGCTTTCTAGCCATGTTTGTGGTGCCTAAATTACCAGCTATAGTATTGATAAGGAAACACTCAACTATGGGAGCTAACATAGGCTCATAGTAGTTTTATTTTATTTTCCAGAGTATTTGTTGTATAATGTGTTCTTTATATTGATACACTCGAGTTCTCATTTTTCACCACCTTGTATTCTATTTTGTTTTGCAGGGAGACCATTGATTCTTACTCAATTGCAGCATCACCAAATATCACAAATCTTGGATTTGTTCCAAATAATTCACAAATCTATGCAAGCTTTAACAATTATTCGAAAGGAATTTTAGACCTGATTGCAAAGTCTCCCTTTGTGTCTACCAATGAATGTGTTTCTCAAAAGGCTGCTGCAGATAGGTTCTCAATAACCCAGTCATTAATGTCAGATAAATCCACCCTTCATAAGCAGCAGACTGGAGAATTACCTATTGGTTATGGTTGTAGCTTGACTCAAACTGTCTTCAACGGTATTACTACTGATGTAACTTTTTTTATGTTTGATATTAATTGTTCATCTATGATATATGCTTTTGATGTTGGTAATGATTCCAACGACATCACAATTGGTGGTCCATTAATGTTTATGTGAATAAATTTCATGTACTTTTTTACCTGGTTCATTTTACATGGTTGTGCTATCAAATATGCCAGTAAACAGTGGCTATATCTAATAGAAATACATGGTTTCTATTTGGTTTCTGCATTTACTTGGTAGTGTAAAATTTTGTATCGTTGCAATATCTGCTTAAATTAATCGTGTCACATCTTTCTGGACAGGAATTAATGTAATGGCTGGAGTTGGGCTGCTTTCTACCCCTTCGACACTGAAAGAAGCTGGCTGGGCAGGCATTGTGGTGCTACTTCTTTTTGCAGGTGTGTGTTGCTACACGGCCACACTGATGAGATTCTGCTTTCAAAACCAAGAAGGCATCGCAAGTTACCCAGATTTAGGAGAAGCTGCCTTTGGAAGATACGGACGGCTTTTCATATCTGTAAGTTGCACCCAAAAAAGAAAGTTGCAATTTGTTGGCCCTATATATGGCTGGACCCTTGGCATATTGAAGAGTTGGCTAGGCTAGTTCTATATAGTTGTTATTGCTGACATATTGACATACCAATCTTATCTTTCTTCTGGTCGATTTTAAAATACATAAATTTATTTGAAGCACATTAACAGTCTAATTAGCATGTTCAGTTTCCAGTTAGATGGTTTCGTTTTCTCGTATTTCAGCCAGTCATCATCCATGATAGGGGATGATTTGTGTGACTGAATTCAATGCGTTATTTTCTAGATGATTTCCTTTAAACTTCCATGTCAGTGTTTTTTTGTATTCCTTTTCTGATATTATTGGGTCTTTTGATAATGGTGCAGATCGTTTTGTACGCAGAACTATATGTAAGTGAAATATTGATTCCTTTTTACGTTGTATTTGAACCATAAGTTGTTTATTCTAAAAAAGAATTATTTTCCATATATGCAGTCTTATTGTGTAGAATTCATCATTTTGGAAGGAGATAACCTCGGCAGGTTATTCCCAGGATCATCCATGGATTTGGCTGGTTTGCACTTGGACTCCATGCACTTATTTGGAATAGTAACTGCGATCGTTGTTCTACCGAGTGTTTGGTTAAGGGATCTTCGTTTGATTTCATTTCTTTCAGGTATAACCAACGATGCTTTGTTCAAATTATGAGAAAATGAATTCTTTCATATGCAATGCAATAAACGGAATTCTTAATTTTTTTTCTTTTTGCAGCTGGCGGAGTCATTGTCACAATTTTGATTGTTCTATGTGTAATATTACTTGGTACAGCTGGTGGGATTGGGTTTCATCATACTCCTCAAGCAGTGAACTGGAATGGAATTCCCCTTGTAATTGGTGTGTATGGGTTTTGCTTCGCCGGGCATACTGTGTTTCCAAATATTTACCAATCTATGGCAGACAAACGACAATTTAACAAGGCGCTGACAATATGGTATTAAAGTCAATGCTTTACTACTTTGTGCAAACACATTTCTTGACCTCCTTTCTTATACCTTGTACATTTCTCTTGTGCAGTTTTATATTGTGCGTTTTATTATATGGGAGTGTTGCAATCATGGGATATCTCATGTTTGGTCAGCAGACATTGTCTCAGATAACCTTAAACATGCCACCAAATGCTTTTCTGTCCAAAGTTGCACTCTGGACTACTGTAAGTGTGAGATTGCGGATTCTCAATTCATAATGGGATATTTATGTGCACAAGTATTTGATGGACATTTTTGTGCTTTCTGAGCTCATTTTTTTTTTCACTTTTTTAACAGGTTATCAATCCATTAAGTAAATATCCTTTAAACTATTTATGTGTGTGTGTGTGTGTGTGTATGCATTGCTTCTTTGGACAAATTTGACCCAAAATTTGGCCAAAAGTAAGAATTAAAATAATCTCTTTACATTTAACTTCAAATTTGACCAAATGAACAATAGCTAGCTATATGTAGCTAGCACGGTTCATTATGTTAAATTTGAAGGCAAATTTGAAGAAATATATAGTCTGTTGAAGATGCTCTGACAATTATATTTGAGGATTTAATCTGATAATTGTATGGCCACTTTTTATCTTTGCTTCCTTGACGTTGAGCAAATATGCCTTGTTGATGAACCCGTTAGCAAGGAGTATCGATGAGCTGCTTCCGATTGAACTTGCTAATAGTACTTGGTGTTTCATTCTTTTAAGAACAGCACTTGTAATTTCGACTGTTGGAGCTGCCTTTCTTATTCCTTTCTTTGGTAAGCATAGGATTCAAGCAATTACTTCAATCCTTTGAGCTAGGTCACTGTAGAACTTACGTCTTAATTCTATAATGAACTCATTATGTTTTAAAAACCTAATTACCTCAGTTTTATTTGTCATATTGCAGGTCTTGTGATGGCTTTGATTGGTTCTCTACTCAGTGTTCTTGTGGTAAGTTTACACCTCTGTTCAGTAATAACATAGCTCTAGTTCAATAAATGACAACATTGTAAGTAGGTCTTCTCTATTAGGCTATTTAGCCAATTTACCTCTAAATTTGTACATAGTTGCCAATTTCCCCTCTGAATTTTTATTGTAGCCAATTTCCCCATTGAACTCTTTTAATGGCCAATTTCCCCCCTATGACCACATTTCGTCTAAACTTTTGTTAAATTTTTCATATTTTAAACAAGTGTATCATATAACATTAAGAAAGGGAAAATTACTCATAATGTATCATATTTAGTTACTAACACGTGAGTTTTTTGACAAAAAATTGAATAAAATGTGAGTAAATATGATGACGGGGTAACTTGGCTATTAATAATAATTTATAGGGGAAATTGGGTCAAATAAAAATTCTGGATGGAAAATTGGCTAGGGGATACAAGTTAAAGGGGCCAATCATGCGTTTTACAACTATAACTAAAACTTCAGGAATAAACCAAATCATGTAGATAATTCTGGTTAGTGAGATAATCGATGTTTGAAAAATTTACATGATGGCTCTTCGAAAACCTATGTGTCTTCAACAAATGATTGTTTAATTGACTTGGTTATATAAAATTTTCATTGATTAGTGTAAGGAGCTGCTGTACTTAAGCAAGTACTCCAGGTACAAAAAATGTGTATGCCGTATGGCCACGTTCGGTGAGTAGGATTGGACTGGATGGGATAACTCTTTAAACTCAATGTATTTTGAACGTAAAAATGGATATGGTTTCATTATAGGAGGATTAGATATAAAAGAAAACTTACCTTTTCTAATCCTACTATTTTGAGGGAATTAGATTGGATAAGTTTTCTTCGATCCCTATCCCCTCTAACCCTGTTACGATGAAAATACATCCATTTTTACATTCAAAATATATGAATTTGATGAGTTATCCAATTTAATCTAATCCAATCCTACTCACCAAACGAACCCAACAGTTACTGCATTAGCAGTGGAGTTTTATAAGGCTGTATATCCTTTCGTGTTGGTAATCAATATTGGCAAAAATGTGAGGATTCATTTTGATATGTGTGGCTTTGATTCAGTCAATAATAGTGCCGTCACTATGCTTTCTGAAGATATCAGGAAGGAAAGCTACAACGATACATGTAAGGGAGTTGTTCTAACTAAATAAATACCTTAATTATTTATCCAAGTGTTTTTTTTTTCATTATGTTATTTCTTTCTGCATATTTACAAATATGGTTTCACTTTTTCACTTATTTAGGTTGTTTCAAGTACAGCAGTTGCTGCTCTGGGCATCCTTGTTGCAGCCCTTGGTACATATTCTTCAGTATCAAAAATTGCCAAGCACTATTGACATATTTATAAAGTCCTTCAACATTTCAATAACACCGGCCTACATATTGCTGGTTGTACGGCGTATGGATTCTTCGTATAAGTTTAGATACCCCGGTATGCATTCGTCACTCGAGTATTTGTGGCAACAATAATGCTAGGAAGACCACATTTATAAATACACACTGATAAGACAGACCCTACTTGTATTGGTAGGTTTTATCTGTATTACGGTGTGTTTACAAATGTGGTCTATAAATATGGTCTTTTTAGCATTATCCTTATAGCAATATCACAAAGATGTTTTCCGAACACAAGTAGTAACCTACTATTCCTTACTGCTACTGTTTTGTAGGAAGGTGAACTGGCCGGCTCGTCTTCTTTTTTTTTTAAAACCTTTTTACCTTTTTCTTTGGCTTTGAATGGATGGATAGATTTTGGAAATTGGGCATGAAGTGTGAAGACTATTTTGGTTGCAAACTGGGTATCATAGTTGCCTTTATTTGACCAACCTCTCCCTTTTCATTCCATATATTGTTCCAGTAACTTCAATTTTGTTTACACTAGGCCAAAACCAAGGCTCTTAATTACTTGCAGCATAAGTTTCCCAACTTTTAGCCCTGTTTTTTCTTCGGGGTTGTCCATGATGTTATAGGTAAAATGACAGTACCATTTGAAAAGGAAAAAAAAAAACCTACACTAGAACCATAAGTTTTCTCGATCCTCCTACTCATTCTCTTTCTCTCTTCTCTTTGTTTCTCCCTCTCTCATGGGATCGACAAGGGAGGCAGGAAACATTGGCTTCATTTGGTGAGTCGTATAGTGAATTAGATTGGATAATTTATCAGATTTGAAAATATGAATGATTTTTTTTTAATAGCAAGGGAAATAGATATAGAAATAAACTTATCCAATATAATACTTTCGAAATTGTAGGAATAAAAGATGTAAGATTCCTTATACATTGAATCAAATGAGTCATCTAATTCAATTCCTTCTAGTCCCCTATAATCCTTTTACAATAAAAAGAAATGCACATCCTAACTTGAAAATGCATTGAATTAGATGAGCCATCTAGTTCAATTTAATACGACTTACCAAACGTGACCATTGCAATTTTCAATTGCGTTGGGGGCATAAGGACGGAAAGAATATATTGGGTTCGAATGAAATTACCTTTCTAAAACTTATCATATGTCTCAATGAGGAAAAAAAAAAGTCCCTTCCGTTCTTTTCGGTGAGGGTTCTGCTAGGGTTTATGCCTTTACTGCTATTTGCGGCTACCTAGTCAGCTACACCACTATGCTCTATGGTGGTGTTCTGCTCTTGTTGTGACGATATTTGGACGGATCATGGATGCGATCACAGGAACCTTGAGCTCTAAGTTGGCCATCTTGGAGCTGGAGTTTGAGGAGATTGTAATTGACGACGAACTAGTGGCAGGCCAAGTTGTGCGCTGTTTACTAGTTGGGCAATTGTTGATAGCCAAGACGTACAATAAAGATGCATTGGTCGGCATGCTCAAGACGATCTGGCATTTGCGGGAGGAGTTTTCTACAGTTCATCTTGAGGGTTCGAAGAGGATTTTGTTCTCCTTCTCTAACGAGTTTGATAGAAAGAAAGTGTTGAAAGGGGTACCGTGGTCCTTGGTCCGCGCTTTTTTGCCTTGGCGAGCACGGATGGACGAATTGATCCTGGGGACGTGAACCTTGATGCTCAAGAATTCTAGATTAGGGTGCGTAGAATCCCCCTGATTTTTCTCACCCCAGCTTTGGCTACAAAGGTAGGCAATCATCTGAGAAGGTTTGTGGGAGTTGATAAGGGACAAAATGGAGATTGTTTGTCAGGATCCGTCCCGAATTTCCCCTCGAAACCCGGGAAGAACCCTGATCCCGTCTGACAACCTAAGGAAAGGTTCCCAAATACCCTTCAACCCTTAGCAAATGATAATAACAATAAATATTTTCTCTTGTCAGACAAGAGATTTAAGCACTTAAAATTCCCGTAAGTAAATACCAACCAAATACAAGAATATCAGAGCGTCTAAGTAGGATCAAGATACAAATTAGATATCCTACTCAAGTACAACTACACAGCGTAGCGGAAGTGCTAATGCCTCTGCCTCGAGATACTGTCCGCGTCAACTCTACGGCCTGAAGGGGGTTTAAACACAAAAGTTGTGAGTGGACAAAAATAATCGTTTATAAAACGTTTTCCAAGGAATATTACCTTTTTCCCCCTCCATTTATAAAACCATGCATGCATCACATAAACAATTCATGTTATAAAAACATCATCTTTAAATCACCGGCATTTTCATGTTCAAAATCATTTATTTCCACCTAGACACATAACATCTCAAATCCACTGTCATCGACACATCCACTAGCCACCAGGGTATCCCTTGGGGTGTGCTAGTACTGTATCACAACTCTCTGTACTATGCTATCACATCAGTCGGCCTATCTCTTGACTAGCATATCATATCATTTTATTGGATTAGTCGGCCTATCTCTCGACTAGCATAGCATATCATTTTATTGGATTAGTCGGCCTATCTCTCGACTAGCATATCATATCATTATATTGGATTAGTCGGCCTATCTCTCGACTAGCATATCATATCTTTATCTTGCATCAGTCGGCCTATCTCTCGACTAGCATATCATATCTTTATCTTGCATCAGTCGGCCTATCTCTCGACTAGCATATCATATCTTTATCTTGGAGGTTCATCGGGTTCACCGCTAATAACGGATCCTCATCCCGAGTCCTGGCCTCCCTAAATTCAATGTTTATCTTGGAGGTTCATCGGGTTCACCGTTAATAACGGATCCTCATCCCGAGTCCTGGCCTCCCTCAATTATGACAAAATCCGATAACCACATACAACAAGGTCAAAACCCAATTCATTGACTCAATAATTTCTACGTCAAAACGTTATCAAAATCGAGTCCAAACCATGATATTTCTCAAATCATACTTTAACTGAAATAGTGGAAAATATGTGTTTAGAAATCATTTCTAACATTCAGAAATTCAATGCCACAATACATAACCGTATTTAACAAAGATATTTGATGCATGCAATTCAGTTTATAAAACAAAGTCCACTCACAAACCTGTTCAAGCTAGCTCAATCCCGTCTCACTCGTTCCTCTGAGGTTCCCGGAACGATATCGCCTGTCAAAAACAACAATTGGGATTACCGGCTAGTAATAAGACTCGTATATAACAACTTCCTAAATCTCGGGAAGTCTACCCTTGCTGTTCCTAAAATCACAGCAACTTCGGACACTTAAAACGACCTCTAAACGATGTCCGATCAACCTGAAACCTGTACCAACAGATTCAGAACGTCGAAAACTGGTTACCACGCGCCGCCGTGACGTCAGCCTCGACCCCACGCGCCGCCACGCGCCGCCGGAAGGTCGGCACACGCGCCCACGCGCCCTCACGCCCCGGTCACGCGCCTGCTACAGTGTTCACGCGCCTGAACCGGTCCAACCCGGTTCGGCTCAACCTGACCCGGTCCAACTCGACCTGACCGGTTCACTCAACTCGACCTGACCGGTTCACTCAACTCGACCGGTTCAACTCGACCCGACCGGTCACCGGTGACTCGCCGGAGAAGACGACCGGACTGTCGTCGCCGTAGTCGGAAGCTGGCCGGAGAAGATGACCGGACCGCCACCTCCGCCGCCGTCTGGTTCGCCGGAATCCGCCATTTCCGACCGAAACTCCAAGCTTTACAACTTCCTCAAAACTCAACCGTTTTACACAAATTTTACGTCTAAATCTATCTACTCAAACCCAGGAATCCAAATATAACCTCAAAACATCAAACACGTACCTGTATAAGCCGGAAAATAGATCGAAAGATCTGAAACTTCCTTTACTCGGCTCAGCTTCCACCGTGGTCCTCTCCTTCGATGGTTGGTACGGTTGTGATCGTGGGAAAGAGTAGAATACGATTAGTTGATCCAAATGGGAAGTTAAAGCCTTGAATCCAACGTTGACTTTTGGTTTCTCTTTTGGTTTTTCGCACGGTTTCGGGTTCAATGTATTGGGTGTGTTTGTGTTATGTTTGTTACAGAGAGAGAGAAGGAGATGATAAAGAGATGAAACTGAAATGAAGATGAAATGAAGTGTACAATAATTGAGGTTAAAATATCTCCCCTCCATGGCAAATTACCAAAATGCCCTTACACATCTAGACCCACAACTTCCGTATACGAACTCCGTTTCCTGCGTGCCGCCTGTCTACGAACTCGTGAGTTCGAGACCTACGCAACGGTACCCGAAACAACACCAAAAGTGTCTCGAAATAAAACTTGATTTCCAACCCTTTACCAACCAAGGGTAAAATCGTCATTTAATAAAAATAATTGCATAAAATCAATAATTAAAATTTCCGGGTTGTTACAATCTATCCTCAAGAAATTTCGTCCCCGAAATTCATTCCTAATCATGAAATAAATGAGGATATTGTGCCCGCATTAGTTCCTCGGTTTCCCACGTGGCTTCCTCCACGTTATGATTCCTCCACAACACTTTAACTAGAGGAATAGTCTTTCTGCGAAGTACCTTTTCCTTCCAATCCAGAATTTGCACTGGTTGCTCCTCAAATGTCAAATCGTCTTTCAGCTCAAGTGGTTGCTCTTCCAACACATGAGACTCATCAAACAGATATTTCCGGAGCAAAGATACATGAAAGACATCATGAACTCTGGATAATTCCGAGGGTAAAGAAATACGATATGCCACTGGTCCTATCCTTTCCAAAATCTCATATGGACCAATGTAGCGAGGACTCAGTTTTCCCCGTCTACCAAAATGTACCACTCCTTTCCATGGAGATAGTTTCAAGAACACCCAATCACCAACCTCAAACTCAAGGTCTCTGGTTCGATGGTCTGCATAGCTCTTCTGGCGATCCTGAGCTATCTTCAACCTTTCTCTGATGATTCTAATCTTTTCCTCAGTCAAATCCACCAACTCGGGTGTTAACAGTCTTCTTTCACCTATTTCACTCCAACACAAAGGTGTTCTGCACTGCCTCCCATACAGTGCCTCGAAAGGTGACATCCCGATACTCGACTGGTAACTGTTATTATATGAAAATTCCATCAGAGACAAGTGTGAATCCCAGTTCCCTTTAAACTGTAGTACACAAGCCCTCATCATATCCTCCAAAACCTGGATTGTTCTCTCAGACTGACCATCCGTCTGAGGATGAAAGGCTGTACTGAAATGCAATGTGGTGCCAAATTCCTTCTGCAAACTCCGCCAAAACCTGGAGGTAAATCTCGGATCCCTGTCCGAAACAATAGACTCTGGAGTCCCATGCAGCCGTATGATCTCATCCACAAACAATTTGGCATACCGACTCATCCGAAAATCTTCTCGCACTGGCAAGAAATGTGCAGACTTCGTAAGTCTATCCACAATTACCCATATCCCATCATGTCCTTTCCGTGTCCTTGGAAGTTTATACACAAAGTCCATCGTAATGTGATCCCACTTCCATTCCGGAATAGGTAATGGTTGCAGTGTCCCATAGGGTTTCTGCCTCTCCGCTTTCACTTGCTGACATGTCAAACATCTACTCACAAACTCAGCAATTTCTCTTTTCATCCCAGTCCACCAATAGTGTTTCCTTAGGGTATGATACATCTTGGTACCTCCTGGATGCATAGCGTAAGCCGAACTATGAGCCTCATTAAGAATTTCCCTCTTTAGCTCCAGCTCATTCGGTACGCACAACCGTCCATCCTTAACCAATGCTCCATCATCCCTAACCGCATAGTCCTGCCTGTTTCCAGCCTCTAACTCCATCCTGATAATGCACAATGTAGGATCCTGGAGTTGAGCCTCAATAATCCGATCAATCAGAACAGGCCTCACATGAAAACTAGCCAACAAAGCCCCCTGGCTATCCATGTCCAGTACAATCCCTGCTCTACGGAACTCTATCAATAACGGTAAGTAGACTGTATGCAAATGGGCCAAAGAACCCATAGATTTCCTGCTCAAGGCATCTGCCACAACATTGGCTTTTCCTGGGTGATACTCAATAGTACAATCATAATCCTTTATCAGCTCAAGCCACCTTCTCTGCCTCAAATTCAGGTCCTTCTGGGTGAACAAGTACTTTAAACTCTGATGGTCGGTGAAGATCCGACACGTCTCCCCGTACAAATAATGTCTCCATATTTTCAGTGCATGCACTACTGCAGCCAACGCCAAATCATGTGTGGGGTAATTCCTCTCATGGGTTTTAAGTTGTCTGGAAGCATACGCTATCACTTTCCCATGCTGCATCAGCACACAGCCAATACCCCGCAATGATGCATCACTATATACCTCAAAACCCCCGTTACCATATGGAAGGGTTAATACTGGAGCAGAAGTCAATCTTCTCTTTAGCTCCTGAAAGCTCTGCTCACAATCAGCATCCCAGTCAAACTTGACTCCTTTCTTAGTCAACCGAGTCAATGGGCCTGCTATCGTAGAAAATCCTTCTACGAACCGCCGATAATATCCTGCCAAACCCAGAAAACTCCTCATCTCTGTCACTGTCCTCGGTTGCTCCCAGTTTGCCACTGCCTCCACTTTTTGGAGATCTACGCTGATACCGTCAGCCGAAATCACATGACCCAAGAATCCAACTTCGGTCAACCAAAACTGGCATTTACTGAACTTGGCAAACAAATGCTTTTTCCTAAGCATATTCAGCACCAACCTCAAGTGCTTCTCATGTTCCTTGGCACTCCTTGAATACACCAAGATATCGTCGATGAACACAATTACAAATCGATCCAAATACTTTTGGAACACTCTGTTCATCAAATCCATAAACGCTGCCGGGGCATTAGTCAACCCGAAGGGCATCACCAGGAACTCATAATGACCATACCGAGTCCTGAAAGCTGTTTTCTGAACATCCTCTTCCCGGATTCTCAACTGATGGTACCCGGATCGAAGGTCAATTTTTGAAAAATACTTTGCCCCTTTCAGTTGATCAAATAAATCGTCAATCCTTGGCAAAGGATACTTATTTCGCACCGTCACTTTATTTAACTGCCGGTAGTCGATACACAATCTCAGACCACCATCCTTTTTCCTCACAAATAATACCGGTGCACCCCATGGTGAAACACTTGGGCGAATAAATCCCATATTCACCAAGTCCTGCAATTGAGTCTTTAACTCTAGCAATTCTGCCGGTGCCATCTTGTACGGTGCCTGTGAGATAGGTTGAGTACCTGGCAAAAGCTCGATTGTGAACTCAATCTCACGGTGTGGTGGTAATCCTGGAAGATCATCTGGAAACACATCAGAGAACTCACTCACCACAGGAATATCCTCCACTATCATCGAAGTATTCCGAGCATCTATCACATGAGCCAAGTAACCCTCACAACCTTTTCTCAACAATCTCTCAGCTGTTAACGCTGATATCACTCCATAGGGTAATACCCTACGATCTCCCCGAAATGTAAGTTCAGGGAATCCTGGACTCCGAAAAACTACTGTCTTATTATAACAGTCTATGGAGGCATGGTGCATGGACAACCAATCCATCCCCAGAATCACATCAAACTCAAAAATGTCTAAGGGGATTAAATCTACCTCCAAACCATGGCCTTCAACCATCACCGGACAACTGCGAATCACTAGGTTCGCCACTAACATATCTCCGGTAGGAGTAGTAATAACCATGTCCCAACCAATTGGAGACAATTCTCTATCCGTAAACAATGCAAAACCCCGAGAAATAAAAGAATGAGTTGCTCCCGGATCTAATAAAACACATGCATTGCGGTTAAAAATAGATAACGTACCAGTGACCACATCCGGTGCTACTCGAGCTTCTTGTTGCGTCATGGCAAAAACTCGAGCTGGTGTACCAGAAGATCGACCACGATCCCCATACCTGCCTCTGGCACTGCTGGTCCCACTAGCTCTACCAGCCCCACCGAAATAGGTCTGCCTCTCAGCTGCAGTATCATACATCTGTCCTGTACTCGAGCTAGGATCAGTCGCACCACGACTAAAGGAACTACTGCCCGGACGACGTTGTGGACAGAATCTCTTGATGTGACCAGTCTCCCCACAGAAATAACAAATGGAATCACTGAAGCCACTAGATCTGCCACCCTGTCTCCTGTTGAACTGCACTGAGGCACCCCGAGACTGTGCAAAAGATTGTCGTGTCTGACCAGCTCCGCCACTGCCTGTACTAGATCTCCCAGAAGATCCAGAACTATGACTGCCTCTTTTTTATGGTCCCTGACTAGAGGATCCGACAGTCCAGTGATCTCGACGTCTCATGTACCCACTGTACTGCTGTGGCATTGGGAAACCCAAACTCAACTCTACTCGAGCTGCAGCATCAGCCAAAGTCCTCAATGAAGTGTGGTCCATAGACGTAACTGCTGACCGAATCTCACTCCGCAGTCCACTCTCAAATCTGTGGCACTTGTCTGACTCGGTCGCTACCAACGTCGGTGAAAAGCGACTCAGCGCTATGAATCTCTGTTCATACTGGGCCACCGTCATGTCTCCTTGCTGTAAATGCAAGAACTCGGCCTCCTTAACGTTCCGGTGTGAGCGAGGGTAAAACTGCTCCAAGAAGCGTTCCCGGAAAGTCTGCCAAGTAAGCGTATGGACATTCCAGCCTGACACCTCCAATGAGTGCCACCAGTGGTAAGCAGAACCACCTAGTAAAAATGTGGCCAGTAGAACTCTCTCCTCTAGAGGACACCTCATAATCAAGAACACCCGCTCCATGCGAGTAATCCACTCCTCAGCCTCATCTGGGCTAGAGTCACCCATGAATATCGTTGCCCCCAGTCTCTGGGCTCTCTCGGTATCAGAGACTTCATGAGAAGCTCTATCCTGGAGTACAGAAGCTAAAGTCTGACCCAGCTGTTCCAGTGTCTGCCTCAAATCAGGCTCCACTGCAGGTTCATGGTCATCTCCACCATTCCCTGACCGTTGACGGAACTCTCATCTCGGAGGCATTATACGCTGAAAAGAAGTTGTAAACCATTAATACCAAAATTTCACCTGTACACTAGATGTACGGTCTACAGGAATTTAACCTAGTGCTCTGATACAAATTGTCAGGACCCGTCCCGAATTTCCCCTCGAAACCCGGGAAGAACCCTGATCCCGCCTGACAACCTAAGGAAAGGTTCCCAAATACCCTTCAACCCTTAGCAAATGATAATAACAATAAATATTTTCTCTTGTCAGACAAGGGATTTAAGCACTTAAAATTCCCGTAAGTAAATACCAACCAAATACAAGAATATCAGAGCGTCTAAGTAGGATCAAGATACAAATTAGATATCCTACTCAAGTACAACTACACAGCGTAGCGGAAGTGCTAATGCCTCTGCCTCGAGATACTGTCCGCGTCAACTCTACGGCCTGAATGGGGTTTAAACACAAAAGTTGTGAGTGGACAAAAATAATCGTTTATAAAACGTTTTCCAAGGAATATTACCTTTTCCCCCTCCATTTATAAAACCATGCATGCATCACATAAACAATTCATGTTATAAAAACATCATCTTTAAATCACCGGCATTTTCATGTTCAAAATCATTTATTTCCACCTAGACACATAACATCTCAAATCCACTGTCATCGACACATCCACTAGCCACCAGGGTATCCCTTGGGGTGTGCTAGTACTGTATCACAACTCTCTGTACTATGCTATCACATCAGTCGGCCTATCTCTTGACTAGAATATCATATCATTTTATTGGATTAGTCGGCCTATCTCTCGACTAGCATATCATATCATTTTATTGGATTAGTCGGCCTATCTCTCGACTAGCATATCATATCATTATATTGGATTAGTCGGCCTATCTCTCGACTAGCATATCATATCTTTATCTTGCATCAGTCGGCCTATCTCTCGACTAGCATATCATATCTTTATCTTGCATCAGTCGGCTTATCTCTCGACTAGCATATCATATCTTTATCTTGCATCAGTCGGCCTATCTCTCGACTAGCATATCATATCTTTATCTTGGAGGTTCATCGGGTTCACCGCTAATAACGGATCCTCATCCCGAGTCCTGGCCTCCCTAAATTCAATGTTTATCTTGGAGGTTCATCGGGTTCACCGTTAATAACGGATCCTCATCCCGAGTCCTGGCCTCCCTCAATTATGAAAAAATCCGATAACCACATACAACAAGGTCAAAACCCAATTCATTGACTCAATAATTTCTACGTCAAAACGTTATCAAAATTGAGTCCAAACCATGATATTTCTCAAATCATACTTTAACTGAAATAGTGGAAAATATGTGTCTAGAAATCATTTCTAACATTCAGAAATTCAATGCCACAATACATAACCGTATTTAACAAAGATATTTTGATGCATGCAATTCAGTTTATAAAACAAAGTCCACTCACAAACCTGTTCAAGCTAGCTCAATCCCGTCTCGCTCGTTCCTCTGAGGTTCCCGGAACGATATCGCCTGTCAAAAACAACAATTGGGATTACCGGCTAGTAATAAGACTCGTATATAACAACTTCCTAAACCTCGGGAAGTCTACCCTTGCTGTTCCTAAAATCACAGCAACTTCGGACACTTAAAACGACCTCTAAACGATGTCCGATCAACCTGAAACCTGTACCAACAGATTCAGAACGTCGAAAACTAGTTACCACGCGCCGCCGTGACGTCAGCCTCGACCCCACGCGCCGCCACGCGCCGCCGGAAGGTCGGAACACGCGCCCACGCGCCCTCACGCACCGGTCACGCGCCTGCTACAGTGTTCACGCGCCTGAACCGGTCCAACCCGGTTCGGCTCAACCTGACCCGGTCCAACTCGACCCGACCGGTTCACTCAACTCGACCGGTTCAACTCGACCCGACCGGTCACCGGTGACTCGCCGGAGAAGACGACCGGACTGTCGTCGCCGTCGCCGGAAGCTGGCCGGAGAAGATGACCGGACCGCCACCTCCGCCACCGTCTGGTTCGCCGGAATCCGCCAATTCCGACCGAAACTCCAAGCTTTACAACTTCCTCAAAACTCAACCGTTTTACACAAATTTTACGTCTAAATCTATCTACTCAAACCCAGGAATCCAAATATAACCTCAAAACATCAAACACGTACCTGTATAAGCCGAAAAATAGATCGAAAGATCTGAAACTTCCTTTACTCGGCTCGGCTTCCACCGTGGTCCTCTCCTTCGATGGTTGGTACGGTTGTGATCGTGGGAAAGAGTAGAATACGATTAGTTGATCCAAATGGGAAGTTAAAGCCTTGAATCCAACGTTGACTTTTGGTTTCTCTTTTGGTTTCTCGCACGGTTTCGGGTTCAATGTATTGGGTGTGTTTGTGTTATGTTTGTTACAGAGAGAGAGAAGGAGATGATAAAGAGATGAAACTGAAATGAAGATGAAATGAAGTGTACAATAATTGAGGTGAAAATATCTCCCCTCCATGGAAAATTACCAAAATGCCCTTACACATCTAGACCCACAACTTCCGTATACGAACTCCGTTTCCTGCGTGCCGCCTGTCTACGAACTCGTGAGTTCGAGACCTACGCAACGGTACCCGAAACAACACCAAAAGTGTCTCGAAATAAAACTTGATTTCCAAGCCCTTTACCAACCAAGGGTAAAATCGTCATTTAATAAAAATAATTGCATAAAATCAATAATTAAAATTTCCGGGTTGTTACATTGTTTGGGGAGCTTCCTTTGTATTAGGGTAGCTCTCTTAGTGATGGAGCCCTTGCGGTGCTTTATCACTCTCAAGCTTTCTAGGAATGCACTGGCAAAAAGGTATGATATAGAGTATGACCGCCTCCCTTTCTTCTGCCTACATTATGGACGTTTGGATCATGTCAGTTCAAACTGTAGAGTGCCCCTGTCTGAGAACTCTAGGGGGGACTAATTTGGACGGTGGAGAACGCTAGTGAAGGATGTGTATTGTATAACTTCTAAGAATGGGATGAAAGGTCTGGTTTTTGGATTGGGGCCTCACGCCTGTGGCTTGAATGGTGAGCAACATGATGTTGCGGGGATCTCTGGAGTGACCAGGCCATTTTAGGAAGCGTTTGGATAGGAGGAGGCGCGGCCTGAGCCGATGCTGACTAAGGTAGTGGAAGGGTGGGTTGCTGAGATGGTTCGAAAAAAAAGAAAATTGGAAAGTGGCCCTCGGGGCGTTACGGGTTTTCAGGGGCATCTCAATGCTCCAGAGAAAGTGGGGGAGCCAAATTGGGATTTGCAGCGAGCACATGGAGCTAGTGGAGGGTTTGTACATGTTCAGAAAATTGAGATTGCTCGGAAGGACACGGCTAGTGGTACAACTGATGGAAACCTACATGGGGATGCATGATCCTCTATAGCTAAGTCGGGAAATGGGAGACGCCGGGGTTTTTTTGTGGGGATGTCCGGTTGAAACTCAGTCCCCAGAAAAAGAACTCCTATGGGTTACGCTCTGTATCATCATCCAGGGATAGTTCGAAGGTTGGCAACAAGGATATCGAGTTACCACTCGTGGTGCTCCAGAGGAGCAAGGATATCGAGTTACCACTCGGAGTGCTCTAGAGGAGAAGGGATATCGAGTTACCACTCGGGGTGCTCTGGAAGAGCAGTGATATTGAGTTACCACTCGGGGTGCTCTAGAGGAGCAGGGATATCGAGTTACTACTCGGGGTGCTGTGGAGGAGCAGGGATATCGGTTTATCACTCGGGGTGCTCTAGAGGAGCAAGGATATTGAGTTACCACTCGGAGTGCTCTGGAGGAGCAGGGATATCGAGTTACCACTCGGGGTGCTCTAGAGGAGTAGGGATATCGAGTTACCACTCGGGGTGCTCTGGAGGAGTAGGGATATTGAGTACGACTTGGAGTAAGTCAGTGAGACTCAAATCAACCAAGCCTGATACGTTCTTCATCGGGGTCAGTGGGTTGGTGTGGGCGGTGACCTAGATTGACGATTTATTGACGGTTCACAAGAGGGTTACACATCAGTTGTTTTGTTAGATTGCAGAGGAGGTCCTCCGAGGTAGTTTGTTAAATACTAGGCTATCATGCGTCTGACAGGTTGTTGGAACCCCTATAAAGTACAATTATTGTTTCTAAAGGTTAAGGATATTTTCAGGTATTAAACTTTTATGTTAAAAGTTGTCAGTCGAGAGGCTGGGGTTTAAAAGAGGTTCGTGACGTTACCCTGTAGGGCCACCACTGGTTTGAGGTTTCAGCAGTGTCTGACCTATTGTCAACTTGGTATCAGAGCTTGTTAGCAGAGGGCTATAAACTTCGAATGATGATAAGGGGTTCTCACAGTGTGATCTGTGGCGAAACATTAGCTCTTACCCTGATATGACCAGGTCGGTTAGCCACCGGTGTTGTTGCTCGGTCGAGGGGCTAAGACGGTTAAACAGTCCTTAAGGGGAGATTCTGCCGGATTTGTGGCATAATTCTCATATTTAATTGTAAGGACTTAGGGGTATTCTGGAAATTTCTTTAGGTGGTCAGACGAGAGCAGGGTTTTTTCCGGATTTCGAGGGGAAATTCAGGAAGGGTCCTGTCAATTTAGTACCAGAGTGCCAGGTTTAACTTCTTGCTGACCGCACACTTGTGTGCAGATTATTTAAGGATTCTGGTCAACGAGATGCCTCCGAGGCGTTGTCTTTTCTGCGACCTAGAACTGAGGGATGCAGAGGACATGTGATGCACGGGCGAGGTAGGCGTCGCTGTTGCTGGTTAGTGGACGTTGGTTGGTAAATTATAATGCATGCATACAATTATATTTGAATTAAATTCTATTAGGTATTACTTTTGGCAAATTTCCGAAATTTAGAAATTATTACTTGACACAGGTTTTCCATATTTCAGTGAAAATGTGTTTTGGGATGTGGCCTGGATTTTTGGACTCGGTTTTTATGTTATCTTGACATGTTAATTATTGAATCCGTGATTTTGGGTTAGACCCGTATTTGTGATTTACTGATTTTGCCATAAATGATTTTTCAATGACTTTGGCTTAGGCCAAGTAACAAGGATTTCAAAACACGGATTTTGGTTTTCACTGAATTTCTGTCCCCGATGGTCAAGGTTTTCTCCGACTGGCGTTGAGGGGTTTTGCTCCGCTGGATCGTTGAGGGTTCTTTGACGCTGGTGTCGAGGGGTTTTTCTCCGCCGGGTCATTGAGGCTGTCTATGCATAGCACAGGTTTCTGCACCACTCGAGGTATATCGGGTATGCAGGGTCAGGGTTTTCTCCGACTGACGTTGTGGGGTTATGCTCCACTGGATCATTAAGGGTTCTCCGATGCTGGTGTTGAGGGGTTTTTCTCCGCTGGGCCGTTGAGGCTATCTATGCATAGTATAGGGTTCTGCACAACTCGAGGTATATCGGGTGTGTCGAGGGTATCGAGCTACGGCTTGGGATTTCATTCGGGGAACAGTGGGATATGTTATGATATTTTGTATCCAGGTCAGTTTACATGATTTTTTTAAACTCCTTTGAGGAGGGTTTTCAATGTAGGGTTGCGGACCACGAAATGTTTTCATTATTTGGATTTTTTTGGGTCCCACCGAGTGTTTTTAGAAAGGATGGATTTTTCCGACAAGTTTTTGGCTTATCTTTATGGACTTGTTTGAAAAGAAATGTTATGTATGCATGCATTGTTTTACAGATGATGAAGGGTATTTTTCATCATGTTTTACAGATGATGAAGGGTATTTTTCATCATGTTCGGTCATGTGACGTCATGACTTGAGGTAATTGTAGTCATGTTGGGAGTAGGACCCGCGGTGGACTTCTCAGGCTCAGAGCCTTGCTTTGAGGAAATTTCCAGATTGAATGGATTTTGGTGCTTTCAGGATGTCTCCTGGATGTTGTTCCCGTCTACGGTTTGTTGTCGAGATTGGAACAGGGGAATGTGCAGAGTGCACAGGTCCAATTGGGAATCGCAGATGAGGCCCAGTTCGTATCGGTGGTGACGAGAGAGTACTTAGAACTGGAGGTTGGTTCTTTGACTTGAGTTAAGGGAATTTCGGGGGCAAAATTCCTTTTAAGGGGGGGAAATTGTAACGATCCGGAATTTTAATTTTTGAATTTTCATAAATTAGTTTGCAAAAGACGAATTTACCCTTGGTTGTTAAGGGGCGTGGAAGTCAATTTTTATTTTGAGACACTTTTGGCTGTGTTTCGAGTACCGTTGCGTAGGTCTCGAACTCAAGTGTTCGTAGACAGGCAGCACGCGGAAAACAGAGTTCGGGTGAGAGAGTTGTGGGTCTAGAATGTCATAGGCAGTTTGGTAATCTGCCATGGGTAGATATTTTTATCCCTCAATCAGATCAGTGCATCATTCATGCATTCCCTCTCTCTTCGACCAACCCAACCCGTGTGCATTGAACCCAAAAACCCAAATCATGAACTTCAAACCAAGGCAAGATCTTCCCACTTTAATTCACTAATCAGATTCTCCTCATCCCCATGATAAAAAACATACCAACCATCGATGGAGGAGGCCGCGGAAGACACCAAACCAAGGAAAGGAAAACTAAGAATTTTTCGATCAATTTTTCGGCCAACACAGGTTTGACGGAATATTCCGATTCCGTTAGCCTGGACGGAATATTTCGATTCCGTTAGGAGATTCTGTCAGGTTTGACGGAATATTCCGTCCGAGTTGACGAAATATTCCATCGTGAATAGTATCGATGCGTGGGGGCGCGTGGCGGCGCATAAAGCACGTGAGGGCGGGTGGCCGGCACGTGGCACCTGGTTCGGCCTTCTACCGGCTCGTCGTGATGCGTGGGACATATTCTGGGGTCACGACGGCGAGTGGCTAGGGTTTGGGGACATTTCGGATCAGATATTGGCAGTTTTGAGGCAGTAGGAGTTCGTTTTGAGCCCCGTTTGAGAAATCCCAGTGGTAATGCTTGACCATGGAGCGAGTTTTGGCTCGGGAGGTCAAGGGAGTTGGGTCATTAATGTGTCAAAGAGTTCCTTGGGGCTAGGGCTTCCTTGATTTGGTATTTAGTTGTTAGTGAACGGATTGGGTTTCCGGGATTGCATGGGATGCGTACTTCTAGGTATTAGGTTATACCATTGGGTTCTCCGATGATTAGCGTGGAGGATGTCTTTCTCCGCTACATTGTTGAGGGTTCTCCGACTGGCGTTAGAGGGTACGTCTCCACCAGATCATTGAGGGGTTCTCCGATGTAGGCGTTCAAAGGATCTTTCTCTGCCATATCGTTGAGGTTTGAGGTATGTTTGGAGGAGCAGGTATATCGAGTTACCACTTGGGGTGCTCTAGAGGAGCAGGGATATCGAGTTACCACTCGGGGTGCTCTGGAGGAGTAGGGATATCGAGTTACCACTCGGGGTGCTCTGGAGGAGCAGGGATATCGGGTTACCACTCGGGGTGCTCTAGATGAGCAGGGATATCGAGTTACCACTCGGGGTGCTCTAGAGGAGTAGGGATATCGAGTTACCACTCGGCGTGCTCTAGAGGATCAGGGATATCGAGTTACCACTAGGGGTGCTCTAGAGGAGAAGGAATATCGAGTTACCACTCGAGTTACCACTTAGGGTGCTTTGGAGGAGCATGGATATTGAGTTGCCACTCGGGGTGCTCTAGAGGAGCAGGGATATCGAGTTACCACTCGGGATGCTTTGGAGGAGCAGAGATATCGAGTTACCACTCGGGGTGCTCTGGAGGAGCAGGGATATCGAGTTACCACTCGGGGTGCTCTGGAGGAGCAGAGATATCGAATTACCACTCGGGGTGTCTGGAGGAGCAGGGATATCGAGTTACCACTCGTGGTGCTATGGACAAGCAGGGATATCGAGTTACCACTCGTGGTGTTCTGGAGGAGCAGGGATATTGAGTTACCACTCGTAGTGCTCTGGAGGAGTAGGGATATCGAGTTACCACTCGGGGTGCTCTAGAAGAGTAGGGATATCAAGTTACCACTCGGGGTGCTCTGGAGGAGCAGGGATATCAAGATACCACTCGGGGTGCTCTAGAGGAGCAGGGATATCAAGTTTTCACTCGGGGTGCTCTGGAGGAGCAAGGATATCGAGTTACCACTCGGGGTGCTCTGGAGGAGCAGGGATATCGAGTTACCACCCGGGGTGCTCTGTAGGAGAAGGGATATCGAGTTACCACTCGGGGGCCTCTGGAGGAGCAGGGATATCTAGTTACCACTCGGGGTGCTCTGGAGGAGTAGGGATATCGAGTTACCACTCGGGGTGCTCTAGAGGAGCAGGGATATCGAGTTGCCACTCGGGGTGCTCTGTAGGAGCAAGGATATCGAGTACGACTCGGAGTAAGTCAGTGAGACTCAAATCAACCAAGTCTGGTACCTTCGTCATCCGGGTCAGTGGATTGGTGTGGGCAGTGACCCAGATTGAGGAGTTATTGACGGTTCACAAGAGGGTGACACATCAGTTGTTTTGTTAGATTGCGGAGGAGGTTTAGGTAGTTTGTTAACTACTAGGCTATCTTGCCTCTGACAGGTTGTTGGAACCCCTATAAAGTACATTTATTGTTTCTAAAGGTTCAAGGTATTTTCAGGTATTAAACTTTTGTGTTAAAAGCTGTCAGTCGAGAGGCTGGGGTGTAAAAGAGGTTCGTGAGGTTACCCTGTAGGGCCACCACAGGTCTGAGGTTTCAGTAGTGTCTGACCTACTTTCAACTTGGTATCAGAGCTTGTTAGCAGAGGGCTATAAACTTCGAATCATGATCAGGGGTTCTCACATTGTGATCTGTGGTGAAACATTGGCTCTTACCCTGATATGACCAGGCCGGTTAGCCATCGGTGTGGTTGCTCGGTCGAGGGGCTAAGACGGTTAAATATTCCTTAAAGGGAGATTTTGCTGGATTTGTGGCAGAATTCTCATATTGAATTGTAAGGACTTAGGGGTATTCTGGGAATTTCTTTAGGTGGTCAGACGGGAGCAGGATTCTTTTCGGATTTCGAGGGGAAATTCAGGAAGGGTCCTGTCAGAATGTCCCAGTGAAAATTAAACGACTACATGTGCAATTGGATGCTCTCACTGCTACCCAACCTTCTGGCCATGCCTTGCAAATTCAGAGGCAACTTGACCTTGAACTTGATTCCTTGGAAGCCAAGGAAGAGCTACTTTGGATTCAAAATCCCGGGTTTCATGGATGCGGGAGGGAGACCGAAATACCAAATTCTTTCACTAGTCTGCTAAGGAAAGGGGGAGACGAAATGCAATTTTTGGGGTGTATGATACAATGGATGTTTGGCAAACAACATATGAAAGAGTAGGGGAGGCTTTCATCCAGTATTTTCAGAACTTGTTTACAACCTCGGGAGGGCAAAATATTGAAACTGTTTTGGCAGCTACACAACCTGTGGTGACTGCAGCTCAGAATGCGGAGTTATGCTGCCCCTATACTAGAAATGATGTGGAGTGGGCTCTCTTCCAGATGTTTCCAACCAAAGCCCCCGGAGTGGACAGCATGCCAGCTTTATTCTTTCAAATATACTGGAAGGATGTTGGTGATGAAGTGGTTTTATTTTTCTTATCTGTTTTGAATGATGGAAGAAGCGTTAAGGATGTTAATCATACGGTGATTTTACTCATACCAAAGGTTCAAAGTCCTACCAAAGTCACTGAATACAAACCCATTACTTTATGCCGGGTTATTTACAAGATCATTTCTAAGGCCATTGTCAACCGACTGAAGCCCATGATTTCCTTAGTGATATATGAGTACCAAAGTGCTTTCGTATCTTCTACGCTTATCACAAATAATATTATTGCAGCTTTTGAATATATTCATGCCATTCATAGACGGGGGAACAGTGATTTGAAAAAGATGATTTTGAAGCTAGATATGCCAAAAGCTTATGATAGGGTTGAGTGGAATTACTTGGAAGGCATGCTACAACGGTTAGGCTTTAATGGCCAACTCATTCACCTAATTATGGACTGTGTGAGCACTTTGAGTTACTCTATTCAAATCCGAGGGCAACCCACATGACACATTGTGCAATCCCGTGGCTTAAGATAGGGAGATCCTCTTTCACCCTACCTCTTTTTCATCGGTGCTAAAGGCTTTTCTTCTCTGATGTCACAAGCTCAGCGACGGAAGCTCATACATGGGGTTTCAGTTGGTCTACGGGCCCCCTCTATTTCTCACTTGTTTTTTTTTGCAGATGATAGCTTGCTTTTCTACAACGCTCAACTTACGGAATGTCATCAACTTCTCTTGGTGCTACAAAAATATGAGAAAGCCTCTGGTCAACTTATAAATTTTGAAATATCAGCGGCCTTTTTCAGCCCAAACTCAGATCCAATTATGGTTAGGTTCAGCTCCAATCTACATTGAATTCGAGTGATGGAGTTTCATGAGAGTTATCTAGGGCTTCCAACGACTGTGCAGCGTAATAAGCGTTGTATGTTTGAAAAAGGCTAAGGATGCTCTCCGAGGCAGATTGAATTCATGGAATGGTAAGCTCCTCTCTGCGGTTGGGAAAGAAGTACTTATGAAGGCGGTGGCTCAGGCCCTCCCTCTCTACTCCATGAGTGTGTTTCAGTTTCCTCGTTCACTATGCTAGGAATTGTCATCTCAAACGCCAGATTCTGGTGGAGTAAGTCTAATAAACAAAGCGTACATTGGCTAAATTGAAAAAAACTATGTAGCCCAAAATCCTGATAAGGGATGTGATTCAGGAATTTTGAGGCTTTGAATAAGGCCATGGTAGCAAAATAGGCTTGGCGTATTCTTGAACAGCCATACTCTCTGGTTTCGAGGATGTTGAGAGCTAGGTATTTCCATAACGGTAATTTTATGGCAGCGGATTTGGGTGCTGCACCTTCTTTAATTTGGAGGGCTATTTTATGGGGGCGAGAAGTCATTCAAGAAAAATTGATAAAGCGAGTTGGAACTGGGGAATCCATTGTTGTATTCAATGATAAATGGGTGCCCAAACCGTCTTTTTTTAGGCCTTTTCTTAACATGGGACTCCTGTTGGAGGCCAGGGTCTTAGATGTCATTGGTCTTACAGGTACTTGGAATGTGAGTTTACTCCACCAGGTACTCTGCCCTGAGGATGTCACGGCCATATGTAGCATTTCGCTGAGCACGACGTTGCGGTTCCTTGATGGGAGGTTTTGGTAATTTACCAAGAATGGTAGATATACAGTGAAGTCGGGGTATCACATAGCTCTGAATTAGGAGGAGCCTAGCTTGCGAAATGGCAGAGAAGGATCTTCCATGGTGGAGGTGGAAGGCTACTGGAAATACATGTGGCGTCTTAAAATTTCTAGTAAATTGAAGATTTTTGGATGGAAGGCTAGTCTCGAGATTCTCCCTACGTCTTACGACCTCTTTTGGAGACATGTCATTCCTTCTGGATTATGCATTCAATGTGGAAAAAAGATGGACTCCTTTCATGCTATTTGGAGTTGTAAACGTAGTCAGAAAGTATGGAGAGAAACAAAATTCCCGTTGGAAACGTTCCCGAGTGCTGGCCTATTCATGGACCTTTTTGAGACTGCTGTCAGTGTTCTTAATTCCTCTGATTGGATTGTTTCATGTACTTTTGTTGGAAACTCTGGAACTACATAAATAAGGTACTCCACCATGCCTCCCTCTAATCTGCCTGTGAGATAGCAGACAGAACCTTTGAAAACTATGCAGTGTTTGTTGCTGCGAACTGCAAGGAGGCCAACGTGAAATCTGGGACCGTGGCGCGCTGTAGACGGCCAATGCCTGATCTGTTGAAGTTGAACATAGATGGAGCTGTGGCCCCTGGTGAGTTGGCTCAAGGAGTAGAAGGGGTGTTTCAAGACCATACTGGGACGCTGGTGGGGGGATTCGCTGGCCCAAGCACTACAATGGGCTCTGTGGCTGCAACGGAGCTTGAAGCCATTCGTGAAGTACTGTTCTTTGCAAAACAGCGAGGTCTGTGGGGGTTCCTCATTGAAATTGACTCCCAAGAGGCCCTCTCAGCTATCCAAAACGCAGGACAAGCGTGGAACTCTTTACGTCTTGTAGCGTTGGAAATTGAGGCCCTTATGAGAAGCCAAGGTGTCCCTTTGTCTAGCTCACTTGAGTTTTACACCTCGGGTGGCTAACCGCGTGGCTCACTGGCAAAGGATGGCTTGATGTATTATTATTATGGGGTAGGGTACTCTTTTCCATCACTGGGTTTATGCCGGAAGCTGGGTTTTAAGGTGAGGTTTTAATGAGGCCCCAATAGTTTTATCAGCCCCAAACAATGTTATATCTCTACCATTATCAATGATATCTCTTTTAATAAAAAAAAAATGTCTCAAATGAGGGAAACAAATATAGAATATATTAACGTACAAAAATTCCCATAACACTAACACTATGGTTTGATTGTCTCCACTTTGAAGTTGGAGGTCTCATACTCAACTTACATGAACAAAAAATAAGATTTATGCACTATGAGAAATAGCATGTTGCCCGACAAACTAAATTTTGTTGACCCAAGCACTTTAGCCTGACGAACATAGATATTCTACAGGGAAAAATCGGTCAATGGCTAGGAATTTTAGGAGAATATTGGCCAACGAAAAGTATTAGTCATTCGGTAGGAAATATCGGTCAATGTTTGCTCGACGAATAATTTCGTCGAGTAAAGCTTAGGTCGTCGGGCAAAGTCTACATGTTGACCACTTAAAAAAAATATTTGTCTCATAAAATACCCGAAAGAGGTTTGAAGACTTAGCCCGACGAATAGGTTCGTCGGGCAAAGGTTTAAATGCAATAACTGCGAACAAATGTCCAAGATTCAGTACACGCGCGCCAAATATCGGACATCTTTTCCCGATGAAGTAGACGAGTTTGTCGGGCAAAGTTGTCCAACATTCAGTACACGGGAGTCGAATATCGAACATATTTGCCCGACAAACTATACAAGTTCATCGGGCAACATGTTCATATAATTTCATCGGGCTAAGCAGCACTTTTGTTAGAATTTTTGTGCATATTTTTACCTTCAATTACTAAAGAATAGTTTTAAATACATTGCAAAATGAATCGACCGATCTTAACCGTCCACATTTATTGTACGTACTCATAGATCGCCTATGCTAAAAATTTGCCAATTTCAAAAACCCGGGAGTAGGTAACGGTACGTCACGATTCAACGGTTACATAACGTTTTTTTGATGATCAAAAGACTTTAACTCCCCAAAACCTGACAATGTTTTACGGTGGAGCTCCAGGCAAATCAAAACACAAACTGAACGGCCACGATCTTGAAATTCGATCGTTTGGATATTCGTTGACCCATAACCTTCGAAAGACATATTAAAATATACTAAAAATGTTTGATGAATAAGCTGATTTGACAGGTTTAAATACTTTGCGAAATGAATCGACCGATCTTAACCATCTATATTTATTGTACGTACTCATAGATCGCCTACGCTAAAAATTAGCCAATTTCGAATTCCCGGGGGTAGGTAATGGTGCGCTGTTAAGCCATAAATTCTACACATAATTCATGTTATATTAGGCCCCTTTACTTTTCTTTTGTTGAATTTCATGTCATCCAAAGTAGAAAGTGATGTTTTTGTGAGACATGTACAGGATTTGGAAAGATAACCTAATTTTAAGAATACGAGAAAAACAATGGCTCAAATTGGAGCTAAGATGAAGGAGATGTCCTCAAATCCAAGAATACTGGAAAAAGAATGGCTCAAATTGGAGGTACGATGAAGGTGATGTCCTCAAATCCATATCGGATCCTAACATGTCCAAGGACGTGTCTATGCGCCCTATTTAGGGCCAAAGGCAAAGCACTGCAAGATCATGTCATCTGGGTCCTAGAACCATGCCAAAGGACCAATAGCTTAAGTCCATGACTAGCCTTGTTATGCCAAGAACTGAGCCCTAGACATGTCCCAAACATGTCTAGAAGTTAGCCTAGGACGTGTCCCTGACACGTCCCCAGGCCATCTACCATCCTGCAGCCATTCGACCGTGCCCTAAGGCTTTTTCAGAGCCTATGTGTTATATTAAAGTCAAAAAATAGGCCAAGGCACTCCAAGGTGCGACAATGACATCCCTAGGGCCAACCCGCCAACATTCAAGGCCTGCCCTAGGTCCTAACCGAGACAGCTTGTTGCCCAAAGTGCCAACTGGCATTTCCCACCTTCCAGCCGTGCGCCTAATGGCTTTCCAAGATTCCAGGGACTTCTTATTCACTTAGAAGTGTAATAGAAATTCTAGAACACACTAGACTAGGTTTCTAATTCTAATCCTTGTAGGACAAGGTTTCGCTTTGTCTATAAATAGTGAGCCTTGTCCATTAGTTTTAGCACGCAATATGAGATACATTTTAGACACTTTTTACTTAATGTTTAGAGCTATTGTTCGTGAGGTTTGTTCGCGATCTCTTGAAGTTCAACTAGAGTTCTTGAAGGAGGATCTTGAAGCCGTTCTTGAGTCTTCCATTGAGCGTTCTTATTTGGGTTTAATCTTTCAACTCTTTATTCAATTTGATTCATGTTTATGTTTTTCATTATGCATAGTGGTTTTGGCGCTTGGTTTGAGTTTTGTGTTTGTGTTGGTGTGTTAAATTACTATTTAAACTAAATTCTTTTGTATTGTTAGAATTTATCACTGTAATGACATAGATCATAGATGACTTGCATCAAAAGGTTACATTAAGCAATGAGCATGTAATTTGACTCATGACATGCCTAGGGTTACCGTGTATTCACTAGGGTCAGTGTAGTGTTATTCAATTCCTTTTGTACTTAATATTTTCTTTTGTGTTATGGTAGCTTAAGAGAACTATTGCATGATTGATTGGAAGTTTAGTAGCTTAAGAGAACTAAACATGCCAAGTAAGAAGGAATGAATGTGTGAGGGTGAGCTTAAGAGACCCCTTGCACGGGCACTAGACCAAGTAATGAACATGATAATTGAATCTTGCAAACCAAGTTGGAAAACGTTGTGCTTAGGTGTGGATAGGGACTGCCTGAACTTTGCCATTTAATTTGATTACAACCTCTTGTTTATTTACTGTTTTCTTGCATTACAAGTTATTTTACTTTTTCAGTATCTTTTGAACTTAAAACTCCCTTTTTTCCGTGTCTTACTTCGTGTCTTTGTTTTCTATTTGAAGTACCTATTTGTTAACTAAACAATCTATTGCATTGAGTAGATTGTTGAGTCAAGTCCTTGTGGGATTTCACCCTTGCTTGTACCACTATATTGTCTATTGATTAGTGCACTTGCTAGGATATAATTGTTAAAGAATGTGTGCATTTACTTGTCATACTTTTCTGCCAACAAGTTTTTGGCGCCGTTGCCAGGGACTTGTCCCTCAACGGTGTCCATTTCTTAGATTGTTTTAACTTAGTTTCTTTTGTTTTTAGGTATTCACGTTTATATCAACACAAGGCTCTACCAAAGGCTCTGTACACAGCTCTTCAGCTCCACCATCTGCATCATCATCTGTCCAAGGTTCCCCTCAACCAAGTCCACCACCAAGCAGTCCAAGAATGGCAGAGAGACGTGAGGAACGTGTCCTTGCCAATCAACCACCACGGCTGCGCCTCAAGGAGTATGCCACTCCCTATGTTAGTGAGGACCAATTCCCCATTGTTTTTCCACCTTTCACGTGGAAAACTTTGAGATCAAGTCAGGAACAATTCACAACCTCCCTAAGTTCCATGGCCTCTCGGGTGAGGACCCCTATTTGCACATCAAGGAGTCCGTGGAAGTGTGTTCCACTTTAAGAATCAATGGAATGACTGAGGCTGAAATAAGACTAAGGCTATTTCACTTTAGTCTTAAGGACAAGGCTAAGGCATGGTTTCACTCACTTGCACTAGGCTCCATTACATCTTGGAAAGACTTGTCATCCAAGTTCCTTACTCAATACTATCCTGGGTCCAAGACTAACAAATTGAAGAGTGAAATCATGGATCCATGTCAAATTGAAGATGAGCCTTTCTATGAGTTTTGGGAAAGGTTCAATCAAATGATTCAGGCATGCCCTCACCACAACATTGATGATTGCTACTTAATGTTATACTTCTATGGTGGTTTGAAGAATAGTGATAGGGTAATGGTTAACTCTCAATCCAAGAGAGCCTTGGATAATACTGCTGAGGAGGCTAGGGAAGCTTTGAGATCATTGCTCAAAGGAAAAAATAGTTTAGCTATAAAGGCAACAATCTAGAACCCTTAGTAGTGTGAGTAGGGATAAGGATGACATCATAGCCCAATTCACGGCCATGGTGAAGCAGTTATGTGATTCCAAGGCCAAGCCCACAATGACTTGTGATGTGTGCTCAGTTCAAGGACATGACTCTCAGACATGTCCTATGGTAGAAGATGCCAATTACATTGGAAAGTACAATAATGGCATAAGGCCACGAAATGACCCTTACTCAAACACTTATAATCCTAGATGGAGGAACTATCCAAAGTTCAAGTGGAACAACAACTAAAATGTGCAAAAACCCACTGCGCCCCCTCAAGTTCCTACACAAGTCCTTCAACATCCACCTTAAGCAAATCCTACTGTGGGGAAGAGATCCTTGGAATACATGATGGCTAATCTCATTGAGAAAACCACCACCTTTTAGTAGAATCTACTTCAACATACCACAACATTCCAGTAGAAGGAAGACCGTGCCATTATAGCTTTGGAAACCCAAGTAGGCCAGATGGCAAGCCAACTTAACAGATTGGACCCTGGACCCCAATTGCCTAGCCAAGTCCAAGTCAATCCCAAGAATGTGTATCCAAATTCCACTGCCAATGCCATTCAGCTCAGGAGTGGAAAGGAACTGAATCAACCTGCTGCATGGCCCGTTTTAGGCGCATGGCCAGAATTAGGGTGCAACCGAGAACTTGTCCGAGAGCTTGTTTGAAGGCTCAGTTTAGGGCGCACTTCTGAGCCTGAATTAGGGCACAGTTCTACCACAGGACATGACCTGGTACCTGTCTCAAGACATGTCCCAGTCCCAGAACTTGGCCAATCTGAGACACCTTAAGACACTCTTGACTAGGACACGGCAGCATCCCCTAATGAGCTTTCTAAACCCTCTTTTCCTCCAAATTCAAAGTCTAAGGTTAAATTTAGTGATCCATTAGTGACTAATGATGTTCACTTACCTTTTCCTCGCAGGTTTCAAAAGAAGGACAAGAATGCTCAATTTGAGCAAGAGCTCTCAAGCAGGCTTCATAAGCTTCAAATCACATTGTCATTCTCAAAGCTTGTGAGGAACATGCCCATCTTTGCCAAGCTTCTCAAGGACCTAGTAATTGGAAAACGTGGCTTTGACCCCAACAATATCCTAGACATTAGTGCAGCCACATTGAATAAGTTCCAAGGCTTGCCGCCCAAGGAAAATTACCCAGGCCCTCTTGCTTTGCCGTGTGTCATTCAATCCAAAAGGTTTGAGCATTTTCTTTGTGACACAGGAGCCTCTATAAGTATCATGGCCTTCCATGTTTATAATTCACTTGCACTAGGAAAATTAAAACGTACTCAATTGTGTGTTAGACTTGCTAATTCTTCTGTGACACAACTCATGGGAGATACATGCATACTTGCTGATTTTTATATCTTGAAAATGGAAAAGACTATTGAAAGTAAGGACTATCAAAGTGTTAGATAAAAGTGTTAGATAAAACTAGGACTTTTCTATTCACAATACCATGCAATACCATCAAGAGCCTATCATTGACTTTCCCTTGAACTCTATGGAATCCTTATTGCGTCAAACCATTATGAATGCTTGTATAGATGACCTTCTTGAGAAGGCCCTCACCTTGCCTTCTAAAAGTGACAATGGCCTAGATGGCCATGTCATAGAGGAACTAAATATGCTTGAGGCCGTGCCTCCACACACATACACAAGGTTGCCTATGTTTGAATCCTTGCCTATAAAGGAAGAAAAAACTCTCTCTTCTATCATTGCACCTCCCATGCTTGAGTTCAAGCCTTTTCCTAAGCATTTTAAGTATGCATTCTTACGTAAGGATCAAACACTTCCTGTCATTATTGCCTATAATCTAACATCTTTGCAAGAAAGTCAATTAGTGCAGGTTCTTAGAGACAACATGCAAGCCATTGGATGGAACATTGTTGACATCAAGGGGATAAGCCCTTACAAGTGCATGCATAGAATCCTACTTGAGGAAGAGGCCAAAACAACTAGGGAGGCACAAAGAGGTCTCAAGCCACTTATGAGGGAGGAAGTCAAAGAGGAAGTCCTCAAGCTTTTGGACGTGGGAATCATCTATCCCATCTCAGATTCTAAGTGGGTCAGTCCAGTTCAAGTAGTGCCAAAGAATAGTAGCATCACAATCATCAAGAACGTACAAGATGAGCTTATTCCTCAAAGAGTCCAAACGGGCTGGAGAGTATGCATAGATTACAGGAAGTTAAATTCCACTACTTGCAAAGATCACTTTCCATTACCCTTTATTGACCAAATTCTTGAAAAACCTATAGGATATACTCACTTTTGCTTCTTAGATGGCTATTCAGGATACAATCAAATTGCCATAGCACCTGAGGATCAAGAGAAGACCACCTTCACATGCCCCTATGGCACTTTTACCTATAGGAGAATGCCCTTTGGCCTTTGCAATGCCCCTGCCACCTTTCAACGATGCATGATGAGCATATTCTCAGACATGGTGGAGGACATCATTGAGTTATCTATGGATGATTTTTCTGTTTTTGGCAACTCATTTGATTTTTGTCTAAAAACCCTGTCTGGAGTACTTGATAGATGCGTGGATTCCAATTTCCTTTTGAATTGGGAAAAGCGTCACTTCATGGTCCAACAAAGCATTGTTCTTGGCCACATCATATCCAGCAGTGGCATAGAGGTGGACAAGGCCAAGATTGATTTCAATAGTGGTCTATCCTATCCCACTTCAGTCAAGGAAGTCAGATCCTTCTTAGGACATGTTGGATTCTATAGGCGGTTTATCAAGGACTTCTCCAAGATCACAAGGCCCTTGTGCAATTTTCTTGCCAAGGATGCACCATTTGACTTCACAAAAGAACGCCGTGAGTCCTTCGAGGTCCTTAAGGACAAGCTCACGGCTGCCTCTATCATCATACCACCAAGAAGGGACCTACCCCTTGAGCTCATGTGTGATGCCTCAGACTATGCCATTGGGGCAGTCTTGGGCCAAAGAATAGATAAGTCGCCCTATGTTATTTACTATGCAAGTAGAACTTTAAAAGATACTCAACTTAACTATTCTACAACTGGGAAGGAACTTTTAGCTGTGATATTTGCTTTAGAGAAGTTTAGGTCATACTTGCTTCAAACCAAGGTTATTATCTATACTGACCATGCAGCTCCGAAGTAACTTCTTAATAAGAAGGATGCCAAACCAAGGCTCATTAGGTGGATGCTATTGCTTCAAGAGTTTGATCTTGTGATCAAAGACAAGAAAGGAAGTGAGAATGTAGTGGTTGACCATTTGAGCATGATCATCCATGGGTCCAATGAAGAAGTGGACCAACTACCTCTCCAAGAGAGCTTCCCTGATGAGCAGCTCTTCCATCTCAAGGTCTTTGACCCATGGTATGCTGATATTATCAATTATCTTGCTCCTAATGTGATTCCTTCTCATATGTCTAGGTTTCAAAAGGACAAGCTTGTCAAGCAAGCCAAGTATTACATTTGAGATGAGCCCTATCTATGGAAGCATTGCACTGATCACTCATAAGGAAGTGCATCCCTGAAACTGAGGTTAAGTTCATCTTGGACTTCTGCCATAACAAGGCATGTGGAGGCCACTTTGGTGCCATGAAGACATCCCTTAAGGTCCTTCAATGTGGGTTCTATTGGCCCATTATCTTCAAGGATGCTCATGAGCATGTCATCACGTGTGACAAATGCCAAAGACAAGGTAACATAGGCCCTAGAGATCAAATGCACCTAAACCCTATTCTAGTTATTGAAGTCTTTGATGTTTGGGGCATTGAATTTATGAGACCCTTCCCTAGTTCATTTGGGTTTCTTTACATTTTACTTGTTGTTGATTATGTTTCAAAATGGGTGGAAGCAATTCCAACCAAGACTAATGACTCAAAAGTGGTTTGTAGTTTCATTCAGGCTAACAACTTGTCAAGGTTTGGCACCTCACGGGCCATCAATAGTGATGGTGGCTCACACTTTTGCAATAAGTCTTTTGAGGCCCTTGTTAAGTCATAATTCCTACATGTATTTCATGTCATATTTGGCCCCTTCACTTGTCTTTTGTTTAATTTCATGTCATCCATTGTAGAAAGTGATGCTTTTGTGAGACATGTGCAGGATTTAGAAAGATAACCTAATTCTAAGAATACAGGAAAAAGAATGGCTCAAATTGAAGTCCAAATTAGGGAGATGTCCTCAAATGTATATAAGGTCCTGACTTGTCTTAGGACATGTCAGTGCGCCCTATTTAGGGCGCAGGTCAAGTTCCTCAAATTGAACCATCTGGGCTCCAAAACTATGTCTGAGGACTAGCAAATGAAGCCCATGACATGCTTTGGCCATGCCCAGAATCGATTCAGGACGTGTCTTGACATGTCCCTCAAGACACTCAAACCGAGCCCAGTACCTTGCCATGTTCATGCCAAGGACATGTCCTTGACATGTCTAAGGTCGTCCCTAACACGAGGGCCAAGATGGAGCCCCAGTTGTGTCCCTAACGCGTGCCCAAGACAAGCATCAGATGCCAAAGCTAGGACGTGACTGCGCCCTAATTCCAGTTCCAGGATGCGCCCTAAAAGTGTCAATATTTATCGACAAGTCTGGGCATGTTCCTACCATGACCCGATAGGGCCAAATGAGGCCATTTTCCATCCTGATGCCATTTGATCGTGACACGAAGTGTTTTCAGACTCTCTAGACCCTAATGAAGCCATCCAAGTGCTAAGGCGCACCAAGGCGCGATGGAGACATACCCAGGGTCAAGTCACCGACATTCAGGATATGCCTTAGGTCCTGACCGAGCCAACTGTCTGCCCAAAGTGCCAACTGGCATTTCCAAATTCCAGCCATGTTCTACTTAGTTTTCCAGCAGTTTAAGACTTCTTATTAGCTTGGGAATGTATTTGATAATCTAGAACACTCCAGTATAGGTTTCTATTTCTAATCCTTGTAGGACAAGGTTTATCCCTTGTCTATAAAAGGGAGCCTTTGTTCAGCATTTGAGACACGCCACCGTAGACACATTTAGACACTTTTTACTTATTGTTTTTGAGCTTTGTTCGTGAGGTTTGTTCACAAAGACCAAGCTGCGTTCTTGAAGAATTGCTCACGGCTGTGCTTGGAGTTTGCGTTTGAGAGTATAGTTTGGGTTTGATCTTCTGAATCTTTATTCAATACAATTAATGTTTATGTTATTCATTATGTTTAGTAAGTAGTTTCTTTTAAGTTAGGGTTGATCTTGAAGCCCTAACCATGGCAACTCTTTAATTTGGTTTTGGCGCTTGGTTTGATTGTTGTGTTTATCTTGCTAGATTGAGATATTGTGTTTATTGAGACTATTTTGTGCTTTTAAAAACTGGCCATTTTATTTGCATAACTTAAAGATGAATTTTCATCAAGGATTATAAGAGAAATAATCTATATCAAAATCCATGACTCACCTAGAGTTACCATGTAATCCCTAGGGTTAGTGTAGTGTCATTAAATCCCTTTTGTACTTAATGCTTTCTTTTGTGCTTTGGTAGCTTAAGAGAACTATTGCATAATTGATTAGAAGTTTAGTAGTTTAAGAGAACTAAACATACAAAGTAAGAAGAGATTACATGTGTGAGGGTGAGTTTAAGAGACCCCTTGCATGGGCACTAAACCAATAATTAAACATGATAATTGAACCTTGCAAACCAAATTGGAAACATTGTGGTTAGGTGTGGATAGTGACTCCCTTGACTTTATCCTTTAATTCATTTACAACCTTTGTTATTTACTTTGTTTCTTGCACTACAAGTTATTTACTTTCATAACACCAATTGGCATGTCCCCATTTAGGCTTGTCATTGGCAAAGGCCGCCATCTCCCCGTGGAACTAGAGCACAAGGCCTTTTGAGCCATCAAACATGTCAATATGGACCAAGATAAGGCAGTGCACCACCGTAAGCTTCAATTGCAAGAACTTGAGAAGTTGAGGAATGAAGCCTATGAAAGCTCAAGGATCTACAAGGAAAAGTCTAAGGCCTATCATTACAAGCACTTAGTACACAAGTCTTTCCAAGAAGGACAGAAGGTCCTCCTTTTCAATTCTAGATTGAAGCACTTCCCTGGGAAACTTAGATCTCGTTGGACTGGGCCTTATCTAGTGCTTAAAGTTCTACCCCATGGTGCCATGGAGATCAAGCATTTAAAATCAGCCATTGAATTAAAGGTACCACCGTTTGAACTAACTTCTTATGTAGAGGCTCTTGATTCTAAGATTGATGAACCATAACAAGTGATGTAGGCTATGCATGTTTGAGCCCTCTAAAAGCCATATATCTCCCTTTGCATGCTCCTTTAACCCTTTTGAAGCCAAACACTTTGAGCCTTTCTTTCATCACCCAAATCAAAACCGAGCCCTAAATCTTGGCCATTACCTATAGCTTAGGTTCTGACAAGGCTGTGCCAAATGAAGTTTATGACAAGGAAAGGAAAGAAAAACCCTGAGTGTTCTAGTTAAAAGACAAAGCCGTGGAGCTCCTCAAGGACATGTGAAGGCCATATCACGGCCAAGAGGTGCCAAGCACAAGATTGATGTCAAGGGGAATGTCTTAGAAATCCCAAGTGATCAAAAGTCCTATCTTGGACAGAAACAAAAGAATGTAAGTCATTGCATATCTTTATGCTTAGTTTTATCTTGGCTTAGTTTTAAAAGATAGGACTTTTTTTATCTTGGCTTAGTTTTAAAAAAAAATCTGAAAAGAAGAGAAAGAAGAAAAGCAAAAAAAAAGAAAAAGAAAACAATGAGCTAAGCCAAGTGAGCCAATGAGAACAAAAGTCACATATCAGATCATTCAACGGTATCAAGCTTCAAAACAGGAAGCCATTGAATGCACCAAGTTTCCAAGTCATGCTACTTCATGCATTGTCCTAATCTAAGTTCTTGAAATCCTTATCCCGTCTTCTTAAATCCATTAAGCGTAGCCCCATTACAACCTTTGAATGAAGACCTAACTGGTCTTATGTGAAGTTTTGCTTGGAGTTAAGGTATGTCTCTACGTTCTTAAAGTTCAATACCTTCATGAGATCCATTTTCAGAAATTTCCTTTCTTTCATGCTATTTCATATGTGATTATATTTGATTCCAGTACATAAACTCATCACATATGCTTGCAAGAGTGAAAACCTTAGGATTCATGAGAGAAATTGAGAGTTGCCTAGTGAGGATAGAGTCGAGGCGAAATCTTTCTAAGGCATTTAAACTTTGATGTTTTAAGCTTGAAATCTTGAAGAAAAAGGGCATTCACATTTATACATGGTACTTACATGAAATTGGCATATCTTCAGTTTGGCATAACATGATCTATTTGCTTTGTTCCTTATAACTTGTTTAGTATTTTGGTGTATTATTTTTAGTGTTAAGTAAAAGGAGACAAAAATCCTCCTACTAGGTGAACCTAGAGGTATAAATGTTCTATACTTAATTAAGATTGAGTCTGTAGTTTTTTTTTTTTAGTTTTTGTTCTTTGTTTTGCTCGAGGACTAGCAAAAGCTAGGTTTGGGGGTATTTGTTAAGCCATAAACTCTACACATAATTCACGTCATATTTGGCCCCTTTACTTGTCTTTTGTTTAATTTCATGTCATCCATAGTAGAAAGTGATGCTTTTGTGAGACATGTGTAGGATTTAGAAAGATAACCTAATTCTAAGAATACTAGAAAAAGAATGGCTCAAATTGGAGCTAAGATGAAGGAGATGTCCTCAAATCCAAGAATACTGGAAAAAGAAGGGCTCAAATTGGAGCTAAGATGACGGAGATGTCCCCAAATCCATATCGGGTCCTGACATGTCCAAGGACATGTCTATGCGCCCTATTTAGGGCCAAAGGCAAAGCACCGCAATATCATGTCATCTGGGTCCTAGAACCATGCCAAAGGACCAGCAGCTTAAGTCCATGACAAGCCTTGTCATGCTAAGAACCAAGCCCCAGACATGTCCCTGACAGGCCTAGAAGTTGGCCCAGGACGTCTCTTTGTCACTTACGAAAGACACGCAAAATCGAGCCCCAGAGCCTCACCGAGTTCACACCAAAGACATGTCTGTAACAAGTCTAGGGTCGTGCCAAAAATGCACCAAGTTCCTATCCTAGGAGGAGCCCCAACCAAGTTCCTACTACACTCTAATAAGAGCCGTGACTGCGCCCTAAATTAGGTACTAGGTGCCAAAGCAATGTCGATATATCGATAGGCCCATGTCATATCTCTAACATGACCTGATTGGTTCCATTGAGGCCATCTACCATCCTTCAGCCATTCGACCGTGCCCTAAGGCATTTTCAGAGCCTAAGAGTTATATTATATTCAAAAACAAGCCAAGGTGCTCCAAGGCATGACCATGACATCCCTAGGGCCAAGCCACCGCCGTTCAGGGCCTGCCCTAGGTCCTGACCAAGACAGCTTGCTACCCAAAGTGCCAACTGGCATTTCACTATTCCACCCATGCGCCTATTGGTTTTCCAAGATTCTAGGGACTTCTTATTCACTTAGAAGTGTAATAGACATTCTAGAACACACTAGACTAGGTTTCTAATTCTAATCCTTGTAGGCCAAGGTTTGGCTTTGTCTATAAATAGTGAGCCTTGTCCATTGTTTTTAGCACGCAATTTGAGATACATTTTAGACACTTTTTACTTACTGTTTAGAGGTATTGTTCGTGAGGCTTGTTCACGATCTCTTGAAGTCCAAGAAGAGTTCTTGAATCAGGATCTTGAAGCCCTGCTTGAGTGTTCCATTAAGGGTTCTTATTTGGGTTTAATCTTTCAACTCTTTATTCAAGTCGATTCATGTTTATGTTTTTCATTATGCATAGTGAGTAGTTCCTTTTAAGTTTGGGCTGATCTTGAAGCCCTAACCATGACAACATCTTAATTTGGTTTTGGTGTTTGGTTTGATTTTTGTGTTTGTCTTGATGTGTTAAATTACTATTTAAATTTTATTCATTTGTGTTGTTAGAATTGATCACTTTAATGACATAGATGACTTGCATTAAAATGTTACATTAAGCAATTACCATGTAATTTGGCTCATGACATGCCTAGGGTGACCATGCAGTCCATAGAGTTAGTGTAGTGTTAATAAATTCCTTTTGTACTTAATGTTTTCTTTTGTCTTATGGTAGCTTAAGAGAACTATTGCATGATTGATTGGAAATATAGTAGCTTAAGAGAACTAAACATGCCAAGTAAGAAGGAATGAATGTGTGAGGGTGAGCTTAAGAGACCACTTGCACGGGCACTAGACCAAGTAATGAACCTGATAATTGAACCTTGCAAACCAAGTTGGAAAACATTGTGGTTAGGTGTGGATAGAGACTGCCTTAACTTTGCCATTAAATTGAATCACAACCTCTTGTTTAATTTGATTACAACCTCTTGTTTACTTACTTTTTTCTTGCATTACTGTTTTCTCATTGCTTTCAGTCTTTTCTTCTCTTCCCTTTACTTTTACTTTGTACTCATGATTTATTCAATTGTTTTCATTAATATAATGTGTGAGTAGTTTCCATTAGAATTAGGGCTGCTTGAAGCACTAACCATGTAGTTCTTTAATACAATTTTGGCCCTTGATTTACTTTATTATGAATCTTGAATATAGTTTGGATTACTGTGCGTCATGAGCTTAGTTTATGTTTATGAATCTGACTAATTTGTTTACATAATCTATCGATGCTTGTTAGATTAGTCATCTTCTTGTGATTATTAGGAATCAACGATATATGACTTCATATATATTTGTAATCTAAATTCATGACAACTTAGATCATTAATCATCTTCTAGGGGTAGTGTAGTGTCATCAAATTCCTTTTGTACTTCATGCATCATCTTAGATTGTTAATCCTTCTCTAAGATTGATAGACGTTCTAAGCAAGGGAAACGGCAAGGACATGCTAGGTAAGAAGAGAATAACATGTGTGGAGTGAGCTTTAACCGGACCTTCACATGGGCACCATATTCATAAAATTTATAGTAATTGAATCTTGGAAATTGTGTTAAGAACTTAAGTGGTTAGTGGTGGATAGTTGGCTTTAATTGCCTTTATTTAATCAATCAATTCATCATCTTTGGTCCTATTTAATTGTTTCTTGCATATTAAGTAACTTACTTCATCTTTTGAATTCTATGCATCAAAACCCCCCCTTTGCCATAGGTCTTGTAATTGAGTCATTATTGAGGCTTTGGCGTTTTCTTGTGTTGCAAGTTAGTGTCTTAGGTTGTGTTTAGGTGTCTTTGCATATCTAACTAGTGTGAGTGTTGGTCGAAGTATCTCTTTGCGTTTATTTCATTATTTTTGAGTCTTGTTTGAGTTAATTAAATCTAAACTAATAATTGGATATCACATTGACACAAGTCCTCGAGGGATCGACCTTACTTCGTTGCTACACTATCTTAATTTATTTGTGCACTTGTAAGGATTTTATACTGTTAGAATTGGATTGCATATTTCGTGTTCTCTAATTTTACCAACAAATGTTTTGGCGCCGTTGCTGGGGACTTGCCCCTCAACGGTGTCCATTTAGTTAGATTGTTTAACTCAATTTTGTTTCTATTTTCTTATCTTCTAAGTACTCTTGTTTATGTCATCACCCGGCTCTATACAAGGAACTGTGCACGGTTCCTCACAAGCTTCATCTACCAACAGCTTAGTGCATGGTTCCCCACAACCAAGCCCACCACCATCTCCTCATAGGATGGCAGACCGTGACATTGTACCTCCACCACCACCTCAACCTCAAGCCCCACGGCTTCTTAAGGAGTATGCCCCTCCACATGTCTCCGAGGATAAATTTCCTAATCTTTTTCCACCATCTACTATGGAAAACTTTGAGCTTAAGTCAGGGACCATACACATGCTCCCTAAATTCCATGGACTATCTGGAGAGGATCCTCATCTACACATCAAGGAGGAGTTCGTGGAGGTTTGCTCTACATTGAGGATCATTGGTATGACGGAGGCAGAAATCAGATTGAGACTATTCCACTTTAGTCTCAAAGACATAGCCAAGGCTTGCTTTCACTCCTTGGCTCTTGCATCTATCACGTCCTGGAGAGACTTGTCATCCAAGTTTCTCACTCAGTATTACCTAGTGGCCAAGACTAATAAGCTAAAAAGTGAGATCATGGACCCACGCCAACATCGATGACTGTCACCTGATGTTGTATTTTTATGGGGGATTGAAGATTAGTGACAGAGTCATGGTAAACTCCCAATCTAAAGGAGTTATAGATAGGACATCCGAGGAGGCTAGGGAGGTTTTTGAAAGTATTGCTCAGCCAGAAAAACAATTCACCTATCGAGGCCACCAACCTCAAACTCTCGGAGGAGTGAGCAAGGATAAGGATGGCACCATTGCCTAACTCATGGTAATGGTGAAGCAGTTATGTAATGAGAAAGCTAAGGGGTGCACGTGTGTGATGTATGTTCAATTAAGGGGCACAGTTCTCAAGAGTGTCTAATGGTTGAAGAAGCCAACATGGTGGGTAGCTTCAATGGCAACTCACGGCCTACGAATGATCCCCATTCCAATACATACAACCCTGGGTGGACGAATCATCCCAACTTCGGGTGGGGAAACAATTAGAACATTCAGAATCCCCCACCTGGATTCGAAAATCAGGGTGTGGCACCCACATCTCCAAATCAACCACCACCGCAGGCTCAGGCCAATCATAGTTAGGGAGGCTAATCATGGACTGATGCCATGCTTAAAACCCAGAACATGATTCAAGCCCTGACTCATAACACCTTTGCACACCAACAAAAGACTGATAAAGCTATAGCCAATCTAGATCATTAGATGGACCAACTTGCCACCTAATTAAGTCAGAGAGAGAAAGGCACACTGCCAAGCCAAGTGTTGGTGAACCCCAAGGGATTCCAGAATACAACTGCCAATGCCATCACACTGAGAAGTGGCACTAAGCCCCAAGGACCTCAAGGACCTCAATCTGTCCCTTATCTAGTTGAGAGTGAAGTGTTAGATGATAAAGATCACAATCAGACTGCGATTCTATCGTTTTGAGTAGTGAGACCCAATTTTGAGCCTTTGTCGCAAGGCTTGTAAAGCATTGCACCACATGACAGCCCTGTGGCCTTACCGCAGAACATGCCTCACACCGTGACTCTGTCGCAGGCGTAAAATAGGGCGCAAAATGTGACCTTGGACTTGCCGCAGGTCTTGTCAAAAATAGCACCGCAGAATCGGCCTCAAACAACCCTTCCGAGAACTAGAACCGAGAACCAGGTCCTGTTTCAGGACCCAGTTCCTCAGCAGCACTCCAGACAGCCCCTGGGAATGCCGCAGGGCATGCTTCGGCCCTCACCGCAAGACACAGCATGGCCAGCTACTGGAGGGCACCCGACAGGGCCCAGTTTGTAGATTTCGGACGCGGCAAGACCTAATTAGGCTCAAACCATGTCACAACCCATATCTAAGATCCAAGACATGGTTTTGGCACAGACTAAGCATTATATCCCTAATTCTCCTACTTCAGTTTCTAAGCAGGCTAAGAAAGTCCATTTTAATTTAGATGATGATTTGATAGTGCCTTTTCCTCGCAGGTTTCAGAATAAAAAGAATGAGGAATTTGAAGAAGAAATCATTAGCATGCTGCAGAAATTGCAAACCACTTTGCCATTCCACATGTTGGTTAAACATATGCCAATTTTTGCTAAACTCATCAAGGACCTAGTGGCAGGGAAATGAGGGTTCCGTTCACAGGACATCATAGATATACACCAGGCATGCTCTGCTGCGCATGCCCCTCAAGGCTAATGATCCCGAGCTTCCCACACTTCCTTGTGTCATACAATCTAGAAGGTTTGAACACTATTTATGTGACATATGAGCTTTTGTGAGTATAATGCCTTTTCATATCTACAAATCCCTCAATTTAGGAGAACTGAAACCAACTCACTTATGTGTTAGATTAGCTAATGCTTCTGAAACCAACTCACTTGTTCAAATAGGTGATACCTGTATTCTAGCAGATTTTTATATTCTCAAGATGGACAGGATTGATCAAAGTGAGGAGCCACCCATGATATTTGGCAGGTCCCTCTTGGCCACGGCTGAGTGTTTGATTGATGTGAAGAATGGTCAAGTTTCAATTAAAGTGTTGGATAAACGGCGAACCTTTTCCATTCATGATGCAATTCAATGTCCTGCTGAACCTATAGTTGATTTTCCTTTAAATATGATGGATATTGTTCTTCAGAATACAATTTCTAATTCTTGTATTGCAAATCTACTTTAGAAAGCTATATCTTGCCATATCCCAGATGATGAGATTCTTGATGAGCACATGGCAGAGGAGGTGAGATTCCTCAATGTCGTGACCCCCCATCCACTGCACAAACAGCCCTTTGAGGAGCTACCCCTCACGGCCAAGCAGACCATGCCATCCATCATTCAAGCCCCTGAGCTTGAATTGAAGCCCTTTTCTGAGCACCTCAAATATGCTTACTTATGTAAGAATCAAACTCTTCCGATTATTGTTTTTTCTAACCTTAGTGCTGTGGAAGAAGATGAGTTGGTGCAAGTTCTGAAGGCAAATCAAATTGCAATTGGATGGACCATTGTAGACATTAGAGGAATCAGCCCCTCCAAGTGCATTCCTAGGATTCTACTTGAAGAGGAGGCCAAGCCATCACGAGAGGGACAAAGAAGGCTCAACCCGCCAATGAAGGAAGTGGTAATGGGAAGTGGTAAAGAAAGAAGTACTCAAGCTTTTGGATGTTGGAGTCATCTTTCCAATCTCTGATTCAAGGTGGGCAAGCCCAGTTCAGGTGGTTCCTAAGAAAAGTGGAATCACAGTGGTAAAAAACGAGCATGATGAGTTAGTTCCACAGCGAGTTCAAACAGGGTGGAGAGTATGTATAGACTATAGGAAGTTAAATTCCACAACTAGAAAAGATTACTTTCCCTTACCTTTTATTGATCAACTACTTAAGCGACTTGCAGGACATTCTCATTATTGTTTTCTAGATGGCTACTCTTTGTAAAATCAGATTGCAATAGCCCCAGAAGATCAGGAGAAGACCACGTTTACTTTCCCCTTTGGCACTTTTTCCCATAGGAGGATGCCATTTGGTCTATGCAACGCACCGGCCACTTTCCAACGTTGCATGATGAGTATATTCTCAGATATGGTTGAGGACATTATTGAAGTTTTTATTGATGATTTTTCAGTTTTTGGTCATTTGTTTAAGCTTTGTTTATCTAATTTGTGTCAGGTTTTGGAAAGATGCAGGGAGAGTAATGTTGGATAAAATATAAAAAACAAATAAATATGAAATCTATTCTATTCAGTTTAACCTTGCAAGTGCACAAATCGTGTAGATATATAGAAAATAAGCAAGGGTCGAATCCCACAAGGACTTGTCTTAACGTTTAAATCCACTTTATTACTTAGGTTGATTAATTAACTCAGAATCTTAATAAAAATAAAAACAGAAAATAAAAACAAACACAAACATGTTGGTGGGGGGTTTTACATAATTAAAAAATGAACAAATAAAATAACTAAAATAAAACAATTAATAAAAATAATAGGTTAAGGCACTCAATCCACCACTAACCACAATTACTTCCTAACATGATTTCTAGGATTCAATTACTATGAAACTTCTGAATAAGGTGCCCATGCAAATGTCCCGATGGTTGGCCCACTCCACAAATATTATTTCTTCTTAGTTTGTATGTTCTAGGCATGATGTGTACCTTAGAACGTCTATTCAATCATGCAATGGTTCTCTTAAGATAATGTCACCTCTCTTAAGCGATTATAACACAAAAGAAAGCATTAAGTTCTAAAGAAATTTAATGACACCACACTAGCCTAGAAAAGTGATGTGCAGTCCTAGGTTGTCATGATTTACGACTACAAGATTGTTTCTTAACCTCAACCTCTTGATGCTAATGATTTAGAAGATGATATAGCGGTCCGTCAAGCAATTCCATCAATAATTTATGCAAACAAGGTACCTAGTCTTATAAACCTAAAAGAATAGTAGTTTAAGCAATAATCAGAATTATTCCGCATGCATAACAATATAAGTTAAGAGCCAAAATCATATTAAAAAAAAACCATGGCTAGGGCTTCAAGAAGCCCTAACCTAAGTAAAGAACTACAAAATAAAAGACAAGTGTTTTTCGCTCAAAGTATTATTTGTTCATGTTCGAATCTCTCTCTCCTCTCTTTCATAAACCCTAGCACCTCTATTTATAGAGAATTATTAATCCTCATACAAATAGAAGTTTATATTTAATTCTATAAGAAAAATGTTTCCTAAACATTTAAAAAATCTAATTAAAAATCTTTCCTAAATATAAAAGGAGTGCAAATAATATTACAAAAGGAAATAGGGTTAAAATCCCTTGAAATAAGGAAAAAGTGTGAATGCAAGTTGGAAAAACCCCAAAATAAGGCTTAAATCATGCCAGGGCAGCTGGGAGAAGCTCCAGAGTTGGATTCGGTGGTCAACTACCGAAACAGGAGGTCAAAGGACGAAGTCAAAGTTGGTCAAAGGACGAAGTCAAAGTTGGTCAAAGGACGAAGTCAAAGTTGGTCAACAGCTGGAATATGGATGTCGGTGGACAGTAGCCGAAATAGAATTAAGGTCTTCAGTGCAAGCGCCAAGGAATTCAAGTGGGGTTCGGTAGGTACTAGCCGAATTAGAGATCAGAAGCAGCAGGTCAACACTGAACGCCACTCTGACTCCCTGATAATTGATTCGGTAGGTCCTTACCTAACATATTGAGCAATCTTTTTCCAATCATAACTTCTTCGTTATAACTCCGATTGAACTGATTTTTTCGCTCAAATTCTCATAATTTCAAGCTCTATTTAATTCTGCACATTCCTCACAAATATATTGTTTTCCCCAATTGCATAGAACGAAATATTAACAAAACATAAGTAAAAGGGTATTAATTCATGGATAAAAAGGGTATAAATTATGACCTAACAAGTAACCTAGTGCTGAACTAGGAAAAGTGCCATTTTATGGTATAACAAGGGCTTGTATTGGGCCATGTGATTTCAGCACGTGGCATTGAAGTGGATAAAGCCAAACTTGACAATGTGGATCGGTTGCCATAACCTACATCAGTCAAAGAGGTGAGATCGTTCTTGGGCCATAACCTACATCACAATGTGGATCAATCATTGAAATCAATCTGGCATTCCATGATTGATTTCAATAAGGAATGCCATGAGGCATTCAATTTCCTCAAGGCTAACCTCACGGCCTCACCCAATATCATGCCTCCCAATTGGGACCTTCCATTCGAGCTAATGTGTGATGCATCTGATTATGCAATTGGAGCTGTCCTGGGCCAAAGAGTGAACAAGATGCCCCATGTCATCTACTACGCTAGTACGACCCTCAATGATGCTCAATTGAACTACTCCACTACAGAGAAGGAGCTTTTAGCCGTTATTTTTGCTTTAGAAAAGCTTAGATCGTATTTAATTCAAACTAAAGTGATAATTTATACTGATCATGCAGCCTTGAAGTACCTGCTCACCAAGAAGGATGCTAAGCCTAGGCTACTACATTGGATGCTGCTCCTGCAGGAATTTGACTTGGAAATCATGGATAAGAAGGGGAGTGAGAATGTCGTAGTAGATTATTTGAGCAGGCTGATCCACGGGTCTATTGAGGAAGTTGATCAATTTCCATTGCTAGAGACTTTTCCTAATGAACAACTATTTTCTTTACATGTTATTGATCCATGGTATGCTGACATCATTAATTATCTAGCTACTAAACGTGTGCCTTCCTCATTGAACAGCTTTCAGAAGGACTAGTTAGTGAAACAGGCCAAATACTATGTCTAGGATGAACCATACTTATGGAAACATTGTTCAGATCAAATCATCAGAAGATGCACCCTTGAAGCTGAGATGAGGTCTGGTCTGAACTTTTTTCATGGCTTGGCGTGTGGAGGGCACTTTGGCACCAAGAAGACTGCGCTTAAGGTATTGCAATCTGGATTCAATTGGCCTACCTAATTTAAAGATGCTCATAAGTTTGTCCTCACCTGTGATAAATGCCAAAAGCAAGGTAATATAGGCCCTAAGAATCAAATATCGTTGCACCCTATTCTAGTTGTTGAAATATTTGATGTGTGAGGCATTGATTTCATGGGCCCATTGCCAAAATTTCATGGTTTTCTTTACATCTTACTTGTCGTTGACTATGTCTCAAACTGGGAGGAAGCCATCCCCACTCGTACTAATGATTCCAAAGTTGTTGTGAGTTTTATTCACAATCATATCTTAGCACGCTTTGGAGCACCTCGAGCCATCCCCGTCATTTTTGCAATCGTTCCTTTGAGGTCCTAATGAGAAAGTATGGTGTTACTCATCGCATAGCCACACCCTACCATCCTCAAACAAATGGACATGCTGAGATTTCAAATAGGGAAGTGAAGGCAATCTTGGAGAAGACCGTGAGCCTTACAAAGAAGGATTGGTCTCAACTCTTGAATGATGCTTTATGGACTTATAGGACAGCTTATAAGACCCCTTTTGGAATGTCACCCTTTCGGTTGGTCTATGGATAAGGATGCCATTTACCAGTTGATCGAGCTAGAGCATAAGGCGTATTGGGCAATCAAAAGAGCCAATATGGACTTGGATGAAGTTGGAAATCACATAAAGCGTCAACTTAGTGAGCTGGAGGAGTTTAGGAATGAAGCCTATGAAAGTTCATGCATTTACAATGAGAAAACCAAGGCGTTCCACGAAAAAAAACATCCAAATGAAGCAATTTCAGCCTGGGGAAAAAGTTCCCCTATTCAATTCACGTTTATGGCATTTTCCAAGTGAGCTCCGTTCTTGGTGGACTGGGCCATATGTGGTGACTAAGATCTTTCCACATGGTGCAGTTGAAATTTAGCACCATAGGAGGAGCGAAACGTTCAAGGTGAATGACCACCGCCTTAAGCCCCATTTTGAAGCATTTGTTGAGGGACCCGCTGTAATCCAAGCATTGTAGCAACCATCAAGTGCATAAGTGCCAGCGTCGTCTTGCCCAGACGTTAAATAAAGCGCTCCTAGGAGGCAACCGTGCTCTGGTTTCAATTCCCTCTCTCTTTCTCTTTTCTCTTTGCATATCACCTCACTAAACTTACATTCTGCTTTATCTTGCATATTCTCAACAATTGAGGACAATGTTTAGTTTAGGTTTGGGGGTGTGGGTTGAAATTTTGTCACATATAGAAACAAGTAGGTTTAAGGGGATACACGGCCAGATTTTCAATTTCTGTGTTTTTAGGATGTTTAATTAGTTAAGTTCTTAGTTTAGTGTTGTTAGTGACTAATGCTTTAACTTGTAATAAGAGTGTACATGCTAAGTTAACTCCCTTTGTTTTAATAAAAATCATGCCATAGTCAGTTTGTAGCATAACTTGCACTTCACAATGCCATGAGATGGTGATTATGTGAACAAAATGACTGAATTTGAGTGAACTTCAGATAATTAGTGGAGACTACCTTGTGAGAACTTGAGCCTTAATGCCATTCTTTCTGAGTGATTCACATTGTTTCTACACTTTAAACACTCTTCCCTTTTGTTCATAAATTTTGATCTCATTACATCATACTTGCATTGAATTTTAAAGAACTAACATCATATAGATGCCCTTGGTTTGAAGTGTTGTTTACCATAAGAAGTGATGTAAGCTATGTGTACTTAACCTCTAAAGGCCCTATCCTACCCTATTTTGTGCTCCCTAAGCCATTTTGAAACCAAACACTAGCCTTTATTTCATCACCCTAAGCATCATCTACCCAAAATATACCCAATCAATTTGGCCATACCCTATAGCTTAGGTGGTGACAAGGCAGTGCCAAATGGAGTTCATGAGGAGAATGAGAAAGGGGAACCTGCATTGCTTGTTAACCATGCCAATAGCCACTGAAGTACATGCTAGAACTTGCGCTAAGGACATGTCCCAGTGTTGTCATAGGACATGCCACAAACCACCGCAGGACACGTCCCAGGACGCGTCCCCGGGCGTGCCCACAGACATACCATAAAATTGCACCCTAAAATGCACCATTATGTATCACGCCCGAGGATGGCTGCACGAAAATCACACCATTGCATGATCTTGGCTGAGTTCAAAGGAAAAAAAAATGAAATAAAAGAGGAAAAAAAAATGTAACGACCCGGACCAGAAATTAAATTACCTTTGAGAATTGGACGATTTTACCCTCGATTTTGGACGGGCTCGGGAGTCACTCTTTGACTGGCAGTGTTTTTGGGAAATTTTTATGGGTCGTTGCGTAGGTCTTGAACTCACGAGTTCGTAGACAGGTGGCACGCTGAAAATGGAGATCCAGTGAGTTAGTTACGGGTCTAGAAGCTTCAGGGGTAGTTTGGTAATTTTGAAAAAGTTGCAACTATAAATCAGATATTTTTCTCTCTCCTCGGGGGATTGGTCCATTCAGTCTCTCTCTCTCTCCTACCTGATATTCTCCCCGTGCGAACACCGAACACCCCCTTTCATCGGAATGACTTCGGTTCGATTCGATCGAAACCAAGGCTGCGAGCCCCGGGACCCTATGACCATTTTGGGGTATTTATCAGAGCGGGAACGCCGCCGTAGGAGACGAACGGAAGAGAGAGGGGGACCAAATCTTCTCGGCCATTTTTCGGCCAAACCAGGTACGATCTCGGAACTTTGACCTCATATTTGAATTCTTGGTGAAAAGTAGATGAATTTACATGTGTGGATCGTGAAAATCGGTCAAGAATTGAAGAAGTTAGAAAACCATAAAAAAATCGCCCGGAAATGGCGATTTTCGACGAACCAGAAGGCGGCAGAGGTCCGGTCATCTTCTCCAGACAGCCTCCGGTGACGGCGACGGTCGTCCGGTCGTCTTCTCCGGTGAGTCACCGGTGACCGATCGGGTCGAGCGAACTGGTCGGGTCGAGCGGACCGGTCGGGTCAAGTAGACCGATCGGGTTGAGTGAACCGAGTCCGGCTGGATCGGGTCAAGCCGAGTTGGTCGGGTTGGACCGGTCCAGGTGTGTGGGTGCTGTAGCAGGCGCGTGACCTGCGCGTGGCGGCGCGTGCAGGCACGTGGGGGTGTGTTCCGACCTTCTTCCGATGCGTGGGACTGTTACCGAGGTCACAGCGATGCGTGAATAGGGTTTTTGGACGTTCCAGATCAGATTTTGTTGGTTTCGAGGCCATAAGAGTTCGTTTAGGGCCCTATTGGGAAATCCCAGCGGAAATGGTTGACCGTGGAGCGGGTTTTGAGCTCGGAAGGTCAAGGTAGTTGGGTCAATATTGTGTCATGAGTTCGTTAGGGTTAGAGCGTCCATGATTTTGGGTTTGATGATATGTGTGGGGGCTAGAATCCGGAGCAAGGATCCGCTGTAGGCGGTGAACCCGGTGAACCTCCAATATAAGTAATACTGATATGTGTGGGGGCCAGAATCCGGAGCCAGGATCCGCTGTAGGCGGTGAACCCGGTGAACCTCCAATATAAGTAATACTGATATGTGTGGAGGCCAGAATCTGGAGCCAGGATCCGCTGTAGGCGGTGAACCGGGTTAACCTCCAATATAAGTAATACTGATTTGTGTGGGGGTCAGAATCCGAAGCCAGGATCCGTTGTAGGCGGTGAACCCGGTGAACCTCCAATATAAAAGTTGATTTATCGAAGAATTTAGTTTCACTAGTTTTTTGTCCCGTTGTTTACTGTTTCTCAGATACAGGTGTCGTGAGGAGCAGGGTTATCGAATTACCATTCGGGTGCACTATATGAGCAGGGATATCGAGTTTGACTCGGGACGAGTCAGTGAGATTAGAGTTAACCAAGTCTGGTTCCTTCGTCCTCCGGGTCAGTGGGTTGGTGTGGGCGGTGACCCAAAGTGACGATGTAACAACCCGGAATTTTCATAATTGATATTATGCAATTATTTTTATTAAATGACGATTTTACCCTTGATCGGTAAAGGGTTTGGAAATCAAGTTTTATTTCGAGACACTTTTGGTGGTGTTTCGGGTACCGTTGCGTAGGTCTCGAACTCACGAGTTCGTAGACAGGCGGCACGCAGGAAACGGAGTTCGTTTACGGAAGTTGTGGGTCTAGATGTGTAAGGGCATTTTGGTAATTTGCCATAGATGGGAGATATTTTACCACAATTATTTTACATCATCATTTCATCTTATCTCCTTATCCTTCTCTCTCTCTATAACAAAACAGAAACAAACATCACACAACCCATTACTTTGAACCGAAACCGAGAGAAAAACCAAGAGAAAACCAAAAGTCAACGACGGATTCAAGGCTTTAACTTCCCATTTGGATCAACTAATCGTATTCTACTCTTTCCCACGATCACAACCGTACCAACCATCGAAGGAGAGGACCATGGTGGAAGCCGAGCCGAGTAAAGGAAGTTTCGGATCTTTGGATCGATTTTCCGGCTTATAGAGGTACGTGTTTGATGTTTTGAGGTTATATTTGGATTCCTGGGTTTGAGTAGATAGATTTAGACGTAAAATTTGTGTAAAACGGTTGAGTTTTGAGGAAGTTGTAAAGCTTGGAATTTCGGTCGGAAATGGCGGATTCCGGCGAACCAGACGGCGGCGGAGGTGGCGGTCCAGTCATCTTCTCCGGCCAGCCTCCGGCGACGGTGACGGCGTCCGGTTGTCTTCTCCGGTGAGTCATCGGTGACCGGTCGGGTCGAGTTGAACCGGTCGGGTCGAGTTGAACCGGTCGGGTCGAGTTGGACCGGGTCAGGTTGAGCCGAACCGGGTTGGACCGGTTCAGGCGCGTGGTTACTGTAGCAGGCGCGTGACCGGCGCGTGAGGGCGCGTGGGCGCGTGTGCCGACCTTCCGGCGGCGCGTGGCGGCGCGTGGGGTCGAGGCTGACGTCACGGCGGCGCGTGTAACTAGTTTCGGACGTTCTGAATCTGTTGGTACAGGTTTCAGGTTGATCGGACATCGTTTAGAGGTCGTTTTTAGTGTCCGAAGTTGCTGTGATTTTAGGAACAGCATGTATAGACTTCCCGAGGTTTAGGAAGTTGTTATATACGAGTCTTATTACTAGCCGATAATCCCGATTGTTGTTTTTGACAGGCGATATTGTTCCGGGAACCTCAGAGGAACGAGCGAGACGGGATTGAGCTAGCTTGAACAGGTTTGTGAGTGGACTTTGTTTTATAAACTGAATTGCATGCATCAAAATATCTTTGTTAAATACGGTTATGTATTGTGGCATTGAATTTCTGAATGTTAGAAATGATTTCTAGACATATGTTTTCCACTATTTCAGTTAAAGTATGATAGTCGAGATATGCCGACTGATATGATATGATAGTCGAGATATGCCGACTGATATGATATGATAGTCGAGATATGCCGACTGATATGATATGATAGTCGAGATATGCCGACTGATATGATATGATAGTCGAGATATGCCGACTGATATGATATGATAGTCGAGATATGCCGACTGATATGATATGATAGTCGAGATATGCCGACTGATATGATAAGATAGTCGAGATATGCCGACTGATATGATATGATAGTCGAGATATGCCGACTGATATGATAAGATAGTCGAGATATGCCGACTGATATGATATGATAGTCGAGATATGCCGACTGATATGATATGATAGTCGAGATATGCCGACTGATATGATATGATAGTCGAGATATGCCGACTGATATGATAAGATAGTCGAGATATGCCGACTGATATGATATGATAGTCGAGATATGCCGACTGATATGATATGATAGTCGAGATATGCCGACTGATATGATATGATAGTCGAGATATGCCGACTGATATGATATGATAGTCGAGATATGCCGACTGATATGATATGCTAGTCGAGAGATAGGCCGACTGATGTGATAGCATAGTACAGAGAGTTGTGATACAGTACTAGCACACCCCAAGGGATACCCTGGTGGCTAGTGGATGTGTCGATGACATTGGATTTGAGATGTTATGTGTCTAGGTGGAAATAAATGATTTTGAACATGAAAATGCCGGTGATTTAAAGATGATGTTTTTATAACATGAATTGTTTATGTGATGCATGCATGGTTTTCTAAATGGAGGGGGAAAAAGGTAATATTCCTTGGAAAGCGTTTTATAAACGATTATTTTTGTCCACTCACAACTTTTGTGTTTAAACCCCCTTCAGGCCGTAGAGTTGACGAGGACAGTATCTCGAGGCAGAGGCATTAGCACTTCCGTTACGCTGTGCAGTTGTACTTGAGTAGGATACCTAATTTGTACATTGATCCTACTTAGACGCTCTGATATTCTTGTATTTGGTTGGTATTTACTTACGGGAATTTTTAAGTGCTTAAATCCCTTGTCTGACAAGAGAAATTATTTATTGTTATTATTATATGCTAAGGATTGAAGGGTATTTGGGAACCTTTCCTTAGGTTGTCAGACGGGATCAGGGTTCTTCCCGGGTTTCGAGGGGAAATTCGGGACGGGTCCTGACAATTGGTATCAGAGCACTAGGTTAAATTCCTGTAGATCGTACATCTAGTGTACAGGTGAAATTTTGGTATTAATGGTTTACAACTTCTTTTCAGCGTATAATGCCTCCGAGACGAGAGTTCCGTCAACGGTCAGGGAATGGTGGAGATGACCATGAACCTGCAGTGGAGCCTGATTTGAGGCAGACACTGGAACAGCTGGGTCAGACATTAGCTTCTGTACTCCAGGATAGAGCTTCTCACGAAGTCTCTGATATTGAGAGAGCCCAGAGACTGGGGGCGACAATATTCATGGGTGACTCTAGCCCAGAGGAAGCTGAGGAGTGGATTACTCGCATGGAGCGGGTGTTTATGATTATGAGGTGTCCTCTAGAGGAGAGAGTTCTACTAGCCACATTTTTACTAGGTGGTTCTGCTTACCACTGGTGGCACTCATTGGAGGTGTCAGGCTGGAATGTCCATACGGTTACTTGGCAGATTTTCCGGGAACGTTTCTTGGAGCAATTTTACCCTCGCTCACACCGGAGTGTTAAGGAGGCCGAGTTCTTGCATTTACAGCAAGGAGACATGACGGTGGCCCAGTATGAACAGAGATTCATAGCGCTGAGTCGCTTTGCACCGACGTTGGTAGCGACCGAGTCAGACAAGTGCCACAGATTTGAGAGTGGACTGCGGAGTGAGATTCGGTCAGCAGTTACGTCTATGGACCACACTTCGTTGAGGACTTTGGCTGATGCTGCAGCTCGAGTAGAGTTGAGTTTGGGTTTCCCAATGCCACAGCAGTATAGTGGGAACAGGAGACGTCGAGATCACTGGACTGCAGGATCCTCTAGTCAGGGACCATCAAAAAGAGGCAGTCATAGTTCTGGATCTTCTGGGAGATCTAGTACAGGCAGTGGCGGAGCTGGTCAGACACGACAATCTTTTGCACAGTCTCGGGGTGCCTCAGTGCAGTTCAACAGGAGACAGGGTGGCAGATCTAGTGGCTTCAGTGATGCCGGTTGTTATTTATGTGGGGAGCCTGGTCACATCAAGAGATTCTGTCCAGAACGACGTCCGGGCAGTAGTTCCTTTAGTCGTGGTGCGACTGATCCTAGCCCGAGTGCAGGACAGATGTATGATACTGCAGCTGAGAGGCAGACCTATTTCGGTGGGGCTGGTAGAGCTAGTGGCACCAACAGGCCCAGAGGCAGGTATGGGGATCGTGGTCGATCTTCAGGTACACCAGCTCGAGTGTTTGCCATGACGCAACAGGAAGCTCGAGTAGCACCGGATGTGGTCACGGGTACGTTATCCATTTTTAACCGCAATGCTTGTGTTTTATTAGATCCGGGAGCAACTCATTCTTTTATTTCTCGGGGTTTTGCATTGTTTGCGGATAGAGAATTGTCTCCAATTGGTTGGGACATGGGTATTAGTACTCCTACCGGAGATATGTTAGTGGCGAACCAAGTGATTCGCAGTTGTCCGGTGATGGTTGAATGCCATGGTTTGGAGGTAGATTTAATCCCCTTAGATATCTTTGAGTTTGATGTGATTTTGGGGATGGATTGGTTGTCCATGCACCATGCCTCCATAGACTGTTACGACAAGACAGTAGTTTTTCGGAGTCCAGGATTCCCTGAACTTACATTTCGGGGAGATCGTAGGGTATTACCCTATGGAGTGATATCAGCGTTAACAGCTGAGAGATTGTTGAGAAAAGGTTGTGAGGGTTACTTGGCTCATGTGATAGATGCTCGGAATACTTCGATGAGAGTGGAAGATATTCCTGTGGTGAGTGAGTTCTCTGATGTGTTTCCAGATGATCTTCCAGGATTACCACCACACCGTGAGATTGGGTTCACAATCGAGCTTTTGCCAGGTACTCAACCTATCTCACAGGCACCGTACAGGATGGCACCGACAGAATTGCGAGAGTTAAAGACTCAATTGCAGGACTTGGTGAATATGGGATTTATTCGCCCAAGTGTTTCACCATGGGGTGCACCGGTACTATTTGTGAGGAAAAAGGATGGTGGTCTGAGATTGTGTATCGACTACCGGCAGTTAAATAAAGTGACGGTGCGAAATAAGTATCCTTTACCAAGGATTGACGATTTATTTGATCAACTGAAAGGGGCAAAGTATTTTTCAAAAATTGACCTTCGATCCGGGTACCATCAGTTGAGAATCCGGGAAGAGGATGTTCAGAAAACAGCTTTCAGGACTCGGTATGGTCATTATGAGTTCCTGGTGATGCCTTTCGGGTTGACTAATGCCCCGGCAGCGTTTATGGATTTGATGAACAGAGTGTTCCAAAAGTATTTGGATCGATTTGTAATTGTGTTCATCGACGATATCTTGGTGTATTCAAGGAGTGCCAAGGCACATGAGAAGCACTTGAGATTGGTGCTGAATATGCTTAGGAAAAAGCATTTGTTTGCCAAGTTCAGTAAATGCCAGTTTTGGTTGACCGAAGTTGGATTCTTGGGTCATGTGATTTCTGCTGACGGTATCAGCGTAGATCTCCAAAAAGTGGAGGCAGTGGCAAACTGGGAGCAACCGAGGACGGTGACAGAGATGAGGAGTTTTCTGGGTTTGGCAGGATATTATCGGCGGTTCGTAGAAGGATTTTCTACGATAGCAAGCCCATTGACACGGTTGACTAAGAAAGGAGTCAAGTTTGACTGGGATGCTGATTGTGAGCAGAGCTTCCAGGAGCTAAAGAGAAGATTGACTTCTGCTCCAGTATTAACCCTTCCAGATGGTAACGGGGGTTTTGAGGTATATAGTGATGCATCATTGCGGGGTATTGGCTGTGTGCTGATGCAGCATGGGAAGGTGATAGCGTATGCTTCCAGACAACTTAAAACCCATGAGAGGAATTACCCCACACATGATTTGGAGTTGGCTGCAGTAGTGCATGCATTGAAAATATGGAGACATTATTTGTACGGGGAGACGTGTCGGATCTTCACCGACCATAAGAGTTTAAAGTACTTGTTCACCCAGAAAGACCTGAATTTGAGGCAGAGAAGGTGGCTTGAGCTGATAAAGGATTATGATTGTACTATTGAGTACCACCCAGGAAAAGCCAATGTTGTGGCAGATGCCTTGAGCAGGAAATCTATGGGATCTTTGGCCCATTTGCATACAGTCTACTTACCGTTGCTGGTAGAGTTCCGTAGAGCAAGGATTGTACTGGACATGGATAGCCAGGGGGCTTTGTTGGCTAGTTTCCATGTGAGGCCTGTTCTGATTGATCGGATTATTGAGGCTCAACTCCAGGATCCTACATTGTGCATTATCAGGATGGAGTTAGAGGCTGGAAACAGGCAGGACTATGCGGTTAGGGATGATGGAGCATTGGTTAAGGATGGACGGTTGTGCGTACCGAATGAGCTGGAGCTAAAGAGGGAAATTCTTAATGAGGCTCATAGTTCGGCTTATGCTATGCATCCACGAGGTACCAAAATGTATCATACCCTAAGGAAACATTATTGGTGGACTGGGATGAAAAGAGAAATTGCTGAGTTTGTGAGTAGATGTTTGACATGTCAGCAAGTGAAAGCAGAGAGGCAGAAACCCTATGGGACACTGCAACCATTACCTATTCCGGAATGGAAGTGGGATCACATTACGATGGACTTTGTGTATAAACTTCCAAGGACACGGAAAGGACATGATGGGATATGGGTAATTGTGGATAGACTCACGAAGTCTGCACATTTCTTGCCAGTGCGAGAAGATTTTCGGATGAGTCGGTATGCCAAATTGTTCGTGGATGAGATCATACGGCTGCATGGGACTCCAGAGTCTATTGTTTCGGACAGGGATCCGAGATTTACGTCCAGGTTTTGGCGGAGTTTGCAGAAGGAATTTGGCACCACATTGCATTTCAGTACAGCCTTTCATCCTCAGACGGATGGTCAGTCTGAGAGAACAATCCAGGTTTTGGAAGATATGATGAGGGCTTGTGTACTACAGTTTAAAGGGAACTGGGATTCACACTTGTCTCTGATGGAATTCGCATATAATAACAGTTACCAGTCGAGTATCGGGATGTCACCTTTCGAGGCACTGTATGGGAGGCAGTGCAGAACACCTTTGTGTTGGAGTGAAATAGGTGAAAGGAAACTGTTAACACCAGAGTTGGTTGATACGACTGAGGAAAATATAAGAATCATCAGAGAAAGGTTGAAGATAGCTCAGGATCGCCAGAAGAGCTATGCAGACCGCAGAACCAGAGACCTTGAGTTTGAGGTTGGTGATTGGGTGTTCTTGAAACTATCTCCATGGAAGGGAGTTGTACGTTTTGGTAGACGGGGAAAACTAAGTCCTCGCTACATTGGTCCATATGAGATTTTGGAGAGGATAGGACCAGTGGCATATCGTATTTCTTTACCCTCGGAATTATCCAGAGTTCATGATGTCTTTCATGTATCTTTGCTCCGGAAATATTTGTTTGATGAGTCTCATGTGTTGGAAGAGCAACCACTTGAGCTGAAAGACGACTTGACATTTGAGGAGCAACCAGTGCAAATTCTGGATTGGAAGGAAAAGGTACTTCGCAGAAAGACTATTCCTCTAGTTAAAGTGTTGTGGAGGAACCATAACGTGGAGAAAGCCACGTGGGAAACTGAGGAACTAATGCGGGCACAGTATCCTCATTTATTTCATGATTAGGAATGAATTTCGGGGACGAAATTTCTTAAGGGGGGTAGATTGTAACAACCCGGAATTTTCATAATTGATATTATGCAATTATTTTTATTAAATGACGATTTTACCCTTGATCGGTAAAGGGTTTGGAAATCAAGTTTTATTTCGAGACACTTTTGGTGGTGTTTCGGGTACCGTTGCGTAGGTCTCGAACTCACGAGTTCGTAGACAGGCGGCACGCAGGAAACGGAGTTCGTATACAGAAGTTGTGGGTCTAGATGTGTAAGGGCATTTTGGTAATTTGCCATAGATGGGAGATATTTTACCTCAATTATTTTACATCATCATTTCATCTTATCTCCTTATCCTTCTCTCTCTCTGTAACAAAACAGAAACAAACATCACACAACCCATTACTTTGAACCGAAACCGAGAGAAAAACCAAGAGAAAACCAAAAGTCAACGACGGATTCAAGGCTTTAACTTCCCATTTGGATCAACTAATCGTATTCTACTCTTTCCCACGATCACAACCGTACCAACCATCGAAGGAGAGGACCACGGTGGAAGCCGAGCCGAGTAAAGGAAGTTTCGGATCTTTGGATCGATTTTTCGGCTTATAGAGGTACGTGTTTGATGTTTTGAGGTTATATTTGGATTCCTGGGTTTGAGTAGATAGATTTAGACGTAAAATTTGTGTAAAACGGTTGAGTTTTGAGGAAGTTGTAAAGCTTGGAATTTCGGTCGGAAATAGCGGATTCCGGCGAACCAGACGGCGGCGGAGGTGGCGGTCCGGTCATCTTCTCCGGCCAGCCTCCGGCGACGGTGACGGCATCCGGTTGTCTTCTCCGGCGAGTCATCGGTGACCGGTCGGGTCGAGTTGAACCGGTCGGGTCGAGTTGAACCGGTCGGGTCGAGTTGGACCGGGTCAGGTTGAGCCGAACCGGGTTGGACCGGTTCAGGCGCGTGGTTACTGTAGCAGGCACGTGACCGGCGCGTGAGGGCGCGTGGGCGCGTGTGCCGACCTTCCGGCGGCGCGTGGCGGCGCGTGGGGTCGAGGCTGACGTCACGGCGGCGCGTGGTAACTAGTTTCGGACGTTCTGAATCTGTTGGTACAGGTTTCAAGTTGATCGGACATCGTTTAGAGGTCGTTTTTAGTGTCCGAAGTTGCTGTGATTTTAGGAACAGCATGTATAGACATCCCGAGGTTTAGGAAGTTGTTATATACGAGTCTTATTACTAGCCGGTAATCCCGATTGTTGTTTTTGACAGGCGATATTGTTCCGGGAACCTCAGAGGAACGAGCGAGACGGGATTGAGCTAGCTTGAACAGGTTTGTGAGTGGACTTTGTTTTATAAACTGAATTGCATGCATCAAAATATCTTTGTTAAATACGGTTATGTATTGTGGCATTGAATTTCTGAATGTTAGAAATGATTTCTACACATATGTTTTCCACTATTTCAGTTAAAGTATGATAGTCGAGATATGCCGACTGATATGATATGATAGTCGAGATATGCCGACTGATATGATATGATAGTCGAGATATGCCGACTGATATGATATGATAGTCGAGATATGCCGACTGATATGATATGATAGTCGAGATATGCCGACTGATATGATATGATAGTCGAGATATGCCGACTGATATGATATGATAGTCGAGATATGCCGACTGATATGATAAGATAGTCGAGATATGCCGACTGATATGATATGATAGTCGAGATATGCCGACTGATATGATAAGATAGTCGAGATATGCCGACTGATATGATATGATAGTCGAGATATGCCGACTGATATGATATGATAGTCGAGATATGCCGACTGATATGATATGATAGTCGAGATATGCCGACTGATATGATATGATAGTCGAGATATGCCGACTGATATGATATGCTAGTCGAGAGATAGGCCGACTGATGTGATAGCATAGTACAGAGAGTTGTGATACAGTACTAGCACACCCCAAGGGATACCCTGGTGGCTAGTGGATGTGTCGATGACAGTGGATTTGAGATGTTATGTGTCTAGGTGGAAATAAATGATTTTGAACATGAAAATGCCGGTGATTTAAAGATGATGTTTTTATAACATGAATTGTTTATGTGATGCATGCATGGTTTTATAAATGGAGGGGGAAAAAGGTAATATTCCTTGGAAAGCGTTTTATAAACGATTATTTTTGTCCACTCACAACTTTTGTGTTTAAACCCCCTTCAGGCCGTAGAGTTGACGAGGACAGTATCTCGAGGCAGAGGCATTAGCACTTCCGTTACGCTGTGCAGTTGTACTTGAGTAGGATACCTAATTTGTACATTGATCCTACTTAGACGCTCTGATATTCTTGTATTTGGTTGGTATTTACTTACGGGAATTTTTAAGTGCTTAAATCCCTTGTCTGACAAGAGAAATTATTTATTGTTATTATTATATGCTAAGGATTGAAGGGTATTTGGGAACCTTTCCTTAGGTTGTCAGACGGGATCAGGGTTCTTCCCGGGTTTCGAGGGGAAATTCGGGACGGGTCCTGACAGACGAGTTATTGTTGGTTCCCAAGTAGCTGACTAGTCAGTTGTCTTATGGTATTCCAGTAGATGTATCAGCAATGTCTGACCTACTGACATTTGGTGTCAGAGGATATTCCTATTTGGACCACCACTATTCCGAGGTCTTGGCTTTGACCTGTATGCTATCCTGCGTCTGACAGGTAGGAGTGGTCAGTAAGTACAGAGGTTCTGTCGGGAACCCTGTAAGGTTTACTAAATATTATTTAAGGATAAAGGGTATTCCTGGTATTTAATCTTTTGAGGTAAAAGAGCTGTCAAATGGGATAAGGGTTATTTCCGGGTTTCGAGGGGAAATTCAGGAAGGGTCCTTACAAGTGGTGTCAAAGCTCTAGGTTAACTTCCTGCAGACCGCACACTTGTGTGCAAATTATTTAAGGATTTCTATTAACAAGTTGCCTCCGAAGCGTTTACCTCTTTAGCTACCTTGAACTGAGGGAGGCGGAGGTTTTGTGATGCACGGGCGAGGTAGGCATCGATGTTGCTGGTGAGTGGACCCTAGTTTCGTAGATGACAATGCATGCATACACGTATATTTTAATTGAACACTTTTATGTATCTTACAAATCTTACTGGACACAGGTTTTTAACATTTCAGTGAAAATGTGTTTTGCGAAATGGCCTGGTTTTTGTACTCGGTTTTGATATCATTTTGACGTGGTAACTATTTGAGTATGTGATTTGGGTTTAGACCCATATTTATGATTTTACCGGTTTTCGCCATAAATGAGTTTTCAAAGAATTTGGTTGGGGTCAAGAAACAAAGATTGATTTGGTTTCATTGATTTCCTATTCCGATGTTAGATTTAGATCCAACTGGAAATGAGGGGTTTTGCTCCGCTGGTTGTTGAGGCTGTTGCTCGAACTGTCGTGAGTGTTCTCCGCAGGATCGTTGAGCCTGTATATGCATAGTACAAATTTTGTAGTACATGTTTTAGCACATCTCAAGGGATACCCTGGTGTGTTGTGATATGTCGGGAACAGTGGATTGGTTATATTATGTGTCCAGGTTAATTTACATGATTTGAACTCCTTTGAGGAGGGTTTTCAAAGCAGTGTTGAGGACCACATAATGTTTTCATTATTTGGATTTCGTGGGTCCCACCGAATGATTTACAAAAGATGGATTTTGGGTTATCCTTATGAACTGGTTTGAAAAGAAATGCTGTGTATGCACGCATTGTTTTATACATCATGGAGGGTCTTCTCCAGCACTTATACGTCAAGGTTTTCTCCGATTAGCGTAGGAGGATAGTTATTTGCTAGATCGTTGACGGGCTTTCCGATGCTGGCATTGTAAGATAGTGCTCCGCTAGAGCGTTGAGAGTGACTGCACGTAACCGTATCTTACACCTGACTTCGAGGTATGTTCTGCGTTGATTTGATACTGGTGCCTCTAGGATGTCTCCTGGATGTAGTTCTCGCCTACGATTTGTTGTCGAGATTGGAATGAAGAAATGTGCAGAATGCACGAGTTCGTTTGGGAATCGCGTCTAGGGCCAAGTTCGTGTCGGTGGTGTCACGAGAGGAACTGAACAGGAGCTTGGTTCTTTAACCTGAGTTAGTGAATATTCTGGGAAGAAATTTCTGTAAGGGGGGAAATTTGTAACGACCCGGACCAGAAATTAAATTACCTTTGAGAATTGGACGATTTTACCCTCGATTTTGGACGGGTTCGGGAGTCATGCTTTGACTGGCAGTGTTTTTGGGAACTTTTCTTGGGTCGTTACATAGGTCTCGAACTCACGAGTTCGTAGACAGGTGGCACGTGGAAAACGGAGATCTGGTGAGTTCGTTACGGGTCTAGAAGCTTCAGGGGCAGTTTGGTAATTTTGGAAACCTTGCAACTATAAATCAGATTTTTTTTTCTCTCCTCGGGGGATTGGTCCATTCAGTCTCTCTCTCCTACCCGATATTCTCCCCATGCGAACACCAAACACCCCCTTTCATCGGACGGATTACGATCTGATTCTACCGAAACCAAGCCGGGAGGATCTTCCCCGAGACCCCACGAGCATTTTCGGGTAATTATTAGAGCGGAAGCACCGCCATAGGCGATGGACGGAGGAGGGAGGTGGACCGAATCTTCTCGGCCGTTTTCCGGCCAAACCAGGTACGATCTCGGAACTTTGACCTCATATTTGAATTCTTGGTGAAAAGTAGATGAATTTACATTTGTGGATCGTGAAAATCGGTCAAGAATTGAAGAAGTTAGAAAACCATAAAAAAAATCGGCCAGAAATGGCAATTTCTGGCAAACCAGACGGCGGCGGCGGTCCGGTCATCTACTCCGGCTAGCCTCCGACGACGACGTCCGTCCGGTGGTCTTCTTTGGTGAGTCACCGACGACCGATCCGATTGACCGGACCGGTCGGGTCAAGTGGAACGATCGGGTTGAGTGAACTGGGTCAGGCTGGATCGGGTCAGGCAGAGTTGGCCGGGTTGGATCGATCCAGGCGCGTGGGTACTGTAGCAAGCACGTGACCGGTGCGTTGTGATGCGTCCAGGCAGGGTTATCGAGTTACCACTTGGGTGCTCTGTATGAGCAGGGATATCGAGTTTGACTTGGGACGAGTCAGTGAGACTAGAGTTAACCAATTCTAGTTCCTTCGTCATCCGGGTCAGTGGGTTGGTGTGGGTGGTGACCCAGAGTGACGAGATATTGTTTGTTCACAAGTAGACAAGTAGCTAACTAGTTAGTTGTCTTATGGTATTCCAGTAGATGTGTCAGCAATGTCTGACCTATTGACATTTGGTGTCAGAGGGTATTCCTATTTGGACCACCACTATTCCGAGGTCTTGGCTTTGACCTGTATGCTATCCTGTGTCTGATTGGTAGGAGTGGTCAGTAAGTACAGAGGTTCTGTCGGGAACCCTATAAGGTTTTCTAAATATTATTTAAGGATAAAGGGTATTCCTGGTATTTAATCTCTTGAGGTAAAAGAGCTGTCAAACGGGATAAGGATTCTTTCCGGGTTTCGAGGGGAAATTCGGGAAGGGTCCTTACAAGTGGTGTCAAAGCTCTAGGTTAACTTCCTGCAGACCGCAAACTTATGTGCAAATTATTTAAGGATTTCGATTAACAAGTTGCCTCCGAAGCGTTTACCTCTTTATGTGTCCAGGTTGATTTACAGGATTTGAACTCCTTTGAGGAGGGTTTTCAAAGCAAGGTTGAGGACCACAGAATGTTTTCATTATTTGGATTTCGTGGGTCCCACCGAATCATTTACAAAAGATGGATTTTGGTTTATCCTTATGAACTGGTTTGAAAAGAAATGTTGTGTATGCACGCATTGTTTTATACATCATGGAGGGTCTTCTCCAGCACTTATACGTCAAGGTTTTCTCCGATTAACGTAGGAGGGTAGTTCTTTGCTAGATCGTTGATGGGCTTTCCGATGCTGGCATTGTAAGATAGTGCTCCGCTAGAGCGTTGAGAGTGACTGCACGTAGTGCACGTAACCGTATCTTACACCTGACTTCGAGGTATGTTCAGTGCTGATTTGATATGGGTGCCTCCAGGATGTCTCCTGGATGTAGTTCTCGCCTACGATTTGTTGTCGATATTGGAATGAAGAAATGTGCATAATGCACGAGTTCTTTTGGGAATCGCGTCTGGGGCCAAGTTCGTGTCGGTGGTGTCGCGAGGGGAACTGAACAGGATCTTGGTTCTTTAACCTGAGTTAGTGAAATTTCCTGGACGAAATTTCTGTAAGGGGTGAAATTTGTAACGACCCGGACCAGAAATTAAATTACCTTTGAGAATTGGACGATTTTACCCTCGATTTTGGATGGGTTCGGGAGTCGCTTTTTGACTGGTAGTGTTTTTGGTAACTTTTGTTGGGTCGTTGCGTAGGTCTCGAACTCACGAGTTCTTTGACAGGTGGCACCCAGAAAACGGAGATCCGGTGAGTTCGTTATGGGTCTAGAAGCTTCAGGGGCAATTTGGTAATGTTGAAAAAGTTGGAACTATAAATCAGATATTTTTCTCTCTCCTTGGGGGATTGGTCCATTTAGTCTCTCTTTCCTATCCGATATTCTCCTCGTCCGAACACCGAACACCTCCTTTCATCAGACGGATTTCGGTCCGATTCGACCAGAATCCGCTGTAGGCGGTGAACCCGGTGAACCTCCAATATAAGTAATACTAATATGTGTGGGGGCCAGAATCCGGAGCCAGGATCCGTTGTAGGCGGTGAACCCGGTGAACCTCCAATATAAGTAATACTTATATGTGTGGGGGCCAGAATCCGGAGCTAGGATCCGCTGTAGGCAGTGAACCCAGTGAACCTCCAATATAAGTAATACTGATATGTATGGGGGACAGAATCCAGAGCCAAAATCGGCTATAGGCGGTGAACCCGGTGAACCTCCAATATAAGTAATACTGATATGTGTGGGGGCCAGAATCCGGAGCCAGGATCCGCTGTAGGCGGTGAACCCGGAGAAACTCCAATATAAGTAATACTGATATGTGTGGGGGCCAGAAGCCGGAGCCAGGATCCGCTGTAGGCGGTGAACCCAGTGAACCTCCAATATAAGTAATATTTATATGTGTGGGGGCCAAAATCCTGAGCCAGGATCCGCTATAGGCGGTATAGGCGGTGAACCCGGTGAACCTCCAATATAAAAGTTGATTTATCGAAGAATTTAGTTTCACTAGTTTTGTGTCCCGCTGGTCACTATTTCTCAGATACTGCTGTCGTGAAGAGCAGGGTTATCGAGTTACCACTCGGGTGCTCTGTATGAGCAAGGATATCGAGTTTGACTCAGGACGAGTCAGTGAGACTAGAGTTAACCATGTCTGGTTCCTTCGTCATCCGGTTCAGTGGGTTGGTGTGGGCGGTGACCCAGAGTGACGAGTTATTGTTGGTTCACAAGTAGCTGACTAGTCAGTTATCTTATTGTATTCCAGTAAGAGGTGTCAGCAGTGTATGACCTACTGACATTTGGTGTCATTGGGTATTCCTATTTGGACCACCACTATTCTGAGGTCTTGGCTTTGACCAGTATGCTATCCTGCATCTGACAGGTAGGAGTGGTTAGTAAGTACAGAGGTTCTGTCGGGAACCCTGTAAGGTTTACTAAATATTATTTAAGGATAAAGGGTATTCTTGGTATTTAATCTTTTGAGGTAAAAGAGCTGTCAGACGGGATAAGGGTACTTTTTGAGTTTCGAGGGAAAATTCGGGAAGGGTCCTTACAAAAAATATAGAAGATAATTTGAAAAGAAAAAAAAGTGTTGAGCTAAGCCAAGTGAGCCAATGAGATTCAAATTCAAGGGTCGTCATCAATTCAAGAAGTCATGTTCAATGTGAAGTCGTGAAGTGCTAATATGGCAGTAGGGTTTCCCCAAAGATCAAGAAAGAGGTCACATTCCAAGTCATGCTATTTCATGCCTTGTCTCCATCTGAGTTTTTGAATTCCAATCCCTTCTTTCTTATCCCTTCTTTCTTAAGCCCAATCAGCCTATCCCCATTGCAACCTAATGGACCTAACGGACCTAACTTATCTTATGGGCAGTCATGCTGATGATTGAGGTAAGTATCTATGTTCTTAAAGTTCAATTTAATTCATGAGATCTTAATTCCAGAAAGTGCTATTTTTCATTGAATATTCATATGTGATTATATCTTGATTCCCATTACATAATTTCATCACATATGCTTGATATGAGTGTAAGCATAGGATTCTTGAGCGAATTGAGAGATGCCTAGTAAGGATTAGAGTCGAGGTGAAATCTTTCTGGAGCACTTGAAGGAAGTAGTTTGAAGGCTTGGTTACTCAAGATCTTGGCATTCACACATTACACATGACTCTTACTATTATGGCATACCTTTTTAGTTGTGCAAAGTGTGTTTACTTTCATGGATTCTTATTAGCTTGTTAAAGAATTCTGGTTCTAGCAATTAGGTGTCTAAGTAAAATGTTTGTGGGTAGCATAACTATTAAACCCTCAGGAGACAAAACTCCTCTTACTAGGGACGCCTAGGGGTTTAAATGATCTATCTTAACTACGATCGAGTCTTGTCATTTGTTTAGTTTGCTTTTCCTTTGTTTTGCTCAGGGACTAGCAAAAGATAGGTTTGGGGGTATTTGTTTAATCATTATTTATACATCATTTTGATGTCACTTAGTGCCCTTTTACATGTCTTTTGAATGATTTCGTGCCAATCATAGTGGAAAGTGATGCATTTTGTGAGACTTGTGCAGAATTGGAAAGATAGGAATATTATGAGGAGAATGCGAAGAATGGCTCAATTTGGAGTTATAATGAAGAAGTTATCCTCAATTCAATATTGGGCCCTAAATTAAGTCTTGCCTTGAAGCCATGCGCCCTATTTAGGACTAGGATCAAGAACCTCAAATCAAGCCATCCGGGTCCTAGAAATGCCAAAGGCATCAGGAGAGACACTCATAAATGCCAAAGACATGTCCTTGACAAGATGTGCCCTAAAAAGCCCTGGCTGCGCCCTAATTAGAGCCAGTTTGGGCTCTCGATTTTTCTGCCAATTCCCAAGCAGGCCAGAGCCCAGAACTAAGGTAGTTACGTCATATGGATTTGAGAAAGGTGGTTTGGCGCAGCTAAATATGTCCAGGACATGTTCTTGACACATTGTGCCGTATTTTAAGGCCTATAGGTGTCAAGATAATGTCATGGCGTGTCATTGGTGTCTAGGGCTGGCCCAACCCACTCTTACACGTCATGGTAACCCTAGAAGGGTATCAGAAGCTACGTTGCTTCATAGAAAATTCCAGAATCCATTCAGAGAAGGATTGTCGCCTTTGAAGGTTGCTTGCCGCTCAAGAAAGGTCCGAATTCTTAGGACTTTGTCCTTGCTGAGCTAGGAAAGCCGTTTTAGGTTTTTTTTGGATAAAATAGAGAACATAAATATGAAATCTATTCTATTCAGTTTAACCTTGCAAGTGCACAAATCGTGTAGATATTATAGCAAATAAACAATGGTCAAATCCCACAAGGACATGTCTTAACGTTTAAATCCACTTTTTAACTTAGATTAATTAATTAACTCAGAGACTTATTAACAATAAAATAAAAACACAAATGCACACACACGTGGGGGGTTTTAACATAATTGAAATTAAACAAATAAAAGAATTAACATAAAGAAAATAATAAAAATAATAGGCTAGGGCACTCAATCCACCACTATCCACAATTACTTCCTAACATGATTTCCAGGATTCAATTACTATGAATTATCTTAATAAGATGTCCATGCCTAGGTCCGACTAAGGTACACTAAACATATTTTATTCCTTGGTAGTTTGTATGTTCTAGGCCGGAAGAATAACTTAGATCGTCTATTCAATTATGCAATAGTTCTATTAAGTCTATATCACATCCCTTAAGCGATTGTAACACAAAAGAAAGCATTAAGTTCTAAATAAATTTAATGACACCACACTAACCTAGAAAAGTGATGTGCATTTGTAGGTTGTCATGAATTCCGATTACAAGATTGTTTCTTACCCTCAACCTCTTGATGCTAAGTGAATTACAAGCAATTCCATCAATAATTTATGCAAACAAGTTAGCTAATCTCATAGATATAAAAGAATAGTAATTCAAATAGTAATAAGAATTTATTCAGAATTCATAGTAATATAAACCAATGGCCAAAATCATATTTGAGAAAAACCATGGCTAGGGCTTCAAGAAACCCTAACCTAAAAAGAAACTACGAAATAAAAGACAAGTATTTTAACTCAAAGATGTAATATGGTTGTCTCCTCTCTGTTCCCCCTCGAAAATCTCTCAAATCCTGAATTTCTCGAATCCCCATCTCTCCTATTTTACAAAGTCCTATGACCTCTATTGATGGAGAATTATTAATCCTCAAATAAATAGAAGTTTACATTGAATTCTATAAGGAAAAAGGTTTCCTAAACATTTAGGAAATCTAATTAAAAACATTTCCTAAATATAAAAGGAATAAAAATAATATTCCCTAAAGAAATAGGGTTTAAATCCCTTTGCAATATGAAGACAAATGTGAACACACACTTGGAAAACCCTCAAAATAAGGCACAAAATCCGCAAGGCAGTTGGAATGGCATAAGGATGCTGTTTCGCTGGACGTTGGCTGAAAAGGAAAGTGAAATTCGGTGGTCCAAAGCCGGTCAACGCTTTTCAGAGTTGGGTCAAGGCGCCAGAGTCTTCTTCTGGTGTTCAGCAGGCGCTTGCCGAAATTGAAGGTCAACTGGCGCAGTTAAAGCTCGGTCAACGCGGCAACAAATGGGAAAATAGACTGTTTCAGTACACGTCGTTGAAGCCAGAATGGAAGCTTTGCTAGGTACGCGCCGATATTGCTGGTCAACTTTGCTAGTCAACCCACGCATGCTGACTCCCTCTAACTGCTGATTCGATAGATCCTTACCAACAATTCGGGGAATTCTTCGTTCCTTCATAACGTTTTTGTTATAATTACGATTGAGGTGATTATTTCGTTCAAATTCTCATAATTCTAAGCTCTATCTAATTATGCACATTTCTCACTAATATATTATTTTATCCAGCTGAATAGAACAAAATGTTAAAAAAATATAAGTAAAAAGGTATTAAATCATAGATACAATATGTATTAATTATGACCTAACAAATACCCTCAAACCTATATTTTGCTAGTCCTCGAGCAAAACACAAAATAAAAAATAAAAACTAAAATGACTCAATCTTACTTAAGATAGAACATTTAAACCCCTGGGTGTCCCCAGTAGAAGGAGTTTTGTCTCCTGAGGGTTATGCCAGTGACGATACCCACACATGTTTTACTTAATAACTAAAAACATTAAAAATATAACTCTTTAGCAAATTAATAAGAATCAATGTAAGTATATCATGCTTTGCTAAACTAAAGAAATGCCATAAACAAGAATCTATCATGTGTTAAGTGTGAATGCCAAAACTTCAAGTAATCAAGCTTAAAGATAGCTACATCCAAATGCCTTAGAAAGATTTCGCCTCGACTCTAATTCTCACTAGGCAACTCTCAATTTTCACTCGAATCCTAGGCTTACACTCTTATCAAGCATATGTGATGGAAGTTATGTAAAGGAAATGAAAGTATAATCACATATGAATTGCAATGAAAGAACGATAATTTCTGAAAATAGATCTCCTGAAATAAATTGAAAATTAAGAACGTAGATACATACCTCAACTCCAAGCATAATTTTTCATAAGATCCGTTAGGTCTTCAATTAAGGGTGTAATGTGGCTAGGCTTACGGTTAAAGAACAAAGGATAAGGATTGCAAAGAACTTAGGTTGTACCAAGGCATGAAGTATCATGACTTGAACTCTTCTTGAACTTTAAACACTTCTAAGCATTTTCACATGTTTTGAACATTTGTGACTACACTTATAATTTTGAATTTGAATCAATCATACTTAGCTCAATTCCATATTTTTTTTTTAACGCAAAAAATATTTTTCCCTTCAACGTTCAAAAATTGTTCTTCATTTTTTGTTCTATTTTTTTTTTTCTTGAACGCAAAAATTTTTCTTTCCTTCAAGGATCAAAATTTTTTATTTTCTTTTCTCTTTTTTTCTTTCTTGGAATTGAGCTAAGTTGCCTTAAGTACATTGAGATGTCACCATTATCCAACTTGGATATAATTTTGGAATTTTTACACGACAACACTTATCATATTTTGCATAAACTTCCTTCTTTCAAGAACTTCAATTAGAGTAACCTTAGCACAAACCTAAGTTATAGGGTATGGCCAAAATATAGGGTAAGTGTTTAGGGTAGGTAATGATTAGGTGATAAAAGAAAAGGCTCAAGTGTTTGGCTTCAAATTTGGCTAATGGAGCACACAAAATGGTAGGATAAAGGCTTAATAAGGTTAAAACATGCATAGCCTACATCATCTCTTATGGTAAATCAAACTTAGAATTAGGAGCACCTACATAAGATGATAGTTCTTTAATAATCAATGCAAATAATGTTAATGAGATCAACCATTTATGAACAAAAATCGAAGAGTGTTTAAGAGTAGAAACAAAATAAATCCCTCTCAAAGAATGGCATTAAGCTCAAAAACTCACAAGGGTAGTCTCCACTAATTTTCTGAAGTTCACTTAAACATAATCATCTTGTCTACTTAATCACATAAAGTATGGCATTGTGAAGTGCAAGTTATGACACAAAACTAAATATGGCATAACATTAGTAAAGCATTAACAATTAACTTAACATATTCATCCTTACTAACAAGCAAAAACTAATGAATTTAAAAAAAACATTTTATTTTCAAAAAAGAAATTATTAAATTTTTTTTTTCGAAATTAAATAAATAAAAAAATGAAATAAAAAATAATATATTTTTTTTATTTATCAAAAATTCCCAATCCAAATAAGCTTTCCAATTTTTAAATGAAAGTCCACACCTCCAAACCTAAACTGAACATTGTCTTCAATGTGATAAAGCAAAAATTAAATGAAGATAGTAAAGTTGAGGCATGGCACCAAACAAAAATATGAAAAACAAAAAGAAAAAGTGTAACAACCCGGAATTTTAATTATTGGGTTTACGCAATTATTTTTGTAAAATGACGATTTTACCCTTGGTCGGTAAAGGGCTTGGAAATCAAGTTTTGTTTCGAGACACTTTTTGTGGTGTTTTGGATACCGTTGCGTAGGTCTCGAACTCACGAGTTCGTAGACAGGCGGCACGCAGGAAAACGGAGTTCGTGGACGGAAGTTATGGGTCTAGATGTGAAAGGGCATTTTGGTAATTTGGTTTTGGGAGAAGATATTTTAACCCAATCACTTTTATCTTCATTTCATTTTCATCTTCATTTCATCTTTATCACTCATTCTCTCTGTGACAAACTCAAACACAAAACACACATCGAACCAACCCGTGCGAAAACAACCAAGAGAAAAACCATAAAGTCAACGTTGGATTCAAGGCTTTAACTTCCAGGTTTGATCAACTAATCGTATTCTACTCCTTCCCATGATCACAACCGTACCAACCATCGAAGGAGAGGACCACGGTGGAAGCCGAACCGAGTAAAGGAAGTTTTGGATCTTTCGATCGATTTTCCGGCTTATATATGTACGTGTTTGATGTTTTGAGGTTATATTTGGATTCCTGGGTTCGAGTAGATAGATTTAGACGCAAAATTTATGTAAAATAGTTGAGTTTTGAGGAAGTTATAAAGCTTGGAGTTTCGGTCAGAAATGGGGGATTCCGGCGAACCAGACGGCGGCGGAGGTGGCGGTCCGGTCATATTCTCCGGCCAGCTTCCGGCGACGGAGACGGCAGTCCGGTCGTCTTCTCTAGTGGGTAACCGGTGACCGATCAGGTCGAGTTGAACTGGTCGGGTCGAGTTGAACAGGTCGAGTCCAGTTGAACCGGTCGGGTTGAGTGAACCGATCGGGTCGAGTTGGATCGGGTCAGGTTGAGCCGAACAGGGTTGGACCGGTCCAGTCGCGTGAACACTGTAGCAGGCGCGTGACTGACGCGTGAGGGCGCGTGGGCGCTATGCCGACCTTCCGGCGGCGGGTGGGGCCGAGCCTAACGTCACGGCGACGCGTGGTAACTAGTTTTCGACGTTCTGAATCTGTTGGTACAGGTTTCAGGTTGATCGGACATCGTTTAGAGGTCGTTTTGAGTGTCCGAAGCTGTTGTGTTTTCTAGAAACAGCATGGGTAGACTTCCCGAGGTTAGGAAGTTGTTATATAAGAGTCTTATTACTAGCCGGTAATCTCGATTGTTGTTTTTGACAGGCGATATTGTTCCGGGAACCTCAGAGGAACGAACGAGAAGGGATTGAGCTAGCTTGAACAGGTTTGTGAGTGGACTTTGGTTTTATAAACTGAAATGCCTGCATCAAAATATCTTTGTGTAAATACTGTTATGTATTGTGGCATTGAATTTCTGGATTTTAGAAATGATTACTAGACACATGTTTTCCAGTACTTCGATTAAAGTATGATTTGAGAAATATCATGGTTTTTGGACTCTGTTTTGATATCCTTTTGACGAGGAAATTATTGAGTCAATGATTTGGGTTTTGACCCTGTTGTATGAGTTTATCGGATTTGGTTATATGTGAGGGAGGCCAGGACTCGGGACGAGGATCCGTTATTAGCGGTGAACCCGATGAACCTCCAAGATAAACTCTGATTTGAGGGAGGCCAGGACTCGGGACGAGGATCCGTTATTAGCGGTAAACCCGGTGAACCTCCAATATAATTGGTGATTGATTCTCCGACTAGCGTCGAGAGTTTTGCTCCGTTAGTTTGTTGAGTGCTCCGACTCTGGCATTGTAGAGTTTTGACTCCGTCGGGTCGCGAGAGTGTCTATGCATAGTACAGGGAGTTGTGATATAGGACTAGCACACCCAAAGGGATACCCTAGTGGCTAGTGGATGTGTCGGGAACAGTGGATTTAAGATATTATGTGTCTAGGTTGAATTAAATGATTTTGAATTCCTTTGAGGATGATTTTCAAACCAGATTGTGGATCACAATGTGTTTTCCTTATATGGATTTTGTGTGAGTCCTACTGAGTGGTTTTAAAGAGAAAGGGAAATGCCGGTGATTTAAAGATGATATTTTTATAACATGAACTGTTTATGTGATGCATGCATGGTTTTATAAATGGAGGGGCAAAAAGGTAATATTCCTTGGAAAATGATTTATAAACGATTATTTTTGTCCACTCACAACTTTTGTGTTTAAACCCCCTTCAGGCAGTAGAGTTGATGCGGACATTATCTCGAGGCAGAGGCATTAGCACTCTCGGCTGCGCTGTGTAGTTGTACTTGAGTAGGATATCTAATTTGTATCTTGATCCTACTTAGACGCTCTGATATTATGTTGTATTTGGTAGGTAATTACTTACGGGAATTTTAAGTGCATAAATCCCTTGTCTGACAAGTGAAAGTATTTATTATTATTATAATTTGTAAGGATTGAAGGGTATTTGGGAACCTTTCCTTAGGTTGTCAGACGGGATCAGGGTTCTTCCCGGGTTTCGAGGGGAAATTTGGGACGGGTCCTTAGAATTGGTATCAGAGCACTAGGTTAAATTCCTGTAGACCGTACATCTAGTGTGCAGGTGAAATTTTGGTATTAATGGTTTACAACTTCTTTTCAGCGTATAATGCCTCCGAGACGAGAGTTCCGTCAACGGTCGGGGAATGGTGGAGATGACCATGAACCTGCAGTGGAGCCTGATTTGAGGCAGACACTGGAACAGCTGGGTCAGACATTAGCTTCTGTACTCTAGGATAGGGCTTCTCATGAAGTCTCTGATATCGAGAGAGCCCAGAGACTGGGGGCGACGATATTTATGGGCAAGTCTAGTCCAGATGAGGCTGAGGAGTGGATTACTCGCATGGAGCGGGTGTTTTTGATTATGAGATGTCCTCTAGAGGAGAGAGTTCTGTTGGCTACATTTTTACTAGGTGGTTCTGCTTACCACTGGTGGCACTCATTGGAGGTGTCAGGCTGGAATGTCCATACACTTACTTGGCAGACTTTCCGGGAACGCTTCTTGGAGCAATTTTACCCTCGCTCACACCGGAATGTTAAGGAGGCCGAGTTCTTGCATTTACAGCAAGGAGACATGACTGTGGCCCAGTATGAACAGAGATTCATAGCACTGAGTCGCTTTGCACCTACTTTGGTGGTGGCCGAGTTAGACAAGTGCCACAGATTTTAAAGTGGACTGAGGAGTGAGATTCGGTCAGCAGTTACGTGTATAGATCACACTTCCTTGAGGACTTTGGCTGATGCTGCAGCCCGAGTAGAGTTGAGTTTGGGTTTCCCAATTCCGTAGCAGTATATTGGGTACAGGAGACGTCGAGATCACTGGACTGCCGGAACCTCTAGTCAGGGACCATCAAAAAGAGGCAGTCATAGTTCTGGATCTTCTGGGAATGCGAGATCTAGTACAGGCAGTGGCGGAGCTGGTCAGGCACGACAGTCTTATGCATCATGCCTCCATAGACTGTTATGACAAGACAATAGTTTTTCGGAGTCCAGGATTACCGGAACTTACATTTCAGGGAGATCGTAGGGTACTACCCTATGGAGTGATATCAGCGTTGACCGCTGAAAGATTGTTGAGAAAAGGTTGTGAAGGTTACTTGGCTCATGTGTTTGATTCTCGGGATACTCCGATGAGAGTGGAGGATATTCCAGTGGTGAGTGAGTTCTCTGATGTGTTTCCAGATGATCTTCTAGGATTACCACCTCACCGTGAGATTGAGTTTACCATCGAGCTTTTGCCAGGTACTCAACCTATCTCACATGTACCGTACAGAATGGCACCGGAAGAATTGTGAGAGTTAAAGACTTAGTTGCAGGACTTGGTGAATATGGGATTTATTCGCCCAAGTGTTTCACCATGGGGTGCGCCGGTATTATTTGTGAGGAAAATGGATGGTGGTCTGAGATTGTGTTCCTCGACGATATCTTGGCGTATTCAAGAAGTGCCAAGGCACATGAGAAGCACTTGAGGTTGGTGCTGAATATGCTTAGGAAAAAGCATTTGTTTGTCAAGTTCAGTAAATGCCAGTTTTGGTTGACCGAAGTTGGATTCTTGGGTGATGTGATTTCGGCTGAGGGTATCAGCGTAGATCTCCAAAAAGTGGAGGCAGTGGCAAACTGGGAACAACCGAGGACAGTGATAGTAGTGAGGAGTTTTCTGGGTTTGGCAGGATATTATCGGCGGTTCGTAGAAGGATTTTCTGCGATAGCAGGTCCATTGACTCGGTTGACTAAGAAAGGAGTCAAGTTTGACTGGGATGCTGATTGTGAGCAGAGCTTTCAGGAGCTAAAGAGAAGGTTGACTTTTGCTCCAGTATTAACCCTTCTAGATGGTAACAGGGGATTTGAGGTATATAGTGATGCATCATTGCGGGGTATTGGCTGTGTGCTGATGCAGCATGGGAAAATGATAGCGTATGCTTCCAGACAACTTAAACCCCATGAGATGAATTACCCCACACATGATTTGGAGTTGGCTGCAGTGGTGCATGCACTGAAAATATGGAGACATTATTTGTACGGGGAGACGTGTCGGATCTTCACCGACCATCAGAGTTTAAAGTACTTGTTCACCCAGAAGGACCTGAATTTGAGGTAGAGAAGGTGGCTTGAGTTGATAAAGGATTATGATTGTACTATTGAGTACCACCCAGGAAAAGCCAATGTTGTGGCAGATGCCTTGAGCAGGAAGTCTATGGGTTCTTTGGCCCATTTGCATACAGTCTACTTACCGTTGCTGGTAGAGTTCCGTAGAGCAGGGATTGTACTGGACATGGATAGCCAGGGGGCTTTGTTGGCTAGTTTCCATGTGAGGCCTGTTCTGATTGATCGGATTATTGAGGCTCAACTCCAGGATCCTACATTGTGCATTATCAGGATAGAGTTGGAGGCTGGAAACAGGCAGGGCTATGCGGTTAGGGATGATGGAGCATTGGTTAAGGATGGACGGTTGTGCGTACCGAATGAGTTGGAGATAAAAAGGGAAATTCTTGATGAGGCTCATAGTTCGGCTTACGCTATGCATCCAGGAGGTACCAAGATGTATCATACCCTAAGGAAACACTATTGGTGGACTGGGATGAAAAGAGAAATTGCTGAGTTTGTGAGTAGATGTTTGACATGTCAGCAAGTGAAAGCGGAGAGACAGAAACCATATGGGATACTGAACCATTACCTATCCCAGAATGGAAGTGGGATCACATTACGATGGATTTTGTGTATAAACTTCCAAGGACACGGAAGGGACATGATGGGATATGGGTAATTGTTGATAGACTTACGAAGTCTGCACATTTCTTGCCAGTGCGAGAAGATTTTCGGATGAGTCGGTATGCCAAATTATTCGTGGATGAGATCATACGGCTGCATGGGACTCCAGAGTCTATTGTTTCGGACAGAGATCCTAGGTTTACCTCCAGGTTTTGGTGGAGTTTGCAGAAGGTTTTTGGCACGACATTGCATTTCAGTACAGCCTTTCATCCTCAGACGGATGGTCAGTCTGAGAGAACAATCCAGATTTTGGAGGATATGATGAGGGCTTGTGTACTACAGTTTAAAGGGAACTGGGATTCACACTTGTCTCTGATGGAATTTTCATATAATAACAGTTACCAGTCGAGTATTGGGATGTCACCTTTCGAGGCACTGTATGGGAGGCAGTGCAGAACACCTTTGTGTTGGAGTGAAATAGGTGAAAGAAGACTGTTAACACCCGAGTTGGTGGATTTGACTGAGGAAAAGATTAGAATCATCAGAGAAAGGTTGAAAACAGCCCAGGATCGCCAGAAGAGCTATGCAGACCATCGAACCAGAGACCTTGAGTTTGAGGTAGGTGATTGGGTGTTCTTGAAACTATCTCCATGGAAAGGAGTGGTACGTTTTGGTAGACGAGGAAAATTGAGTCCTCGCTACATTGGTCCGTATGAGATTTTGGAGAAGATAGGACCAGTGGCATATCGTATTTCTTTACCCTCGGAATTATCCAGAGTTCATGATGTCTTTCATGTATCTTTGCTCCGGAAATATTTGTTTGATGAGTCTCATGTGTTGGAAAAGCAACCACTTGAGCTGAAAGACGATTTGACGTTTGAGGAGCAACCAGTGCAAATTCTGGATTGGAAGGAAAAGGTGCTTCACAGAAAGACTATTCCTCTAGTTAGTGTTATGGAGGAATCATAACGTGGAGGAAGCCACGTGGGAAACTGAGGAACTAATGCGGGCACAATATCCTCAATTGTTCCATGGTTAGGAATGAATTTCGAGGACGAAATTTCTTAAGGAGGGTAGATTGTAACAACCCGGAATTTTAATTATTGGGTTTACGCAATTATTTTTGTAAAATGACGATTTTACCCTTGGTCGGTAAAGGGCTTGGAAATCAAGTTTTGTTTCGAGACACTTTTTGTGGTGTTTTAGATACCGTTGTGTAGGTCTCGAACTCAGGAGTCCGTAGACAGACGGCACGCAGGAAAACGGAGTTCGTGAGCGGAAGTTATGGGTCTAGATGTGCAAGGGCATTTTGGTAATTTGGTTTTGGGAGAAGATATTTTAACCCAATCATTTTTATCTTCATTTAATTTTCATCTTCATTTCATCTTTATCACTCATTCTCTCTGTGACAAACTCAAACACAAAACACACATCGAACCAACCCGTGCGAAAACAACCAAGAGAAAAACCATAAAGTCAACGTTGGATTCAAGGCTTTAACTTCCAGTTTTGATCAACTAATCGTATTCTACTCCTTCCCACGATCACAACCATACCAACCATCGAAGGAGAGGACCACGGTGGAAGCCGAACCGAGTAAAGGAAGTTTCGGAACTTTCGATCGATTTTCCGGCTTATATAGGTACGTGTTTGATGTTTTTAGGTTATATTTGGATTCCTGGGTTTGAGTAGATAGATTTAGACGTAAAATTTGTGTAAAATGTTTGAGTTTTGAGGAAGTTATAAAGCTTGGAGTTTCGGTCGGAAATGGGGGATTCCGACGAACCAGACAGCGGCGGAGGTGGCGGTCCGGTCATCTTCTCCAGCCAGCTTCCAGCGACGGCGGCGGCAGTCCTATCGTCTTCTCCGGTGAGTAACCGGTGATCGGTCGGGTCGAGTTGAACCGGTCGGGTCGAGTTGAGCCGGTCGAGTCGAGTTGAACCGGTCGGGTTGAGTGAACCAGTCGGGTCGAGTTGGATCGGGTCAGGTTGAGCCGGATCGGGTTGGACCGGTCCAGGCGCGTGAACACTGTAGCAGGCGCGTGACCGGCGCGTGAGGGCGCGTGGGCGCGTGTGCCGACCTTCCGGCGGCGCATGGCGGCGCGTGGGGTCGAGTCTGACGTCACGGCGGTGCGTGGTAACTAGTTTTCGACGTTCTGAATCTGTTGGTACAGGTTTCAGGTTGATCGGACATCGTTTAGAGGTCATTTTGAGTGTCCGAAGCTGCTGTGTTTTCTAGAAACAACATGGGTAGACTTCCCGAGGTTTGGAAGTTGTTATATAAGAGTCTTATTACTAGCCGGTAATCTCGATTGTTGTTTTTGACAGGCGATATTGTTCCGGGAACCTCAGAGGAACGAGCGAGACGGGATTGAGCTAGCTTGAACAGGTTTGTGAGTGGACTTTGGTTTTATAAACTGAAATGCATGCATCAAAATATCTTTGTGTAAATACTGTTATGTATTGTGGCATTGAATTTCTGGATTTTAGAAATGATTACTAGACACATGTTTTCCGCTACTTCGATTAAAGTGTGATTTGAGAAATATCATGGTTTTTGGACTCAGTTTTGATATCGTTTTGACGAGGAAATTATTGAGTCAATGATTTGGGTTTTGACCCTGTTGTATGAGTTTATCGGATTTGGTTATATGTGAGGGAGGCCAGGACTCGGGACGAGGATCCGTTATTAGCGGTGAACCCAGTGAACCTCCAAGATAAACTCTGATTTGAGGGAGGCCAGGACTCGGGACGAGGATCCGTTATTAGCGGTGAACCCGGTGAACCTCCAATATAATTGGTGATTGATTCTCCGACTAGCGTCGAGAGTTTTGCTCTGTTAGTTTGTTGAGTGCTCCGACTCTGGCATTGTAGAGTTTTGACTCCGTCGGGTCGCGAGAGTGTCTATGCATAGTACAGGGAGTTGTGATACAGGACTAGCACACCCCAAGGGATACCCTGGTGGCTAGTGGATGTGTCGGGAACAGTGTATTTGAGATATTATGTGTCTAGGTTGAATTAAATGATTTTGAATTCCTTTGAGGATGATTTTCAAACCAGATTGTGGATCACAATGTGTTTTCCTTATATGGATTTTGTGTGAGTCCTACTGAGTGGTTTTAAAGAGAAAGGGAAATGCCGGTGATTTAAAGATGATGTTTTTATAACATGAACTGTTTATGTGATGCATGGATGGTTTTATAAATGGAGGGGTAAAAAGGTAATATTCCTTGGAAAATGATTTATAAACGATTATTTTTGTCCACTCACAACTTTTGTGTTTAAACCCCCTTCAGGCAGTAGAGTTGATGCAGACATTATCTCGAGGCAGAGGCATTAGCACTCTCGGCTGCGCTGTGTAGTTGTACTTGAGTAGGATATCTAATTTGTATCTTGATCCTACTTAGACGCTATGATATTATGTTGTATTTGGTTGGTAATTACTTACGGGAATTTTAAGGGCTTAAATCCCTTGTCTGACAAGTGAAAGTATTTATTATTATTATAATTTGTAAGGATTGAAGGGTATTTGGGAACCTTTCCTTAGGTTGTCAGACGGGATCAGGGTTCTTCCCGGGTTTCGAGGGGAAATTCGGGACGAGTCCTGACAAAAAGAAAGAACTAACCGGGTTGGGTTGCCTCCCAATAAGCATGTACCTAAAAAAATAACAAACTAAGTTATTAAAACAATCTAAAATATATGGACACCGTTAAGGGAAAAAGTCCCCGGAAACGGCGCCAAAAACTTGTTGGATAAAATAGAGAACATATATATGAAATCTATTCTATTCAGTTTAACATTGCAAGTGCACAAATCGTTTAGATAGTATAGTATAGCAAATAAGTAAGGGTCGAATCCCACAAGGACTTGTCTTAACGTTTAAAACCACTTTATTACTTAGATTAATTAATTAACTCGGAGACTTATTAAGAATAAAATAAAAACACAAACGCACACACACATGAGGGGTTTTAACATAATTGAAATTAAACAAATAAATGAATTAACATAAAGCAAATAATAAACATAATAGGCTAGGGCACTCAATCCACCACTAACCACAATTATCTCCTAACATGATTTCCAGGATTCAATTACTATGAATTATCTGAATAAGATGCCCATGCCTAGGTCCGACTAAGGTACACTAAACATATTTTATTCCTTGGTAGTTTGTATGTTCTAGGCCGAATGAGTACCTTTGAACGTTTATTCAATTATGCAATAGTTCTCTTGAGTTTATGTCACATCCCTTAAACGATTATAACACAAAAGAAAACATTAAGTTCTAAAGAAATTAATGACACCACCCTAGCCTAGAAAAGTGATGTGCATTCCTAGGTTGTCATTCTGATTACAAGATTGTTTCTTACCCTCAACCGCTTGTTTCTAAGTGAATTACAAGCATTTCCATCAATAATTTATGCAAACAAGGTAGTTAACCTCATAGACATAAAAGAATAGTAATTCAAATAGTAATCAGAATTTATTTAGCATTCATAGTAATATAAACGAAGGGCCAAAATCATATTAGAGAAAAACCATGGCTAGGGCTTCAAGAAGCCCTAACCTAAAAAAAACCTAAAAAATAAAAGACAAGTATTTTTTCTCTACGATGTAATATGGTGGTCTCCTCTCTGTCCCCCACTTGAAAATCTCTCGAATCCCGAATCTCTCTTCGAATCTCTCGAATCCCCATCTCTCATTCTTTACAAAGTCCTATGACCTCTAGTTACATAGAATTATTAATCCTCAAATAAATAGAAGTTTACATTGAATTCTATAAGGAAAATTTTTCTAAACATTTAAGAAATCTAATTAAAAATCTTTCGTAAATATAAAAAGAGTAAAAATAATATTATCTAAAGAAATAGGGTTTAAATCCCTTTGCAATATGGAGACTTGGAAAACCCTTAAAATAAGGCACAAAATCCGCAAGGTAGTTGGAATGGCATCAGGATGTTGTTTCGGTGGACGCTGGCTGACAAAGAAAGTTATATTGGGTGGTCCAAGGCCGGTCAACGCGGTTCAGAGCTGCGTCAAGGCGCAAAAGTCTTCACCTGGAGTTCGGCAGGCACTGGCCGAAATTGGAGGTCAACTGGCGCAGTCAAACCTCGGTCAACGTGGCAACAATTGGGAAAATGGACTGTTTCGGTACACTGTCACCGAAGACAGGACGAAACATCGGTAGCTAGACGCCGAACGTTCTATTTAACTTGGCTGGTCAACCCACGAATCTGGGAATTCTTCTTTTCTTTATAACTTTTTCGTTATAACTCTGATTGAGGTGATTATTTCGCTTAAATTATCATAATTCCAAGCTTTATCTAATTCTACACATTTCTCACAAATATATTGTTTTCTCCAATTGCATAGAACAAAATATTAACAAAACATAAGTAAAAAGGTATTAAATCATGGATACAATATGTATTAATTATAACCTAACATTTTTAATTAAAGTTATTTTTGTATTTGTAAGTCCGTTTTTATTTCCTAGATTTTAGGGGAACCCTAAGGACTATATAATCTTGACTTTAACGTTGAATTAGGGTTCCACCTTTTGTTGCCGCATAGTTTTTTTTTCAGTTTTAGACAGTTTTTAGGTTTTCCTTTTGTTCGTGCTTTTGGAGGAGTAGTTTAGCGCATGAAGTGGAGGAGAGTGCTTGGATGTGTCCTTTCTTTCTCATTGCTTTTACTGTTTTCTTCTCTTCCCTTTACTTTTACTTTGTACTCATGAATTATTCAATTGTTTTCATTAATATAATGTGTGAGTAGTTTCCATTAGAATTAGGGCTTCTTGAAGCCCTAATCATGTAGTTCTTTAATACAATTTTGGCCTTTGATTTACTTTATTAGGAATCTTGAATATAGTTTGGATTATTGTGAGTCATGAACTTACTTTATGTTTATGAATCTGACTAATTTGTTTACATAATCTATCGATGAATAATTGCTTGTTAGATTAGTCATCTTCTTGTGATTATTAGGCATCAACAGTTTATGGCTTCACATATATTTGTAATAAAAATTCATGAAAACCTAGATATTTAATCATCTTCTAGGGGTAGTGTGGTGTCATCAAATTCCTTTTGTAATTCATGCATCATCTTTGATTATTAATCCTTTTCTAAGATTGATAGACGTTCTAAGCAGGGGAAACGACTAGGACTTTCTAGGTAAGAAGAGAAGAACATGTGTGGAGTGAGCTTTAACCGGACCATCGCATGGGCACCATATTCAGATAATTTATAGTAATTGAATCTTGGAAATTGTGTTAAGAACTTAAGTGGTTAATGGTGGATAGTTGGCTTTAATTCGCTCTATTTAATCAATCAATTCATCATCTTTAGTCCTGTTTAATTGTTTCTTGCATATTAAGCAACTTAGTTCATCTTTTCAATTCCAAGCATCAAAACCCCCCCTTTTCCGTAGGTCTTGTAATTGAGTCATTATTGAGTCTTTGGGTTTTTTTTTTGTGTTGCAAGTTAGTGTCTTAGGTTGTGTTTAGGTGTCTTTTCATATCTAACTAGTGTGAGTCTAGGTCTACGTATATCTTTACGTTTATTTGTAACGACCCGGAAATTTAATTATTGAATTTTCATAAATTATTTTTGCAAAAAGACGAATTTACCCTTGGTTGTTAAGGGGAGTGAAAGTCAATTTTTGTTTCGAGACACTTTTGGCTGTGTTTCGGGTACCGTTGCGTAGGTCTCGAACTCACGAGTTCGTAAACAGGCAGTACGAGGAAAACGGAGTTCGTGTGAGGGAGTTACGGGTCTAGAATGTTCAGGGGCATTTTGGTAATTTGGGCTTGGATAGATATTTTACCCAATCATATTAGATCTTCTTCATTTTCACTTTATCTCTCTCTCTCTCTCTCTCTCTCTCTATCTCTCTCTCTCTCTATCCTAATTCACCTCGAAATCGTGCGACCAAAATCGAAAAACCAATAATTTTGAACTTTGATTCATGGCCAGATCACCCATTCTAGTTCCACTAATTGAATTCTCCTCCTTCCCGTGATCACAGATGTACCAACCATCAAAGGAGGCAGCCGCGGGAGACACTGAACTAAGGAAAGGAAAACCGAAACCTTTCGATCGATTTTTCGGCCAACACAGGTATGAGTTTCATGTTTAGAGGTCATTTCTGAGTTCCTGCATTCAAGTAGATAGATTTAGACATAAAATTTGTGAAAAATGGTTGAGTTTTGAGAAAGTTAGGAAAACATTAAGGTCGACAGGAAATGGGGTTTTCCAGCGACGGCAGACGGCTGCGCGGTCTTCTTCTCCGGTAAGACTCCGGCGACGGCATGTGATGGCACACGGCGACACGATCATCTTTTCCTACGAGACTCTGGTGATTGTGTCGGTCAGGCGGGGCTGACGTGGCATGCCACATGGCAGCCACGCGGAGCCAAGTGGATGCCACATGGAGCCACATGGATGCCACATGGAGCCACGTGGAGCCACATGGAGCCACGTGGAGGCCACCTGGCAACCACGTGGAGCCACGTGGAGGCCACCTGGTAACCACGTGGGCGCCAACCGGCGGCCAAGTCAGCACTGAGTCAGCGCGAATTAGGCGCGTGGACACTGTAGCAGGCGCTTGGCCAGCGAGTGGCGCGTGGACCAGCCTTCTTCCGGTACGTGAGCTGCGCGTGGGGCCAAGTTTTAGGTCATGACGACGCTTGTCAGCAAGGTTTCGACGTTCCAGATCTGTTGGCGTAGTTTTCAAGTTGATCGGATGTCGTTTAGGGGTAATTTTGGGCATCCGAAGTTGCTGCGTTTTTAGTGTGACGCAAGAGGACCTCCCGGGGTTTAGGGAGTTTCAATGTAGGGTTTTTAATATTAGTCGGTAATTCCGATTGTTAATATTGACATGTGATACTGCTCCGGGAACTTCGGAGGAGCGTACCGCTCGAGATTGAGCTTGCTTTCACGTGTGGTGAGTGGAATTTGGTTTTGTAAAGTATAATGTATGCATACGGGTATTTTGATATAATTGCTTATTACATATTGTTACGTACTGTTTGGTAAATTTCTGGAATTTAGAAATTGTGCTAATAAACTATTACTGGACACGAGTTTTCAATATTTCAGTCAAAGTGATGTTTTGGGATGTGGCCTGGATTTTTGGACTCTATTTTTATGTCGTTTTGACGTGACGGATATTGAGTCCATGATTTTGGGTTTAGACCCGTACTTGTAATTTTAATGGATTTGGCCATAAACCGGTTTTTCAATGAATTTGGCTTAGGCCAGGAAACAAGGATTTCAAAACATGGATTTTTGGTTTTCATTGATTACGGTCTCCGAGGGTCAAGGTTTTCCGACTGGCGTTGAGGGTTTTGCTCCGCCAGATCGTTGAGGGTTCTCCGACGCTAGTGTCGAGGGATATTTTCTCCATCGGGTCGTTGAGGCTGTCTACGAATAGCACAAGTTTCTACACAACTCAACGTATATCGGGTGTGTGGAGGGTATTTTGGGAACAATAAGATATGTTTTGATATATTTTGTGTCCAGGTCGGTTTCCATGATTTGAACTCCTTTGAGGAGGGTTTTCAAAGCAGAATTTTGGACCACTGTATGTTTTTCATTATTACGGATTTTCGTGGGTCCAACCAAGTGTTTTAACAAAAGATGAAATATCTGTTGGTTTTCGGATTATCTATATATATGATTTTATATACAAAGGAATTTTATGCTATGCATGCATGGTTTTTCTCGTGGAGGGGGAAAAAAGGTAAGATTTCCTCGGAAAAGGATTTATAAATGATTATTTTTCTCTAATCACAACTTTCGTGTTTTAAATCCCCTCCAGGTTATTGTGTTGACGTGGGCTTAATCCAGAGGCGGAGGCATTAGAATTTCAGCTGCACAATTACCTAGACTTTCGAGTAGGATAATTAAATTCTGTAATTTTTAACCTACCTAGATGCTCTGATAACACTTTTGGAATGATTGTAAAATTTCGATTTGATCGTTGGATGGTTGATGTTTGTTGGAATTTGGAGTGCTATTTGATCCCTTGTTTGACAGGTGGAAGACAGTCCTTAGGGGAGATTCTGCCAAAAATTCGACAGAATTCTTATAATTAATTGTAAGGACTTAAGGGTGTTTTGGTGATTTCTTTAGGTTGTCAGACGGGAGCAGAGTTCTTTCCGGGTTTCGAGGGGAAATTCGGAAAGGGTCCTGACACTTGGTATTAGAGCACTAGGTTTAAATTCCTATAGATCGTACACCTAGTGTACAACGGATTTTGGTATTGATAATTTATGGTTCTTTTTAGCGTAATGCCTCCAAGAAACGAGCCCCATCAACGGTCTGGAAACGGTGAGGATACATATGAACCCATAGTAGAGCCTGATTTGAGGCAGACCCTGGATCAATTGGGTCAGGCTTTGACTACTGTGCTTCAAGGTGGGACTACTACTGAGGTGTCTAACATTGAGCGAGCCAGAGGTTTGGGGCGACAATATTTACGGGCGAGTTAGGCCCAGATGATGCATATGAGTGGATTACTCGTTTGGAATGAGTGTTTTCGATTTTGAGGTGCCATCCAGAGGACAGGGTGCGGTTAGCTACATTCCTTCTAGGTGGTCATGTGTATCATTGGTGGCATGGTTTGGAGCTGTCAGGCGAGGATGTCCATGCATTTACCTGGGAAACTTTCCAGGAGCGCTTCCTTTAGCAGTTTTACCCTCGCTCATACCGGGATGCCATAGAGGCTGAGTTCTTGCAGCTATAGCAGGGGGAGATGACAGTGGCCCAATATGAGCAGAAATTTCTTGAGTTGGCACGCTTTGTACCATTTCTGGTGGCAACGGAGAGGGATAAGTGCCGCATATTTGAATATGGGCTGAGGAGTGAAGTTCGGGTAGTAGTAACTGTTGTGGCTCATACTTCGTTGAGAGATTTGTCAGATGATGCTGCTAGGGTAGAGTTGAGTTTTCCAGTTCAGCAGCAGTTCAGTGGTTCTAGGCAACGCCGGGATCGCTGGACTTTCGGAGCCTCTAGTCAAGGACCATCCAAGACATGTAATTTTAGTTCTAGATCTTATGAGGGTGCAAGATCTGGCTCAGTAAGTGGTGGTGCCGGTCAGGGACAACATTCATCCACTCAGTATAGCGGGGTTTTAGTGGAGTCGACCGAGAGACAGAGTGGCTGACCTGGTGAGACCAGTTGCTTCTTCTGTGGGGAGATTGGTCATTTCAAGAGGGACTATCCACATCGTCAACCTGGTATTAGTTTCTTGCGCCGAGATGCCGCTAAACCAGGTCAGAAAGCAGCACAGACATCTAGTACTGCATCAGGGAGCCAAACCCAAGCCAGTGGGGCCAACAGGGCCAGAGGGAGACATGGGGGTCGTGGTCGGTCTTCGGGTACACATGCCTGAATTGTTTCTATGACTCAGTAGGAGGCTCGAGCAGCACCATAGGTGGTCACTGGTACGTTGTCTATTTTTAATCATGATGCTCGTATTTTGACAGATCTCGGGGCTACACATTCTTTTATTTCTCGGGGTTTCACACTTTTTGCTGATAGAGAGTTGTCCCCGATTGGTTGGGACAAGGTTATTAGCACTCCTACCAGAGATATGTTAGTGGCGAACCTCGTGATATGTAGTTGTCTGGTAGTAGTAGAAGGTCATGAGTTAGAGGCAGATTTAATTCCCTTGGACATTTATGATTTTGATGCGATTATGGGGATGGATTGGTTAACCATGCACCATGCCTCCATAGATTGTTTCGACAAGAGGGTAGTTTTCTAGAGTCTAGGCTTGCCGAAACTTACGTTTTGGGGTGATCATAGGGTACTTCCCTCGGGAGTGATATCGGTTTTAGTGGCTGAGAAATTATTGAGGAAAGGTTGTGAGGACTATTTAGCTCATGTGATTGATTCTCGGGATACTCCGGAGAGAGTATAGGATATTCATGTGGTGAATGAGTTTCCCGATGCATTTCCAGAGGATCTTCTGGGATTGCCACCTCATCGGGAGATTGAGTTCACCATAGAGCTTCTTCTGGGTACCCAACCTATATGACATGCGCCGTACAGAATGGCGCCGGCAGAATTGAAGGAGTTGAAGACTTAATTGCTGGACTTAGTGGATATGGGGTTTATTCGAGGTCTCACCTTGGGGTGCGCCGGTGTTATTTGTAAGAAAGAAAGATGGTGGTCTGAGGTTATGTATCGACTACCGGCAGTTAAACAGGGTTACGGTGCGGAACAAGTATCCTTTGCCATGAATTGATGATTTGTTCGATCAATTAAAAGGGGCAAAGTATTTCTCTAAAATTGACATTCGATCCGAGTACCATCAGTTAAGGATCAGGGAAGGGGATGTTCCCAAAATGGCATTTAGGAAATGTTATGGGCATTATGAGTTCCTGGTAATGCCCTTCAGGTTAACTAATGCCCCGACAACATTTATGGATTTGATGAATAGGGTGTTACGAAAGTATTTGGATAAGTTGGTGATTGTGTTCATCGATGATATCTTGGTATATTCGAGGAGTGCTAAGGCACATGAGAAGCGCTTGAGGTTGGTGCTGAATATGCTGAGGAAAAGACAATTGTTCACCAAGTTCAGTAAATGTCAGTTTTGGTTGACCAATGAGGGAGTGGCAAATTGGGAGCAACCAAAGACAGTGACAGAGGTGAGAAGTTTTCTAGGTTTAGCGGGATACTATCGGCGATAAGTAGAAGGATTCTCTATGATAGCTGCTCTGTTAACTCGGTTGACTAGGAAATGAGTCAAGTTTGACTGAATGATGGGTGTGAACAGAGCTTTCAGGAGCTAAAAAGGAGGTTGACTTCTGCCCAGTGTTAACCCTTCCAGATGATAACGGAGGATTTGAGGTGTACAGTGATGCATCATTGAGGGGTATAGACTGCGTACTGATGCAGTAGTAGTGCACGCACTGAAGATTTGGAGACACTACTTGTATGGAGAAAGATGTCAGATCTTCACTGACCATCAGAGTTTGAAATACTTTTTCACCTAGAAAGATCTGAATTTGAGATAGAGAAGGTGGCTTGAGCTGATAAAGGATTATGATTGTACCATGGAATATCACCCAGGATAAGCCAATGTAGTGGCGGATACCTTGAGCAGGAAGTCCATGGGTTCCATGGCCCATTTGCATACTGTTTACCTACCGTTGTTGGTGGAATTATGGAGAGCAGGAATTATGCTTGACATGGATAGCCAGGGGGCTTTGTTGGCTAGTTTCCATATGAGACATGTCTTGATTTTTCGAATCATTAAAGCTCAGCTCCAGGATCCTACTTTGTGTGTTATTAGGATTGAGTTGGAGGCTGGGAATAGGCAAGATTATGTGATTAGGGATGATGGAGCCTTGGTTAAGGATGGCTAGTTTTGCGTACCAAATGATCCAGAGTTGAAAAGATAAATTCTTGAAGAAGCTCATAGTTCTGCTTATGCTATGCATCCAGGAGGTACCAAGATGTATCGTACTCTAAAGGAACACTATTGGTGGACTAGGATAAAAAAGGGAAATAGCAGAGTTTGTGAGTAGATGCCTGACGTGTCAGCATGTAAAAGCAGAGAGGTAGAAACTATACGGGGCACTACAACCATTACCTATTCCAGAATGAAAGTGGGATCACATTACGATGGATTTTGTGCATAAACTTCCTAGGACTCAAAAAGGACATGATGGAATCTGAGTAATTGTTGATAGACTCACGAAGTCAGCATATTTGTTGCTAGTACGGGAAAATTACCAGATGGGCCAGTACGCCAAGTTGTTTGTGGACGAGATCATACAGTTACATGGGACTCTAGAGTCGATTATTTCAGACAGGGATCCTAGGTTTACTTTAAGGTTTTGGCAGAGTTTGTAGAAAGCCTTTGGCTCTACATTTCGTTTCAGTATAACTTTTCATCATCAGACTGATGGTCAGTCTGAGAGGACAATTCAGATTTTGGAGGATATGATGAGAGCTTGTGTACTGCAGTTTAAAGGAAATTGGGATTCACACATGTCCTTGATGGAGTTTGCATACAACAACAACTATCATTCTAGTATTGGGATGTCTCATTTTGAGGCACTATATGGGACACAGTGCAGGACACCGCTATGTTGGACTGAGGTAGGTGAGAGGAGACTGTTGACACCGGAGATTGTGGAAATGACAGAGGAAAATATTATAATCATCAGGGAAAGGTTGAAGGCAGCTCAGGACCACCAGAAAAGCTATGCGGAACGATGGATCCGAGATCATGAGTTTGAGGTCGGAGACTGGGTTTTCTTGAAATTATCCCCATGGAAAGGAGTTGTTCGTTTTGGTAGACGAGGAAAGCTGAGTCCTCGCTACATTGGGTCTTATGAGATTGTCGAGAGGATAGGGCCAATGGCGTACATACTTGCTTTACCCCCGGAAAGGGTTCACAATGTTTTCCATGTATCCATGCTCTGGAAGTATCTATTTGATGAATTTTATATATTGGATGAGCAACCAATTGAGCTGAGAGATGACTTGACTTTTGGGGAGCAACCAGTGCAAATTATAGATTGGAAGGAAAAACCATTGCGCATAAAGACTATTCCTCTAGTTAAAGCGTTGTGGAGGAATCTTAACGTGGAGGAGGCCACGTGGGAAACCGAGGCACTAATGCGGGCGCATCATCCACACTTGTTCCAGTGATAGGTATGAATTTCGAGGACGAAATTTCTTTAAGAAGGGTTGAATTGTAACAACCCGAAAATTTAATTATTGAATTTTCATAAATTATTTTTACAAAAAGACGAATTTACCCTTGGTTGTTAAGGGACGTGAAAGTCAATTTTTGTTTCGAGACACTTTTGGTTGTGTTTCGAGTACCGTTGCGTAGGTTTCGAACTCACGAGTTCGTAGACAGGCTGCATGCAAAAAATGGAGTTCGTGTGAGAGAGTTGCGGGTCTAGAATATTCAGGGGCATTTTGCTAATTTGGGCTTGGGTAGATATTTAACACAATCATATCAAATCTTCATCATTTTCACTCTCTCTCTCTCCGAACTCACCCCGAAACCGTGCGACCAAATCCCAAAAACCCATAATTTTGAACTTTGATTCAAGGCCATATCACCCATTCTAGTTCCACTAATCGAATTCTCCTCCTTCCCGTGATCACAGACGTACCAACCATCGAATGAGGCAGCCGCGGGAGACACCGAACTGAGGAAAGGAAAATCAACACCTTTCGATCGATTTTTCGGCCAACACAGGTATGGGTTTCGTGTTCATATGTCATTTTTGAGTTCCTGGGTTCGAGTATATAGATTTAGATATAAAATTTGTGAAAAACGATTGAGTTTTGAGAAAGTTAGGAAAACTTTAACGTCGGCCGGAAATGGGTTATTCTGGCAACGATGAACGGCGGCGCGGTCATCTTCTCCGGAAACGGCGGACGGTGGCGCACGGTGTCAGTCAGGTGGGGCTGACGTGGCATGCCACTTGGCAGCTACGTGTAGCCACGTGGATGGCACATTGCAGCCACGTGGAGGCCACCTGGCAGCCACGTGGGCGCTACCTGGCGGCCAAGTCAGCACTGAGTCAGTGTCGAGTCAGGCACGTGGACACTGTAGCAAGCGCGTGGCCAGCATGTGGTGCTTGGACCAACCTCACGTCAGCGCGTGGGACCGAGTTTCGGGTCATGGCGATGCGTGTCAGCAAGGTTTCAACGTTCCGGATCTGTTAGCGCAGGTTTTGGGTTGATCAGACGTCATTTAGGGGTAGTTCTGGCCGCCCGATGTTGCTGCATTGTTAGTGTGACGCAAGCGGACCTCCCGGGGTTTAAGGAGTTTCAATGTAGGGTTTTTAATATTAGTCAGTAATCCCGATTGTTATTATTGACAGGCGATACTACTTTGGGAACTTCGGAGGAGCGTACGACTCGAGATTGAGCTTGCTTGGACGTGTGGTGAGTGAACTTTGGTTTTGTAAAGTATAATGCTTGCATAAAGGTATTTTGATATAACTGCTTATCACGTATTGTTACGTATTGTTTGGTAAATTTCTGGAATTTAGAAATTGTGTTAAAAAATTATTACTGGACACGAGTTTTCAATATTTCAGTGAAAGTGATTTATTGGGATGTGGCTTGGATTTTTGGACTCTATTTTTATGTCTTTTGACGTGATGGATATTGAATCCATGATTTTGGGTTTAGACCCGTACTTGAAATTTTAATGGATTTTGCCATAAACCGGGTTTTCAATGAATTTGGCTTAGGCCAGGAAACAAGGATTTCAAAACACCGATTTTTGGCTTTCACTGAATTACTGTCTCCGAGGGTCAAGGTTTTCTCCGACTGGCGTTGAGGGGTTTTGCTCCGTCGGATCGTTGAGAGTTCTCCGACACGGAGTCGAGGGGTATTTTCTCCACCGGGTCGTTGAGGCTGTCTATGCATAGCATAGGTTTATGCACAACTCGAGGTATATCGGGTGTGTGGAGGGTATTTCGGAAACAGTAAGATATGTTTTGATATATTTTGTGTCCAGGTCGGTTTCCATGATTTAAACTCCTTTGAGGAGGGTTTTCAAAGCAGAATTTTGGACCACGGTATGTTTTTCATTATTACGGATTTACGTGGGTCCAACCAAGTGTTTTAACAAAAGATGAAAAGTCCGTTGGTTTTCGGATTATCTATATATATTATTTTGTACACAAAAGGATTTTATGCTATGCATGCATGGTTTTACTCGTGAAGGGGGAAAAATGTATGATTTCCTCGGAAAAGGATTTATAAATGATTATTTTTGTCCACTCACAACTTTCGTGGTTTAAATCCCCTCCAGGCTGTTGTGTTGACGTGGGCATAATCCAGAGGCGGAGGCATTAGAATTTCAGCTATGCAATTACCTAGACTTTCGAGTAGGATAATTAAATTCTGTAATTTTTATCCTACCTAGATGTTCTGATAACACTTTTGGACTTAATGCAAAATTTCGATTTCGTCGTTGGATGGTTGATGTTTGTTGGAATTTGGAGTGTTATCTGATCCCTTGTCTAACAGGTGGAAGACGGTTAACCAGTCCTTAGGGGAGATTTTGCCAAAAATTCGGCAGAATTCTCATAATTAATTGTAAGGACTTAAGGGTGTCTTGTTCTCTAATTTTACTAACAGTTTGGCCGACGAATAACCAATCTTTCGTCGGGAAATTTCCTTTTTATGTTTTCCTGACGAATACAGTTGTACGTCAGGCCTATTCAACAATTCGTCGGGTAAGGTTTCAAATATGCGCGAATGTTTTTTCACGAAAAATAAAAAATTCTGCCAAAATTTCTCGAAGAATGAAAATAGCCACTTCATTTTGCCCGGCGAATCATTAAAACTGGCCCCATGAATTTTAGCCACTTCTTTTTGCTAGACGAATTCATTAAAACTTGCCCGAAAAATCTTTTCGTTGGGCAAGGGTCTCCAGTAAGGGTTATATCACGCGACTTCTTTCTTCTTCCTCTTTTGGTTTCTACGTCGCTACTCTCTGCCAAAAACCACCCTCTCTCTTTCTCTCTCTCGCATATCCATCAGTAAGGATTTTCTTTGTGATTTGTTTTTTTTCAATTTATATTTGAAATTGTGATTTTATTCAATTTTCTTCTTTGGGCGTCTTGGGTTTTGTTTGTTTGCAAGGATTGAAGAAGGTACCGTTGGAATTTGGAGGAAGAAGAAGGTAAAATTTTTGGTTTTGGTTTAATGTTGAATTTTGTTTTTGGTTTTGAAATTATTGTTGGTTTTGAATTTATTGTTGGAAATTTCAGCTTAGGGCAGACACTTGATTGAAAATTTGAACTTATTGTTGAATTTATTGAATGTGCTAGGTAAAATTTAGGTTTTAAAATGTATTTGATTGAAATTTGTATTTGGTTGAAATTTGTGGTTTAGGCATTGGTTTTTATAGAAATTTATTTAAAGTTATTCAAATTGGTTTTTATAGGAGATAGTTTGAATGAATTATATTTGAATGAATGTATTTTAGGTGGTTTTATTTTATTTTCTAAATTTACTATTAAAAATTAAAATTAGGTGGCCTTATTTTATTTTTAAAAATTAAAATTAGGTGGTTTTATTTTATTTCTGTGAATTTATTATTAAAAATTAAAATTAGATATTTTATTTTTTTTTTGTGAATTTATTATTAAAAACTAAAATTATGAGGTTTTTTTTATTTGTGAATTTATTTAAAAAAATTAAAAATAGGTGGTTTCATTTTGGTTTATCAATTTATTATTAAAAATTAAAATTAGGTGGTTTTATTTTATTATTAAAAATTAAAATTAGGTGGTTTATTTTATTTTTGTGAATTTATTATTAAAAATTAAAATTGGTGGTTTTATTTTACTATTAAATTTTAAAATTAGGTGTGTTGGGGAAAAATTTGTTCCACAACATAATCTCACCACCATGCCTAAGCAATAGCGGTTTTTTTATATTTAAGGTTAGACCCATCCAAAGCATAGATGCCTCTTAATTACTCTCCCTTGTCGTCGAGAAATTTGATTCTAACTTCAAAGGAAACAACAAAAGATATTGTGTCTTCTTGAATTTTGCAGCTGTACCTAAATCGAACCTTAGGTTGCCTACGTATCCGTTACCGAAATCAAGCCACTCGTAGTTCTAAGATTTCTGATGAGTGAATGATTCACTAGAATATGTATTTGGGTATTTTTGGAAATGGAAATGTTTTTGATTGAATTTGAAATGTGGATTTATTTGAGAATTAACTCGAGAATTTTAGTGAGGTGAATGACCCACTAAAATTGTGTACGGAAGAACCATGAATTTATTTGAGATGGCGGTTGCATCTTGAGTTAGTTCTAGACTACCTACGTACCCTTGGCGTGATCAAACCGACATAGTTTGAAGATTTTGAATAGTTGTATTTGATTTGATGTATGACTGTTTGAATGAATTTGATTTGAGAAACCAGGGATTCAATTTGGAGATTGTGGTTGTATCTAGATCGAATTTCTAGATTGCCTACGTATCCCTCTGCGGGATTCAAACCATCATAGTTCATTATTTGATTGATGGGTAGATGACCCGTCGATTGGAGTTTAAGAATTAATTGGTGATTTTAAAGTACACCAATTAATTCAAACTTTAATTTCTTTTAAAGTGGACAAACCACGACCATTTGATTTTTAAAATGGACAAACCGCGCGAGCCTTTGATTTTTACAGTGGACAAACCATGGACTTTTGATTTTTAAAGTTGATGCACCACGAGCTTTTGATTTTTTTCAAGTGGATGCACCATAGCTTATACTTTGGAGGAGTAGGAGTCCGCTGTTGATGCCGTCACATGACAAAGGCTTTCTACTTTGCCTTCTTAATTTTTTTTTTATTTTGCAGATGTGAAGGCTTAATAACTTGCCTTTTATTTCATGAGAATATGCATTTCGACGTAGCTTTTGTTGGGAAGAAACCCAAGCAAGCTTTGCTGCATCTTTTCAAAGACCAAAATGATAAGAACCTTTAAACAATAATCAATGTTTTTTGTCTTCCTTTGTCGATTTGTGACATGCTTAGAAGAAAAACATGTGATGATCTTGGAAATGATCAAGGGCAGATTTTTGTAACATGTGGGCATACTATTGGCAAGCACCTCAACATCTTTAGCTTTGGTGATGACTTTGAAGAGAAATTATTTATATTTCTCTAGCTGCCATCCAACAAGACGGAACAAGATTTCAAATCTTTATCATCTTGCATCCACGAGATGATATCTTCATGTTTTAACAAACAAGTGTTTAATTACTTGTCATTCTTAAGAAACTAAAGTATAGAAGGCTCGACTCCCTTTGTCTTCGCAGACCCATGATAACAAATAATCAGGAATTATTTGCTTTGCAGAAATTTGGGCTTTCGGGTCTTGCCACTAAAACGGTCCAACATCTAAATTGGGCCTATTTTCTGTAGAGAATAACAGGCTTAGCTTCATTGAGTGACTGCAATTGGCTTCCCATAATGCCTCTGTAAACTCAATTTTGTTTTGATCATGAAACCACTAAGACCAATTATAGTCAAATAACAACCTTATATAAAAAGGACCGAAGCCCTGGGTGCCTTCCAACCGACTTCGAAACTGCACTTTACTCTGCAAAAGCCCGAGACTTCCTCCTGTGGTTTTAAGCAAAGGTCACCCTTTTACTTAAGACACCCATGAAGCTCATTCTTTCCCTTCATCATATCATAAAACTGATACAAGCCTTTATTTTGTTTTTTTTCTTCTTCTTGCAGGTGCTGTATAGAAAGCAGAGAGATAAAAGCTTGCATCTAGTACGAAAGGCAGGCAAAAGGTCACCCTTTAATTGCCCATTGAATCATGCGTTGCGATTTTCCCCGAGTCTTGAAATTTCTTTTCTTCTTTTGTCCTTGTACGTGGCGTGTGGAAGTTTGGGAAGCCTGCATCTTTTCCTCTTTGCTGTAGATCACAAGGTAACCTCCATATATTTATATATGTTTTTGCAAGGCCACATGGAGCTTGGATTCTTCTTTTGATCAGAGAAGATGAGATTGGTGTTGACAGTTTACTAAAATTTCTTCCTTCCTTATTTAATTATCTCTCCCATTCTTCCAGACCAACTCATGGCCCTCTCTGTACTTGCAGGTGACATAGAAGTCAATTGGAACTTCTTTTGTTCTTTCTTTTCCGACAAAGAAGGTGATCCTTCCTCACATCTTCTTATTATTATTTTTTTCTTTGACAATAAAGAACCCTTAATTGAATCCCCATGCCGCCATTTTTGAATTGGTGCGTGGAGATTGCTCCATGTAAGTGCCTAAGCACGAGTCGGTGATTGACTCATTTTCATTTGCTTGTGTGCAGCTTTCTTTTGGAAAGAACTTCATACTTCAGCCAAGCGACAAATCGAAACGTTCCTAACAAGGTAACAGGTTCTAATGTTTTATGCCTGCTTATCCTCTTGCTTCACGTATTCTCCAGATGTAATTGATACAGAACACAACCGCGACTCCTCTCTATTTGAAATGACGACTTGGAAAACTGCTGAGCCGTGAGGCTTATACTCAGATGAAACAAAATTTGCAGAATTTTGGATCTTAACTTCACTGCGGAGCCTTGGATAAAATTCTTCACGGACTCTGACTAGCTCTTCCTTCTCACGTCCATGCTGCTGCCTTCTCGTCTGCGCTGTTTTCTCCTTTCTCATTTCCTCGGACTCTCATGCCTTTATATAGCCTCACTTATGAGTGTTTGAGATATGGTCGTCAGGCTACCCATCTTAGTGTTTGTTTCTTGTCAAGCACTAGCCATAACCAGAATTCTAGGCTTACCCAAGGAGATGGATTTCAACAAGGATTTCATTCTGCCCAATAAAACGCCTCCATTCAAACACTGCCGTGAGGCATTTGACGGCTCATCTTGTTATCTCCCTGCACTACCGTGAGGGCTAGCTCACTTTGCTATCTCCTACTAAATAGGAATTTTTTTTTTGATCAAAGGAATTTCATTGATAATGGAATGAGTACACAAGAATTTGGGGCTGAACAAAATATTCAGGGCCTCATTAAAACCTCGCCTTCAAAACCAAACTAGACCAGGAAAAATCCAGCGAGAAAAAAGAGTATCCCACTCCAGCACAACCATAACTTAAACTTCTATATCATTCTCAATTAAGATGTCAAGCCAAGGTGGTGCCTCAAGAATCCATTCTTTCCAAACTTGTGTGTGCAGCCCTTCTTTTGCCAAACATGGGCCACTCGGTTCGTAGAGCGTGGAGAAAAGGTAAGAATGGTGACCCCAATATTGCGCTCCTTCATAAGCGCGTCGACCTCCATGGCCAAGAGGCCAACTGGGTTCCATAGCAGACGCGCCTGCTTAACTGCCGCCACCGCTTCAAGGGAATATGTCTCAATGATGAGACCATGCAGATCCCTCCTATGGGCAAGGAGCAGACCTACCTTGATCGCCTCAAGCTCAGCCACGGTCACCGAGCAACCTGTAGGCCCCAACCCTGCCACCGCTCCAAATAACACACCATTATGGTCTCGGATCACAGCCCCCACACCCCTAGCCAGGCCTCCGGGATCAGCGGCGCCGTCGGCATTCAGCTTCAAGAAAGGAGCCACTGGTTTCTGCCAGCGAGCAGGATGTTCAGGCCGCCCATTGGTGCTTTGCAGTTCATTGAAGCAAACTCAGCATGGAGCGTCAAAGTAGACTCCACCACCTCACGGGCACAGGGAACATGCTTTTGGTGAAGAGCTTTATTCCTGCAATTCCAGAGCAGCCAATATAGATATAGAAAACAATCCAGGTCAGGGCCATTAAGATTCTCACCGCGGCTACAAAGAGGTCCATAAACCGGTCTTCAACTGGAAATTTGTCTAACGGGAAGAAAGACTCCGCCCACACCTTCTGACTATATTTGCAACTCCAAATGGCATGGAAAGCATCCCCCAGCTTCTTACCACATCGAACACAAATTCCTGAAGGGACAACATGTTTCTTGAAAAGATTATAGGACGTTATAGGACGTGGGCAGGATTTCGAGGCTTGCCTTCCACCCAAAAATCTTCAGTTTATTAGGGACTTTTAGCTTCCACAAACACTTCCAATACCTCTCGACCTGAGCCATAGATGAGCCACCCATTCCCTCGCCTAAATTAGGTTCAACCTGATTCAAAGCAACATAATAACCAGACTTCACAGAGTACTTGCCAGTTTTCATGTAATACCAAAACTTTCCATCCATGAATCGCAGAGTCATACTCAGAGGGATGCTGCAGATCGCCCTGACATTTTCAGGGCAGAAAACAAGCTGTAACAAATCCATATTCCATCTCCCATCAGGATCTATAAGGTCTGAGACTCTAGCTTCCAAAGGCAGTCCCATATTGAGAATGGGCTGAAAAGTACTTGGCTAAGGTAGCCACTTGTCGCCCAATACGTTAATTGAGTCCCCTGTTCCAACCCGCTTGACCAGTCCATCATGAATCACTTCCTGGCCCCAAGTAATGGCCCGCCACACCAAGGAAGGGGAGGAGCCCAATTTTGCAGTCATGAAATCCCCATTTGGAAAGTACCGTGCCCAAAGAATCCGTGAGACCAGTGAGTTAGGTTGCTCAAGAATTCTCCAAGCTTGTTTCGCAAGCATGGCTTTGTTAAAAGTTTCAAAATTTTGGAAACCCAGGGCGCTGTTGGTAGATTTAAAGAGCAAGAAATATGCAATTCAATTCTAACAGTTATAAAATCCTTGCAAGTGCACAAATCGATAAGTATAGTATAGTAGCAAAGCAAGAGTTGATCCCTCGAGGACTTGTATCAACGTTATGATCAATTTAGTTCAGATTTGTTAACTTAAATAAAAACACACTCACACACACAGGGGGGGGGGTGTTTATGATGTGATAACTGAAATTTAAAGACAAGTAAATCAAAGTGCAGAAAATAACAATGCAAGAATGAAAAGTTGTTAATTAAGGCGAATTAAGGCTTACTATCCACTCTAACCAATTATAGCTCTTAACCAAATTTCCTTGACCTAATTACTATGCATTTTCTGAATTAGGTGCCCGTGCCTAGGACCTGGCGTTGGTTCACTACACACATCTTATTCCCTCTTACTTAGGATGTTCTAAACAGGGCATATGCCTAGAACGTCTATCACCTACCTTTTAAGATGATGCATGAAGTTTAAAGAGAATTTAATGACACCACATTAGCCTAGCAAAGTGGCATGCAATCCTAGGTCGTCATGAGTTAAGATTACAAGTACGAATACTTTCGATGCTCCAAATCACAAGATGATATGACGGTCACTCAAGCAATTACATCTATAATTATATGCAAACAAGGTAGCTAATCTTATAGGCATAAATTAAGTTCATTAAGCATAGTAATCCAACTTATTCAGCATGCATAGCAATCATAATCAAGAGCCAGAAATCCAATTAACAAACTAACATGGCTAGGGCTTCAAGCAGCCCTAATCCTAATGACTACTCACACATAACTGAAATAAACACAAGTATAATTGAATCCATAAGTAAATTGCAATAATGAAAATAAGGGTACAGAAGAGATTGTTAAGAACAGATGCAGCAGAAGACACGGCAGGGCCTTCTTCTCCAAGCTCCACGTCCAATAATCTATGTGAAAGATTATCTCCCAAAATATGGTCCCTAATTCTCTAGAAAACCAAAACGGAACTCTGTGGCTCAGGTCTCTGTTTTCCCAGAAACAAAAACGCCCCCAATCCTCTATCTGATTCTCCTTTTTATAGACAAGGGAAAACCTTGTTCTATAAGGATTGGTATAACCTTGTTCTATACAGATTGGTATAACCTTGTTCTATATAGATTGGTATAACCTTGTTGTATACGGATTGGTAAAACCATGTCCTATAGGAATAGGGAAAGTTATTTTACTTTTAATTAATTACAAAGTCTTTTAAAATCTATTCGAACCAATCAGAGCACGGCCGGGAGTGTGAATGCAGGCTGGCAAGTGGGAACGCAAGCTGGCCAAACTTGGATTTTTGACTGTCTTCGTAATCAGGATCTGGGACCGCGCTTTTGAAGTACGTTAGGAGTATAATAGAAGCGCATCGTCGTTCAGGCTTGGCGCAAATGTTGTCAGGCTTAGCGCAGAGGGAGAACCTCTGATCCACCGCTGGCGGAACAGGGACCCCGGGCTTAGGCGCACATCTGGGCTCGGATGGGAGTTCTTGGGACATGTCCTCGACCTGCCTCGGCGCGACCTTGGGACTTCTAGGACCTGACCCTGATGTCATGAAACACAAGTTCGGGACCCGGAGGGCCTGATATGAGGTACTTGGCCAGTGGCCCAAAATAGGCGCACTGGCGCACTCAGGACCCCGTTGAGGACCTGATATTGAAATGAGGACATCTCTTTCATCTGGACTCCGATTTGAGTCATTCTTTTTGCGTTCTTTCCAGATTTTACCTATCTTTCTAACTCTGCACAAGTCTCACAAGATTGATCATTTTCTACTATTGATGGCACGAAATCATTCAAAAGACATGTAAGAGAGGCATATAAAGACCTCAAAATGATGCATAAATAACGACTGATCAAATACCCCCAAACCTATCTTTTGCTAGTCCCTGAGCAAAACAAACGCTAACAAAATGAAAAGAATCGATTTTAGTTAAGATAGAACATTTAAACCCCTAGGTTCACCTAGTAGGAGGAGTTTTGTCTCCTGAGGGTTATAACAGCACGATACCCACAATCGTTTTACTTAAACAAAAAGATGTTAGATATAGTACTCTTAACAAGCTAATAAGAATCAAAGTAAGTAGACATGCTTTGCAGAACTAAAAGGAATGCCATAGCCGTGAGTGTCATGTGAAGGTGTACGTGTATAAATGCCAATATTTTCAGGTGATCAAGTTTGAAAACAACTTCATCTAAGTGCCCTAGAAAGATTTCGCCTCGACTCTAATCCTCACTAGGCAACTCTCAATTCACACAAGAATCCTAGGCTTACACTCTTTTCAAGCATATGTGATGAGTTTATGTTATGAAATTCAAATTTAATCACGTATGAGTAACAATGAAGAATAGCACTTTATGGAAATAAAGATCTCATGAAAGGAATTGAACTTTAAGAACATAGATACGTACCTTAATCCTCTGCATGATTGTCCATAAGATCAGTTAGGTCTTCCTTTTTAGGTTGTATTGGGGCTAAGCTTTGGGGTTTAGCAAGGAAGGATGGGATTCAAAGAACCTGAGTTGTGCCAAGGCATGAGAAGTCATGAATTGAACTTGGAATTTCTGAACTGAATCCTTTCTTAAGGCCCACGACATTGTGCTTTCCTGATGACTTATTTTGTGGCTCTTGTGGCTTATTTTGAGGCTCTTGGCTCACTTGGCTCAATTCACTTTGTTTTTCACTTATTTTTTTCCTTCTTTTTCTCAACGTTTCTTTCTTTCTTTCTTTTGATTTGAACGTTTTTTTTTTCTGTTCGTCTTTGAATTGAATTGAACCAAGATAATGCAATGATTTCCTCAAATTTTCATGCAGCTTGCAACTTGTAACACTTTCTTTACTTTTGAACCTTGAATTGACGCCAAAGTCCTTTGAATTGGGCAGCATCTTCTTTCACCTCTCATTCTCACCATGAATCTCATTTGTGGCAACCTTAGCACAAACTGAGGTTATAGGGTATGGCTGTGATGAATGGCTAAGTATTTTGGGTTAGGTTATACTTTGGTTGATGAAAGAAAAGGTTGAGTGTTTGGCTTCAAAATTGGCTTAGGGAGCATGCAATAGGGTAGGATCAAGCCTTTAGAGGTTAAAGCATACATAGCCTACATCACTTCTTATGGCAAACCACACATTAAATCAAGAGTATCTAAATGATTTTAGTTCTTTAAAATTCAATGCAAATATGATGTAATGAGATCAACAATTAAGAACAAAAGTGATGAGTATTTAAGAGTAGAAACAAGTATATCCCTCAGAAAGAATGGCAATTAGGCTCAAAGATCTCACAGGGTAGTCTCCACTAATTTTCTAAGGTTCACTCAAATTCAGTTATTTCGTTCACTTAATCACTTAAAACATGGCATTATGAAGTGCAAATTATGAACTACTTGACCATGGCATGACTCTTAGTAAAGCAAAGATAGTTAACTTAGCATATACATTCCTATTAACAAGTTATCATACTAATCACAAGCAGAAATTTAAATGTCCTGGCCGTGTATCACCCCCAAACCTACTTGTTTCTATATGCAAAATTTTAAATCCACACCCCCAAACCTAAACTGAACATTGTCCTCAATGTGATAAGCAGTAAGCATGACAACAGTAGAAAGGTTTGAGAGATATAACGGGCAGAAACAGAAAAGGAAGTGAGAAATACAAACCAGGGCTAGGCAGCCTCCTAGGAGCGCTTTATTTAATGTCTAGGCAAGACGAGGCTGGCATGCTAGGAGCTGGGCGCATGCGGAGTTGCAGGGTTGACTGCGCTTGGAGTAGAAAGGTCCTTGAAGTAGTGTTTGAGGCGGTGGCCATTTACCTTGAACGGATCCTGCCGTTCCGGGTGCTGGATTTCAACTCCACCATGAGGAAAAACGTTAGTAATAATAAATGGTCCAGTCCATCTTGAACGCAACTTACCTGGCATTAGTTTGAGCCGGGAGTCAAAGAGGAGGACTTCCTGTCCGATGTGAAAGTCCTTGGGCTGAATGCGCTTATCGTGGAAAGCTTTGGTCTCTTCCTTGTAGATACGAGCACTGTCAAAGGCCTCGTTTCGCAACTCCTCTAATTCACTTAGCTGAAGCTTCCTATGTATTCCAGCATCATCGAAGTTCAGGTTCATCTGCTTAATAGCCCAGAATGCTTTATGCTCCAATTCCACTGGTAGGTGGCAGCCTTTTCCAAAAACAAGCCGGAAGGGAGACATGCCAATCGGGGTCTTGTATGCGGTCCGATAGGCCCACAACGCATCATTCAATTTGCTGGACCAACCTTTGCGGTTAGGATTTACCGTTTTTTCCAATATGGCCTTTACTTCCCGATTGGACACTTCCGCTTGGCCACTCGTTTGAGGGTGATACGGTGTTGAGACCTTGTGGGTGACGCCATACTTCTTCATTAGGGCTACAAACTAATGATTGCAGAAGTGTGCCCCCCCATCACTGATGATTGCCCTAGGTGCGCCGAATCTGGCTAAGATATGACTCTGTAAAAAACGCACCACTACTTTGGCGTCGTTAGTTTTGGTGGGAATTGCTTCCACCCATTTGGAGACATAATCAACTGCAAGCAGAATATAAAGATTGCCAAAGGAATTCGGAAAAGGCCCCATAAAATCAATGCCCCATACGTCGAAGATTTCGACCACAAGAATAGGGTGTAATGGCATTTGATTTCGAGGGCCGATGTTACCTAGGCGTTGGCAGCGGTCACAGGTGAGTACAAATTTGTGTGCATCCTTGAAAAGTGTGGGCCAGTAGAGTCCACTTTGGAGTACCTTGAGGGCTGTCTTCTTAGCTCCAAAATGGCCCCCACATGCCAAACTATGGCAAAAAGTCAAGACGGATTTCATCTCATCTTCTGGGATGCAGCGCCGAATGATTTGGTCTGGACAATGCTTCCATAGGTACGGCTCATCCCATATGAAGTACTTAGCTTGTTTAGCCAGCTTGTCCTTTTGGTACCTGTTTAAAGATGAAGGAATTTGCTTAGTGACAAGGTAATTAATGAGATCGGCATACCATGGATCAATAGCTTGGATTGCGAAGAGCTGTTCGTCAGGAAAGGTCTCGAGGAGGGGCAACTGATCGGCCTCTTCATTGGAACTGTGAAGCAATCGGCTCATATGGTCAGCGACCACGTTTTCGCTGCCCTTCTTGTCTCTGATTTCAAGGTCGAATTCTTGGAGCAGTAGCATCTAACGTAGCAACCTTGGCTTGGCGTCCTTTTTAGTGAGCAGATACTTCAAGGCAGCATGATCCGTGTATACTATGACCTTGGTTTGAATTAGATATGAACGAAACTTCTCCAGGGCAAAGATAACAGCAAGGAGCTCCTTCTCGGTGGTGGAGTAGTTCAACTGGGCATCATTCAGGGTTCGACTTGCGTAGTAAATGACATGAGGGAGCTTGTCAACACGCTGTCCCAAAACCGCTCCTATGGCGAAGTCTGAGGCATCACACATTAGTTTGAATGGTAAGTCCCAATTCGGTGGTATGATGATGGACGATGCCGTGAGCTTTGCCTTGAGTGTGTTGAATGCCTCACGGCATCCCTTAGTGAACTCAAATGTGGCATCCTTGGCTAGAAGATCACACAAAGGTCTTGTGATTTTCGAGAAATCTTTGATGAATCTGCGGTAAAAGCCAGCATGCCCTAAGAACGATCGAACCTTTTTGACTGTAGTGGGGTACGGCAGCCTCTCTACTATGTCTAATTTTGCTTTGTCCACTTCAATGCCTCGACTAGAGATCACATGACCCAAGACAATTCCATGTTGTACCATGAAATGGCACTTTTCCCAGTTCAGCACTAAGTTGCTTTCTCTGCACCGTTCTAGTACTCGGGTTAGGTTAACTAAGCACAGTTCGAATGAATGTCCAAACACTGAGAAGTCGTCCATCCAATTGCCGTTTGATTGACCTTAAGGACGTGAACCAATGCCTTTTCCTCTTTCGTACTTAGGGTAGATGCAATGATGACTGGAAGGGTTTGATTGTCGCCCAAATATGCATACTTTAAGTGCTCGGGCAACGGCTTCAGCTCGAGTTCAGGAGCCTTTATGATGGACGGTAGGGTTTTCTGACTTGTGAATGGTAACGCTTCGAAGGGAGGCCTGTGCAATGGGAGGGCTGGCATGATGTCAAGGGCTCGCACCTCTTCGATCACGCTATCTGTAAGTGAATCCACAGTGTGTGGGTTACTAGTAACGGCCTTCTCAAGGTCATCCGTCATGCAAGACTGAGCAATTGTCTCCCGTAGCAGTAAGTCCATTGTGTTTAACAGAAAATCTACAATAGGCTCGGCAGGGTATTGGATGGTGTCATGGATGGAGAATGTCCGAAGCTGGTCCAGGACCTTGATGGAGACCTGGCCCTTTCTGACGTCGATGAGGCACTCGGCTGTGGCTAGTAAGGGCCTTCCGAAGATGAGGGGAGGTTCCTCACTTTTGTCAATTCTGTCCATTCTTAGTACATAGAAGTCTGCAGGGATGCATGTATCTTCGATTTGTACCAGTACGTCCTCAAGAACCCCCATTAGGTTGGTTACAGAAGCGTTAGCCTACCTGACACATAGGTGCGTGGGCTTGAGTGCTCCTAGGTTGAGTGACCTGTAAATGTGGAATGGCATGATGTTCACTGATCTCCCGTGTCGCAAAGGCAATGTTCGAATCTTTATGACTGAATGACACATGGAAGGGATGGCGGCCCAGGATCATTGGCCTTAAGGGGCATGCGCAAAAGGGCAGCCGAGCAGGCCATAAGGATATCAATGGTGTCCGTGGAGCTAAAACCACGCTTTCCTGCAACTAAGTCCTTGATCAGCTTTGCAAAGATAGGCATGTGCTTGACAATTTTATGGAAAGGCAGTGTGATCTGAAGCTTCTGCAACATGCTGATGATCTCTTCCTCAAAGTCCTCCCTTTGCTTATTCCTGTTTTGGAACCTGCGAGGAAATGGATAATCAACATTATTAGCTAACTCAAAAGTGACTTTTTTAGAATTGGAATTCTGAGGTTTAGAGTTAGAAGTATTCGAGTGCTGCGACTTGGGCTTAGGAGCAGGTTGCATGCCAGCCGTGGCCGAAGTAGGCGCAGTGTCAGGTCCTCCTTGCGGTAGGGCACTTGGTGACTCATTGGACTGGTTCTGCGCCAGAGGTGTTGGCCGTGGCATGTTTTGCGGCGCGCCCTGGTCGGTGATCCTTGGCAGAGTAGGTTGAGGCTCGGTTTCAGGTCCTGCGAGGGTGGTATATGTGGGGTCTTGAAGTGGTGTTTCCTTCTCCAGCGTGATGGCATTAGCCGTAGGATTGTGAAATCCTTTCGGATTTACCAGGACTTGACTCGGTAGCTTGCCCTGCTCCCGCTGATTTAGTTGGTTCGCCAACTGTCCCATTTGACGCTCCAAGTTTGCAATTGCATTTTTGAAGTCTCCCGTCTGACTCTGGCTATTGTGCATGAATTTTATGAGTTGAGCCTGCTGTTGAGTCAGGATATGGATGGAGTCCTCAACAGACTTGCTTCCGCCATTCTGGTTTGAGGAAGGATCGTGGTAGTTCCCCTGAGGGCCTGCGGCTTGCTGCTCAAATCCAGGTGGTGGCAAGGGATTCGCGGTTGCTTGATTGTTGCTCCAACGGAAATTAGGATGATTTCTCCACCCCGGATTGTAAGTGTTGGAATATGGGTCATTCCGGGGTCGAGAATTGCTATTGAACCCTCCAGCAAAGTTGGCCTCTTCCACAACCGGGCAGTCCTGGGATGTGTGGCCCTGAATTGAACATACCTCGCAGATGTGAACTCCTTTGGCTTTCTCGCTACACAATTGTTTCACCATTGCCGTGAGCTGAGCAATGGCGTCATCTTTGTATTTGGCGGATGCATCACCCGTAGCTCTAGAGGAGGGACCCCTGTAGCTGAACTATTTTTCCCTTTGCGCAATGTTCTCAAAGGCGGTCCTTGCTTCCTCGGGTGTGCCTTCTAGAATCCCTTGGGATTGAGAATCCACCATTGTCCGATCGCTAGTTTTCAAGCCTCCATAGAAGTATAGCATAAGATGATGGGCATCAATATGGTGGTGGGGGCACGCCCGTAACATCTGATTGAACCGCTCCCAAAACTCATAGAAAGACTCCTCTATGTCTTGCCGTGGGTTCATGATCTTGGACTTTAACTCATTTGTCTTTTCCACGGGAAAGTACTGTGTTAAGAATTTGGACGTCAAGTCCCTCCAAGAGTGAATGGAAGTTGACGCCAATGAATGAAACCATGTCTTGGCGCGATCCTTGAGACTGAAGTGAAAGAGCCGCAGGCGGATTTCAGATTCTGTCATACCATTGATGTGCAGTGTTGAACAAACCTCAACAAATTCCTTGATATGAATGTGCGGGTCCTCGCCAGTAAGGCCGTGGAATGTAGGCAGCATGTGAATTGTCCCCGACTTTAATTCGAAGTTTGCCACTGTTGACTCGGGAAAAACAATTGGAAATTGATCCTCCGAGACATAGGGCATGGCAAAATCCTTAAGGCGCCATGGGGCTTGCGGTACTAGGCCACGTTCCAAGCCCTGCTCTTCTCTGTGCTCCGCCATCCTCCTTGGGCTTGGTGGCGGGGAGCCGTGGACTGAAGATGCTTGCGATGATGGTCCACTTGATGACCCTTGCACTGAACCTTGGAATGACGTACACGGGTACCTAACAAAAAGAAAAAAAAACTAAGTTACAAATCTAAACTTAAATGGCACCGTTGAGGGACAAGTCCCCGGCAACGGCGCCAAAAACTTGTTGGTAGATTTAAAGAGCAAGAAATATGCAATTCAATTCTAACAGTTATAAAATCCTTGCAAGTGCACAAATCGATAAGTATAGTATAGTAGCACAGCAAGAGTCGATCCCTCGAGGACTTGTATCAACGTTATGATCAATTTAGTTCAGATTTGTTAACTTAAATAAAAACACACTCACACACACAGGGGGGGGGGGGTGGTTTATGATGTGATAACTGAAATTTAAAGACAAGTAAATCAAAGTGCAGAAAATAACAATGCAAGAATGAAAAGTTGTTAACTAAGGCGAATTAAGGCTTACTATCCACTCTAACCAATTATAGCTCTTAACCAAATTTCCTTGACCTAATTACAATGCATTTTTTGAATTAGGTTCCCGTGCCTAGGACTTGGCGTTGGTTCACTAGACACATCTTATTCCCTCTTACTTAGGATGTTCTAAACAGGGCATATGCCTAGAACGTCTATCACCTACCTTTTAAGATGATGCATGAAGTTTAAAGAGAATTTAATGACACCACATTAGCCTAGCAAAGTGGCATGCAATCCTAGGTCGTCATGAGTTAAGATTACAAGTACGAATACTTTCGATGCTCCAAATCACAAGATGATATGACGGTCACTCAAGCAATTACATCTATAATTATATGCAAACAAGGTAGCTAATCTTATAGGCATAAATTAAGTTCATTAAGCATAGTAATCCAACTTATTCAGCATGCATATCAATCATAATCAAGAGCCAGAAATCCAATTAACAAGCTAACATGGCTAGGGCTTCAAGCAGCCCTAATCCTAATGACTACTCACACATAACTGAAATAAACACAAGTATAATTGAATCCATAAGTAAATTGCAATAATGAAAATAAGGGTACATAAGAGATTGTTAAGAACAGATGCAACAGAAGACACGGCAGGGCCTTCTTCTCCAAGCTCCACGTCCAATAATCTATGTGAAAGATTATCTCCCAAAATATGGTCCCTAATTCTCTAGAAAACCAAAACGGAACTCTGTGGCTCAGGTCTCTGTTTTCCCAGAAACAAAAACGCCCCCAATCCTCTATCTGATTCTCCTTTTTATAGACAAGGGAAAACCTTGTTCTATAAGGATTGGTATAACCTTGTTCTATACAGATTGGTATAAACTTGTTCTATACAGATTGGTATAACCTTGTTGTATACAGATTGGTAAAACCATGTCCTATAGGATTAGGGAAAGTTATTTTACTTTTAATTAATTACAAAGTCTTTTAAAATCTATTCGAACCAATCAGAGCACGGCCGAGAGTGTGAATGCAGGCTGGCAAGTGGGAACGCAAGCTGGCCAAACTTGGATTTTTGACTGTCTTCGTAATCAGGATCTGGGACTGCGCTTTTGAAGTACGTTAGGAGTATAATAGAAGCGCATCGTCATTCAGGCTTGGCGCAAATGTTGTCAGGCTTAGCGCAGAGGGAGAACCTCTGATCCACCGCTGGCGGAACAGGGACCCCGGGCTTAGGCGCACATCTGGGCTCGGATGGGAGTTCTTGGGCCATGTCCTCGACCTGCCTCGGCGCGACCTTGGCACTTCTAGGACCTGACCCTGATGTCATTAAACACAAGTTCGGGACCCGGAGGGCCTGATATGAGGTACTTGGCCAGTGGCCCAAAATAGGCGCACTGGCGCACTAGCGCACTCAGGACCCCGTTGAGGACCTGATATTGAAATGAGGACATCTCTTTCATCTGGACTTCGATTTGAGTCATTCTTTTTGCGTTCTTTCCAGATTTTACCTATCTTTCTAACTCTGCGCAAGTCTCACAAGATTGATCATTTTCTACTATTGATGGCATGAAATCATTCAAAAGACATGTAAGAGAGGCATATAAAGACCTCAAAATGATGCATAAATAACGACTGATCAGGCGCCCCTGGCTTTTGGGCTACAAAGCTTCCTCCAGTTCACCCAATGAATGCTCCTCTTCCCTGACTTTCCCCACCAAAACTGAGCAACTTCAGCAGAGAGCTCTTGACACAAAGACCGTGGTAACTGAAATACACTCATGGAATAGACTGGCAAAGCCTGAGCGACAGCTTTCACAAGAACCTCTTTTCCTGCAGTAGATAAGAGCTTAGCATTCTAGCAGTTCAATCTCCCCCGGAGGGCATCCCTGGCTTTTTCAAACATTCGATGCTTGTTCCGCTGTGAGATTGTTGGGACCCCCAAATAGCTTTCATGGAACTCAACAATTTGGATACCAAGCATGCTGGAGATCAATCTGACCATGATAGGATCAGTGTGAGGGCTAAAGTAAACCGTTGACTTTTCAAAGTTGATTAGTTGACCCGAGGCCTTCTCATACTCCTTTAACACAGCCACCAGCTATTGACATTCTTGAAGATGTGCATTGTAGAAGAGAAGGCTATCGTCTGCAAAAAACAAATGAGAAATACAAGGGGCCCCCGAGCCCACCGAGACTCCATGAATAATTTTCCGGCACTGTGCCTGTGACATTAGAGCAGAAAAGCCTTCAGCAAAGAAAAAGGTAAGGTGAAAGAGGGTCTCCCTGCCTTAATCCTCGAGTGGGATTGATGACACCTGATGCCTGTCCACGGACCTGTATGGAGTAACTAACTGAAGTCACACATTCCATAATTAATAGAATAAACCAATCAACAAACCCCAATTTTCACAGCATTCCTTCCAAATAGTCCCACTTCACCCTACCATAAGCTTTTGACATGTCAAGCTTGAGAACCATCTTTTTCAAATTACTATTCCCCCTCCTTTGGATGGCATGAATGCACTCAAACGCTGCAATAATATTATCAGTGATGAGCTGGGAGGAGGCAAAGGCACTTTGGTATTCAGAGATAATCGAGTTCATTATTGGCTTTATACGGTTCACAATGGCTCTGGAAATAATCTTGTCAATTACCCGGCACAGAGCAATAGGTCGGAATTCTGATACTTTTGTTGGATTCTCAACTTTCGGAATGAGGGAAATAAGCGTATAATTCACAGATCGGGCACTCGCACCATTATTCAGGACATCTAAACAAAATGAGGTCACATCATCACCTACTACATCCCAATACTTTTGATAAAATAACGCTGGCATCCCGTCGACCTTCGAAGCCTTTGTTGGGAACATTTGGAAAAGAGCCTTCTCTACATCCTCTCAGCCAAAAGGTTGGCTCAAAACACCATTTTGGGTTGGTGTCACAATCGATCTAGTGGCCTCCAGAACTGCGCCAATATATCTGCCACCTGTATTGCAAAAGAGTTGTTTGAAATACTGAATAAAAACCTAGCTTACCCCTTCAACAGATGTTTGCCAAGAGCTAGAGGAGTCATACACCCCCCGAATTGAGTTTCTCCGACCTCTTTCCTTCGCGAACTGGTGGAAAAACTTTGTATTACGGTCCCCATCCCGAAGCCATGTAATTCGCGATCGCTGCCTCCAAAGTAATTCTTCTTTTTCCCTTAGTGAGTCAAGCTCAATATCTAGTTGTCGCTGCATGTTTAAGTCACGGTCAAAAGGAAGACCATCATTCAGGCCATTCAGTTGGGCTTGGAGCTTTTTAATTCGATTAGAAACATTGCCAAAAGTGTCTCGGCCCCATTGCATAAGGTGCTGCTTAACTTCTTCCAACTTACCCTCAACCATACTCTAAGTTTTCTCCGAAGCAGGCATGAACTAGGCCCTCATTCTAATATCGGGTCCTGAACTAGGCCCTGATTGCGCCAACACGCCCTATTTTAGGCGGAGACCAAGTAACTCAGATCAGGCCATCCGGGTCCCAATGTGGTGTCTCATGACACCAAGTTCACCTCTTAGAAGTGCCAAGGTCGGAGCCAAGACATGTCTCAAGAACTTCCCAATCGAGTCCAAGAATGGAGTCCCTGATCGTGTCACAGACACGCCCAAGACACCAAGTACATGTTCCAGAGGTTCCAAGTCCCAGTCGAGGTTCCAGCCAAGGCGTGCCTTGGCCACACCTAAATGAGCCCAATCTTGTGTTCAAGACAAGGCGCGACTGCGCCAAAGACAAGTCCCTGACTTGACCCGGTGAGTTCAAATGAGGCCATTTTCCATCCTTTAGCCATTTGATCAAGAGACGACGTGTTTTTAGAGTCTTTGGCATGTGTAGAAGTTATTCAAGTGTTAAGGCACGCTTTGGCACAACAAAGACATACCAAGGGCCAAGTTCTAAGTTTCCAACGTCTGACCGTAGGAAGACCGCAAGAAGACTGTGGGGAGACCGCGGGATGCCCGCGACCAGCTTGTGTTCCCGCTTGCCAGCTTGCATTCACACTCCCAACCGTGTTCTGATTGGTTATGATAGATTTTAGGGACTTTGTAATTACTTAGAAGTACAATAACTGTTCGAGAACACTCTTTGGGTTTAATCTTTCATTCTCATATTCAATGCAATTCAGTTTATGTTTTTCATTATGCGTAGTGAGTAGTTTACTTTAGGTTAGGGCTGATCTTGAAGCCCTAACCATGGCAACTTCTTAATTTGGTTTTGGCGCTTAGTTTGATTGTTGTGTTTATCTTGGTAGACTGATTCACTGCTTTTATTGAGACTATTTTGTGTTCTTAAAACTGGCCATTTTGTGTTCTTTTTGTACTTAATGCTTTATGTTGTCTTTTAATAGATTAATAGATTTATGATATAATTGACTAGAAGTTTAGAGCGCTTCAAAGACCTAAACATACAAAGTAAGAAGGAATGAATGTGTGAGAGTAGGCTTAACAGGGGTCTTGCATGGGTACTAAACCAAGAAGTAAACATGATAATTGAACCTTGCAAACCAAGTAAGAAAACGTTGGTTAGGTGTGGATAGGGAATGCCTTAACTTGCCCTTTAATTTGATTACAATCTTTATTATTTACTGTTTTCTTGCATTATAAGTTCTTCACATTTTCAACATCTTTCAACTTAAAAACCCCTTTTGTCCGTGTATTTTCATTTAGAGTGTTAGTTGTCTTTGTTTAGTTTAGTGTCAAAGAATATCTAATTAGTGTGTCTTTTATTTTTTGTTTTAAAGAGTCGAAGTATCTTAATCTGTGATAACTTGAGCGTCAAGAAACCTAATCAATTGGAACTTCATCGTTGAGTCAAGTCTTCGTGGGATCGACCCTTGCTTGTACTGCTATTTTATCGTTTGACTAGTGCACTTGCTAGGTTATAATTGTTAAGATTTGTATCACATTTATTGTTGTACTTTTCTTCCAACAAGTTTTTGGCGCTGTTGTCGGGGACTTGTCCCTCAATGGTGTCCTTTGCTTTAGGTTACTAACTCAAGTTTGTCACTTTGTGAAATAATTATGGACGAATTTTACATGGATAAGAGAACATGGAACGAGCCATACCTTTACGCATACAATCAAGGATGAAGCAATCATCCCAATTACACATGGAACAACACAAACAATTCCTAACCCTTTTCCATCTCCTGGACTCCATTATCAAGATAGCTCAGTCCATTCATATCAACATGCTCCACCAACAAATCCCGCCGTGGAAGGAAGGTCCTTGGAAGACATGACGGCTGATATGATTCAGAAAACCAGAACATTCTAGCAAAATCTGATTCAGTGCACCACGACCTAACAACAAAAACCAGATCATGCCATTGCTGCTCTCTAGGACCAAATGGGACATTTTGTCGTCCAAATGAGCCGAATTGTAGATATGGCACTTTCCCCATCAAGTGAAGTTATGATTGATGACGATGATGAGGATATCATAAGGCCAGAACCTCAACAATCTGCCATGGAGACCGTGGCTCCCACCCAATGCCATGATGTAGCATTTCCTCCAAAATCTGCTCAGATTAAGTTGGAAATCGAAATGGAAGAAGAATGGGAGGAGGAGAATTGGAAGGATGAAGGGGAAGAGGACATCTGGGCGGATGTTGAAGAGCAAGGAACATGTACAATCCATGATACCATGACGCAACCAAACTCCTCTTCTACTGATTTGTATTTTGATGCGAATCCCGCGGGAAGACCGCAGGCCAGCCAGGATGCCTCAAGTGCTGGTGAGTTGGTACTTCAAAGACCCACTAGAAGGGGAACTCCCTAAACCATCTCAATGGGCTGCAATTGAGAACAAATCGGCCTTGGAAGAGGTTGCAGGCCCAAATCCTGAGTTTTTACCCCGCGTTGTGCTTGAGCCCGCAGCACTGCCCACGCCCTTGTCCCATGATCTGCCCCATAACATGCCTAAGTTTCTGCACCAAACTCAGCCTTATGCTGCACTTGATTTGCTGCCTAGATCACTGCCTCAGGTCGTGCCTGACTCACATGCCAAAGCCGTGCCCCGCTTGCTGCCCCAACCCGTGGCTTAGCAAAGGGACAAGTACAAGGGCATGGTTTTGGAACACAATGAGCCTTCTAAACTCAAATCCGAAACACTAAAATCTAATTCTTATGTTATGAATTTGGCTTTGAATTCCGATTTAGTTACTAATGATGCTCTACCTTTCCCTCGCAGGTTCAACAAAAGTAAGGTGATTGAAGCCCTCAACTTGGTGCCCCTCTTCAAGTTCAAAAGGAAAGGACCAAGGACATCGCTACTAAATTCTGGGATTCACATGGCACAACCTAATGCGTATCACCCTAAGCATTTTCGAAGGAGGATATTTGAGAATGGACAAAAGTCACTTTCATTCAAATCTCTTCTCAATCTCTATCTATATAAGCTACGTTCTCAACAGTTTATTTCTTTTTGTATTCCTAATGCTTTTCCCCATGATGCACCTACAACTATGCACCGAGAGGCTCATTATATGTTCCAGGAAGTGGACAAGGCACTCCTTTCCATGCTTACATTAGTTTGACTTGCAAGGTACGTCTTGCCTAGACGTTAAATCCAGCGCTCCTAGGAGGTAGCCTAGCCCTGGTTTGTGATTCTTCCCTTCTCTTTATGTTTTCCGTTTTGCATGCCTGTAAGTCTTTACTTATTTTGATCTTCGTGTTTTCACTAGTTAATATTGAGTTTGGGGGTGTGGATCAAAATTTAAATTTTGCAACATTTAGGTTTGGGGGTACACCACTAGGTACGTAAATACTTTACTTGTTAATAAGCTACATTGTTAAATTAATCATTAGTGTCTTACTAGAGCCATGACATGCTTATGTTTGTGCCATATCTTTTCACTTAATGCCTAACTTCAAGAAATTGAGCTAGAAGATGACTTTGTTTAAGTGAACTTTAGAAAATTAGTGGAGATTACCCCATGTGAGATTTTGAACCTAATGCCTTTCTTTTTGAGAGATTTACTTTGTTCTACTCTTAAACACTATTAAATTATTTCTATATTGATTGATCTCATTATTATTACTTTGCATTGAATTTTAAAGAACTAACATCTTATGTAGAGGCTCTTGATTCTCAGTTGGGTGTACCATAAGAAGTGATGTGGGATATGCATGTTTCAGCCTCTAAAAGCCATATTTTTCAAGTTTGTAAGCTCCCTAACCCACTTTGAAGCCAAACACTCAGACCTTTCTTTCATCACCCGAATCATAACCTAAGCCTTAGATAGGAGCCCTAAATCTTGGCCATACCCTATAGTCTAGGTTGTGAGAAGGCAACATTAAATGGAGTTCATGACATGGAAAGGAAAGACAAGTTCAAGTGTTCAAAATCAAAGTCAAGTTGTGGAGCTCATCATGGCCATATCACGACCAAAAGAGGCCAAAATGTGAAGTTGATATAAGGGGAATGTCTTAGACATCCCAAGTGACCCAAGTCATATCTTGGACATAAACCAAAACAATGTAACCCATTGCATGATCTTGGCTTAGTTTGGGAAAAAAAGAGAGAAAAAGAATGTATGAAAAAAAAAGTGACAAGAAGAAAGAAGAAAGAAAACAATGAGCTAAGCTAAGTGAGCCAATGCGAATAGAAGTCACAAATCACCATCCAAGGAAATCATGTCTCAACTTGAGGAATTCAGTAGAGCAAAATGCAAATCTTGCCGTGGGCCAAGAAGAATATCAAGTTTCCAAGTCATGCTACTTCATGCCTTGTCAGAACCTAGGATTTTGAATTCCTATTCCCGTCTTCTAAACCCGTGAGCGTAGCCCCATTACAATCCTTGAATGAATACCTAACTGATCTTATGGGAAGTCTTGCTTGGAGTTAAGGTATGTCTTTATGTTCTTAAAGTTCAATTCCTTCATGATATTTGTGTTCAAAAATTGCCTTTCTTTCATGCTATTTCTTATGTGATTATATTTGATCCCTCTACATAAACTCATCACATATGCTTGCAATGAGTGAAAACCTTAGGATTCATGAGAGAAATTGAGAGTTGCCTAGTGAGGTTAGAGTCAAGGCGAAATCTTTCTAAGTCATTTGAACTTTGTCGTTTAAGCTTGAAATCTTGAAGTAAAGGGCATTCACACTTAACACATGGCGCTTACTTGAAATTGAAATATCTTTGGTTTGGCATGACATGATCTACTTGATGTGTTCCTTATTAACCTGTGGTGTATTCTGTTTAGTATTTTGCTTGTGTTTTAGTTGTTCAAGTAAAAGGAGACAAAACTCCTCCTACTAGGTGAACCTAGGGGTGTAAATGTTCTAACCTTAATTAAGATTGAGTCTTTTAGTTTTACATTAGTTTTTATTCTTTGTTTTACTCGAGGACTAGCAAAAGCTAGGTTTGTGGGTATTTTTTAGGTCATAATTCCCAGATGTATTTCATGTCATATTTAGTCCCTTTAACTGTCTTTTGTTAGAAATTTGGCAATCCATAGTAGAAAGTGATGCTTTTGTGAGACAAGTCTAGGTTTTAGAAAGATAATGAAATTTTAATAATGCTGGAAAAAGAATGACTCAAATCGGAGTTCAAATGAAGGAGATGTCCTGATTCTAATATCGGGTCCTAAACTAGGTTCAGAGTGCGCCAGTGCTCCCTATTTTAGGCGGAGACCATGTACCTTAGATCAGGGCATCCGGGTCCCTAAGTGGTGTCTAATGACACCAAGTTAATGTCCTAGAAGTGCCAAGGTCTGAGCCAAGACATGTCTAGGACATGTCTCAAGACTTCCCAGTCGAGTCCAAGAATGAGATCCTTGATCGTGTCCCCGACACGCCCAAGACACCAAGTACAAGTTCCAGAGGTGCCAAGTCCCAGTTGAGGTTCCAGCCATGGCGTGCCTTCGCCACACCTAAATGAGCCCAAGTTTGTGTTCCTGACAAAATGTCAAGACAAGGCACGACTAACGCAAGACAAGTCCCTGACCTGACCCGGTGAGTTCCAATGAGGCCATTTTCCATCCTTTAGCCATTTGATGAAGACACAATGCATTTTTATACTCTTTGGCATGTGTAGAAGTTATTCAAGTTCTAAGGCGCGCCTTGGCGCGACGAAGACATCCAAAGGGCCAAGTTCTATGTTTCCAATGTCTGACCATAGGAAGACCGCGGGGAGATGGCGGGCTGCCCGCGACCAGCTGGTGTTCACCCTTGCCAGTTTGCATTCACACTCCCAACCGTGTTCGGATTGGTTCTGATAGATTTTAGGGACTTTGTAATTACTTAGAAGTACAATAACTGTTCTAGAACACTCTAGGCTAGGGTTTCTAATTCAAATCCTTGTAGGACTAGGTTTTCCCTTGTCTATAAAAGGGAGCCTTTGTTCAGTGTTTTAGACAAGCCATTTTAGAGATTTAGACACTTTTACTTTTTGTGTTGATCGATTCGCATGGGGCTTGTTCACGAAGACCTGACTGTGTTCTTAGAGGAGTGCTTGAAGCTGTGCTTGGAGTCCGCCTTTGAGAGTATAATTGGGTTTAATCTTTCACTTTCATATTCAATGCAATTCAGTTTATGTTTTTCATTATGCGTAGTGAGGAGTTTTCTTTAGGTTAGGGCTAATCTTGAAGCCGTAACCATGGCAACATCTGAATTTGGTTTTGGCGCTTGGTTTGATTGTTGTGTTTATCTTGGTAGATTGATTCACTGCTTTTATTGAGACTATTTTGTGTTCTTTAAACTGACGATTTTACTTTCACAACTTAATGATGAACTTGCATCAAGGGTTATAAGTGAAATAATATGTGAAGAAATCTATGACTCACCTAGAGTTGCCATGTAATCTATAGGGTTCGTGTAGTGTCATTAAATTCCTTTTGTACTTAATTCTTTATGTTGTGTTGTAATAGCTTAAGAGACTTATGACATAATTGGCTAGAAGTTTAGAGCACTTAAGAGACCTAAATTGTAACGACCCGGACCAGAAATTAACGTAATTTGAGATTTTAATTATGGAAAGGAAGATTTTACCCTCGATTTCGGAGGGTTTTGGGAGTCACATTTTGTCTGGAAGTACTTTTGGGAGTTGTTCTTGGGTCGTTGCGTAGGTCTCGAACTCACGAGTTCGTGGACAGGTGGCATGCAGAAAACGAAGACCCGGTTAGAAAGTTGTGGGTCCAGAAGTTTCAAGGGCAATTTGGTAATTTTTACATGTTAGGTATTTTGTGAAGATTATTTCTTCCTTTCTCCAGATCTTTTCATGGGAGTCTTCATGAACCACCTCCCTCTCCTCTTCCCGTGAACGAACAAAAACCCCAAAATGGGGTGATCCCGTGGAGGTTGTTTCGAGCTAATCCGAGGATTACCTTTCCCCATCTCCACGAGCTTGATGAAGGTGAGCTCGAGGCTAGAACACCCCCAGATACGAGGAATCGAACGGAAAAAATTGGGGCGAGCCTTCTCCTTGGAATCCTAGAGGTGTGTAGATGAATTTAGGTACGTAGATCGTAAAAACTAATGAAGAAATGGACGAGTTCGAAGCTGGCCGGAAATGGCGATTTCCGATGAAAATCTCCAGATTCTGACCACCTGCTATGGCAGCGACGGCGGTCTAGTTGTCGTTTTCGATGAGCTCCAGCGACCGATTCGATCGAGGTATGCTGACGTGGAAACACAGTCAGCGGTCCAGTCAGCGGTTAGTCAACCGTTAGGTCAACTGACACCGTCATGGTTTGACAGAATATGCTGACAGTATTAGTATATTTCGTCAAAAGGTAACAGCGTGATAACGGAATCCTAATGCCATTAGGGTGGACGGAATATTCTAGTTTCGTCAGGATATTCCATTAGGTTCGACGAAATATTCCGTTAGGTTCGAAGGAATATTTCGTCAGAGCGACGAAATATTCCACCGTGACTGTGCACAAACGTAGTGGCGCGTGGGATGGCTGCGGCCTTCTTCCGATGTGTGGCGGTGCGTGGAGTCATTTTTCAGGCCACGGCAGCGTGTGTCTAGGGTTTTGGACTATTTCGGATCGTGTTCTGGGAGTTTCGAGGCAGTTGGAGTCCGTTTAGAGCCCCGTTTGAGGAATCCTAGTAGTAATGGATGACCCCCGGGGCGGGTTTTGGCTCGGGGTGGGGAGGGGAGGGGGGGGGGGGGGGGGGGGGGGGGGGGCGGTGGGGGTGTCAAAGGAGTGTGTTTATTGGTATGTGAAAGGGTTCCTTGGGGCTAGGGCTTCCTTGAGCTGGTACTTTGGATGTACTATGGACGGACTGGGGTTCTAGGATTATAAGGCATGCGTGTTTCTTTGTATTATTATGAAATACCACGGATTGTGAGTGGTGGGAATTGAGAGAAACTATTAGGAATCTATTAGCATCCTTTCGAGGCTCGGGAACTAAAGCGTAAGGTTTAATTGATCGGCTCGGGTTAAGCCGGGATACCTAGTTACGGCTCGGGTTGAGCCGAGATACCTAGTTACGGCTTGGGTTGAGTCGGGATACCTAGTTACAGCTCAGGATGAGTCGTTATATCGAGTTACGGCTCGGGATGAGCCGGGATATTGAGCTACGGCTCGGGATGAGCCGTGGTATCGGGTCACGACTCGGGGTAAAGTCAGAGATACTCAATTCAACCAAGTCTTGAATATTGAATTAGATGAAATCTTTAAGCCATGTATGGACTTCTAGAAGGGTTCAGGGAAATAGAATAGCTATAGTGTAATAACAGAAATCGATGATAGGATAGCCTAAAGGTGGCAAGGGTACTTTCGTCATCAGGGTCAGTGGGTGGTGTGGGCGGTGACCCAGATTGACAAGTTGTTGACGATTCACATGAGGGCTACACGTTAGTTGTCTTATTTGTTTGCGGAGGCGGTTCTCCGAGGTAGTTTGTGAACTACTATTCTATCATTCGTCTGACAGGTAGGTGAAGGTCAATCAAGTACAGGGGAGGTTCTGTTGGAGTCCCTGTAAATTTCATTTGATGCTACCAAAGGTTAAAGGTCTTTCAGGCTTTAACTTCTGTGGTCAAAGGCTGTCAAACGAAAGCAGGGTTTTTCGCTGATTTCGAGTTGGAATTCGGGAAGGGTCCTCTCAATTTGGTATCAGAGCTCTAGGTTTCACTTCATGCAGACTGCACACTTGTGTGCAGATGGTTCTTGTCAGCGAGATGCCTTCGAGACGTTTGTCCCATCAGTGACCTAGTACTGAGGGAGGCAGATAGTGCATAGTGGATATGAGGTGCTAGGATTCCGTTGTTGAACTAATTTGGGCAGACCTTGGATCCGTTGGGTCTGGCGATGATTAGGATGTTATGGAGTAAGAAGTACTACTGAGGCTGGGAGCCATGATAAGCACGGGCGAGGTAGGTGCCGCCGTTGCAGGTGAGTGGACTTTGGTTTGTAAATTGTCATGCATGCATAAATGTATATTTTAACTGATTTCTTGTTAAGTATTGTTTTTGGATAATTTCTGGAATTTAAAATAATTATTCTAATAAATCGTTACTGGACACGGGTTTTCAATAATAAATTGGGAATGACGTGTTGGGCTATGGCCTAGCATTTTGGACTCTGCTTTTATGTAGTTTTGACCATAAAGATTTTAGGTTTCAGTCGAGTCCATGATTTTTGGGTTTAGACCCGAATTTGTGACTTTAATGGATTTGGGCATAGACCCGAATTTTCAATGAATTTGGCTTAGGCCAAGAGTTGGTTTCCACTATGTATACTGTCCCCGAGGGTCATGGTTTTTCTCCGGCACATGCTGTGGTGTATTTCCCATCACGTGTTCGTCGAGGTTTCTCCGATGCTGGCGTCGAAGGGTATTTCTTCACCAGATCGTTGAGGGTTCTCCGATGCTGGCATTGTAGGGTATTTCTCCGCCACATCATTGAGGTTTCTCCGATACTGGCGTTGCAGGATATTTCTCCGGCAGATCGTTAAGGGGTTTCTCTAATGCTGACGTTTCAAGGTATTTCTCTACCACATCGTTGAGGTTTCTCCGAAACTGGCGTTGCCGGGCATTTCTCCACCAGATCGTTGAGGAGTTTCTCCGATGCTGGCTTTTCAGGGTAATTCTCCACCACATCATTGAGGTTTCTCTGATGCTGGCGTTGTAGGGTATTTCTCCGCCACATTGTGGACGCTGTCTAAGCGTCGTACAGGGATCCACATATTTTGAAATATTTGAATATGTGGAGGGATTTCTCCGAGAATGGCGTGACAGGGTAGTTTTCCGCCAGATCGTGGAGGCTGACTACACTTAGTACACATGTACCAATCTGACCCCTGACTTCGAGGTATATTCGATCATGTGACTTCATGAATTTAGGTATTTGTAGTCAAGTGGGGAGTAGGCCTGAGGTGGACCTCTCGGGTTCAGACCCTTACTTTGAGGTATCGTTCGCAGACGTTAAAAAGGGTAGATTTATCGGTTGAACTACCCTGTGTATTAAGCATTTTGGTGCCTTCACGATGTCTACTGGATGTTGTTCTCGCCTATGGTCTATTGTTGAGAAGGGAACACAGAAAGGTACTGGTTGCACACAGGATTTAAGGTTTTGATATATTTTATCATTCCGGGTCAACTTCCATCTTTGACCTGAGTAAAGGGAATTTCGAGGATAAAATTTATTTAAGTTGAGGAAATTGTAACGACCCGGACCAGAAATTAACGTAAGTTGAGATTTTAATTATGGAAAAGACGATTTTAACCTCGATTTTGGAGGGGTTCAGAAGTCACTTTTTTCTGGATGTACTTTTGGAAGTTTTTCTTGGGTCGTTGGGTAGGTCTCAAACTCACGAGTTCGGGGATAGGCGGCACGCAGAAAACGGAGACCCGGTGAGAAAGTTGTGGGTCTAGAAGGTTCAAGGGCTTATTCTGAGCTAACTGAATTACAAGCAGGTCCACTCCACAGATGTAGAAAACTAAAAAATGCATATCCTAGAGGTGAATAGATGAATCCTAGAGCCTTCTATTCTGATCTTTGACCCGGTGAGAAAGTTGTGAGTCTGGAAGGTCCACTCCACACATGTTATTCTCTCTTACTTAGCATGTTCTAAGCATGATGAGTACCTAGAACGTCTATCACATACCGTTTAAGATGATGCATGAAGTACAAAGAGAATTTAATGACACTACACTATCCCTAGAAAAGTGATGTGCAATCCTAGGTTGTCATGTGTATAGATTACGAATAGGTGTCCTTCCACCTACACTTGATGCTGCAAATCATAAGATGATATGATGGTCTGTCAAGTAATTACATCAATAATTATACGCAAACAAGGTAGCTAAGCTTATAGGCATAAATTAAGGTCATTAAGCATAGTAATTTCACTTATTTAGCATTCATAACAACTACAATCAAGAGCCAGAAATCTAATTAAATAACTAACATGGCTCGGGCTTCAAGCAGGCATTATCCTATAAAGAGACTACTCACGTATGATTTAAATTGAAATAAACATAATTGAATTCATGAAGTAAAAACAATAAAAGTAAAGATACATAGGAGATTATTGAGGATGAAGCACAGCAGAAGACGATGCCAAAGCTTGTCCCTCCACTGCTCACGCACAACTCTCTCACAAGCAGAAAACTAAAAACTATTTTAATTGAAAAAACTGAATTACAATAATAAAAAGCGGCTAGGGTCTCTGGAGGTCCTTGATCAGTCGTTATTTATGCATCATTTTGATGTCTTTATATGCCTCTCTTACATGTCTTTTGAATGATTTCGTGCCATCAATAGTAGAAAATGATCAATCTTGTGAGACTTGGGAAGAGTTAGAAAGATAGGTAAAATCTAGAAAGAACGCAAAAAGAATGACTCAAATCGGAGTCCAGATGATGGAGATGTCCTCATTTCAATATCAGGTCCTGAACGGGGTCCTGAGTGCGCCAGTGCGCCAGTACGCCTATTTTGGGACACTGGCCAAGTACCTCATATCAGGCCCTCCGGGTCTCAAACCTGTGTTTCATGACATCAAGGTCAGGTCCTAGAAGTGCCAAGGTCGCGCCAAGGCAGGTCGAGGACATGTCCCAAGAACTCCCATCCGAGCCAAGATGTGCGCCTAAGCCTGGGGTCCCTGTTCCGCCAGCCGTAGATCAGAGGTTCTCCCTCTGCGCTAAGCCCGACAACATTTGCGCCAAGCCTGAACGAAGATGCGCTTCTACTATACTCATGATGTGCTTCAAAAGCGCAATCCGAGATCCTGATTACGAAGACAGTCCAAAAGCCAAGTTCGGACTACTTGCCAGCTTGCGTTCCCACTTGCCAGCTTGCATTCACACTCCCAACTATGTTCTGATTGGTTCTAATAGATTTTAAGGACTTTGTAATTAATTAAAAGTACAATAACTTTCCATATCCTTGTAGGACATGGTTTTACCAATCCTTATAGAACATGGTTTTACCAATCCTTATAGAATAAGGTTTTACCAATCCTTATAGAATAAGGTTTTACCAATCCTTATAGAACAAGGTTTTCCCTTTGTGTATAAAGGGGAGCCTTTGTTCAGTGTTTTACAGGAGGAGATAATTAGCTAGAGGCGTTTTTGGGAGATACAGTGACACCTTAGCCGCATATAGTATTTTGGTTTTTTAGAGTTTTACGTTAAAGCTTGGTTCTTCCCGAAGTCGAGTGTGTTGGACGTGGAGCTTGGAGAAGAAGGCTCTGCCGTGTCTTCTGCTGCACTTGTTCTTCACAATATCTTCTGTACCCTTATTTTCATTATTGCAATTTACTTATGAATTCAATTATATTTGTTTCAATTTCAGTTATGTGTGAGTAGTCATTAGGATTAGGGCTACTTGAAGCCCTAGCCATGTTAGCTTGTTGATTGGATTTCTGGCTCTTGATTATGATTTCTATGCATGCTAAATAAGTTGGATTACTTTGCTTAATGACCTTAATTTATGCCTATAAGATTAGCTACCTTGTTTGCATATAATTATAGATGTAATTGCTTGAGTGACCGTCATATCATCTTGTGATTTGGAGCATCGAAAGTATTCTTACTTGTAATCTTAACTCATAACGACCTAGGATTGCATGTCACTTTGCTAGGCTAATGTGGTGTCATTAAATTCTCTTTGAACTTCATGCATCATCTTAAAAGGTAGGTGATAGACGTTCTAGGCATATGCTCTGTTTAGAACATGCTAAGTAAGAGGGAATCAGATGTGTCTAATGAACCAATGCCAGGTCCTAGGCACGGGCACCTAATTCAGAAAATGCATAGTAATTAGGTGTAGGAAATCTGATGAGTAACTATAATTGGCTAGAGTGGATAGTAAGCCTTAATTCGCCTTAGTTAATAATCAATCAACCATTAATTCTTGCATTGTAATTTTCTGCATTTTATTTTACTTGTCTTTAAATTTCAGTTCTCACTTCATAAACCCCCCATGCGCGTGTGCGTGTATGTGTGTGTGTGTTTTCACTAAGTAATAAATATGAACTAAAGTGGTCACAACGTTGATACAAGTCGTCGAGGGATCGACTCTTGCTGTGCTACTATACTATTCTTATCGATTTGTGCACTTGCAAGGATTTTATAACTGTTAGAATTGAATTCCATATTTCTTGCTCTTTAATTTTACCAACAGTCCTCACCCGCGAGCCTTTAGGTCCTTTATATAGGCCTCTAAACCTTTACAATGTAGGAGCCAATCTAGGACAAAATCCAAATCCAAAACTGACTAAAAACTCCTATCCTAGTTAGGTCTGAAATAGGACTCCAAAATGGTAATCCTTGTTGGACTTGGACTAGGAATTGCGGCAACTTTGTAAGATAAGTCTTTTGAGCTTTCTTGCACGCCAAGGCAGCTTCTAGAGTCTTCTGGAGGTTTTTGGGACGTCAAGAACTGGGCCTGTCGAATCTTAAGTGCTCCACACACGGCTGGAATAGATTCTAGGCTCAAAACCTTCCAAATGGGACTTTTAAGAACTTAACATGTCATTGACCAATCCAATCGAGAAAAACCACTCCAAGCACCTCCAAGTGATATATCTAACATAGTTTGGGACTTTTTCCTGCTCACATGCTTGTAGAAAATTCGAATGCCTAATTTGGCTCAAATAGGGCCCCAGGGAAGTCTTTTAGGGCAAAACAAGACACGAACGTGTCATTGGTATTTCCAGGCAAGACACATGATTCAATTAGCTTAGATAGGTCATTTGAAGTCCAACTATGAGTGGTGTCTCACTTTGTTCCATCGAATTGCAGGTCAGGGCCTATTTTAAACCTTCCGGGCTTGAAATAAGGCGCAAAGGAACTCCTTGGGCTAAGGAACCAGGGAAGCATCTTAGGCACGATCTGGGACTCTGCTTTTGAAGCGCATCATGCATTTGTTATAGGAGTGGCAAGGCACAACGTGGGCCATTAGGTTTAGGATTGGCGCAGGACTTGGTACTAGACAAGAATAAACTAATAATACCAAAGTAGTTGTGAGCTTTTTGTAGGGTCATATAGTAGCAAGGTTCGGAGCAACTAGGGAAATCATCACAGATGAGGGCACGTACTTCTACAATCGCTCATTCGAGGCCCTAATGAAGAAGTATGGCGTCGGTCATCGAGTCTCTACCCCATATCACCCTTAGACAAGTGGCCAAGCTGAAATTTCAAACTGAGAAGTGAAGGCCATATTGGAGAAGATTGTGAGCCCTAACCGTAAGGACTGGTCCAACAGATTAAACGATGCATTGTGGGCTTATAGAACGGCATATAAGATGTAAGGACCCATCACGAATTTCCCCTCGAAACCCGGGAAGAACCCTTATCCCGTCTGACAGCTCTTTTACCTCAAACATTAAATACCAGGAATACTCTTTATCCTTACAAAAACAATATTTAGTAAACCTTACAGGGTTCCCGACAGAACCTCTATACTTACTGACCACTCCTACCTGTCAGACGCAGGATAGCATACAGGTCAAAGCCAAGACCTCGGAATAGTGGTGGTCCAAATAGGAATACCCTCTGACACCAAATGTCAGTAGGTCAGACACTGCTGACACCTCTACTGGAATATCACAAGACAACTGACTAGTCAGATATTTGTGAACCAACAATAATTCGTCACTCTGGGTCACCGCCCACACCAACCCACTGACCCGGATGACAAAGTATTTCCCTAGGCTGTTTAAGCCCATGACAAGCGTCGTCAAATCATATTAGAGCCAGAAATATCCTCGGCTATCATATCACATCAGTCGGCATATCCTTCGACTGGTATATCCCTAGCCACCAGGGTATCCCTTGGGGTGTGCTAGTCCTGTATCACAATTCTCTGTACTATGCATAAATAGCCTCGCAACCCGGTGGAGCCAAAACTCCTCGATGCCAGAGTCGGAGCACTCAACGAACCAACGGAGTAAAACTCTCGATGCTATTCGAAGAATAGTAACCAATTATATTGAAGGTTCACCGAGTTCACCGCCAATAGCGGATCCTGGCCCAGATCCTAGCCTACCTCAATCAATGTTTATCTCGGAGGTTCACCGGGTTCACCGCTAATAGCGGATCCTGGCCCAGATCCTAGCATCCCTCAATCAATGTTTATCTCGGAGGTTCACCGGGTTCACCGCCAATAGCAGATCCTGGCCCAGATCCTAGCCTCCCTCAATCAATGTTTATCTCGGAGGTTCACCGGGTTCACCGCCAATAGCGGATCCTGGCCCAGATCCTAGTCTCCCTCAATCAATGTTTATCTCGGAGGTTCACCGGGTTCACCGCCAATAGCGGATCCTGGCCCAGATCCTGGCCCCCCCTCAAATCGGTATTGTTTATTTTGGAGGTTCACCGGGTTCACCGTCTCAGCGGATCCTAGCCCCGGATCCTGGCCTCCTCAAATCGGTATTGGATAAAAAATCAAGTATTTTATAATCACAAATATGGTTTCAACTTCAAATCATGGACTCAAATAATTACCGCGTCAAAACAATATCAAAATCGAATCCAACAACCATGCCATTTCTCACAACACACTTTCACTGAAATATTGGAAAAAACAAATATCCAGCAATCAATTATAAATTCCAGGAAATCATTGCACTCATACATAACAGTATTTAAATAAAAGATATTTAATAATCACAATTACGATTTCAACTCAAAATCATGGAATCAAATAATTACCACGTCAACATGATATCTCGCTGTGACTCATGTATTTCACCGAATGTATCATACCTCACGACTTGATATCGTGATACGTATCTCGGAATTGACCCTCGAGATACCCTAATCTAGTGGTAGTTTATACTCACATCTCATAATTAACAATGTTGGGTCCTAAAGCGAACCCTGGCATAATCTAGATTTCCTATCATCATCTTGCATCATTCTCATTCCATAAATATATTAATAGTCAACCAAACATTCATCACCACACGCATAATTACATCAAATACTACTAACACAATAATAACCCAACTACCTTAACTTTCCGAGCTCAAAATCCGCTAATACGGTCAACTATTACCGCTGAGATTGCCCAAAATGACCTCTAAACGACGTCCGATCAACCTGAAACCTGTACCAATAGATTCGAAACGTCGAAAACTAGTTACCACGTGCCGCCGTGACCTCAGACTCGGCCCCACGCGCCGCCACGCGCCGCCGGAAGTTCGGCGCACGGTCCCACGCGCCATCACGCGCCGTCACACGCTGGTCACGCACTGCTACAGTGTTCACGCGCCTAGACCGGTCCAACTCGGTCCGGCTCAACTTGACCCGGTCCAACTCGACCTGATCGGTTCACTCGACCCGATCGGTTCACTCAACCCGACCGATTCACTCAACCCGATCGGTTCACTCAACCCGACCGGTCTCCGATGACTCGCCGGAGAAGATGACCGGACGGCTGTCACCGTCGTCGGAGGCTGGCCGGAGAAGATGACCGAACCGCCACCTCCGCCGCCGTCTGGTTCGCCGGAATCGCCATTTCCGGTCGATTTTCAAGGTTTTCTAACTTCTTCATTTCTTGACCGTTTTTCACAATCCACACATGTAAATTCATCTACTTTTCACCAGGAATCCAAATATGGGGTCAAAGTTCAGAGATCGTACCTAGTTTGGCCGAAAAAATGGCCGAGAAGATTCGGTTCCCTCCCTTCTCCGTCCGTCGCCTACGGCGGTGCTCCCGCTCCAACAACTACCCCAAAATGGTCGTGGGGTCCCGGGAAAGATTCTCCCGACCTTGGTTTCGGTCGAATCGGATCAAAATCCCTCCGATGAGAATGGGTCTTCGGTGTTCGAACAGGGAGGATTCGGGTAGGAGAGAGACGGACCAATCTACCGAGGAGAGAGAAAAAATATCTCCTATATAGTTCCAACTTTTCCAAAATTACCAAACTACCCTTGAAGCTTCTAGACCCGTAACGAACTCACCGGGTCTCCGTTTTCCGCGTGCCGCCTGTCTACGAACTCGTGAGTTCGAGACCTATTGGCATGTCTCCATTCCGACTTGTCTTCGGGAAAGGATGTGACTTACCGGTGGAATTGGAGCACAAGGCGTTCTGTGTTGGCAATATTAAGTCAATGTATTGTGGTTAAGTCAATGTATTAGTGTGTAGTATATAAAGTGACAAAGTGAGTGTGACCCGTGAACCTTGTTCATTGCTCTTGTTTGACCCGTGAACCTTATTCCCTCATCACTAACATTCTCAACTAAACTCCATTGATACACTAACCTAACCTCAATTGAATAAGGATCCATAATTTCTTTCATGGTATCAGAGCTGCAAAGCTCATAGCTCTTGATCCTGTTCTTCCTCTCCTTAATTTGGTTTCAATTTTTCCTTACTTTTTTGTTCATTGAAATTGGTAAATGTTTGACCTAATTTTTCTGATTCAAGTTCTGTTTCCGCTGCAATTCATCTTCTATCTTTCATTTCATCTGCGATTGCTTGCTTCGGTCTCTTCACCTTGTGACTGCTTCGATTTCTTGAATGGAAGATTCTTGCATTGACGATGATTTCAGCTTTGATCTTCCCTCTGTTGGATCGAAGTTTCTGCAGCTTCCATGGCGATTGCTTCGATCTTGCCTCTGTTCGATCGAAGATTTCAACTGCTTCCATGGTGATGGTCCTCTGTGTTCTTGATTTTCGAAGCTCTTCCATGGCAATGGTGTCCTCTGTGATCTTCGATTCCAGCGATCGAAGATTTCGTCTGCTTCGATCCTTCATGCTCTTCATTGATAGAAGAAATATTGAACACAATATTTATGAACTTTATTTCTACTAAGTATAACTTTGAGAGTGCACAACATCGATAGAGATAGTATAATGACAAGCAAAGGTCGATCCCTCGAGGACTTGTTGAACGATTATCCCAATTAAGTTATTAACTTAAATAAAAATACACACACACACGCCAATGGGGAAGGGGGGTGGGGGTTGGGTTTATGATCGAGAGTTGAAAATTAAAGACTAGTAAATCAAAGTGCAGAAAATAACAATGTAAGAGTGAAAGGTTGATTGTTTGTTAACTAAGGCGAATTAAGGCTTATTATCCACTCTAACCAATTATAGCTCTTAACCAGATTATCTTGGCCTAATTACTATGCAATTCTGAATTAGGTGCCCATGCCTAGGTCCTGGCGTTGGTACACTAAACATATATCATTCTCTCTTACTCAGCATGTTTTAGACAGACCATATGCTTAGAACATCTATCACCTACCAGTTAAGATGACGCATGAAGTATTAAGAGAATTTAATGACACCACACTAGCCTAGAAGAGTGGGATGCATTCCTAGGTTGTCATGAATTCCGATTACAAGATTTTTTCTTAACCTCAACCTCTTGAAGCTAATGAATCACAGGTTGATATGGCAGTCACTTAAGCAATTCCATCAATAATTTATGAAAACAAGGTAGCTAATCTTATAAACATAAAGAATGATAGTTAAAACAGTAATCAGAGTTATTCAGCATGCATAGTAATTAAGAACAAGAATAATAATCTACTTAACGAGCTAACATGGCTAGGGCTTCAAACATCCCTAATTCTGAAAGGAACTACTCACTCATAACTGAAATTGAAACAAATATAATTGAATTCATAAGTAAATTGCAATAATAAAAATAAGGGTACATAAGAGATTGTTGAAGAACAGGCATAGCAGAGCCACGACAGAGCCTTCCTGTCCAACTAAGTGTTTATGTGATGCATGCATGATTTTATAAATGGAGGGGGGAAAATGTAATATTTCCTCGACAATTGATTTATAAATGATTATTTTTGTCCACTCACAACTTTTGTGTTTAAACCCCCTTCAGGCAGTTGAGTAGAGTTGACGCGAACACTGATCTCGAGGCAGAGGCATTAGTACTTCGACTGCGCTGTTTGATTATATTTGAGTAGGATATCTAAATTTTACTCTTGATCCTACTTAGACGCTCTGATATTATATTGTATTTGATTGGTCATTAATTACGGGAATTATTGAGTGCTTGAATCCCTTGTCTGACAAGTGGAAGTATTTATTGTTATTATATTTTGTAAGGATTGAAGGGTATTTTGGGAACCTTTTCTTAAGTTGTCAAACGGGATCAGGGTTCTTCCCGGGTTTCGAGGGGAAATTCGGGACGGGTCCTGACAATTGGTATCAGAGCACTAGGTTAAATTCCTGTAGACTGTACACTACGTGTACAATTATTTTGGTATTGATGAGTTATAGTTCTTTTCAGCGTAATGCCTCCGAGACGCGAGTTCCGTCAACAGTCGGAAAATATTGGGGACACACCTGAACCTGCAGTGGTGCCTAATATGAGGCAAACACTGGAACAATTGGGTCACACTTTGACTTCTGTACTTCAGAGAAGAGGACTACTACTGAAGGTTCAGACATTGAGAGAGCCCAGAGATTAGGGGCTACAATATTTATGGGCGACTCTAGCCCAGATGATGCAATAGAGTGGATTACTCGTTTAGAGCGAGTGTTCTCGGTTATGAGATGTCCTCAGGGGGACAGGGTGTTGTTAGCCACTTTTCTGCTAGGTGGTTCCGCTTATCATTGGTGGAACGCATTAGAGCTATCAGGCTGGGAAGTCAGTACAATTACCTGGGCGACTTTTCGGGAGAAGCTCCTTGAGCAATTTTATCCTTGCTCGTACCGAGATGCCAAGGAAGCTGAGTTCCTGCACTTACAGCAGGGAGATATGACAGTGGCTCAATATGAGCATAAATTCATAGAGTTGGCTCGTTTTGCACTAGCTCTAGTGGCAACCGAGAGGGACAGACAACGCAGATTTGAAAATGGGCTGAGGGGCGAACTTCGGTCAGCGGTAACGGCTGCAGCCCATACTTCATTGAGAGAAGCGTCTGACGCTGCAGCTCGTGTAGAGTTGAGCATGGGTTTGCCAGTCCAGCAGCAGTTTAGTGGTTCCAGGCGACACCTGGATCGCTGGGATATTGGAGCCTCTAGTCAGGGATCGTCCAAGAGAGGCAGTATCAGTTCTGGATCTTCTGGGGGTGCAAGATCTTGATCGGGCAGTGGCAGAGTCGGACAGGCACCGCAGTCATCCACTCAGTTTAGTGGTGCTTCAATACAGTCAACTGGTGGACAGAGTGGTGGATATGATGACCCCAGATGTTACACCTGTGGAGAGACTGGTCATATAAGGAGATATTGTCCACAGCATCGTCGGAATAGTAGTTTCTTGGGTCATCGTGCGACTGAGCAGAGTCAGAGGACAGGGCAGACTTTTGGTACTTCAATAGGGAACCAGGCCCAATACAGTGGGGCCAGCGGGGCTAGTGGGTCCAATAGGACCAGAGGCAGACAGTGGGGTCGTGATCGATCTTCAGGTACACCGGCCTGAGTTTTTGCTATGTCGCAACAAGAGGCCCGAGCAGCACCAGATGTGGTCACGGGTACGTTATCTATTTTTGTTTTAACCGTGATGCTTATGATTTAATATATCCCGGGGGGCGACCCATTTATTCATTTCTTGGGGTTTCACATTGTTTGTTGTTAGAGTATTATCTCCGATTAGTTGGGACATGGATATTAGTACTCCTACTCGGAATATGTTAGTGGCGAATCTTGTGATTCGTAGATGTCCAGTGTTGTGGAGGAATCACAAAGTGGAGGAAGCCACGTGGGAAACCGAGGAACTAATGCGGGCGCAATATCCTCATTTGTTCCAAGGGTAGAGTTGAATTTCGAGGAAGAAATTTCTTAAGGAGGGTAGATTGTAACAACCCGGAATTTCAATTATTGGATTTAAGTAAATTATTTATGTAAAATGACGATTTTACCCTTGCTGGTTAAGGGGCGTGAGAGTCAAATTTTGGTTCGAAACATTTTCGGTGGTGTTTTGGATACCGTTGTGTAGGTCTCGAACTCACGAGTTCGTAGACAGGCGACACGCGGAAAACGGAGTTCGTGGACGAAAATTATGGGTCTAGATGGCCGTGTATCACCCCCAAACCTACTTGTTTCTATATGCAAAAATTTTAAATCCACACCCCCAAACCTAAACTGAACATTGTCCTCAATGTGATAAGCAGTAAGCATGACAACAGTAGAAAGGTTTGATAGATATAATGGGCAGAAACAGCAAAGGAAAAGAGAAATCCAAACCAGGGCTAGGCTGCCTCCTAGGAGCGCTTTATTTAACGTCTAGGCAAGACGGGGCTGGCATGCTAGGCATTTGATGGTGTGCCTAGGATTTCACCGTCAACATGGAACCGATTATGAGCATCTTGCTGTAGAATCTGCGATGCATCATGGAGAAAAAAGTTAGAAACACATAAAGGAATCCACCGACGAGAACGTAACTTATCGGGAAAGAGATGAGGAGTGATTTGAATGAGGGCAATTTCTTTCCATTCTGGACTGTCTTCGTTGGACAATGCTCGTGGGGGCACATCTTTGGTGGTGCCTTGTACGTTCTAGACTTCATCCTTGGTCCCTTCCGTTGATTTTTCCTTCGGAACTTGAAGAGGGGGACCAAGTTGAGGGCCTTTAGAAAATTCTTGGTGTTTTAATGGTGGAACCAACACGGGAAAAGTTCAACAGCATTTGGAGCTAAATCAGAATTCAAATCCAAGTTTGCCTTATTAAAATGAAAGTTAAGTGTTTCAAGATTGAGTGGAGAAAGCGCATTGAATTTCAAAACCGGGTCCTTGTCTATGGGCTGAGACACGGCTGGCAGTAGATTGGGAGGCATGGGCTGAGACACGGCTGGAAGGAGATTTGGAGGCACGGGCTAGTCCTTGGGTTCTGTCGTGGATGTGTCTTAAAGCTTCGCCAAAGCACTGCGCGTCTCAGATGCGCGCTGGGAAGGTTCTGGTGCAGCGGCTAAGGACTTGCCCTGCAGTGAATCAGTTGGCGCAGCTAGGCTCGTTGAAGGCGTGCCCTGGACATGTCCAGGTTCTGTGGTGCTGGGATGTGGCTGCACAGGGCATTTGGCGAGTCCTGGGTTTGCGGCAGGGCAGTAGGCAGAACGTGGTCATGGCTGTGGGACACAGCTTGGGGTAGTGCTATGCTGCTGGGTAGCACATAGGGCAGGGGCATGGGTTTGACCTGGATGTCCTTGTCACCATCATCCGTCCTATTCTCTTCCTCCCAGTTTTCTTCCATTTCGCTTTCCAATCTGTTAGTGCAAGGCAAAGAGGTATAGTTAGACATGAAATCAGAATCATAAACATTATAAAAGGGAGAGTATACTAGAAGGTATGAATTGGGTGCGTCCCATTGCTCAATCTGAGCAGAATCGGGAGACACTGTCACGGCATGGCCTTGGGCGGAATTCATGGCATCCATGGCAAGCACTTGTCGAAGTGTTAGCTTGGTGGTGTCCTTATTATGCTCTTCATCCGTGTGATGGTTCTGATTACAAGCCTCCATGCTTTGTATCCTGGTCCAAAGCGATGGTTGGGTGGACTTTGCGGCCTCCATGGCAAGCACTTGTCAAAGTGTTGGCTCGATGATAGCTTCATCCTGATCAACATTCACGGCCTCACTTGGTGGGGAACGTGCCCTTTCTTCGATTTGTTGCATGTTGAACTCAAACTCCCTCTTGCCCTTTTCCAGTCCCACCTCCATGCGTTGGTTTTTTTCTCGGATTTCTTTAGAAGTGGTTGCCATGTATTGAGTACAAGCCTCCATGCATTGTCTCATGGCCCTACATGAAGGTTGGAGGTTAGGAGTGGGTTCGTAGTGAGGAACTATTTGAGGGGAGTTCCATGTGAAATTAGGCTACTTGCACCATCCTGAGTTGTATGGTTCTGGGTGTACTTGATTGAGTGTTGAAAATTAAAGACAAGAAAATCAAAGTGCAGAAAATAACAATGCAAGAATGAAAGGTTGATTGTTTGTTAACTAAGACGAATTAAGGCTTATTATCCACTCTAACCAATTATAGCTCTTAACCAGATTATCTTGACCTAATTACTATGCAATTCTGAATTACGTGCCCATTCCTAGATCCTGGCGTTGGTACACTAAACATATATCATTCCCTCTTACTTAGCATGTTTTAGACAGGGCATATGCCTAGAACGTCTATCACCTATCAGTTAAGATGACGCATGAAGTACTAAGAGAATTTAATGACACCACACTAGCCTAGAAGAGTGGGATGCATTCCTAGGTGTCATGAATTCCGATTACAAGATTGTTTCTTAACCTCAACCTCTTGATGCTAATGAATCACAGGATGATATGGCAGTCACTTAAGCAATTCCATCAATAATTTTTACAAACAAGGTAGCTAATATTATAAACATAAAAGAATGGTAGTTAAAGCAGTAATCTGAGTTATTCAGCATGCATAGCAATTAAGAACAAGAATAAAAATCTACTTAACGAGCTAACATGGCTAGCGCTTCAAACAGCCCTAATTCTGAAAAGAACTACTCACTCATAATTGAAATTGAAACAAATATAATTGAATTCATAAGTAAATTGCAATAATAAAAATAAGGGTACAAAAGAGATTGTTGAAGAACAGGCACAACAGAGCCACGGTAGAGCCTTCCTCTCCAAGCTCCACGCTCAATAATCTGTGTGTAAAATATTATCTCTAAAAATATGGTCCTGGAAACACTGAACAAAGGCTCCCTTTTATAGACAAAGGGAAAACCTTGTCCTGTAAGGATTGGTATTAAAAACCCTAGCCTAGAATTTTCTGGAATAGTTATTGTACTTCTAATTAATTACAAAGTCCTTCAAATCTATTTGAACCAATCAAAACACGGTTGGGATTGTGTATGCAAGCTGGCTAGTGGGAACACAAGCTGGCCCTTCGTCGTAGGGGTTTGGGACTGTGCTTTTGAGGCACACCATGAGCATAGTAGAAGCGCATCTTCATTCAGGCTAGGCGCACATGTTGTTTGGCTTAGCGTGGGGGACTAACTTTGATCCACCGCTAGCGGAACAGGAACTTGGGTTTAGGCGCTGAGGCTAGGCTCGGATGGGAAGTGCTTGGGACATGTATTCGACATGTCCTGGCACGACCTTGGCACTTCTAAGACATGAACTTGAAGTTATGAGACACAGGTTTGGGACCCGGATGGCATGATCAAAGGTACTTGGTTAAGGACTCAAAATAGGCGCACTGGCGCACTTTCAATTCCAAAAGAGTAAACCCCCCCTCCCCCCTTGCCGTGTCCTTACTTGTTTAACTCGTGTGTCTTTGTTTGTTTTATTGTTTTAGTATCTTTTGTCTAAGTTAGTATAATATGAACTTAATTGGGTTAACTGTAGAACAAGTACTCGAGGGATCGACTTTCACTTGTCATTATACTATCTCAATCGATTTTGTGCACTTGCAAAGTTATAACTGTAAAAATTGAGTTCCTATATATTCTGGTCCTTTTTTAGATATTGCAGAATATCTATAGCTTGTTGGGCAAATGTTACACCCAGACCTGAAAATCCACTTGGATAACGGATTAACGGGATGTTGGCCGACACCTGGAGGCTAAGTCCCAATGACGAAAGCCAATTTTATACCACACAACATCGGAATTTAGGGCATATTAATTTATAAATGATGATCAGAAATAAAGCACTAAAAGCTCAATCAGTTACAACCTTTTGACACATCCTAGTGTGACGTCAGAGCTGTCTCAGAAAGTCCTCCTCCTCGAAATCCACGAAACTTCCTTCTGAAACCTGAGGGGCGCAACATAAAAAGGTGAGTAGACTTTAATAATTTTCTGTGAAAAACATTTATAAAACATATAATAACCCCTCAGCAACTAAAACATTAAAATACTATATAATATAGTATAGCATGCAAAACGATGCACAACATTAAAATAATAATATAATAATCTAATAACCCACAGGGCTGACATCAACCACAAGGCAAGCATACACATTAGTAAACTACTTTAAATATCACTTATCAGTGAATCTTCAACTTAGAAGATGACACATTCCGCGATCGGAATAACGATCCTCGGAATATCTCCATGTCGTCATCTGTATGGGAACGATATCGATAATCTCGAACGTCCTACTCGTACGTACAAACCATACTCTCGTCAAATCGGGTCACCGCCCACTCCATACCCATTGTGTTCGATACCGAAAGTACCCTCACTAGTACCTCAAACTCTGGCCCCTACCTGTGACCACAATCATCATATCATATAAGTCGACATATCCCTCTGCTATCATCATATCAAATATGCCAGCATGTCCCTCGGCTATTATCATATCATAATAGTCGGCAAATCCCTCGGCTATCATCAAATCATATCAACCAAAAAATCCCTCGGCTATAATCATATCATATCAGCTGCAAAATCCCTCAGCTATCATCATATCCTCATCAAAATACATATCATAATGGCACTATAGTCGCACGAGTCACGCGCATGTGACAAGGTTGGGTGTCTTCACTCATACCACGATCACGTGAAGGACTAGGTGCAAGCACCAACACCACATGTCCCCTTAGGAGCTTTGGGACCACATGTACACATGAGAGCTCAAGGACAAGACAGGCGCTATTTAACTAGTATAGAGCGAGCATAGGTAAACGATCACGTGGAGGACTGGTCTGTGGCCTACAGACAGGTACGACACCAGCAACCACCATATGGGCATACCATAACTCAAAAACATGTGCTACGTCAGCATATCCCTTGCCTGTAGCATCCCCACAACCCATTCGGACACACCCCGACCCATTCGGACATGACATGACACACCCCGACCCATTCAGATGTCGGCCAGCATACCTCGATTTCGATGTCCATGTGGGCTTTTTAGTCAGGGTGTGTCATGACACGCGACACATGTACCAGGCTGGCATACCCCTCAGCAATAATACCTCAACACGGACACATGTGCTAGGCCGACATAACTCTCATCAATAGCACCTCAACACTAACACATGTGCTAGGCCGATATAACCCTAGGCAATATCACATCAACACCGACACTCGTGCTAAGTCGAAATACTCCTCGAGCTTAGCCATCTCAATCGCATACTCATACTCTCTCCATTGCCATAATTGGCTTATTCGTTGTTTCACACCGATATCTCTTTGTAACTCGCAACTATCACCGAACGTATCATGACTCGCGACTCGATATCGTAAAATGTATCTCGAAATTTACCCTCGGGATTTACTACTATCGTTATCATTATATGCATAACAAATAAACTAATTACGTAGGGATTGTAACCCATAACTATGAAAATCAAATAGATGCCGGGTACTAAATCTAACCCCTGGCATAGTCTAAGATTCCTAACATTATCATCACAGACATAATCACACCAAACATCAGACATCCCTAAGCATAACACATTGGCAATCATACATACAAGTATATAATTATGTGTTTAGGGAAAGAGGTCTATTCATAGTACATCAGGGAGAAGTCACCTGGTAAGATCCACTATCACACGCACTTCGAGTTGCTCGCTTACGAGCATCCCCTCGAGCTCTGTCTCGACTTGTGCGGTCCTTTATAATCTTCACAACCGTAACGCCTACCAAAGGTGATCATAAGGGTCAATAACTATAATTTAAATCCTTAAACTTGGGTCCCTAACCACCGTGGGTGCCCATGTATCCCAAAACGGTCATACACCAATTTAGAAAGCCCAAAACGACACTAAAATGACCTCAAATGGACCCGAAACCGGCAAAAAGGGCTCCGGAAGGCTTGAAACTATAAGGTCAAGTTGACATAAAATTCAACTGCCAAAGTCACTGTTAATGAATCTACTAATCTTAACCATCCACATTTATTGTACGTACTCATAAATCGCCTACGGAAAAAATCAGCCAAATTAGAATTCCGGGGAGTAGGTAACGGTGCGCCACGATTCGATGGTTACATAACATTTTTTGACAATCAGACAGTTTTAACTCCTTATAACCAAACAATTTTTTACGGTGGAGCTCCAGGCTCATTAAACCACAAACTGAACGGCCACGATCTTGAAATTCGATCGTTTGTATATTCGTTGACCCATAACCTTCCAAAGACATTTTGAAATATACTTAAAATTTTGATGAATAAGCTGATTTAACAGGTATAAATACTTTACGAAATGAATTGACCGATCTTAACTATCCACATTTATTTTACGTACACATAGATCGCCTACGCCAAATATTAACCAATTTTGAATTCCCGGGAGTAGGTAATGGTGCGCCACGATTCAACGGTTACATAACGTTTTTTCACGGTCGGCCGGCTTTAACTCCTCAAAACCCTGACGATTTTTGACGATATTGCTCCATGCACATAAAACAACAAACTGAACGGCCTCGATTTTCAAATTCGATTGTATGGATATTCGTTGAATCGCAACCTTCCAAAGAAATGTTGAACGGCAAAAGCTGTTAATTCATCAGGCAAAATCAATCTTTCGTTAGGAAATTTTCTTTTTACTATTGGCCCACGAATAGCCAATCATTCGTCGAGCAATTTCCTTTCTATGTTTGCCTGACTAATACTGTTTGTCGGGCATGTTCCACAATTCGTCGGGCAAGGTATCAAATATGCGCGAATTATTTTTTGCTAAAAATAAAAAATTCGGCAAATTTTTCACGAATAATCAAAATTGCCACTTCACTTTCCCCGACGAATGATTAAAACTGGCCTTACAAATTTTAGCCGCTTCTCTTTGTCCGAAAAATTCATTTAAACTTGCCCGACAAATCTTTTTCGTCAGGCAAAGGTCTTTGTTAAGCCAGAATTGTTACATATATTTCATGTCATATTATGCCTCTCTAATTGTCTTTTGTTTGAAACCATGTCATTCATAGTAGAAAGTGATGGTTTTTTGAAACATGTGCAGGATTTAGACAGGTAACCTAATTCTAAGAATACTGGAAAAAGAATGGCCCAAATCGGAGTTCAAATGAAGGAGATGTCCTCAATTCAATCTCAGGTCCTAAATCGAACCCTAGGACATGTCAGTGCGCCCTAATTAGGGCGCAAGTCAAGAACCTCAGGTCAGGCCATTTGGGTGCCATAGTTGTGTCTGAGGACCTTCAAACTAAGACCCTGACATGCCTTTGTCATGCCCGAAGACCGAGTCCAGATCATGTCCTTGACATGTCTGGAGATGCGCCAAGATTAAGTTCCAGGGCGGTGCCAAGGCGTGCCCTTGAGTGCCAGAGAGGAGTCGAAGGCGTGTCCCTCGTGAAGCCAAAGTTCCAGTCAAGGCTTGCCTTCGCCATGCCTAAATGAGTCGAAGTTCGTGTCCCTGGCACATTTTCGAGTCAAGCCCAGCCACAGAGACAAGGCACAATTGTGCCCTACTTCAAGTCCGGGAACTGCGCCTTAAAGGTATCAATATATCTCGACAGATTTTGGTCAGGTCCTGGACCTGGCCCGATAAGTCCCAATGAGGCCATGTTGTGCCTATGACCATTTGATCGAGACATGGTGCATTTTCAGACTCCTTAGCATGTTTAGAAGCTATTCAAGTGTTAAGGCACGCCTTGGCAAGACGATGACATCATTAGGGCCAAGTCACAAGCTTTCAGTACCTTCCCAAGGCACTGCCCACATTCCTTCCAATCTGCCCAGTGGCCAGCTTGTGTTCCGACCTGCCAGCTTGCATTCACACTCCAGGCCGTGTTTGATTGGTTTTCATAGATTTATGGAGTTTACAATTGCTTAAGTTCAGTAAACATTCTAAATTATTCTAGGCTAGTGCTAGTCCCTGAGAAAAACAAACTTAACAAAATGAAAAGACTCGATCTTAGTTAAGATAGAACATTTAAACCCCTAGGTCTTCCTAGTAGGAGGATTTTTGTCTCCTGAGGGTTATAGCAACACGATACCCACAAACGGTTTACTTAGACAAATAAGATGCTAGAGATAGAACTTTTAACAAGCTAATAAGAATCAAAGTAAGTAGACATGCTTTGCAGAACTAAAAGGAATGCCATAGCCGTGAGTGTCATGTGAAGGTGTAAGTGTATAAGTGCAAGTGTTTCAAGTGATCATGTTTGAAAACAACTTCATCTAAGTGCCTTAGAAAGATTTATTCTCGACTCTAATCCTCACTAGGCAACTCTCAATTCACACAAGAATCCTAGGCTTTCACTATTTCAAGCATATGTGATGAGTTTATGTTATGGAATTCAAGTTTAACATATGAGTATCAATGAAAAATAGAACTTTATGGAAATAGAGATCTCATGAAATGAATTGAACTTTAAGAACACAGATATGTACCTTAATCCTCAGCATGATTGTCCATAAGATCAGTTAGGTTTTCCATTTTAGGTTGTAATGGGGCTAAGCTTGGGGGTTTAGAAAGGAAGGACATGATTCAAAGAACCTGAGCTGTGCCAAGGCATGAGAAGTCATGACTTGAACTTGGAATTTCTTATCTGAATCCTTGCTCAGGGCCCACGGCATTGTGCACTCTTGATGGCTTATTTCGAGGTTCTTGGCTCACTTGGCTCAATTCACTTTGTTTTTTTTTCTTTTCAACGTTTTTTCAGTTCTTGATTTTTTCTCTTTCTTTTCTTGTTCTTTTTCTTTTGAATTGAATTGAACCAAGATCTTGCAATGATATCCTCATTCTTTTCATGCAGCTTGTCACTTGTAAAGCTTTTCACTCTCCAAACTTTGAACTTTGAACTTTCATCATCTAATAAAAACGGCAATGCCTTTGGAATTGCACAACAATTTCTTTCACTTCTCGTTCTCACCATGAATCTCATTTAGGGCAACCTCAATACAAGCTCAGGTTATAGGGCATGGCTTTGATGAATGGCTAAGTGTTTTGGTTAGGTTATACTTTGGGTGATGAAAGAAAAGGCTTAGTGTTTGGCTTCAAAGTTGGCTTAGGGAGCATGCAATAGGGTAAGATAAGGCCTTTAGAGGTTAAGCACACATAGCCTACATCAATTCTTATGGCAAACCACACATCAAATCAAGAGTATCTATATGATGTTAGTTCTTTAAAATTCATTGCAAATATGATGTAATGAGATCATCAATTAAGAACAAAAGTGATGAGTGTTTAAGAGTAGAAACAAGTATATCCCTTAGAAAGAATGGCAATTAGGCTCAAAAATCTCACAGGGAAGTCTCCACTAATTCTCTAAGGTTCACTCTAATTTAGTTGTTTTGTTCACTTAATCACTTAAAACATGGCATTGTGAAGTATAAGTTATGAACTATTTGACCATGGCATGACTTTTAGTAAGGCAAAGATAGTTAACTTTGCATGTACATCCCTATTAACAAGTTATAATACTATCACTAGCAACACTTAACTAAACACATTAAAACTGAAACTGAAATTCAAAAGTTATGGCCGTGTATCACCCCCAAATCTACTTGTTTCTATATGCAAAATTTTAAATCCACACCCCCAAACCTAAACTGAACATTGTCCTCAATGTGATAAGAAATATGCATTACAAAAACAGAATGAAGGTTCAGAGAGTGCAATAGGGCAAAAACAATAGAATGAAAGGAAACACAAACCAGTGCTAGGTTGCCTCCTAGGAGCGCTTTATTTAACGTCTGGGGAAGACGTGGCCTCGCTTGCTATGAATTTGGTGGTGTGCCCAGGATTTCAGCATCAACATGGAACCGATTATGAGCCTCATGCTGTAGAATCTGTGCTGCTTCATGGAGAAAAAGGTTAGAAACACACAAAGGAATCCACCGACGAGAACGTAACTTATCGGGAAAGAGATGCTGAAGTGATTTGAATGAGTGCAGTTTCTGTCCATTCTTGAATGTCTTCCTTGGACAATGCTCGTGGTGGAACAGCTTTGGTTGTGCCTTGTATGCCCTAGAAGTCTTTCTTGGTCCCTTCCGTTGATCTTTCCTTTTGAACTTGAAGAGGGGGACCAAGTTGAGGGCCACCAGCACCTTCATTTTGTTTTCGTTGTAGGACCTGTGAAGGATATATACAACATCGTTAGTAACTAAATCAAAATTCACATCCGAGTGTGCCTCATTAAATTTAAAGTCAAGTGTTTCAGGATTGAGTTTAGGAGGCGCAGTGGACTTTGAAACCGGGTCCTTGTCCATGGGCATGAACTGAGACACGGCTGGCTGCAGATTGGGAAGCACGGCCTTGTGCTGGTCCTTGACCTTGTCTTTTGGCTGAGCCGTGTGTTGGGGCAGCAATGTCGGCACGGCTGTGAGCAGCAGATCTGGTGCAGCTTGAGGCTGAATTTGGGGTAGCGCCGCAGGCACATCCTGAGGCAGATCATGGGGCACGGATTGGCGCAGTGGAGTGCTGCTGGGCAGCATATAGGGCAGGGGCATGGGCTTGGCCTGGATGTCCTTTTCACCATCATCCTTCCTATTCTCTTCCTCCCATTCTTCTTCCAGTTCACTTTCCAGTCTGTGTGTGCAAGGTAACGAAGTGTGGTTAGGCATTGAATCAACATTACAAATATTAGAAAAGAAGGAATAAATTTGAGGGTCAGAAATGGGGCTATCCCTTTACTCAATCTGAGCAGATTTGCGAAGCCAGGTCATGTCATGGACTTGGTTGGGGACCATGGCCTCTATGGCAGGCACTTGAAGTGCTGGCGTGATGGTATCCTCATTATGCTCATCATTAACGGCCTCACTTGGTGGGGAGGGTGCCATGTCCTCGCTTGGATACATGTGGAATGCAAACTGCCCCATTTGATTGTCATGACTCTCATCCATGTGATTGTCATGTCTCTCATCCATGTGATTGTTCAGCTCTCGGACTTCTTGTGTAACGGCTTCAATTCTTTGATTACAAGCCTCCATGCTTTGTTTCATGGTCCACAACGAAGTTTGAGGTTCAGGAGATGGGTCATAGTTAGGAATTGTTTGAGTGGTGTTCCATGTGAAATTAGGCTGATTACACCATCCTGGGTTGTAATGATTTGGGTATTATTGAAAATGGAATCCGGGCTGATTTCTCCACCCATTATTGAATGGATTTGAGTATGGATTGTTCGAAGCTCCCATATATATGTATGGATCATTCCAAGGCCCCATTGCCATGTATGCGCTGTTCATATGTACCCAACAAGAAAAAAAAAATTGCAAACTGAGTTAGTATACAATCTAAATTAAATCTGAAAGTTAATATGCAACATTAAGTTAACTAAATCTGAATTGAATGGACACCGTTGAGGGACAATTCCCCGACAACGGCGCCGAAAACTTGATAGTTGAATTAACGATCACAATAAATATGAACGCTATTTTCACAGTTATATCTTTGCAAGTACACAAAATCGAATATGTCAATATAGTAGCAAGCAACGGTCGATCCCTTGAGGACTTGTTCAACAATGATGTTCCAATTAAGTTCAGATTTTATTAACTTAAACAAAAGACACAAAATACTAAAAGACAATAAAGAACACGCCTAGACCTAGACTCACACTACTTTAGATATGCAAAAGACACTAACATTGAAACAATGATAGATTGATTGTTTGTTGACTAAGACGAATAAAGGCTTACTATCCACTCTAACCAATTATAGTCATTAACTAGATTTCCTTGACCTAATTACTGTGCAACTTCTGAATTACGTGCCCATGCGAAGGTCCCGATGGTTGGCCCACTCCACATATATTATCCTCTCTTACTTGGCATGTTCTAAGCATGATGTGTACTCTAGAACGTCTATCACCTACCGTTTAAGATGATGCATGAAGTACAAAGAGAATTTAATGACACTACACTAGCCTATAAAAGTGATGTGCATTCCTAGGTTGTCATGAATTCCGACTACAATATTGTTTTTTAACCTCAACCTCTTGATGCTAATGAATTACAAGATGATAAAGTGGTCCGTTAAGAAATTCCATCAATAATGTATGCAAACAAGGTAGCTAATCTCATAGGCATAAAAGAATGGTAGTTTAAGCATTAATCAGAATTACTCAGCATGCATAGCAATCAAAATCTTGAGCCAAAATCAAATTAATGAACTTTCATCGCTAGGGCTTCAAGCAGCCCTAATCCTAAAAAGACTACTCACACATAATTGAAATTGAAACAAACATAATTGAATTCATTAAAGTAAAAGCAATAAAAGTAGAGATACGAAGGAGATTATTGAAGATGAGACACAGCAGACGACCACGCCAGAGCTTGTCCTCCAATGCTCACGTGCAACTCTTTCACACGCAGAAACTATAAACTGTTTTAATTTAAAACTGGATTACAATGTAAATTGCGGCTAGGGTGTCTAGAGATAGAGTTCCAACCCCTCAAATTGACGCCTAAGACTCCTATATAAAGGACCCCCAATCCCCTAGAAAGTAGGAGACTAATTAGGGTAAGAATCCATTTACAAACTGACTTTAAACTACTGTCCTAGTTTGTCAAGAAAACAGCCCAAAAAGAGATTCCTTATTGGACAAGGAATAGGACTAGTGCGGCAACCCCTTAGGATTTGTCTTCTAAGCTTTCTTGTCTGGCAAGGCTGCATCTGGGATCCTTCTAGGGTTTCTTCAACATCAAGCAATGGGCTGGGCCAAGCCTTGGACATTCAGAGCACGTCTGGACCTCAATTAGGCACTTTCAGGCCTTTTTAAAGACTTCTTGAAACTTGGCATGTCCTGTACCTAAGTAGCTGGCCCAAACCATGTATTGGGCTGGTTAGCAATGTAACTTGATGGTATATGGCCCAGGGCTAACTCAAAAGATGGTCGAGACATCTGATCACAAAACTGTGCCCTAATTAGGGCGCAGACACGTCCTGGAACACGATTCTAGACACGATCTGGACACGCCCCAATACTCAATCTGGTATTGCGCTTATAAGGCGAACCACACACTTATTAAAAGCGTGGGATTAAATTGCTGAGCACATGGGTTTGGTTCTGAAGGACCTGGAACTTGGCGGAACCGGTCAGGGACTTGGGACAAATCTTGGGCTCTCGGATAGGCTGTCTTTGAAGGACCATGGACGCGTCCATGACCTTATATGAGACTGCGCTTCGGAAGCTCTCCAAGTATTTATTACAAGCGCATAGGATTCTAGGTTGGTACATGTTGGTGGAATTAAAGAGCAAGAAATATGAAATTCAATTCTAACAGTTATAAAATCCTTGTAAGTGCACAAATCGATAAGAATAGTATAGTAGCACAGCAAGAGTCGATCCCTCGAGGACTTGTATCAACATTATGATCACTTTAGTTCAGATTTATTAACTTAGTGAAAACACACACACACACACACACACAGGGGGGGGGGGGGGGGGGGGTTTATGATTGAATGCGCTTGTCGTGGAAAGCTTTGGTCTTTTCCTTGTAGATACGAGCACTTTAATGTCTTTATATCCCTCTCTTACATGTCTTTATTTATATGCCTTGTAGATAGGAGCACTTTGATGTCTTTTCCTTGTGGAAAGCTTTGGTCTTTTCCAAGTGTACTGATCAATCGTTATTTATGCATCATTTTGATGTCTTTATATGCCTCTCTTACATGTCTTTTGAATGATTTCGTGCCATCAATAATAGAAAATGATCAATCTTGTGAGACTTGTGCAGAGTTAGAAACATAGGTAAAATCTAGAAAGAAAGAAAAAAAAATTACTCAAATCGAAGTCCAGATGAAGGAGATGTCCTCATTTCAATATCAGGTCCTGAACGGAGTCCTGAGTGCGCCAGTGCGCCAGTGCGCCTATTTTGGGTCACTGGCCAAGTACCTCATATCAGGGCCTCCGAATCTCAAACCTGTGTTTCATGACATCAAGGTCAGGTCCAAGAAGTGCCAAGGTCGCGCCAAGGCAGGTCGAGGACATGTCCCAAGAACTCCCATTCGAACCCAGATGTGCGCCTAAGCCCGTGGTCCCTGTTCCGCCAGCGGTGGATTAGAGGTTCTCCCTCTGAGCTAATCCTGACAACATTTGCGCCAAGCCTGAACGAAGATGCGCTTCTACTATACTCATGATGTGCTTCAAAAGCGCAGTCCCAGATCCTGATTACGAAGACAGTCCAAAAGCCAAGTTCGTCCAGCTTGCGTTCCCACTAGCCAGCTTGCGTTCCCACTTGCCAGCTTGCGTTCCCACTTGCCAGCTTGCGTTCCCACTTGTCAGCTTGCATTCACACTCTCAGCCGTATTTTGATTGGTCTGAGAGATTTTAGGGACGCTGTAATTATCTAGAACGATTAGGGCTGTCTTAGTACACGTTAGGATAGGGTTTTGATTTTATTCAAATTCTAGTTGAACAAGGATTCCCTTTTCTTGACAAAGAAGGAACCGTGTTCAGTAAAAAGGAAAAAAAAAAGATATATACGATTGGTTGGAGAGAGCTAGAGCCCGTTTTGGAGATAGAGACACCTTAGCCGCATATATTAATGGGGTTTTTTGAAGTTTTACGTTAAAGCTTTGTTCTTCCCGAAGTTGAGTGTGTTGGACGTGGAGCTTGGAGTAGAAGGCTCTACCGTGTCTTCTGCTGCACCTGTTCTTCACAATATCTTTTGTAACCTTATTTTTACTGCAATTTAATTATGAATTCAATTATGCTTGTGTTTATTTCAGTTATGTGTGAGTAGTCGTTAGGATTAGGGCTGCTTGAAGCCCTAGCCATGTTAGCTTGTTGATTGGATTTTTGGCTCTTGATTATGATTGCTATGCATGCTGAATAAGTTGGATTACTGTGCTTAATGACCTTAATTTAAGCCTATAAGATTAGCTACCTTGTTTGAATATAATTATTAATGTAATTGCTTGAGTGACCGTCAAATCATCTTGTGATTTGGAGCATCGAAAGTATTCTTACTTGTAATCTTAACTCATAACGACCTAGGATTGTATGTCACTTTGCTAGGCTAATGTGGTGTCATTAAATTCTCTTTGAACTTCCTGCATCATCTTAAAAGGTAGGTGATAGACGTTCTAGGCATATGCCCTGTTTAGAACATGCTAAGTAAGAGGGAATAAGATGTGTCTAGTGAACCAACGCCAGGTCCTAGGCACGGGCACCAAATTCAGAAAATGCATAGTAATTAGGTCAAGGAAATCTGATTAGTAACTATAATTGGTTAGAGTGGATAGTAAGCCTTAATTCGCCTTAGTTAACAATCAATCAATCGTTAATTCTTGCATTGTTATTTTCTGCATTTTATTTTACTAGTTTTTAAATTTCAGTTCTCACTTCATAAACCCCCCTGTGTGTGTTTTCACTAAGTTAATAAATCTGAACTAAAGTGGTCATAACGTTGATACAAGTCCTCGAGGGATCGACTCTTGCTGTGCTACTATACTATTCTTATCGATTTGTGCACTTGCAAGGATTTTATAACTATTAGAATTGAATTGCATATTTTTTTCTCTTTAATTCCACCAACACATTGCACCAAGGCTCTCAGCGTAGGTAGGAGGTCAGGAGTGGGTTCGTAGTGAGGAACTATTTAAGGGGAGTTCCATGTCGAAGTTTGCCACTGTTGACTCGGGAAAAACAATTGGAAATTGATCCTCCGAGACATGGGGCATGGAAAAATCCTTAAGGCGCCGTCGGGCTTGCGGTACTAGGCCACGTTCCCATCCCTGCTCTTCTCTGTGGTCCGCCATCCTCCCTGGGCTTGGTGGCGGGGAGCCGTGGACTGAAGATGCTCGTGATGATGGTCCACTTGATGAATCGTGCACTGAACCTTGGAATCACATACACGGGTACCTAACAAAAAGAAAAACTAAGTTACAAATCTAAACTTGAATGGGCACCGTTGGGGGACAAATCCCCAGCAGCGGCGCCAAAAACTTGTTGGTGGAATTAAAGAGCAAGAAATATGCAATTCAATTATAATAGTTATAAAATCCTTGCAAGTGCACAAATCGATAAGAATAGTATAGTAGCACAACAAGAGTCGATCCCTCGAGGACTTGTATCAACGTTATGACCACTTTAGTTCAGATTTATTAACTTAGTCAAAACACACACAGACACACACACACGCAGGGCAGTTTTTGATGTGAGAACTGAAATTTAAAGACTAGTAAAATAAAATGCAGAAAATAACAAAGCAAGAATTAATGGTTGATTGATTATTAACTTAGGCGAATTAAGGCTTACTATCCACTCTAACCAATTATAGTTACTAATCAGATTTCCTCGACTTAATTACTATGCATTTTCTGAATTAGGTGCCCCTGCCTAGGACCTGGCGTTGGTTCACTAGACACATCTTATTCCCTCTTACTTAGCATGTTCTAAACAGGGCATATGCCTTGAACGTCTATCACCTACCTTTTAAGATGATGCATGAAGTTCAAAGAGAATTTAATGACACCACATTAGCCTAGCAAAGTGACATGCAATCCTAGGTCGTTATGAGTTAAGATTACAAGTAAGAATACTTTCGATTCTCCAAATCACAAGATGATATGATGGTCACTTAAGCAATTACATCAATAATTATATGCAAACAAGGTAGCTAATCTTATAGGCATAAATTAGGGTAATTAAGCATAGTAATCCAACTTATTCAGCATGCATAGCAATCATAATCGAGAGCCAGAAATCCAATCAACAAGCTAACATGGCTAGGGCTTTAAGCAGCCCTAATCCTAACGACTATTCACACATAACTGAAATAAACACAAGCGTAATTGAATTCATAATTAAATTGCAGTAAAAATAAGGTTACAAAAGATATTGTGAAGAACAGGTGCAGCAGAAGACACGGTAGAGCCTTCTTCTCCAAGCTCCACGTCCAACACACTCAACTTCGGGAAGAACAAAGCTTTAATGTCAAAACTCTAAAAAACCAAATTATTATCTGCGGCTAAGGTGTCTCTATCACCCGAAAGAAAAACCGCCCCCTAGCTCTCCCTAACCAAACGTATATATCTTTTTTTTCTTTTTACTGAACACGGTTCCTTCTTTGTCAAGAAAAGGGACTCCTTGTTCAACTAGAATTTGAAAAAAATCAAAACCCTATCCTAACGTGTACTAAGACAGACCTAATCCTTCTAGATAATTACAGCGGCCCTAAAATCTCCCAGACCAATCAGAATACGGTTGGGAGTGTGAATGCAAGCTGACAAGTGGGAACGCAAGCTGGCAAGTGGGAACGCAAGCTGGCCAGTGGGAATGCAAGCTGGCCGAACTTGGCTTTTGGACTTTCTTCATAATCAGGATCTGAGACTGCGCTTTTAAAGCACATCATGAGTATAGTAGAAGCGCATCTTCGTTTAGGCTTGGCGCAAATATTCTCAGGCTTAGCGCAGAGGGAGAACCTCTGATCCACCGTTGGCGGAAAAGGGACCACGGGCTTAGGCGTACTTCTGGGCTCGGATGGGAGTTCTTCGGACATGTCCTTGACTTGCCTTGGCACAACCTTGGCACTTCTAGGACCTGGACTCGATGTCATGAAACACAGGTTTGAGACCCGGAGGGCCTGATATTGAAATGAGGACATCTCCTTCATCTGGACTCCGATTTGAGTCATTCTTTTTGCATTCTTTCCAGATTTTACCTATCTTCCTAAATGTGCACAAGTCTGCCAAGATTGATCATTTTCTACTATTGATGGCACGAAATCATTCAAAAGACATGTAAGAGAGGCATATAAAGACATCAAAATGATGCATAAATAACGACTGATCAAATACCTCCAAACCTATCTTTTGCTAGTCCCTGAGCAAAACAAACGCTGACAAAATGAAAAGACTCAATTTTAGTTAAGATAGAACATTTAAACCCCTAGGTTCACCTAGTAGGAGGAGTTTTGTCTCCTGAGGGTTATAACAACACGATACCCACAAGCGTTTTACTTAGTCAAAAAAGATGCTAGAGATAGTACTTTTAACAAGCTAATAAAAATCAAAGTAAGTAAACATGCTTTGCAGAACTAAAATGAATGCCATAGCCGTGAGTGTCATGTGAAGGTGTACGTGTATAAATGCCAAAATTTCGAGTGATCATGTTTGAAAACAACTTCATCTAAGTGCCCTAGAAAGATTTCGCCTCGACTCTAATCCTCACTAGGCAACTCTCAATTCGCACAAGAATCCTAGGCTTTCACTCTTTTCAAGAATATGTGATGAGTTTATGTTATGAAATTCAAATTTAATCACATATGAGTAACAATGAAGAATAGCACTTTATGGAAATAAAGATCTCATGAAAGGAATTGAACTTTAAGAACATAGATACGTATCTTAATCCTCATCATGATTGTCCATAAGATCAGTTAGGTCATCCTTTTTAGGTTGTAATGGGGATAAGCTTTGGGGTTTAGCAAGGAAGGATGGGATTCAAAGAACCTAAGTTGTGCCAAGGCATGAGAAGTCATGACTTGAACTTGAAATTTCTAAATTGAATCCTTTCTTAAGACCCACGACATTGTGCTTTCTTGATGACTTATTTTGAGGCTCTTGTGGCATATTTTGAGGCTCTTGGCACACTTGGCTAAATTCACTTTTTTTTTCACTTATTTTTTTTTCTTTCTTTCTTTTGATTTTAACGTTTTTTTTCTGTTCTTCTTTGAATTGAATTGAACCAAGATCATGCAATGATTTCCACAAATTTTCGTGCAGCTTGCAACTTGTAAAGCTTTTCTTTACATTTGAACTTTGAATTGACGCCAATGTCCTTTGAATTGGGCAAAATATTCTTTCACCTCTCATTCTCACCATGAATCTCATTTAGGGCAACCTTAGCACAACTGAGGTTATAGGGCATGGCTGTGATGAATGGCTAAGTATTTCGGTGAGGTTATACTTTGGGTGATTGAAGAAAAGGTTGAGTGTTTGGCTTCAAAATTGTCTTAGGGAGCATGCAATAGGGTACGATCAAGCCTTTAGAGGTTAAAGCATACATAGCCTACATCACTTCTTATGGCAAACCACACATTAAATCAAGAGTATCTAAATGGTGTTAGTTCTTTAAAATTCAATGCAAAATATGATGTAATGAGATCAACAATTAAGAACAAAATCGATGAGTGTTTAAGAGTAGAAACAAGTATATCCCTCAGAAAGAATGGAAATTAGGCTCAAAGATCTCACAGGGAAGTCTCCACTAATTTTCTAAGGTTCACTCAAATTCAGTTATTTCGTTCACTTAATCACTTAAAACATGGCATTGTGAAGTGCAAATTATGAACTACTTGACCATGGCATGACTCTTACTAAAGCAAAGATAGTTAACTTAGCATATACATTCCTATTAACAAGTTATCATACTAATCGCAAGCAGAAATTTAAATGTCCTGGCCGTGTATCACCCCCAAACCTACTTGTTTCTATATGAAAATTTTTAAATCCACACCGCCAAACCTAAACTGAACATTGTCCGCAATGTGATATGCAATAATATGACCATAGAACATAGGTGGGAGAGATGTAAAGGGCAGAAACAGCAAAGGAAGAGAGAAATACAAACCAGTGCTAGGTTTCCTCCTAGGAGCACTTTATTTAATGTCTGGACAAGACGGGGTTGGCATGCTAGGAGCTGGACACATGCGGAGTTGCAGGGTTGATTGTGCTTGGATTAGAGAGGTCCCTGAAGTAGTGTTTGAGGCGATGGCCATTTACCTTGAACGGATCCTGCCGTTCCAGGTGCTGGATTTCAACTGCACCTAGAGGAAAAACGTTAGTAATAATAAATGGTCCAGTCCATCTTCAACGCAACTAACCTGGGATTAGTCTGAGCCGGGAGTCAAAGAGGAGGACTTCCTGTCCGATGTGAAAGTCCTTAGGCTGATTGCGCCTGTCGTGGAAAGCTTTGGTCTTTTCCTTGTAGATACGAGCACTTTCGAAGGCCTCGTTTCGCAACTCCTCTAATTCACTTAGTTGATGCTTCCTATGTATTCCAGCATCATCGATGTTCATGTTCATCTGCTTAATAGCCCAGAATGCTTTATGCTCCAATTCCACTGGTAGGTGGCAGCCTTTTCCAAAAACAAGCCGGAAGGGAGACATGCCAATCGGGGTCTTGTATGCGGTCCGATAGGCCCACAGCACATCATTCAATTTGCTGGACCAACCTTTGCAGTTAGGATTTACCATTTTTTTCAATATGGCCTTTACTTCCCGATTGGACACTTCCGCTTGGCCACTCGTTTGAGGGTGATACGGTGTTGAGACCTTGTGGGTGACGCCATACTTCTTCATTAGGGCTTCAAACAAATGATTGCAGAAGTGTGCCCCCCCATCACTCATGATTGCCCTAGGTGCGCCGAATCTGGCTAAGATATGACTCTGCAAAAAACGCACCACTACTTTGGCGTCGTTAGTTTTGGTGGGAATTGCTTCCCCCCATTAGAGAATAATCAATTGCAAGTAGAATATAAAGATTTCCAAAGGAATTCGGAAAAGGCCCCATAAAATCAATGCCCCATATGTCGAAGATTTCGACCACAAGAATAGGGTGTAATGGCATTTGATTTCGAGGGCCGATGTTACCTAGGCGTTGGTAGCGGTCACAGGTGAGTACAAATTCGTGTGCATCCTTGAAAAGTGTGGGCCAGTAGAGTCCACTTTGTAGTACCTTGAGGGCTGTCTTCTTAGCTCCAAAATGTCCCCCACAAGCCAAGCTATGGGAAAATGTCAAGACGGATACCATCTCGTCTTCGGGAATGCAGCGTCGAATGATTTGGTCTGAACAATGCTTCCATAGGTACGGCTCATCCCATATGAAGTACTTAGCTTGTTTAGCCAGCTTGTCCTTTTGATACCTGTTTAAAGATGAAGGAATTTGCTTAGTGACATGCTAATTAATGAGATCGGCGTACCATGGATCAATAGCTTGGAGTGCGAAGAGCTGTTCGTCAGGAAAGGTCTTGAGGAGGGGCAACTGATCGGCCTCTTCATTGGAACTGTGAAGCAATCGGCTCATATGGTCAGCGACCATGTTTTCGCTGCCCTTCTTGTCTCTAATTTCAAGGTCGAATTCCTGGAGCAGTAGCATCCAACGTAGCAACCTTGGCTTGGCATCCTTTTTAGTGAGCAAATACTTCAAATCAGCATGATCGGTGTATACTATGACCTTGGTTTGAATTAGATATGAGCGGAACTTCTCAAGGGAAAAGATAACAGCAAGGAGCTCATTCTCGGTGGTGGGGTAGTTCAGCTGGGCATCATTCAGGGTTTGACTTGCGTAGTAAATGACATGAGGGAGCTTGTCGACACGCTGTCCCAAAACAGCTCCTATGGCGAAGTCCGAGGCATCACACATTAGTTCGAATGGTAAGTCCCAATTCGGTGGCATGATGATGGGTGATGCCGTGAGCTTTGCGTTGAGTGTGTTGAATGCCTCACGGCATCCCTTAGTGAACTCAAATGTGGCGTCCTTGGCTAGAAGATCACACAAAGGTCTTGTGATTTTCGAGAAATCTTTGATGAATTTGCGGTAAAAGCCAGCATGCCCTAAGAACGATCGAACCTCTTTGACTGTAGTGGGGTACGGCAGCCTCTCCACTATGTCTAACTTTGCTTTGTCCACTTCTATGCCTCGGCTAAAGATCACATGACCCAAGACAATTCCCTGTTGTACCATGAAATGGCACTTTTCCCAATTCAGCACTAAGTTGCTTTCTCTGCACCGTTCCAGTACTCGGGTTAGGTTAACTAAGCACAGTTCGAATGAATGTCCAAACACCGAGAAGTCATCCATGAATACTTTAATTATATCTTCCACCATATCGGAGAAGATGTTCATCATGCAACGCTGAAAGGTAGCTGGGGCATTCCATAATCCAAACAGCATTCTTCTGTATGCAAAAGTGCCATATGGGCATGTGAATATTGTTTTTTCTTGATCTTTGGGTGCAATAGCAATCTGATTGTATCCTGAGTAGCCGTCCAAGAAGCAATAGTGGGAGTGTCCAGCCAGGCGCTCGAGCATTTGATCAATGAAGGGCAATGGAAATTGGTCCTTGCGTGTGGTTGCATTTAGCTTTCGATATTCAATGCACACTCTCCATCCTGTTTGAATCTGTTGAGGTACAAGCTCATCATGCTCGTTTTTAATCACTGTGATCCCACTTTTCTTTGACACGACCTGGACTGGGCTCACCCACTTGGAGTCACTAATTGGATAGATGATTCCAACGTCCAGAAGCTTTAGGACTTATTTCTTCACGACCTCCTTCATAGGTGGATGCAATCGCCTCTGTGCCTCTCGTGATGGTTTGGAGTCCATCCTTTGATGTCAGCTATTGTCCATCCAATTACCGTTCGATTAACCTTAAGGACGTGAACCAATGCCTCTTCCTCTTTCGTACTTAGGGTAGACACAATGATGACTGGAAGAGTTTGATTGTCAGCGAAATATGCATACTTTAAGTGTTCGGGCAAGGGCTTCAGCTCAAGTTCAGGAGCCTTTATGATGGACGGCAGGGTTTTCTGACTTGTGAGTGGTAACGCTTCAAAGGGAGGCCTGTGGAATGGGAGGGCTGGCATGATTTCAAGGGCTTGTACCTCTTCGATCACGCTATCTGCAAGTGAATCCATAGTGTGTGGGTTACTAGTAACGGCCTTCTCAAGGTCATCCGTCATGCAAGACTAAGCAATTGTCTCCCGTAGCAGTAAGTCCATTGTGTTTAACGGAAAATCTACAATAGGCTCGGTAGGATACTGGATGGTGTCATGGATGGAGAATGTCCGAATCTGGTCCAGGACCTTGATGGAGACTTGGCCCTTTTTGACGTCGATGAGGCACTCGGATGTGGCGAATAAAGGCCTTCCGAAGATGAGGGGAGGTTCCTCACTTTTGTCAATTCTGTCTATTCTTAGTACGTAGAAGTCTGCAGGGATGCATGTGTCTCTGATTTGTACCAGTACGTCCTCAAGAACCCCCATTAGGTTGGTTACATAAGCATTAGCCAATCTAACACCTAGGTGCGTGGGTTTGAGTGCGCCTAGGTTGAGTGACCTGTAAATGTGAAATGGCATGATGTTCACTGATGCTCCCGTGTCGCAAAGGCAATGTTTGAATCTTGTTGACTGAATGACACATGGAAGGGATGGAGGCCCAGGATCGTTGGCCTTAAGGGGTATGCGCAAAAGGGCAGCCGAGCATGCCTTAGGGATGTCAATGGTGTCCGTGGAGCAGAAACCACGCTTTCCTGCAACTAAGTCCTTGATCAACTTCGTAAAGATCGGCATGTGCTTGACAATTTTATGGAAAGGTAGTGTGATCTGAAGCTTCTGCAACATGCTAATGATCTCTTCCTCAAAGTCCTCCCTTTGCTTATTCCTGTTTTGGAACCTGCGAGGAAATGGATAATCAACATTATTAGCTAACTCAAAAGTTACATTTTTAGAATTGGAAATCTGAGGTTTAGAGTTAGAAGTATTCGAGTGCTGCGACTTGGGCTTAGTAGCAGGTTGCATGCCAGCCATGGCCGAAGTAGGCGCAGTTTCAGGTCCTCCTTGCGGTAGGGCACTTGGTGACTCGTTGGGCCGGTTCTGCGCTAGAGGTGTTGGCTGCAGCATGTTTTGCGGCGCACCCTGGTCGTCGATCCTTGGCAGAGTAGGTTGAGGCTCGGTTTCAGGTCCTCCAAGGGTGGCATATGCGGGGTCTTGAAGTGGTGTTTCCCTCTGCAGCGTGATGGCATTAGCCGTAGGATTGTGAAATCCTTTAGTTGGTTCGCCACTTGTCCCATTTGACGATCCAAGTTTGCAATTGCATTTTCCATGTCTCCCATCTGACTCTGGCTATCTTGCATGAATTTTATGAATTGAGCATGCTGTTGAGTCAGGAAATGGAGGGAGTCCTAGACAGACTTGCTTCCGCCATTCTGATTTGAGGAAGGACCGTGATAGTTCCCCTGAGGGCCTACGGCTTGCTGATCAAATCCAGGGGGTGGCAAGGGATTTGCGGCTGCTTGATTGTTGCTCCAACGGAAATTTGGATGATTTTTCCACCTCGAATTGTAAGTGTTGGAATATGGGTCATTCCGGGGTCGAGAATTGCTATTGAACCCTCCAGCAAAGTTGGCATCTTCCACAATCGGGCAGTCTTGGGATTTGTGGCCCTGAATTGAACATACCTCGCAGATGTGAACTCCTTTGGCTTTCTCGCTACACAACTGTTTCACCATTGCCGTGAGCTGAGCAATGGCGTCATCTTTGTATTTGGCGGATGCATCACCCGTAGATCTAGAGGAGAGACCCCTGTAGCTGAACTATTTTTCCCTTTGAGCAATGTTCTCAAAGGCGGTCCTTGCTTCCTCGGCTGTGCCTTCTAGAATCCCTTGGGATTGAGAGTCCACCATTGTCCGATCGCTAGTCTTCAAGCCTCCATAGAAGTATAGCATAAGATGATGGTCATCAATATGGTGGTGGGGGCACGGTCGTAGCATCTGATTGAACCGCTCCCAAAACTCGTAGAAAGACTCCTCCTTGTCTTGCCGTGGGTTCATAATCTTGGACTTTAACTCATTTGTCTTTTCCACGGGAAAGTACTATGTTAAGAATTTGGACGTCAAGTCCCTCCAAGAGTGAATGGAAGCTGGCGCCAGTGAATGAAACCATGTCTTGGGGCGATCCTTGAGACTGAAGTGAAAGAGCCGTAGGAGGATTTCAGATTATGTCATACCATTTATGCGCAATTATGAACAAACCTCAACAAATTCCTTGATATGAAAGTGCGAGTCCTCGCCAGCAAGGCTGTGGAATGTGGGCAGCATGTGAATTGTCCCCGACTTCAATTCGAAGTTTGCCACTGTTGACTCGGGAAAAACAATTGGAAATTGATCCTCCGAGACATAGGGCATGGCAAAATCCTTAAGGCGCCGTGGGGCTTGCGGTACTAGGCCACGTTCCCATCCCTACTCTTCTCTGTGGTCCGCCATCCTCCTTGGGCTTGGTGGCGGGGAGCCATGGACTGAAGATGCTCGTGATGATGGTCCACTTGATGAACCGTGCACTAAACCTTGGAATGACATACACGGGTACCTAACAAAAAGAAAAACTAAGTTACAAATCTAAACTTGAATGGGCACCGTTGAGGGACAAATCCCCGGCAGTGGCGCCAAAAACTTGTTGGTGGAATTAAAGAGCAAGAAATATGCAATTCAATTATAACAGTTATAAAATCCTTGCAAGAGCACAAATCGATAAGAATAGTATAGTAGCACAGCAAGAGTCGATCCCTCGAGGACTTGTATCAACATTATGACCATTTTAGTTCAGATTTATTAACTTAGTGAAAACACACACACACAAACGCAGGGGGGGTTTATGATGTGCGAACTGAAATTTAAGACTAGTAAAATAAAATGCAGAAAATAACAATGCAAGAATTAATGGTTGATTGATTATTAACTAAGGCGAATTAAGGCTTACTATCCACTCTAACCAATTATAGTTACTAATCAGATTTCCTTGACCTAATTACTATGCATTTTCTGAATTAGGTGCCCCTGCCTAGGACCTGGCGTTGGTTCACTAGACACATCTTATTCCCTCTTACTTAGAATGTTCTAAACAGGGCTTATGTCTAGAACGTCTATCACCTACCTTTTAAGATGATGCATGAAGTTCAAAGAGAATTTACTGACACCACATTAGCCTAGCAAAGTGACATGCAATCCTAGGTCATTATGAGTTAAGATTACAAGTAAGAATACTTTCGATGCTCCAAATCACAAGATGATATGACGGTCACTCAAGCAATTTCATCAATAATTATATGCAAACAAGGTAGCTAATCTTATAGGCATAAATTTGGGTCATTAAGCACAGTAATCCAACTTATTCAGCATGCATAGCAATCATAATCAAGAGCCAGAAATCCAATCAACAAGCTAACATGGCTAGGGCTTCAAGCAGCCCTAATCCTAATGACTACTAACACATAACTGAAATAAACACAAGCATAATTGAATTCATAATTAAATTGTAGTAAAAATAAGGTTACAAAAGATATTGTGAAGAACAGGTGCAACAGAAGACACGGCAGAGCCTTCTTCTCCAAGCTCCACGTCCAACACACTCAAATTCGGGAAGAACAAAGCTTTAATGTCAAAACTCTAAAAAATCAAATTACTATCTGCGGCTAAGGTGTCTCTATCTCCCAAAACAAAAACTGCCCCCTAGCTCTCCCCAACCAAACGTATATATCTTTTTGTTCTTTTTACTGAACACGGTTCCTTCTTTGTCAAGAAAAGGGAATCCTTGTTCAACTAGAATTTGAATAAAATCAAAACCCTATCCTAACGTGTACTAAGACAGCCCTAATCCTTCTAGATAATTACAGCGTCCCTAAAATCTCTCAGACCAATAAGAATACGACTGGGAGTGTGGATGCAAGTTGACAAGTGGGAACACAAACTGGCAAGTGGGAACGCAAGCTGGCTAGTGGGAACGCAAGCTGGCCGAACTTGGCTTTTGGACTATCTTCGTAATCAGGATCTGGGATTGTGCTTTGGAAGATAATCATGAGTATAGTAGAAGCGCATCTTCGTTCAAGCTTGGCGCAAATGTTGTCAGGCTTAGCGCAGAGGGAGAACCTCTGATCCACTGCTGGCGGAACAGGGACCCTGGGCTTAGGTGCACATCTGGGCTCGGATGGGAGTTCTTGGGACATGTCCTTGACCTGCCTTGCCGTGACCTTGGCACTTCTAGGACCTGACCTTGATGTCATGAAACACAGGTTTGAGACCCGGAGGGCCTGATATTGAAATGAGGACATCTCCTTCATCTATACTCCGATTTGAGTCATTCTTTTTTCGTTCTTTCCAAATTTTACCTATCTTTCTAACTATGCACAAGTCTCCCAAGATTGAACATTTTCTACTATTTTTGGCACGAAATCATTCAAAAGACTTGTCACAGAAGATGGTGACAAGGACATCTAGGTCAAACCCATGCCCCTGCCCTATGTGCTGCCCAGCAGCAACGTACTGCCCCAAGTTGTGTCCCACAACCATGACCACGTTCTGCCTTCTGCCCTGCTGTAAACCCAAGTTCCTGCTGAGTCCCAGGACTCGCCAAATGCCCTGCCGCAGCCACAGCCCAGCGCCACAGAACCTGGACATGTCCAGGGCATGCTTTCAACGCGCCAAGCTACGCCAACTAATTTACTGCAGGGCAAGTTCTTAGCCGCTGCACCAGAACTTTCCCAGCGCTCATTTGAGACGCGCAGCGCTGTGGCGAAGCTTCAAGACACATCCACAGTAGAACCCAAGGACCAGCCCTTGCCTCCCAATCTTCTGCCAGCCGTGTCTTAGCCCATGCCCACGGATAAGGACCCGATTTTGAAATTCATTGCGCCTTCTCAACTCAATCTTGAAACACTGAACTTTCATTTTAATAAGGCAAACTTGGATTTGTATTCTGATTTGGCTCCTAATGCTGTTCAACTTTTCCCGTGCAGTTTCCACCATAAAAACTCTTAGAATATGCTAAAGGCCCTCAACTTGGTCCCCCACTTCAAGTTCCGAAGAAAAAATCAACGGAAGGGACCAAATGCCTAGCATGCCAGCCCATATTATTTATGCATCATTTTGATGTCTTTATATGCCTCTCTTACATGTCTTTTGAATGATTCCGTGCCATCAATAGTAGAAAATGATCAATCTTGTGAGACTTGCGCATATTCAGAAAGATAGGTAAATTTTGAGAAGAACGAAAAAAGAATGACTCAAATCGGAGTTCAGATGAAGGAGATGTCCTCATTCCAATATCAGGTCCTGAATTGGGTCCTGAGTGCTCCAGTGCGCCTATTTTGAGTCATTGGCCATGTACCTCAGATCATCCCATCCGGGTCCCAAACCTGTGTCTCATGACATCAAGTTCATGTCCTAGAAGTGCCAAGGTCATGCTAGGACATGTCGAGCACATGTCCCAAGAACTTCCCATCCGAGCCCAGCCTCTGCGCCTAAATCCTAGTTCCTGTTCTGCCAGCGGTGGATCAAAGTTCCTCCTCTGCGCTAAGCCTGACAACCTATGCTCCTAGCCTGAGTGAAGATGCGCTTCTACTATGCTCATGGTGTGCCTCAAAAGCGCAGTCCCAGACCCCTATGACGAAGACATTCCAAGGGCCAAGTTCTAAGTTCCAGCGTCTGACCACGGGAAGACCGCTGGCTGCCCGCGACCAGCTTGTGTTCCCACTTGCCAGCTTGCATTCACACTCCCAACCATGTTCTGATTGGTTCTAATAGATTTTAGGGCCTTCGTAATTAATTAGAAGTCCAATAATTATTTTAGAACATTCTAGGCTAGGGTTTTTAATACAATTCCTTATAGGACAAGGTTTTTCCTTTGTCTATAAAAGGGAGCCTTTGTTTAGTGTTTTAGGGACCATATTTTTAGACAGATATATTTTAGACGCCATTATGGAGATCTAGACACCCTAGCGTCGATTTACATTATAATTCAGTTGAAAGTAAACAGTTTCTTATTTTCTACACATTTTGGGCATGGAGCTTGGAGAGGAAGGCTCTGCCGTGGCTCTTCTGTGCCTGTTCTTCAACAATCTCTTCTGTACCCTTATTTTTATTATTGCAATTTACTTATGAATTCAATTATTTCTGTTTCAATTTCAGTTATGTGTGAGTAGTTCCTTTTAGGATTAGGGCTGCTTAAAGCCCTAGCCATGTTACCTTGTTAACTAGATTTTTATTCTTGTTCTTTATTGCTATGCATGCTGAATAATTCTTATTACTGCTTTAACTACCATTCTTTTATGTTTATGAGACTTGCTACCTTGTTTGCATAATTATTAATGGAATTGCTTGAGTGACTGCCATATCATCCTGTGATTCATTAGCATCAAGAGGTTGAGGTTAAGAAACAATCTTGTAATCGGAATTCATGACAACCTAGGAATGCATATCACTTTTCTAGGCTAGTGTGGTGTCATTAAATTCTCTTAGTACTTCATTCGTCATCTTAACTGGTAGGTGATAGACGTTCTAGGCATATGCCCTGTCTAAAACATGATAAGTAAGGGAGAATAATATATGTTTAGTGTGCCAACGCCAGGACCTAGGCATGGGCACCTAATTCAGAATTGCATAGTAATTAGGTCAAGATAATCTGGTTAAGAGCTATAATTGGTTAGAGTGGATAGTAAGCCTTAATTCGCCTTAGTTAACAACCTTTCATTCTTGCATTGTCTTTTTCTGCCCTTTTATTTACTTGTCTTTAATTTTCAATTCTCAAATCATAAACCCCCTTGGCATGTGTGTGTGTTTTTCTATAAGTTAACAAATCTAAACTTAATTGGGTTAATCGTAGAACAAGTCCTCGAGGGATCGACCTTTGCTTGTCATTATACCATATCCATCGATTTTGTGCACTTGCAAAGTTATACTTAGTAGAAATAAAGTTCATAATTATTGTGTTCAATATTTCTTCTATCAGACACCATAGTCCGACTCACGGCTATGGTGAAACAGCTATGTGATGCCAAGGCCAAGCCTACTATGACTCTCTGTTGGTAAGATCAAAGAACAAGCAATATGCAATCTAATTCTAACAGTTATAAAATCCTTGCAAGTGCACAAATCGATAACAATAGTATAGTAGCACAGCAAGAGTCGATCCCTCGAGGACTTGCCTCAACGATTAATCCAATTAAGTTCAGATTTAATTAACTTAGATACAAGCATATATACACACGCCAAAGGAGGGGGGGTTTATGATTTTGAGAAACACACAAGAAACTAAAACAGTAAATTAAAATGCACGAATGATAGATTGATTGATTATTAACTAAGGCAAATTAAGGCTTACTATCCACTCTAACCAATTATAGTCCTTAACCAGATTTTCTTGACCTAATTACTATTCAACTTCTAAATTAAGTGCCCATGCAAAGGTCCCGATGGCTGGCCCAGTCCACATATATTATTCTCTCTTACTTGGCATGTTCTAAGCATGATGTGTACTCTAGAACGTCTATCATCTACCATTTAAGATGATGCATGAAGTACAAAGAGAATTTAATGACACTACACTAGCCCAGAAAAGTGATGTGCATTCCTAGAGCGTTGTGAATTCCGACTATAAGATCGTTTCTTAACCTCAACCTCTTGATGGTCATGAATTACAAGATGATATAGTGGTCACCAAAGCAATTCCATCAATAATTTATACAAACAAGGTAGCAAAGCTCATAGGCATAAAGGAGTGGCAGTTAAAGCGGTAATCAGAGTTATTCAGCATGCATAGCAATCAAAATCAAGAGCCAAAATCTAATTAACAAACTAACATGGTTAGGGCTTCAAGCAGCCCTAATCCTAACAAGAACAACTCACGAATAACTGGGATTAAATAGATATAATTGAATTCATAATTAAATTGCAATGAAATAAACGTTTAGAGTAAAGAACACAGATGAACAATGGTGCACAGCAGAGACTCGGCAAAACCTTCCTCTCCAAGCTCCACCCCCGAAAAGTGCAAAAAATAAGAAACTATTTACTTTGAACTGAATTACAATGTAAATTGCGGCTAGGGTGTCTAGATCTCCGAAATATTGCTCTTCTAATAATGTGGTCCCCTAAAATACTTAACAAAGGCTCCCTTTTATAGACAAAGGGAAAACCTTGTCCTATAAGGATTGGTATTAAAAATCCTAGCCTAGAATGTTCTGGAATAGTTATTGTATTTCTAATTAATTAAAAAGTCCCTAAAATCTATTAGAACCAATCAGAACATCGTTGGGAGTGTGAATGCAAGCTGGCAAATGGGAACACAAGCTGGCCGCGTTCTTCCCGCGGTCAGATGCTGGAACTTAGAACTTGGCCCTTCGAATGTCTTCGTCATAGGGGTCTAGGATTGCGCTTTTGAGGTACACCACGAGGATAGTAGAAGCGTATCTTCGTGCAGGCTAGGTGCACAGATTTTCAGGCTTAGCGCAGAGGAGAAACTTTGATCCACCGCTGGCGGAATAGGAACTAGGGTTTAGGCGCAGAGGCTGGGCTCAGATGGGAAGTTCTTGGGACATGTACTCGACACGTCCTGGCATGACCTTGGCACTTCTAGGACATGAACTTGATGTCAAGAGACACAAGTTTGGGACCCAGATGGCATGATCTGAGGTACTTGGTGAAGGACTCAAAATAGGCCCACTGGCGCACTTAGGACCCAGTTCAGGACCTGATATTGAAATTAGGACATCTCCTCCATCTGAACTCCGATTTGAGTCATTCTTTTTGCGTTCTTCTGAGAATTTACCTATCTTTCCAAATCTGCACAAGTCTCACATGATTGATCATTTTCTACTATTTATGGCACAAAAATCATTCGAAAGACATGTTAGAGAGGCATATAAAGACATCAAAATGATGCATAAATAATGACTAATCACTCTCATACATGTCCAATGGTAGAGGATGTCAACTACATTGGAAGGTACAATGATGGCATAAGGCCACGAAATGACTCCTATTCAAACACCTACAATCCTGCTTGGAGGAACCACCCAAACTTCAATTGGAATAACAATTAGAATGTTCAAAACCGCACGGCACCCCTTTAAACATCCTGAAGGAAATCCTGCCCCAGGAAAGAGATCCTTGGAAGACATGATGGGTGATCTAATTCAAAGTAATGCCACATTCCAAAAAATCTGCTTCATCACACCACAAATTTCTATCTGAATATAGACCGTGCCATTACAGCCTTGGAAACTCAAGTAGGTCAGATGGCAAGTCAAGTCAACAAGCTGGACCTTGGGCTCCAATTGCCTAGCCAAGTCCAAGTCAATCCCAAGAACCTATATCCCAAGGCCACTATCAATGCCATTCAGCTTAGGAGTTGACAAGAGCTCCAAAGTCCAATCGAGACCCAAAGTGCCTCAGGAAATCCTGAAAACCATGTCACGGCCCCAGCTGCAAAACCTGTCCAAGAGCCAGATTTAGGGTGCACTTTAGGGCATAGGCAAGAGCCTGATTTAGGGTGCCCTTGACTTGATTTAGGGGGCAGTTCTATTAAAGGGCCTACCTGAGAGCTTGTTTAGGATCCAGTTTCCAAAACAGCCTTCAATGTCCAAACCAATGAGCCTTCTAACCCTATTTTGCCTGTAAATCCAAAGTCTAAAGTTAGTTTTGGTAATCCACTAGTTACTAATGATATTGACTTACCGTAGGTTCCAAAAGGACAAGAATGCTCAATTTGAGTAAGAGCTCACAATATGCTTCACAAGCTTCAAATCACACTGCCATTCGCCAAGCTTGTGAGGACAATGCCAATATTTGCCAAGCTTCTTAAGGACCTAGTGGCTGGAAAACATGGCTTGGACTCCAACAATGTCTTGGATATAAGTGCTGACACTTTGAATGAGTTCCAAGGCTTGCCACGCAAGGCAAGTGACCTAGGCCCTCCTGCCCTGCCGTGTGTCATCCAATATAAAAGGTTTGAGCATTGTCTTTGTGACACAAGAGCCTCTATAAGTATCATGCCTTTTCATGTCTATAATTCACTTGCAATAGGAGACTTAAAACCTACTCAATTGTGTGTTCGGATTACTAATTCTTCTGTGACACAACTTAAGGGTATGATTGAAGATGTGATAGTTCAAATAGGAGATACATGCATACTTGCTGATTTTTACATCATGAAAATGGAAAAGACAATTGAAAGTGAGGACCCTCCTTTATTCTTTGGGAGACATCTCTTGGCCACTATAAATTGTGAAATTAATTTGAACCAAGGCCAGACATCTATCAAAGTGTTAGATAAGACTAGAACCTTTTCCATTCATGACACTATGCAATATCCTCAAGAACCTATAATTGATTTTCCTTTGAACACTATGGAATATTTGTTGCATCACAGTATCATGAATGCTTGTATTAATGATCCTCTTGAGAAGGCCCTTATATTGCCTTCTCAGGATGACAATGGCCTAGATGGCCACATCATTGAGGAATTGCACATGCTTGAGGCCGTGTCTCCACATACGCACACAAAGCCACCTATGTTTGAGTCATTTCCTATTAAGGAAGAAAACACTCTTCCTTCTATCATTCAAGCTCTTAAGCTTGAGCTCAAGCCCCTGCCTGCACATCTTAAGTATGCCTATCAAGGTAAGGATGATACATTGCCTGTCATTATTGCTTCTAATCTAACCCATACACAAGAATGTCAATTAGTACAGGAACTAAGGGACAACATGCAAGCTATTGGGTGGAGCATTGCTGACTTCAAGGGAATAAGCCCTTCCAAGTGCATGCACAGGATCATCCTTGAGGAGGATGGTAAGCCCACAAAGGGGGCACAAAGACGTCTAAATCCCCCTATGAAGGAGGTAGTCAAAAAGGAGGTCCTTAGGCTTTTAGACGTGGGAATCACTTAGCTTATCCCAGATTATAAGTGGGTAAGTCCAGTCCAAGTAGTGCCAAAGAAGAGTGGCATCACAGTCATCAAGAATGAACAGGATGAGCTTGTTCCCCAAAGGGTCCAAACTGGATGGAAAGTATGCATATATTTTATGAAGCTTTATTCTACTACTTGCAAAGATCACTTTCCATTACCTTTTATTGATCAAATGCTTGAAAGACTTGTAGGACATTCTCACTTTTGTTTCTTAGATGCCTATTCAAGTTACAATCAAATTTCCATAGTACCTGAGGATCAAGAGAAGACAACATTCACATGTCCCTATGGCACGTTTGCCTATAGGAGGATGCCCTTTGGCCTTTGCAATGCCCTTGCCACCTTTCAGAGATGCATGTTGAGCATATATTCAGACATGGTGGAAGACATCATTGAGGTATTCATGGATGATTTTTCTGTTTTTCGTAATTCCTTTGATTTGTGTCTAGCAAACTTGTCAAGATTACTTGAGAGATGCAGGGAGTCCAATTTACCTTTAAATTGGGAAAAGTGTCACTTTATGGTACAACAAGGCATTGTACGAGGCCATGTCATATCTAGATGTGGCAGTGAGGTTGATAAAGCCAAAATTGATGTCATTAGTGGCCTACCATATTGTTCAGTCATTATTTATGCATCATTTTGATGTCTTTATATGCCTCTCTTACATGTCTTTTGAATGATTTCGTGCCATCAATAGTAGAAAATGATCAATCTTGAGAGACTTGTGCAGATTTGGAAAGATAGGTAAATTCTGAGAAGAACGCAACAAGATTAACTCAAATCGGAGTTCAGATGAAGGAGATGTCCTTATTTCAATATCCGGTCCAGAACTTGGTCCTGAGTGCGCCCGTGCGCCCCATTTTGGGTCCTTGGCCAAGTACTTCAGATCATTTCATCCGGGTCCCAGACCTGTGTCTCATGACATCAAGTTCATGTCCAAGAAGTGCCAAGGTCATGCCAGGACATGTCGAGTACATGTCCCAAGAACTTCCCATCTGAGTCCCTGATCAGGCTCTTATCGAGGTAAGGATCTGCCCTTGTCATGTCCTAAGTCACACCCTATACTGAAGCCAACGGAGCCCTGTCCTGAACCTAGAGGGGTCCTGCGATGCGCCCCAATGTCATGTCCCAAGGATCCCAGCCGAGAGCTAGGTATCAAGTCTTGGCGCCCAGTTTCTGTGCCAATTCTGGACCTTCTACGCTTTGACTAGGATCATGGTCCTCCTCAGAAGCATGGTCTGAGATCCCTATATGGACACTTCCTCATTAGCCGCCTAGGTGCTCCCTGAAGACACGTCTGAGCCCTAATTAGGGCGCAGTTTTGCGATCTCAAGGTTTTGCCAACTTCTGAGTGAGCCAAAGCCTCATCAAGTTACATCATATGCCAGCCCAAGACATTGTTTGGCTCAGTCATTTTGGTCCAGGACGTGACTAGTTCTCAATAAGTCCGTAAAAGCTTCAAAAGTGCTAATTTAAGGCCTTGCCGTGTAAAACATGTCCAGGGGTGGCTCAGTCTAGTTCTTGACGTCCAAGTAACATCCAGAAGATTCCAGAAGTCGTCTCAATAAGGACCAAGTTGTCTTCCAAACGCAGTTTCAAGACAAGGCGCGATTGTGACAGAGTTGAGTTCCAATTAGGCCCTTTTCGTACCTATGGCCATTCGATCGAGACATGAACCCGGGAAGAACCCTGATCCCGTCTGACAACCTAAGAAAAAGTTCCCAAAATACCCTTCAATCCTTACAAATTATAATAACAATAATAAATACTTCCTCTTGTCAGACAAGGGACTTAAGCACTCAAAAATTCTCGTAATTAACGACCAATCAAATACAACATAATATCAGAGCGTCTAAGTAGGATCAAGAGTAAAATTTAGATATCTTACTCAAATATACAACACAGCGCAGTCAAAATCCTAATGCCTCAGCCTCGAGATCAATGTTCGCGTCAACTCTACTCAACTGCCTGAAGGGGGTTTAAACACAAAAGTTGTGAGTGGACAAAAATAATCATTTATAAATTCCTTTTCGAAGAATTTCCTTTCTTCCCCTCCATTTATAAAATCATGCATGCATAACATAAAACAATTTATCATATAAAAGCATCATATGTAAATCATCCAAAATTCACATTTATCTTTAAAACCATTTAATTGGACTCACATAAAATCTATATAATAAAAGTACCTCGTAATCCACAATTTTGTTTGAAAATTTCTTCAACGAAGTTTAAAATCATTTGGTTCAGTCTGGACACAAATTATCTCAAATTCAAATCATTTCGTTCCAACTGCCACATAATATCTCAAATTCACTGTTCCCGACATATTCGTAACACACCAAGGTATCCCTTGAGATGTGTTCAACTCTGTACAACTCTGTGTACCATATGTACTGTCTGTAATATCTGTACTATCTGTACAATCTGTACTATGCATAGACAGCTTCGCGACCCGGCGGAGCAAGGCCCCTCAACACCTAAGGTCCGAACCCTCAACAACTGGTAGAGCAAGGCCCCTCAACACCAGTCAGAGCAACAATAACCATCGGGACGGGAACCAGTGAATCAATTCCATACTTCGAAATCTTTGTTTCTCGGTCTAAGCCAAATTCTTTAAAATATCATTTTATGGCCAAAATCGGTAAAATCACAATTATGAGTCAAAACCCAAATCACATACTCAAATAGTCACCACGTCAAAATGATATCAAAATCAAGTGCAAAATCAGGCCATTTCTCAAAACATACTTTCACTGAAATATTGTAAAACATGTGTCCAGCATCATTTCTAAAATCCAGAAATTCATTTCACTCATACTCAACAGTATTTAAATCAAAGATTCATTTATGCATGCATTACAGTTTATAAATCAAAGTCCACTCACAAACCTGTTCAAGCAAGCTCAATCCCGAACTGTACGCTCCCCTGAAGCTCCTGGAGCAGTATCGCCTGTCCAAATTAATAATCGGGATTACCAGCTAATCATAAGAACCTTAAATATAAACCCCCTAAACCCCGGGAGTCTAACTATGCTGGCCTAGAAAACGCAGCAACCTTAAAACGTCCGAAACAGCCCCTAAACGAAATCCGATCGACTCGAAACCTGCGCCAACAGGTCCGAAACGTCAAAAACTACTTGTCACGTGCCACCGTGACATCAGACTCAGCCCCACGCGCCCAAGCGCCGCCACGCGCCCTCACGCGCTGGCCACTCGCCTGCTACAGTACCACACGCGCCTGAACCGGTCCAACCCAGTTCGGCTCAACCTGACCCGGTCCAACTCGACCCGACCGGTTCAACTCGACCCGACCGGTTCAACTCGACCCGACCGGTTCAACTCGACCCGACCGGTCACCGGTGACTCGCCGGAGAAGACGACCGGCTGCCGTCGACGTCGCCGGAAGCTGGCCGGAGAAGATGACCGGCAACGCCGTCGCCGCCGTCTGGTTTCGCCGGAATCCTCCATTTCCGGCCGAAACTTCAAGCTTTCGTAACTTCCTCAAAACTCAACCATTTTTCACAAATTTTATGTGTAAATCTTTCTACTCGAACCCAGGAATCCAAAAATGACCTCAAAACCACAAACACGTACCTGTGCTAGCCGGAAAATCGATCGGAAGGTCCGAAACTTCCTATCCTCGGTTCGGCTTCCTCCGTGGTCCTCTCCTTCGATGGTTGGTACGGTTGTGATCGTGGGAAGGAGTAGAATATGATTAGTTGATCAAAACGGGAAGTTGGAGCCTTGAAATCAAAGTTGACTTTTGGTTTCTCTTCGGTGAGTTTTCGCACGGGTTGGGTTCGATGGTTTGTGTATGTTTTTCCCAGAGAGAAAGAAGGAGATGAAGATGAAATGAAGATGAGGATGAGGTGGATCAGATAATATCTGATTTGGGGAGGTTAAAATATCTTCTCCCAAAACCAAATTACCAAAATGCCCTTGCACATCTAGACCCATAACTTCCGTACACGAACTCCGTTTTCTGCGTGCCGCCTGTCTACGAACTCGTGAGTTCGAGACCTACGCAACGGTATCCAAAACACCACCGAAAATGTTTCAAAACAAAACTTGATTTCCATGCCCTTTACCAACCAAGGGTAAAATCGTCATTTTACATAAATAATTTACTTAAATCCAATAATTGACATTCCGGGTTGTTACAATCTACCCCCCTTAAGAAATTTCGTCCTCGAAATTCAACTCTACCCTTGGAACAAATAAGGATACTGCGCCCGCACTAGTTCCTCAGTTTCCCACGTGGCTTCCTCCACGTTATGATTCCTCCACAACACTTTAACTAGAGGAATACTCTTTCGACGCAGTACCTTCTCTTTCCAATCCAAAATTTGCACCGGTTGCTCCTAGTTTGCCACTGCCTCAACCTTTTGGGGATCTACGCTGATACCCTTAGCCGAAATCACATGACCTAAGAATCCAACTTCGATCAACCAAAACTGGCATTTACTGAACTTGGCAAACAAATGCTTTTTTCCTAAGCATATTCAGCACCAACCTTAAGTGTTTCTCATGTGCCTTAGCACTCCTCGAATACACCAAGATGTCATCGATGAACACAATCACAAACCGATCCAAATACTTTTGGAACACCCTGTTCATCAAATCCATAAATGCTGCTGGGGCATTAGTCAACCCGAAAGGCATCACCAGGAACTCATAATGACCATAACGAGTCCTGAAAGCTGTTTTCTCAACATCCCCTTCTCTGATCCTCAACTGATGGTACCCGGATCGAAGGTCAATTTTCGAAAAATATCTTGCCCGCTTAAGTTGATCAAACAAATCATCTATCCTTGGCAAAGGATACTTATTCCGCACCGTAGCCATGTTTAGCTTCTGGTAGTCGATACACAACCTCAGACCACCATCCTTTTTCCTCACCAATAACACTGGTGCACCCCAAGGTGAAACACGTGGGCGAATAAATCCCATATTCACCAAGTCCTGCAACTGAGTCTTTAACTCTCGCAATTCTACCGGTGCCATCCTATACGGTGCCTGTGAGATAGGTTGAGTACCTGGCAAAAGCTCGATGGTGAACTCAATCTCTCGGTGAGGTGGCAATCCCGGAAGATCATCTGGAAACACATCAGAGAATTCACTCACCACGGGAATATCCTCCACTCTCATCGGAGTATCCCGAGAATCAAACACAATTTGGACAGGCGATACTGCTCTAGGAACTTCAGGGGAGCGTACAATTCGGGATTGAGCTTGCTTGGACAGGTTTGTGAGTGGACTTTTGGTTTATAAACTATAATGCATGCATAAATGTATCTTTGATTTAAATACTGTTATGTATGGGTGCAATGAATTTCTGGAATTTAGAAATGATGTTGGACACATGTTTTCCAATATTTTAGTAGTGTTTTTAAACTACTTGGCAGGTGTAGAAGCCACTCAAGTATCAAGCCATATCATGCCGTGTCTTTGCCGTACACCATTGTCAATCATTATCTTTCACTTTACTTTTTACTTTAAGCTTTTATTTCATTGCAATTTTAATTAAGAATTTAAATTATGTCTTTGATTTCAGTTTTACGTGAGTAGTGCTGCTTAATGCCCTAGCCATGTTAGTTCGTTGATTAGATTTCTGGCTCTTGATTATAATTGCTATGCATGCTGAATAAGTTAGATTACTATGCTTAATGACCTTAATTTATGCCTATAAGATTAGCTACCTTGTTTGCATGTAATTATTGATGTAATTGCTTGAGTGATCGTCATATCATCTTGTGATTTGTAGCATCAAGGGTATTTGGGACACTTACCTGTAATCTTAACTCATGACGCTCTCGGATTGCATGTCACTCTTCTAGGCTAGTGTGGTGTCATTGAATTCTTTTTGTACTTCATGCATCATCTTAAACAGTTGGTGATATATGTTCTAGGCATATGCCCTGTTTAGAACATGCTAGGTAAGAGGGAATATGATGTGTTTAGTGAACCAACGCCAGGACCTAGGAACGGGCACCTAATTCAAAGAATGCATAGTAATTAGGTCAAGGAAATCTGATTAGCAACTATAATTGATTAAAGTGGATAGTAAGACTTAATCCGCCTTAGTCATAAAATCAATCAGCCATCATTCTTGCATTATTATTTTCTGCATTAAATTCTGTTATTCAAAATCCTAAAAACACCCCCCTTGGCGTGTGTGTGTGTGTTTTTCTCTAAGTTAACGAATCTAAACTTAATTGGATTAATCGTTGAACAAGTCCTCGAGGGATCGACCTTTGCTTGTCATTATACTATCTCCATCGATTGTGTGCACTTGCAAAGTTATACTTAGTAGAAATAAAGTTCATAATTATTGTGTTCAATATTTCTTCTATCAACGCCATTGCTCAACTCATGGACTTGGTGAAAAAACCGTGTAAAGAGAAGGAAAAAGGAGTTCAAACCTGCGAAGTATGTTCAATTGAGGGCCACACGTCCCAAGACTACCCAATGGTGGAAGACGCCAATTTTTCTAGAGGTTTCAATAACAATTCACGACCCCGGAATGACCCATATTCAAACACTTACAATCCGGGGTGGAAAATCATCCAAAATTCTGTTGGAGAAACAATCAAACTGCTGCCAATCTTTTTCCACCCCCAGGATTTCAGCAGCAAGCCACAGGCCCTCAAGGAAACTCTCACTGCCCTTCCTCAAATCAAACCAGCGGAAGCAAGTCTGTGGAGGATACCCTCAATACCTTGGCTCAACAGCACATCCAATTCACGCAAGACAGCCGGGGTCAGATGGCAAACACGAATAATGCAATTGCAAACCTGGATCGTCAAATGGGACAAATTGGAAATCAACTAAATCAGCGAGAACAGGGAAAGCTACCAAGTCAAGTCCTGGTAAATCCTAAACGATTTCACAATCCTACGGCCAATGCCATCACTCTGTGGAGTAGAACATAAATTCAAGGACCTACATATTCCGCCCTCGAAGGGAATAACGAAAGACTTGACTTTGAGGAGGATGACTTCCCCGTGACATCATCAAAGCACCATCCTGCCATGACCAACTCCATGACACACCCACAGAAGGCCATGCCTTATACGCAGACATGGACCAATCCTGCGCCGCTAACCATGTTCCAGGCTCCACCGAAAGCCCTACAGCAAGAAGGACCTGACCTTGTGCCTCAATCAGCTCTACCAAGGACCGCTGACCAAAGTGTGTCACTAAACATGCCACAGCCTCAACCGCAGGCGCAAAACCTACCCAGCGAGCCACCAAGCACCTCACCGCAAGCAGACCCTGAAACTGCACCTACTTCAGCTCTGCCGAGAGCCATGTCCCAGCTGCTATCACAAGACGTGCCAAGTATCATGTCCAAGGCACTGCCGCAGGCCACGATTGCATCCAACCTGCTCCTAATGCCCATTCGCAGCACTCAAATACTTCTAACTCTGAAACTCAAAAATTCCAATCTTAAACCAACTAAAAAAGTAACATTTGAGTTAGCTAATGATGTCGAAATTCCATTTCCTCACAGGTTCCAAAACAGGAATAAGAAAAAGGAGGACTTTTAGGAGGAAATCATCAGCATGTTGCAGAAGCGTCATATCACAATGCCTTTCCATAAAATCGTCAAGCACATGCCTATCTTCGCAAAGCTCATCAAGGACTTAGTCGCAGGAAAGCATTGTTTCAGCTCCACTGACATCATTGAAATCCCTAGGCATGCTCTGCTGCCCTTTTGCGCATGCCCCTTAAAGCCAACGATCCTGGGCCTCCATCCCTTCCATGTGTCATTTAATCGAAAAGATTCGAGCATTGCCTCTGTGACATGGGAGCATCAGTAAACATCATGCCATTCCACATTTACAGGTCACTCAACCTAGGCGCACTCAAACCTACGTACCTATGGGTTACGTTAGCTAACCCCTCTGTTACTAATCTAATGGGGGTTCTAGAGGACGTACTTGTGCAAATTGGAGACACATGCATCCCTACGGACTTTTACGTACTCAAGATGGACAAAATTGACAAGAATTAGGAACCTCCACTCATCTTTGGAAGGCTTTTGCTCGCCACGGCTGAGTGGCTTATCAACGTCAAAAATGGTCAAGTCTCCATCAAGGTCTTGGACAAGCTTTAGACATTCTCCATCCATGATGCCAACTAATATCCTACCGAACCTATCATGGATTTTCCGTTAAATATGATGGACATACTGCTATGGAAGACGATTGCGCAATCTTGCGTGAAGGATGATCTCGAGAAGGCCATTACTAGTACTCCACGCACTGAGGAGTCACTTGAAGATAGCGTGATTGAGGAAGTTCAGTTCCTCATGGATGACTTCTCGGTGTTTGGGCATTCATTCGAACTTCGCTTAGCCAATCTATCCCAAGTGCTGGAACGATGCAAAGACAACAAGTTAGTGCTGAATTGGGAAAAGTGCCACTTCATGGTACGACAAGGAATCTTCTTGGGCAATGTGATCTTTAGCCATGGAATAGAGGTGGACAAAGATAAGTTGGACATAGTGGAAAGGCTGCCATACCCCACTATAGTCAAGGAACTACCTTTGTGTGATCTTCTAGGCAAAGACGCCACATTTGAGTTCACTAAGGAATATCGTGAGGCATTCAACACACTCAAGGCAAAGTTCACGACATCACCCATCATCATGCCACCGAATTGGGACTTACCATTCGAACTAATGTGTGATGCCTCGGACTTCGCAGTAGAAGCTGTTTCGGGACAGCGTGTGAACAAACTTCGTCACATCATCTACTACGCAAGTAGGACTCTGAATGACGGCCAATTGAACTATTCCACCATGGAAAAAGTGCTCCTTGCCATCATCTTTTCTCTCGAAAAGTTCCGATCATATCTGATTCAAACCAAGGTCATAGTGTACACTGATCAAGCTGCATTGAAGTATTTTCCCACTAAGAAGGACGCCAAGCCAACGTTGCTACGTTGGATGCTACTTCTCCAGGAGTTTGACCTCGAAATCAGAGATAAGAAGGGGAGCGAAATGTGGTTGTTGACCATATGAGCCGATTGATTCATGGTTCCAATGAAGAGGCCGATCATGTGCCACTCCCCGAGACCTTTCCTGACGAACAGCTCTGCGCACTCCAAGCTATCGATCCATGGTATGCCGATCTCATTAATGACCTTGCCACTAAGCGATTTCCTTCATCTTTGAGCAGGTACCAAAAGGACAAGCTGGCTAAACAAGCTAAGAACTTCATCTAGAATGAGTCGTATCTATGAAAGCATTGTCCAGATCAAATCATTCGACGATGCATTCCCGAAGCTGAGATGGAATCCATCTTGACATTTTGCCATAGCTTGGCATGTGGGGGCCATTTTGGAGCCAAGAAAATGGCCCTCAAGGTACTCCATAGTGTACTCTACTGGCCCACACTTTTCAAGGACGCATATGAGTTCGTACTCACCTGTGACAGCGGCCAACGACTAGGTAACATTGGCCCCCGGAATCAAATGCCATTACACCCTATCCTCGTGGTCAAAATCTATGACATGTGGGGCATTGATTTCATGGGGCCTTTTCCGAACTCTTTTGGTAATCTTTATATTTTGTTCGCAGTTGATTATGTGTCCAAATGGGTGGAAGAAATTCCCACCAAAACTAACGATGCCAAAGTAGTTCAGAGCTTTTTGCAGAGTCACATCTTAGCTATGTTCGGAGCACCTCGGGCAATCATCAGCGATGGGGGGACGCACTTCTACAATCGTTCGTTTGAAGCTTTAATGAAGAAGTACGGCGTCACCCACAAGGTCTCAATGCCTTATCACCCTCAAACGAGTGGCAAAGCTGAAGTTTCCAATCGAGAAGAAAAAGCTATATTGGAGAAAACGATGAGCCCTAGCCGCAAGGATTGGTCCAGCAGATTGAACGATGCATTGTGGACCTATAAGACATCATACAAGACCCCGATTGGCATGTCTCCTTACAGGCTTGTTTTCGGAAAAGGATGTGACCTACCGGTGATATTGGAGCATAAAGCATTATGGGCAATTAAGAAGATGAACATGAATGTCGATGATGCTGGAATACATAGAAAGCTGCAGCTAAGTTAATTAGAAGAGCTTCGAAACTTAGGATATACTTGTTTCTACTCTTTGAGTGAACTTTAGAAAATTAGTGGAGAGTACCCTGTGAGATCTTTGGGCCTAATTTCCATTCTTTCTAAGGGATATACTTGTTTATACTCTTAAACACTCATCGCTGTTCTTCTTAATTGCTAATCTCATTACATCATTTTGCATTGAATTTTAAAGAACTAACATCATTTAGATACCCTTGATTTAATGTGTGGGTTGCCATAAGAAGTGATGTAGACTATGTATGCTTTAATCTCTAAAGACCTTATCCTACCCAATTGCATGCTCCCTAATCCAACTTTGAAGCCAAACACTCAGCCTTTTCTTTCATGACCCAAAGTATAACCTAACCGAAATACTTAGCCATTCATCACAACAATGCCCTATAACCTCAGTTTGTGCTATGATGGTTGCCCTAAATGAGATTCATGGTGAGAATGAGAGGTGGATGAAGATGCTGCCCAATTCCAACGAAATTGGCATCAATTCAAAGTTCAAAAGTTTAAAACTTACAGATGACAAGCTGCAAGAAAGTTTGAGGAAATCATTGCATGATCTTGGTTCAATTCAATTCAAAGAAAAAGAAGAAAAAAATAAATAAAACAAAAGAAATAACAGAAAAAACGTTCAAATAAAAAGAAAGAAATCAAATCAAAAGAAAGAAAAAAATGTTGAAAAGAACAAGAAGATCAAAAGAAAGCAAAGTGAATTGAGCTAAGAATCTCAAAATAAGCCATTAAGAAAGCACAATGTCGTGGGCCTTAAGCAAGGATTCAGTTCAAAAATTCCAACCTCAAGTCATGACTTCTCATGCCTTGGCACAGCTCAGGTTCTATTGAATCCCATCCTTCCTTTCTAAACCCTAGAGCTTAGCCCCGTTACAACCTAAAATGGAAGACCTAACTGATATTAGGGACAATCATGCTAAGGATTAAGGTACGTATCTATGTTCTTAAAGTTCAATTCCTTTCATGAGATTCTTATTTCCATAAAGTTCTATTCTTCATTAATATTCATATGTGATTAAATTTGAATTTCATAACATAATCTCATCACATATGCTTGAAAAGAGTGACAACCTAGGATTCTTGTGCAAATTGAGAGTTGCCTAGTTGGGATTAGAGTTGAGGCGAAATCTTTCTAGGGCACTTAGATGAAGTTGTTTTCAAACCTGATCACTTGAAAATATTGGCACTTAAACATCTACACCTTCACATGACACTCACTGCTATGGCATTCCGTTTAGTTATGCAAAGCATGTTTACTTACTTTAATTCTTATTAGCTTGTTAAAAGTACTATCTCTAGCATCTTATTTGTCTAAGTAAAACGTTTGTGGGTATCGTGTTGCTATAACTCTCAGGAGACAAAACTCCTCCTACTAGGTGAACCTAGGGGTTTAAATGTTCTATCTTAACTAAGATTGAGTGTTTTCATTTTGTTTTAGTTTGTTTTGCTTAGGGACTAGCAAAAGATAGGTTTGGGGGTATTTGTTCAGTCATTATTTATGCATCATTTTGATGTCTTTATATACCTCTCTTACATGTCTTCTGAATGATTTCATGTCATCAATAGTAGAAAATGATCAATCTAGTGAGACTTGTGCAGATTTGGAAAGATAGGTAAATTCTGAGGAGAACGCGAAAAGAATGACTCAAATCGGAGTTCAGATGAAGGAGTTGTCCTCATTTCAATATTAGGTCCTGAGCTGGGTCTTAAGTGCGCCAATGCGCCCTATTTTGGGTCCTAAGCCAAGTACCTCAGATCATGTCATCTGGGTCCCAGACTTGTGTCTTATGACATCAAGTTCATGTCCAAGATGAGCCAAGGTCATGCTTGGACATGTTGAGTACATGTCCCAAGAACTTCCCATCCGAGTCCCTATTGTGTGCCTGATCAGGCTCCGATCGCGGTCAAGGACCTGCCCTTTTCATGTCCTAAGTCATGCCCTAAAATGAAGCCATCGGAGCCCTATCCTGAACCTAGCAGGGTCCTGCGATGCGCCGCAATGTCATGTCCCTAGGATCCCAGCCGAGAGCTAGGTATCAAGTTTCTGCGCCTAGTTTCTGCGCCAATTCTGAACCTTATGCGCTTAGCCAAACCAAGGTGCGCTTCTACTATTATCATGGTGCGCCTCAAAAGCTTGTTCCCAAATCCCTATATGGACACTTTCTCATTATCCGCCTAGGTGCTCCCTGAAGACACGTATGCGCCCTAATTAGGGTGCAGTTTTGCTATCTCCAGTTTTTTCCAGCTTATGAGTTAGCCAAAGCCCATAATTCATCAAGTTACATCAAATTCCAGCCCAAGACATGGTTTTGCTCAGTCATATTGGTCCAAGACGTGACAAGTTCTCAATAAGTCCGTAAAAGGTTCAAAAGTGCTAATTTAGGGCCTTGTTGTGTAAAACATGTCTAGGGGCGGCTCAGCCTAGTTCTTGACGTCCAAGTAACATCTAGAAGATTCCAGAAGTCATCTCAATAAGGACCAATCTTGTCTTCCAAACGCAATTTCAAGACAAGGCGCGACTGCGCCAGAGTTGAGTTCCAATTAGGCCCTTTTCGTACCAATGGCCATTCGATCGAGACATGAAGCATTTTTAAACTCCTTGGCAGGTGTAGAAGCCATTCAAGTATCAAGGTGCACCGTGGCATGACGAAGACATTCCTAGGGCCAGGTTATAAGTTTCCAACGTCTGACCGCAGGAAGACCGCGGGCTGCCCGCGGCCAGCTTGTGTTCCCACTTGCTAGCTTGCATTCACACTTCCAACCGTGTTCTGATTGGTTCTGATAGATTTTAGGGACTTTGTAATTACTCAGAAGTACAATTACTGTTCTAGAACACTCTAGGCTAGGGTTTCTAATTCCAATCCTTGTAGGACAAGGTTTTCCCTTGTCTATAAAAGGGAGCCCTTGTTCAGTGTTTCAGACACACCATACTGGTGAACCCTAGCCGCATACATTCATTGTAATTCAGTTTCAATGTTAAATAGTTTTTGTTTTCTGCAAATTTTGGGCATGGAGCTTGGAGAGGAAGGCCCTGCCGTGTCTCTGATGTGCACCATTGTCCTTCATTATCTTTCACTTTACTCTTTACTTTAAGCTTTTATTTCATTGCAATTTTAATTAAGAGTTTAAATTATGTCTTTGATTTCAGTTTTACGTGAGTAGTCGTTTAAGGATTAGGGCTGCTTGAAGCCCTAGCCATGTTAGTTCGTTGATTAGATTTCTGGCTCTTGATTATGATTGCTATGCATGCTGAATAAGTTAGATTACTATTCTTAATGACCTAAATTTATGCCTATAAGATTAGCTACCTTGTTTGTATAAAATTATTGATGTAATTGCTTGAGTGACCGTCATATCATCTTGTAATTTTGTAGCATCAAGGGTAACAAATCTGAACTTAATTGGGTTAATCATTCAACAAGTCCTCGAGGGATCAACCTTTGCTTGTCATTTTACTATCTCCATCGATTTTGTGCACTTGCAAAGTTATACTTAGTAGAAATAAAGTTCATAATTGTTGTGTTCAATATTTCTTCTATCACTTATCCCACTTCAGTCAAGGAGGTCAGATCCTTCTTAGGACATGCTGGATTCTATAGGAGGTTTATCATGGACTTCTCCAAAATCACAAGGCCCTTGTGCTACCTGCTTTCTAAAGATACTGACTTTGACTTCACTAAAGAGTGACGTGAGTCCTTTGAGGCCCTCAAGGACAAGCTCAATGCTACCCCAATCATCATGCCACCAAGATAGGACCTGCCCTTTCAGCTTATGTGTGTTGCCTCAGACTATGCCATTCGGGCCGTTTTGGGCTAGAGAATAGATAAGTTGCCACATGTTATTTCTATGCAAGTAGGACTTTAAATGATGCTCAACTTAACTATTCTACTACTGAGAAAGAACTATTGGCTGTGATATTTGCTTTAGAGAAGTTTAGGTCTTATTTGCTTCAAACAAAAGTTATCATTTATACTGACCATGCAGTTCTTAAGTACTTGCTTGACAATAAGGATGCTAAGCCTCGGCCCATTAGGTGGATGCTATTGCTTCAAGAGTTTTATATGGTGATCAAAGATAAGAAGGGAAGTGAAAATGTGGTAGCTGACCACTTGAGCAGACTTGTCCATGGGTCCAATGAAGAAGTGCACCAACTACCTCTCTAAGAGAGCGTTCCTGATGAGCAACTCTTCCTTCTCAAAGCCTTTGACCCCTGGTATGTAGACATTATCAATTACCTTGCTACTAATTTGATTCCTTCTTATCTGCCTATGTTTCAAAGGGACAAGCTTGTCAAGTAAGCCAAATATTACATTTGGGATGACCCCTATCTATGGAAGCACTGCCATGATCAACTCATAAGAAGATGCATCCTAGAAAATGAAGGAATGATTGGTCTACTAGGCTCAATGATGCCCTATGGGCATATAAGACTGCTTACAGGACACCTATTGGCATGTCCCCATTCAGGCTTGTCTCTGGAAAAAGCTGCCATTTACCCGTGGAGTTGGAACACAAGGCCTTTTTGGGCCATCAAGCGTGTCAATATGGACATAGATGAGGCAGGAAACCATAGGAAGCTTCAATTGCAAGAACTTGACGAGTTAAGGAATGAAGCCTCTGAGAGCTCTAGAATCTACAAAGAAAAGTCCAAGGCTTATCATGACAAGCACTTGGTCTGCAAGTCCTTCGAGGTTGGACAAAAGGTCCTCTTGTTCAATTCACATCTCAAGTTCTTCCCAGGAAAGCTAAGATCAAGATGGTCAGGACTCTATATTGTCTTTAAGGTCCTACCTCATGGTGCCATGGAGATCAAGTCAGACCGCAATGGCTTTGAATTAAAGGTCAGTGGCCATCGCCTGAAGCCATACTTGGAAGCTTTTCCAACGCCTGCTTTTCAGGAAGTAGACCAGGTCGTGCCTCCCCTTGCTTAACTTGCAGGACACGTCTTGCCTAGACATTAAATCAAGTGTTCCTTGGAGACAACCTAGCGCTGGTTTGTATCTCTTTCCCTCTTCTTTATGTTGTGCATGCCTCATTTCACTCTTTACTTAGTTGCTCTTAATGTTTTAACTTGTTAACATTGAGGACAATGTGTAGTTTAGGTTTGGGGGTGTTGATCAAAATTTTCCAACATTTAGGTTTCGGGGTACACGGCTAAGAACTTAATACTTTACTTGTTAATAATCTACATTGTTACAATTACTCATTAATGTCTTACTAAGCCATGCCACGCTTAAAGTTGTGCCATATCTTATCACTTAATGCCTAACTTCAAGAAATTGAACTGAAAGATGACTTTGTTTAAATGAACTTTAGAAAATTAGTGGAGGCTACCCTATGTAAGAGTTTGAGCCTAATGCCTTTCTTTTTGAGAGATTTTCTTTGGTCTACTCTTCAACACTATTCAATTCTTTCTATATTGATTGATCTCATTACTATGCTTGCATTGGATTTTAAAGAACTAACATCTTATGTAGAGGATCTTGGTTCTCAGCTTGATAACCCATAAGAAGTGATCTAGGCTATGCATGTTAAGCCCACTAAAAGCCATATATGTCCCTTTGCATGCTCCTTTAACCCACTTTGAAGCCAAACACTTAAAACCCTTCTTTCATCACCCGAAGCATAACCTAAGCCCTAGATAGGAAGCCCGCAATATTGGCCATACCCTATAATCTAGGTTGTAAGAAGGCAGCATCAAATGGACTTCATGACATGGAAAGGCAAGACAAAGTGCAATTGTTCAAAATTAGAGTCAAGCCGTGGAGGTCTTCAAGGGCGTGTCAAGGGCATGTCAAGACAAAGAGACCAAAATGTGAAATTAATGTATTGGAGAATGTCTCAGACATCCCCACAAAAACAATGTAAACCATAGAAGAAAAAAGAAAGAACAAAATGAGCTAAGCCAAGTGAGCCAATGAGAATAGAAGTCACAACCAATCATTCAAGAAAATCAAACCTCAACATGGGAAATCATTGCAAGCAGAATGCCAAGTCTGGTCGCGGGCCAAGGACAAGTAAGAACAAAAGAACAATTTGAAGCCATGCTCCTTCTTGCCTTGTCTCAACTTAGGTTTTTGAATCCCATATCCGTTCTGCTTAAACCCTTCAAGCCTAGCCCCATTACAACCCTTGAATGAAGACCTAGCTGATCTTATGGGGAGTCTTGCTTGGAGTTAAGGTATGTATCTACATTCTTAAAGTTCAATTCCTTCATGAGATCTAGTTTCAGGATTGCCTTTCTCTCATGGTATGTCATATGTGTTTATATTCGATGCCTTTACATTAACTCATCACATATATTTTTCAGGATGAAACCCTTAGGATTCTTGAGAGAAATTGAGAATTTCCTAGTGAGGTTAGAGTCGAGGCGAAATCTTTCTAAGGCATTTGAACTTTGGTGTCTTTAAACTTGAGATCTTGAAGCAAAGGCATTTACACGAAGCACATGGCACTTACTTGAAATTGGCATATCTTTATTTTGGCATGACATGAGTGATTTGCTCTGTTCCTCATTAACCTATTAAGTATTTTATTTTGTTTAGTGCTTTAGTTGTTAAGTAAAAGGAGACAAAACTCCTCCTACTAGGTGAACCTAGGGGTTTAAATAATCTATCCTTAATTAGATTGAGTCTTTTAGTTTTGATTTTAGTTCTTATTCTTTATTTGCCTCGAGGACTAGCAAAAGCTAGATTTGGGGGTATTCGTTAAGCCATAATTGTTACATATATTTCATGTCCCTTTACTTGTGTTTTGCTTGAAATCATGTCATCCATAGTAGAAAGTGATTCTTTTGTGAGACACGTACAACATTTAGACAAGTAACCTAATTCTAAGAATACTAGAAAAAAATGGCCCAAATTGGAGTTCAAATGAAGGAGATGTCCTCAATTCAATATCGGGTCCTAAACTGAGCCCTACGACGTGTCAGTGCGCCCTAGTTAGGGGGCAAGTCAAGAACCTTAGGTCAGGCCATCCAGGACCCAAAGCTGTGTCTAAGGACCTTCAAACTAAGACCATGACATGCCTTTGTCATGCCACTATTGGAGCCAGGACATGTCCATGACAATGCCCCAAAGACACCTAAGACTGAGTCCAGATAATGTCCTCAACATGTCTAGAAATGCGCAAAGATTAAGTTTCAGGGCGCAAAGGCCTACCCTCGAGTTCTAGAGAGGAGTCTAAGGTGTGTACCCCGTGAAGCCAAAGTTCCAGTTAAGGTGTGCCTTCGCCATGCCTAAATGAGTCCAAACCCGAGTCCCTGACACGTTTTTGAGTCAAGCCTAGCCGCAGAGACAAGGCGCAACTGCGCCCTAATTCAAGTCCAGGAACTACACCTGAAAAGTGTCGATACATCTCGACAAGTTCTAGTCAGGTCTTGGACATGCCCCGATAGGTTCCAATGAGGCCAACTTTGTGCCTATGACCATTTGATCGAGACACGGTGCATTTTCAGACTCCTTGGCATGTTTAGAAGCTATTCAAGTGTTAAGGTGCACCTTGGCACGATGATGACATCCTTAGGGGCAAGTCACAAGCTTTCAACGCCTGCCCTAGACACTGCCCATATTCCACCCTGTCTACTCAGCAGCCAGCTTTTGTTCCGACCTGCCAGCTTACATTCACACTCCAGGGCGTGTTTGATTGGTTCTCATAGATTTTAGGAACTTTGCAATTGCTTAATTGAAAGTTGGATGCTAATTCTAACACAAGATTCAAGTGACTAATCATTGAATTATGACTAAATTCCCAGATATAATCAATCAGTCAATTACATATCACAACCACATGCACACACACCATTCACATACACCCTACAAAGATCACAATCACACAAGTGACACCCTAAGCACTAAGAGGCTCTGTCAATGTAGGCATGTGGTTGTGATTAGTGCCATAGTCCTTGATGAACCCAGAAAGAAGCAAACCTTTGAAGAACTTCAAAGAAGCAGATTTCAAAAACAGATTTTAGAAAATCAAAGAAGTGTTTTGATAAAACATTTAATAAAAACGATTCAGCTTTGTAAAACCATCTTTACTCAACAATTGATTCGACAAACATCAAATACGAAATTGTTTTATCAAAACCCATAAATTATCGACTCTATGGTTCAGCTACCATCGCTAAGCAAACCCACAGAGATTCAATGATCAATTTTTTCTTTCCAAAATTACACGCAATGATTTTCGAAGGAGACCCAGAGATATCTCCCCCAAAACCGTGAAACTCAAAACGCACAACATTCAAAATAGATCAAAAAGGAAGACGACCAAAATATCCTGGACTTAATTCTCAGTAAAAACCTTGAAGTATTAAGTAATAAAAGTTACAAGACTACTAGTCATCAGGTCCGCTATAATCTCTTGAATCTTCCTCTTTAATATATAATCCTTCAATCAATCAGGGATGTCATCATGACCTTAATGTCTACGTCCTAGAGTTTGAGCATGATTCAATTTATACTGGGAAAGGCAAACCCAATTACAACAATCATGCCTAGAAACTAGAACTAACAATCTCTCCCTTTGGCTTAGCCTCGTGAAAACACATTCACTCAAACCTAGAACTAAGCTCACTCTTTCCAAACCAAATATGCAGCAACTCTTGAGATTAAACCTACATAAAGAACATCTAACAACAGAGCATAATACCAAGAAAGCATAACATAAACGCATATCAAAGTTCAAAGTGAATGCATAAAACATAACAAGTTAAACATTAGAAAGTCCACATCAAAGATAAACATCCCACATCAGCAAGTTGAAACATCAGATAGTCCACATAAAAAATAAACCAGTCCACATCAAAAATAGAGATTCCAAAGTTCAAAGTTCAGAGATCGGTCGCCTCTGAAGGCTTATCGATCAGCGCATACTTGTGAGTTGGATTGTTGGATTGTTGGATTGTTGGTCTGATGGTTGATCTGACATGTGTGAGCTCTTAATGATGGTTGAGTGGAGTATTAATGACTGCTTAGTGGGTACGTGAATCGAGGAGGAATTTCAAACTGTTATAGTGGTGCCTATATAAAGGGGGTGCGGTTCATTTGAGCGTACTTTTCAGAGAACTCTCGTTGCGACCAACCAAGAACTTTTGATCAAGTGATTAGAGCAAGTGAGTTCTGATCGAGTCAGCAGAGCAAGTGAGCTTCTGAGCAGATTTTACCCGATCAGATTCGCATCCAACTAAAGGTAAAGTTTGATTCTTTCAGTTTTTTTCTTGTCCTTTGTAATAGGATAGGTTGATTCTTAGTGTAGTCTTCCCTTTGTTTGTAGATGTCAGAGTCAACAAACGGATCTGGGGAAAGGTCCCCTCAAACTTTTGGCTGTGAAGCACCGTCCTACTCGGCAGATGATGCGTCGAGTAGGTCGAGTGGTTCGACATCCACTAGTGGGTACTCGTCTGCTAGCAGTGGATCTTCATCGTCCACTGATAGTGTTTTAGTACTTTTTAAAGATGTACCCACCTGCGATGCCGACGGGAATGTACATGTGGCATCGTCATCCAAACCTCCGGTGGTTGGTCTTGAAGAATCTGAGGCCGAAAACATGGAGGGAGTTGAAACGGGGGCCGACAAAGAGGAGGCCGAGGAGCAGGTGACTGGTGAAGATGATTTCGATGTAGAAGAGGCTAAAGAGGATTAGGTCAAGGAGGTAGAGGCTGAAGAGGAGGAGGCCGATGAGGTCATGGAGGATGTTGAGCTGATCAGGACGGCTATTGTAACAACCCGTCCCGAATCCTTGGCAAACGGCGTTGCTATGGCTGCTGGAATCCTCCAGCGCAGCCTCTGGTGACAGCCTTACGCATGTACACCAGCCCAAAGGTATTGTTAGTGAGGACCCTGTCCAAATCCTCTAGCTGCAGCCTTTGAGGATCGAACCCAGGCCAAGGCTTTTTATTCCACTCAAGGTGGACACCTTTCACCAATTGAGTTGCCGGGAGTCACTTTTTGACTAGCAGTGCTTTCAAACGGATAGGCGGCACGTGAAAAACGGAGACCCGGTGAGTTCGTTACGAGTCTAGAAGCTTCAGGGGCAATTTGGTAATTTTGGAAAAGTTGGCACTATAAATAGGATATTTTTCTCTCTCCTCGGGAGGGGGTCCATTTTTCAGTCGCTCTCCTACCTGATTGCTCATTGTACGAACACCGAACCTCCCTTCCATCGAACGGATTTCGGTCGATTTTGACCGAAACAAAGGCAGGGAGGATCTTCCCCGGGGCCCCACGAGGATTTTGGGGTATTTATCGGAGCGGGAGCACCACCGTAGGAGACGAACAGAGGAGGGAGGTGGACCGAATCTTCTTGGCCATTTTCGGCCAAACCAGGTACGATTTCAGAACTTGGATCTCTTATTTGGATACCTGGTGAAAAGTAGATGAATTTACATGTGTGAATCGTGAAAATCGGTCAAGAAATGAAGAAGTTAGAAAACCTTAAAAATTGGCCGAAAATGGCGATTTTCGACGACGGCGAGGAAGCGGTCCGGTCATCTTCTCCGGCCAGCCTCCGACGATAGCGACGGCTATCCGGTCGTCTTCTTCGGTGAGTCACCGACGACCGATCTGGTCGAGTGGATCGGTCGGATCGAGCGGAGCGATCGGATTGAGCGGAGCGGTCGGGTCGAGTGGACCGATCAGGTCTAGTGGATCGGATCAGGTTGGATCAGGTCAGGCCGAGTTGGGCCAGGTTAGATCGATCCAGGCACGTGGTACTGTAGCAGACTCATGACCGACGCGTGGTAGCGCATATAAGCGTGTGGGCGCGTGTTCCGGCCTTCTGTCGGCGCGTGGCGGCACGTGGGACTGTTTCAGAGGTCATGGCGGCGCATGACTAGGGTTTTGGGATGTTTCAGATCTAATTTTGATGGTTTCGAGGTCATAGGAGGTCCGTTGGAGCCCTGGTTGGGCAATCCCAATGGCAATGGTTGACCATGGAGCGTGTTTTGGGCTTGAGAGGTCAAGAGAGTTGGGTCATTGTTGTGTCAAGAGTTCCTTGGGGCTAGGGTTCCTTGATTTGGTATTTTATTCGTGTTGCGAAAGGAATAGGGTTTGGGGCTTGCATGGGAAGGCATGATTTTAGTTATTGGGTTATACCGTGGGATTTCCGAGGATTGGCGTAGAGGGTGTTTTCTCCGCTACATTGATGAGGGTTCTTCGACTGGCGTTAGAGAGTATGCCTCAGCCAGATCATCGAGAGGTTCTCCAATGTTGGCGTTCGAGGGATCTTTCTCCGCCATATCGTTGAGATCCAAGATAGCTCTACAGGACCAGGGATATCGAGTTATCACTAGGGGTGCTCAGGACGAGCTGGGATATCGAGTTATCACTCGGGTGCTCAGGACGAGCCGGGATATCGAGTTATTACTCGGGGTGCTCAGGACGAGCTGGGATATCGTGTTATCACTCGGGGTGCTCAGGACAAGCCGGGATATCGAGTTTGACCCGGGGCGAGTCAGTGAGACTTAATTTAATCAAGTTTGGTTCCTTCCTCATCCGGGTTAGTGGGTTGGTGTGGGCGGTGACCCAGAGTGATGAGATATTGTTGGTTCACAAGTGGCTGACTAGTCAGTTGTCTTGTGGTATTCCAGTAGAGGTGTCAGCAGTGTCTGACCTATTGACATTTGGTTTCAGAAGGTATTCCTATTTGGATCACCACCCTTCCGAGGTCTTGGCTTTGACCTGTATGCTATCCTGCATCTAACAGGTAGGAGTGGTCAATATGTATAGAGGTTTTGTCGGGAACCCTGTAAGGTTTACTAAATATTATTTAAGGACAAAGGGTATTCCTGGTATATTATTTTGAGGTAAAAGAGTTGTCAGATGGGATAAGGGTTCTTCCCGGGTTTCAAGGGGAAATTCGGGAAGGGTCCTGGGTTCGACTCCCTGGAAGGCTGCAGGTAGGGGAGCGGATGTGGCAAGCATAACAATACCTTTGATGACTGGGGCCAGGATCCCTGGTTAGCGGTGAACCTAGTAACATAAGGCGCCTTTTATGTAACGACCCATCCCGAATCCTCGGCAAACGGCGCCGTTAGTGGAATCCTCTACCCGGAATCCTCCGACACAATCGGTATTGTTAGCTTGTCCTCGTTCGAAAATCCCCTAGCTGCAGCATCTTTGAGGATTCGAACCTTGGACCAAGCCTTTTTATTCCCCTTGGAAGGGACACCTTTCACCAATTGACCTACATTTTAGTTGTTGAAAGGTGTCCCCTCCAAGGGGAATAAAAGCCTTGGTCCAAGGTTCAAACCCTCAAAGATGCTGCAGATAAGGGATTTTCGAACGGGGACAAGCAAACAATACCGATTGTGCCAGAGGATTCCGGGTGGAGGATTCCACTAACGACGCCGTTTATCGAGGATTCGGGACAGGACGTTACAGCTATCCCGCTAAATATGTCGCCACATGCGGAAGACCATGTGGCGACCACCCTAAGGAAGGTCGACCTAATTAAGTTTAGAGATTATACAATGTGTCATACAACATTAGGTTGACCATTCCTCCTCCTGGTGCCATGCCGAGCCAGCCTCCAGAGGGGTCAGCCCTCTTCTACATACATTCATTCAAGCATGGCGTTCAACTGCCTCTCCACCCGTGGATGTAGGATATCCTTGCCCGGGCAAGGATAGCGCTTGGCCAGCTAAATGTGAACGGTTGGATTATGCTGGTCAGCCTCTACACTGTGAAACAAAGGGGAGCCGAGCTAGGGGCAACTTTGTTACCTATACAATTTTAGAAAGCAACAGTATAGCCTTGGCTGGTTCCAAATCGAATTTGTAGGGAAGAAGAAGAAGGGGACCTTCATCACGAACATACCATCTTCCCAGAAGAATTGGAAGCATAGGTACTACTGGGTGTCCGGTCCCTAGGAAGGGCAGACCAGCAAGTTGCAGAGGAGGATTCAGCCCTTGTTTCAGTCAGAAGGTTGTGGATGTCGACCGCCGATCTAGACCTAGGTTGTTTTATTTTGTACGACTTGTTTTTAGTCAGCTATGACTGTCTTATGATTTGTTTTGGTGGTCTACAGGGCAGGTGTTGAATTACTGAACGGAGCAGGTACATCCTTCGTCTTCCTGACACCTTAATCGCGGTCGGCCTCATCCAACCTCCTAGTAAGTTTTGTATGTTTTTGGTCGGCAGAAGTTGAACCTGAGTTCTTTCTTGTCCAACTAATGTTGACTTGTATTTTTTGTTTGGCAGTTCACGTCGACGTGATAAAGGCTGCTGAGAGGAAGATGGTGGAGACCATGGACAAACACGAGGCGACCGAGAAGAAGTTGGCCGAGCAGGCGGCCAAGAAGGGTAAGGGGGCCGCTGAGTCATCTGGGGCAAGCAAGGTGCCGAACAGGAAGACGATGGCTCAGAAGAATACGGAGCCGGTCCTTCCCCGGAAGGAACCGAGGAAGCAGCTACCGACCAATAAATCGGTAGGTCGTGGGTCGGTACCTTTCATTGGGGATAAGCTGCCGCAGAAGAGATCGAGAAAGGACGCTGGTCTAGACCCATCGGAGGTCCATCGTCGGAAGATGGTGGCCTATCTAGCAAAGTATAAATCTAGGGGTGCTAAGGAAGCCTTGCAGAAGAAAATGCATGCGGAGGTGAACGCCATCGAGTAGGCCGGGTTGGTTGTGACCCAGGAACATCCTCTATCCCTAGGTCTTCGGTAGGTGTTGAAGCCCCTTCACCAGCCAATCTTCAAAAATCATGGTGATGCTCTCGACGTAGTCTGGCCACTTGACCGAGCGTTGTATAGTGCATGCATCCAACCATGGTCCCGGTCGTCAATGGCCTCATCCTCAGCAACCAGAAGGAGCTGAAGGAGATTTAAGAGATGAGCTCATCGTCCCTCCCTCATCAGTACGCCAAGGTTGTGGCCGAGGGCGCCCATGTAAGTGTTCGATCTCCTGTTTCCTTTTATGTTTATCTGTAGCTATTTTCTAACCACGTGGTTACTGGTCGGCAGTACTTTGGGGAGGTCTTCTCCACTCTGCAAAAGGTGGCGAGGCAAGCCGAGTGGGTGGATGAAGAGAAGGCAAAGCTGAAGGAGAGGGTCGAGCAGCTGAAGCAGAAAGAGTAAGATGCCAAGGGGACACTGAAGAAGTGTGCCGATCTATTCCGAGAGAACTAAACACTCCAGGAGCGAGTGAAGGCTACGGAGAATGGTTGGGCTGTGGAGACCGCCAAGATGCTCGACCTGGAAAATGTACTCCATCAGACCACGAAAAGCATAACTGGTGCCTGTGCTCAGGCGGTGGCCGAGTTCAAGCAGTCGGCCGACTACATGGATGAGATCGAAAACAAGCTTGGTTTGGTGGAGAGGGAGCTGATGCAGAAGGTCCTCTTCTTCAACCAAGATGTGCCGAACAAATTCCCATGGCTGAAGAATGCTCCAGTCCTCAGCCAAACGTTTGAGTTGCCGCCACGTGAGGAGCAGCATGTAGGCGACCGGATCTTCTGTGGGGTTCACCCGACTGACCCCGTGCTCAAGCCGGTCGATTAGACTTTGGTCGTGCATACCCCTCAAGAGGACGATCAGATCGAAGAATAGATCCATATTAATGATTGAGCCCGTCTACATTCAGCCCGCCTAACTCTATTCTGCCTGTTCTGTGTATTATTATTTTTCCAAGTACTCCAGGGTATGCCCCGTGTAGGATGTAACCAAACAAATTTCAAGTTTAATGAATTTATTCCTTTTTTACGATTTTTCTCTAGTCGGATGTCGATCGAATGTCTTCGTATAGTTGCATGTTTGATTTGTCTCAACTTACTGATAGGTCGGATGGTTTGTATGTGTGTCGACTGCTCGGGTCGAGTGAAACTTCATACTTGTATTTCAAGGATTACAAGTTTACAATGATCGGTAGTTATGTTGCAACTAGGATCGATCATAATTTTTAATGTAGGACTGATCCTGACAATTAATTTAGGACTAGTCCGTATTTTGTAAGGAGTTTGTAAGTTTGGTGCCGATTAGTACTAGTACCGACCAGTGGGTGTCTGAACACGCGTCCGACCAAAAGTGACTTGAACAAACAACAATAAAATTTGATGAAAAATTTTGATCCACAAACACATATTATAACCGGTTGGCCTGAGCTGATTGATGTGGGTACCGATCAGTGGGTGTTTGAACACGCGTCCGACCGAAATGAAGTGGATAAATAACCGTAAATTTGGATGATCAAAATAATGAGTATTTATTGATAGCATACTAATTTTGGTCGGCATGGGCCATACAAAATTTGAAGGAAGACTAGGCTTCACTTGTAATAAAATTTCAGGTGATCTGCATTCCAGGGGTGGGGTAATGGTTTGCCATTTGGAGATTGTAGCTCATAGGTACCTGGTTGGCAGACCTTAATGACTTGGTATGGTCCTTCTCACTTTGGGTCGAGTGTCCCGTCTTCTCGGACTTTGGTTGCCAAACTGATCTTCCTGAGAACCCAGTCTCCCACCTTGAAACTTCTCTATCTGACCCTAGAGTCGTAGTACCATGCAACCTTCTATTGGTAGCCATGTTGCGTATGCTGCCTTGTTCACGGTGCTCCTGCAGTAGATCCAGGTTGAGAGTGAGAAGTTTGTTGTTTTCGTCAGGGTCATAGGAAATCAACCATTAAGATGTTTCACCAATTTCCACTGGTACCATAGCCTCAATGCCAAATGCACTAGCGAAAGGTGCTTCATTGGTTGATGTTCTATATGATGTCCGGTAAGACCATAGTACGGCTGGTAGGATTTTAGACCATGCCCCTTTGCTATCCTCATCTAAGTGTGTCTCGAGGTTGTACTTTTTGATCTTGTTAACTGCTTCTACTTGACCATTGGCTTGTGGATGGGTAACAGAAGCGAAGCAGAGAGTGATACTGTAAACTTCGCAGAATGACCGGAAGCAAGCACAATCAAATTGTTTCCCATTATTCGTGTCAATGGTGTGTGGTATGCCGAAGCGGCATATGATGTTTTGGTAGACGAATGTATCGATTTGGGCTGATGTAATGGTTGCAAGCGATTTTACTTCTACACACTTGGTGAAGTAGTCTACTGCCACAACAGCGTGTACTACGCCGCCTTCGCCCATTGGCATTGGTCCGATCAAGTCTAGTCCCCATTGTGAGAAAGGCCAAGGACTACGCATAGGAGTGAGTTTTTCTACAGGAAAGTGTGGGATGGGAGCACAGCGTTGGCACCGGTCACACTATTGTGTTAGTGTGATTGAGTCTACTTGCATGGATCGACAGTAGAAGGCTTGTCTGAAGGCTTTGTGGGTGAGGGATCTTGGTTTGGAGTGATTGCCACATATACCTTCGTGGATCTCCTTGAGCACAGCTTGGCCCCTATCTGGTGGTAGGCACTTGAGTAGAGGAAGAGTGAATCCTCGCTTGTATAGATAACCGTGAACAATGGTGTAGCGAGCGGCTTGGCTTTTGATGCGCTAGGCCTCATTTTTGTCTACTGGTAGTTCGTCATCCCTAATGTAGCGGATGATTGGATCCATCCAGGTTGGATCGGTATTGATGATATGGACATCTCGCTCTTTCGTGCTTGGAACTTCCAATAGCTCCACCAGGACGCTACGACCACTCTTGTCGTCGATAGACGAGGCTAGTCTTGCTAGAGCATCAGCATGGCTGTTCTCCGATCTTGGAATTTTGGTAATCTTATAGGCTTGGAAGTGGTGGAGCAACATCTTCGTCTTGTCGAGGTATAAGGACATTGTGACGTCCTTTGCATCAAAATTTTTGTTCACCTGACTCACCACAAGTTGGGAATCACTGAAGATCTTGACCTGGTATGCTCCCAAATCCTTGGCAAGGCGAAGACCTACAAGGAGGGCCTCGTATTCTGCTTCATTTTTGGATGCTTTGAAGTCAAAACGGAGAGCATACTCAAGCTTCACATGATCTGGAGCTGTGAGTACTAGTCCTGTTCCGGAGCCGGAGTGGCATGCCGATCCATCAACATAGAGGATCTAAATTGGTTTGGATATGTTAATTGGGTTTGAGATGGTCTCCCCCCTGACCTTGGAAGCTGACTGCTTTGGTACATTTGGTTGTTATTTCTGCATGTATTGAGTGGGCTCGTATGTGAATTCGGATATTAGATCAGCGACAGCTTGGCCCTTCTCTGATGGTCTTGGGCATAAGAAATATCAAACTCGCTGAGCTCAATTGCCCACTTTGTTAGTCTTCCAGATGCGCCCAGCTTCTATAAGATTTTCCAAAGAGGCTTGTTGGTGAGGACTAGTATGGGGTGAGCTTGAAAGTAAGGCCTGAGCCTCCTTGCAATGATGATGAGAGCAAGAGCAAGCTTCTCGAGATCACCATACCTGGTCTTTGCATCCTAGAATGCTTTGCTGACGTAGTAGATCGGGTGTTTAGCTCCGTCTGCCCTCTTGATTAGGACGGAGCTGGTCGTTGAATTGGAGATCGAAAGGTAGACGACGAGCTGCTCGCATGTGTCTGGCCTAGCTAGTAGGGGAGCCTTGGTCATATACTCCTTGATATTAGTGAAGGTTGTTTTGCACTCGGTAGTCCATTCAATGGTCTTTCCTTTAGTCTTGAGGGCCTTGAAGAAAGGCTTGCACTTGTCAGTGGCTCGTGAGATGAATCAGGTGAGTGCTGCTACTCTTCCTGTGAAGCTCTGGACCTCTTTGACGGTTCATGGAGGCTTTATATCAAGGATGGCCTTGATCTTCTCGGGATTGGCTTCAATCCACCTTTGGTTGATCATGTAGCCAAGGAATTTTTCGGAGCTGACTCCAAAAACACATTTTATTGGGTTTAACCTCATCCAATACTTCTTCAATACCTCAAACATTTTTGAGAGGTTATGGAAATGGTCCGCTGCAATTTTGCTATTGACGAGCATATCGTCCACATAAACCTCCACGGTCTTCCCGTTTTGGTCAGCGAACATGAAGTTCACTAGGCGTTGGTATGTCGCTCTGGCGTTCTTCAAGCCGAAAGACATGACATTGTAGCGGTAGACTCTAAGATCTGTGCAAAAGTTGGTGTGGATTTGGTAATCCGGATGCATGAGGATTTGATTGTATCCAGAGTAGGCATCCATGAAACTGAGGAGTTCGTGACCTACTGTTGCATCAACTAGAAGATCAGTCTTAGTAAGAGGGAAGTTCTCTTTGGGGCATGCCCGATTAAGATCGGTGAAGTCAATACACATTCTCCATGCCCTTGAGGGCTTCTTTACCAATACCCGGTTGGCTACTCAAGCGGCATAGACAGTCTTCCGCATGAAGTGGATCGTACTCAGCTTGGTGATCTCCTTTTACAAGGCCAGCTAACTCTCAATGTCGTATATTCTTCGTTTTTGTGTGACTGGTTTGAAAGAGGTGTCAATTGTTAGTATGTGGTAGATGACATTTGTTGATATGCCGGGCATGTCGGTGTAAGACCAATCGAAGACTTCACTGTTTTCCCTGAGGAACTGGATGAGTGCATCCCTGGTCTCCTACTATAGTGTGGTCTCGATTCTGACTTGCCAATCTAGATTCTCGAGATGGAGTGTGATTGGTTCAGTCTCCTCAACTGGTTGAGGTGTTTGTTTTGCAGATAGATCTCTCGGGTCCTCTAGAGGCCTAGATTGGATCTGTTTCACAAGTTCTGGATCAACAAGATCAGCCTTATATCTCTCTCAGTAACCGCCATGGTCTCCTTGCTGGTGTTAGGACTTACTTTGGTGAGGGCAGAATGTTAGCAAGTTCTTGCTGAGAGTTGGTTTCCTCTGACCTGTCCAGTCCCCATGATGGTTGGAAATTTCATCAAGAGTAGACGCGTAGAGCACACCGCGTTAATCTGATTCAGTAGTCCCCATCCTAGGATGACATTGTAGGTTGTGGGGCAATCCACCACCAAGAATGTGAAAATTGCAGTTGCTATGCGCAGAGTGGTGCCTACTGAAATTGGTAGGGAGACTGTACCAATAGGCATTACTGAGTCTCCTGAGAAACTTAGCAATGGGGTTACCGCCCTATTAAGCTCCTAGCAATCAATCCTTAGCTGATTAAAGGCTTCCATGAAGATCACATTGATTGAACTCCCTGTGTCAACGAGGATTCGTCCGACATCAAAGTTGGCAATTTGAGCTCGGATAATGAGGGGATCATTATGAAGGAAGGCGATGCCTCGTTCTTCCTCCTCTGAGAAGGTTATGGTCTCCCAACTGACTTTGCCAACCTTCCTTGCTCTACCAGACTCAATGTTGAAAATCTAGTTGTTCGATTGGGTGGCCTGGATAAAGTTCTATTTTTCTCTGTTGGAAGTGTAGGCAAAAGAGATCATTGGTCTACCATTGATAGTGTTGATCTGGGGGTGATTGGAAACTGGTTGAACATGTTGTAGAAATTGATTGAACTTCCCATCTCTGACTAAGCCTTCCACAATGTCTCGTAAGACCACACATTCGTCAATGGTATGACCATTGAATTTGTGATACTGGCAGTATAAGTTGGAGTGGACTGGCGGTCTATGAATCACCGGTTTTGGTTTAGGATTTTCGATCATATTCTCAACATTCATTACGACATTCTCCAAACATGTATTGAGGATGGTGTAGGTTTCATACCTTGGGATTGGACCCCTGGGGTGGTCTCACTGGGGAGCCTGGTTGTTGGTCTTGTGGCCATGGTTGTTATTATAATGCTTCTCGTTCTTCCCCTTTAGTTGTTGCCATAGGACCCTTTCCTCTTACCTGAGTAAGAGTTGTTCCTGTAGCCCTGGTTCTGTCTACCAGAATCATAATGGGGCTTGCTAGGTTGGGCCTTTTGAGGGGAGGAGTAGACCAGAGCGGCATTCGACTTGGTCTCCACTGGTGGAGCATTGAAAAATTCAGCCTTGGCATGGATTGCTGCCTGTCTCATCAGCTCGTTGTAGTCTTCCCATCCCTGAGTGAAGGTTTGGTACTTGAAGGTAGATTCCTTGAGACCACTACGAAATGCGCAGAAGGTTGTCTTGTCATCAGTCTCTTGACATTTGGAATATTTAAGGCTGAATCAGGAGGCATACTTATTTAGGGTTTCAGTCTCCCCTTGCCGTAGTGACCCGAGGTTTACCGTGGTAATTAGGTGGTCCGTCTGGATCATGAACTGGTTCAAGATGATAGTATGGAGTTCATTAAAGGAATCAATAATACCTAGTTCGAGCCTGTAGAACCAATTGAGTGCAACCTCAATGAGGGTGGAGCTGAAGATCAAGCATTGGACCTCATCTGAGAGGTTTTTGAAGGCCACGACAGACTAGTAGTTGTTCATATGTGTGACTGGGTTGCCTTTCCCTATGTAAGGTGTGATCTTGAGGGGCTTGGCTTGACTTCCGATTCATGGTGGAATTTGAGGATGCGAGTGTTGGTAAAATTAAAGAGCAAGAAATATGCAATTCAATTCTAACAGTTATAAAATCCTTGGAAGTGCACAAATCGATAAGAATAGTATAGTAGCACAGCAAGAGTCGATCCCTCGAGGACTTGTATCAACGTTATGACCACTTTAGTTCAGATTTATTAACTTAGTGAAAACACACACACACACACACGCAGGGGGGTTTATGATGTGAGAACTGAAATTTAAAGACAAGTAAAATAAAATGCAGAAAATAACAATGCAAGAATTAACGGTTGATTGATTATTAACTAAGGCGAATTAAGGCTTACTATCCACTCTAACCAATTATAGCTCTTAACTAGATTTCCTTGACCAAATTACTTTGCATTTTCTGAATTAGGTGCCCCTGCCTAGGACCTGGCGTTGATTCACTAGACACATCTTATTCCCTCTTACTTAGCATGTTCTAAACAGGGCATATGCCTAGAACGTCTATCACCTACCTTTTAAGAGGATGCATGAAGTTTAAAGAGAATTTAATGACACCACATTAGCCTAGCAAAGTGACATGCAATCCTAGGTCGTTATGAGTTAAGATTACAAGTAAGAATACTTTCGATGCTCCAAATCACAAGATGATATGACGGTCACTCAAGCAATTACATCTATAATTATATGCAAACAAGGTAGCTAATCTTATAGGCATAAATTAAGGTCATTAAGCATAGTAATCCAACTTATTCAGCATGCATAGCAATCATAATCAAGAACCAGAAATCCAATCAACAAGCTAACATGGCCAGGGCTTCAAGCAGCCCTAATCCTAATGACTACTCACACATAACTGAAATTGAAACAAATATAATTGAATTCATAAAAAAATTGCAATAATGAAAATAAGGGTACAGAAGATATTGTAAAGAACAGGTGCAGTAGAAGACACGGCAGAGCCTTCTTCTCCAAGCTCCACGTCCAACACACTCTACTTCGGGAAGAACCAAGCTTTAACGTAAAACTCTAAAAAAACCAAAATACTATCTACGGCTTAGGTCTCTGTTTTTCAGAAAACAAAACGGAACCCCTGATCCTCTCTCTGATTCTCCTTTTTATAGACAAGGGAAAACCTTGTTCTATAAGGATTGGTATAACTTTATTCTATAAGGATTGGTAAAACCTTATTCTATAAGGATTGGTAAAAGTTATTTTACTTTTAATTAATTACAAAGTCCTTAAAATCTATTAGAACCAATCAGAGCACGCCCGGGAGTGTGAATGCAGGCTGGCAAGTGGGAATGCAAGCTGGCCAAACATGGATTTTGGACTGTCTTTGTAATCAGGATATGGGACTACGCTTTTGAAGTACATCATGAGTATAGTAGAAGCGCATCTTCATTCAGGCTTGGCATAAATGTTGTCAGGCTTAGCGCAGACAGAGAACCTCTGATCCACCGCTGGCGGAACAGGGACCCCGGCTTAGGCGCACATCTTGGCTCGGATGGGAGTTCTTGGGACATGTCCTCGACCTGCCTTGACGCGACCTTGACACTTCTGGGACTTGACCTTGATGTCATGAAACACAGGTTTGAGACCCGGAGGGCCTGATATGAGGTACTTGGCCAGTGGCCCTAAATAGGCGCACTGGCGCACTCAGGACTCCGTTCAGGACCTGATATTGAAATGAGGATATCTCCTTCATCTGGACTCCGATTTGAGTCATTCTTTTTGCGTTCTTTCCAGAATTTACCTAAATTTCTAACTCTGCACAAGTCTCACAAGATTGATTATTTTCTACTATTGATGGCACGAAATCATTCAAAAGACATGTAAGAGAGGCATATAAAGGCATCAAAATGATGCATAAATAATGACTGATCAGCGAGTAGTGAAGGGACCAGTGTTGGTTTTGATCTTCGTCGGAGACTTGGTTTTGCTCTTCTTGCCCTCCAAATCTCGAACTCATTGTAAAAGCTCTTGAACAACATCATCAGTTGTGGGAGGGTTAGGTTGCAGGCCTATGCGCTCAGCGATGGGACGGCGTCCCCCATTGCTAGTGCTCCCCCTTGGTCGTTTGTCCATTCTTGGTCTTCCGCTCGATTTGGCTGCAGTAGAATCAGCCACATCTTCCACATATTGAGAATTTACCCTTAGGACTTGTTCATCCACTTGTTAGATTGGTCCATTCTGCCGGGTCACCCTTATCAAGGCTAACCCTGATAAGGTGCGACCGCCCTAGGAGAGTGTACGAAGGGGAGGCTGCTCTATGATCCTCGGATCATTCGCCTGATATGTTAGTCGGACGGGCTCAATGGGGAGTGGTCTCCTGTTGAGCAATTCACAAGCATCCTAGAAGACTTTCGTTCCAGAAGGACCAGCACCATCGTTCTGGAAAATGAGCATTCTTCTAGAGGGTTTTGGCCTGAGTCGTTCCGAGGGACGTGGCTCTTGCTCGGCTCAGCCGGCAAGTGCCCTCTTGGTCGCTGCTCGTTGTTCTCTTAGTTCTTCCCTTCTGGCATTAAGCAACGCGAAAGTACTCTAGTATTGCTCTCCAAATACTTGGCTTCTGCTCTCGATGGCCAGGTTGCTCTTCCTGAGTTCAATGACCTCTTGTTGGAACTTTTCCATCATTCTGAGCATGGCCTCTGAATTTGAGTCTGATCGACTTCGGCTTCGCTCTCGAGAGAGAGGGGCGTTGTTTAGCTCTCCATTACCTTATTCGGCCGACATTGTGGTCGGTAGGAAAGTGGGACAGTGGTATGTGAGCTTATGGGAGTACTTACTCAGAAATCCCACAGACGGCGCCAAATGTTTGATCCAAAAATGGACTTAACGGAATGTAGTCTTGCTTGACGCTCGGGGGATTTTCTTCTAGTCTGCCGGGAGACTTGCGGGACAATAAGAAGAGCACTTGATACCGGTGGGGTCCCGGCCTAGTGGACTCCGACACTTAAGTCAGTAAGCGAGTGGGAGACCAGATATGAACTAGGCAGCATAAGGATAAATGAATAGTGGTTACCTTTTCTAGGGAGTGTGCCCTATATTTATAATAGCAATGAATGTCGTGGTTGGAACCCTAATGTTGTGATGCCCAAGTTATCTCCAAGATGTTGACACATTTCTCGGGTGTTAAACCAGTGGTGGTGATTCATTTGGGCATTAGGGTAATGTTGTTCCTGCATTGGCAAGTATGCAGGCCAAGGGTGCCTACCAATGGTGCCGACAAGTGGGTGCCGACCAAAGCGGTATGGGCGGTGGTTGGCGGCTGGCGCTGGACAGCTGACCAGAGATGATTTGGTCGGCAGGCAGGTAAGGTCGATAAGGATGACCATGTGTTATGTGACGCTGGTCTTCCTCCTGGTGGTCAGTCGGAATGGTATAAACAAGTTAACACCTTGCAAGCGTGCAAATCAAAGATAATATAGCAATATAGCAAGGGTCGATCGCACAGAGACTATATATCAACGTTATATCCAATTCAAGTTAGACTTAATCAACTCAATTAAGACTCAACAAAACTATAAAAGAACGCAATAAACAACTAAACTAAGACTCACACAATTTAGATATGCAAGACACCTAGACACAACTTAAGACACTAACTTATGACGCAAGGAAACACAAAAGACTCTAACAAACACACAAACAAGACACACAACAAAGGGGGGGTTTGATGTTGTTGAATTTTGAAATTAAAAACAAGAAATATAAATGCAAGACAAATAAAGACAGAAGTAAAGATGATTGTATTGATTGATTAACTAAGTAGAATTAAGGCCCATTATCCACCCTAACCAATTCAAGTTACTAACATGATTTCCAAGGTCCCATTAATATAAATTCTCTCAATAAGATGCCCATGCAGAGGTCCGGTTACAGTTCACTTTACACATGTTATTCTCTTCTTACTTAGCATGTCCTAGACGTTTCCCTAGTTAGAATGTCTATCAACCTTAGAGAACGATTAGTAATCTAAGATGATGCATGAAGTACAAAAGGAATTTAATGACATCACACTACCCCTAGTCTGGTTTAATGATGTAGGTTGTCATGAATTCCGATTACAAGATTGTTTCTTAACCTCAACCTCTCGATGCAATCTCATTAATAATTTATGTAAACAAGGTAGTTAATCATGTAAACATAAAAAGCAGCAATTCAAGCAGTAATCAGAACCTTTTCAGCATTCATAATAACATAAATCAATGGCCAAAATCACGCTAAAGAACTACATGGCTAGGGCTTCAAGCAGCCCTAATTCTTAAAGAACTACTCATGCAAATTATTGAATAAAAACATAAACGAATCCATAATTACAGAATAATAAAAGAAGAAAGAAGAAAAACACTTGGAAGAATGGTGTTGCGCTGAAGACATCCAAGGCAGCAGCTCCCAACCTCCTTGCGTTCAAGCTCCTCTTCAAAAATAGAAAAACTAAACTAAACTAAGTTATGCGGTTAGGTGGTTAGGAACCCTAGTTTCACATTGAAACTTAGCTTAAATACTCCTAGGGCTTCCCCTAGAAACTAGGAATTGAAAACAGAAAACAAAGGACAGAAAAGACCATAATGAAACGCTAAAACAGGTTTCCTAGTTTGGCAGGGACAAGGATACGTAGCATTACTAAATGGCAATTATAAGCCTAAAATCCAACCACCTAAACCCCTGGAGGTATACACACGTCCTAACTAGGAATGCAGCGACTTCGGACACCCAAAACAACCCCTAAACGAACTCCGATTGACCCGACAGCTACTCCAATAGGTCTGGAACGTCGAAAACTCCATACTCTTGTATTGTTCATTGCATAAAACTCCATAACCATCCTAACTTCCAAGGTTCATAACTCTCTCAATTCTCAATGAAAATCAACGTTCTAATAATGGAAATCTATCTACTCGAGCTAAGGAATTCAAATATGGTTTCCAAATTGAGATTCATTACCTTTGATGTCTGGAAATTGGCCGAGAAAGTGGCGGTCACAGTTCACCTTTGTATCTCCTTCTCCTAACACTGTCAAGCTCGATGGTTAATATGATGATGTTCAGAACGAAGAGAGGAAGATGATGGTGTAATTTATTTGTGGTGGTTTGACCTAAATCGAAAAACCAAATTTAAGGGGCTTGTTTGTTTCACAGTTTTGTTGAGAGAGAGAGAGAGAGAGAGCACATGGAGACAGAAAACAAAGTGGGAAAGAAAAATCTGGACTTTGGGACTAAAAATATCTGGGACTAAAACCAAAGTGCTAAAAAAAATTTCCAAATTGCACTTGAACCTTCTAGACCCACAACTCTCTCACAGGGTCCCCGGTTTTCGCGTGCCGCCTGTCTACGAACTTGTGAGTTCGAGACCTATGCAACGGTCCAAGAAAAACTTCCAAAAGTGTCTCCAAACAAAAAGTGACTTCTAAGCCTCTTATAAAACCAAGGGTAAAATCATCCTTTCCTAAATTAATTTACGAAAATTGCATAATTTAATAAACGGGTCGTTACTTGTCACCTTTGGGTAGAAACTTGATTGAAATGTGAACTTGTTGTTGAATTTATTGAATGGGCTGTGTAAAATTTAGGTTTTGAAATGTATTTGATTGTAATGTGTATTTGGTTGAAATTTGTGGTTTAGTCATTGGTTTTTATAGAAATTGATGCAAAGTTATTCAAATTGGTTTTTATAGGAGATAGGTTGAATGAATGTATTTGAGGTGGTTTTATTTTAGTGGCTTTATTTTATTATTAAAAATTAAAATTAAGTGGTTTTATTTTATTTCTGTGAATTTATTAGTAAAAATTAAAATTAGGTGGTTTTATTTTATTTTTGTGAATTTCTATTAAAAACTAAAATTAGGTTGTTTTATTTGATTTTTGTGAATTTATTATTAAAAATACAAAATAGGTGGTTTTATTTTATTATTAAAAATTAAAATTGGCTAGTTTAATTTTTTTTGTGAATTTATTATTAAAAAATAAAATTAGGTGGTTTGTTTTATTTTTAAAAATTAGGGAAAATTGGAGCATGTTCAGTCATTATTTCATACATCTTTTAGATGTAACTAGAGGCCCTTTTTCATGCCTTTTGCTTAATTTCGTGTCAACCATAGTAGAAAGTGATGCTTTTGTGAGACATGTGCAGGCTTTAGAAAGATAGCTTAATTCAGAGAGTACGGGAAAAAGAATCGATCAAATCGGAGTTCAAATGAAGGAGATGTCCTCAATTCAATATCGGGTCCTAAGAGGGCCCTAGCGCATCCTTGCGCCCTAACCAAGAACCTCAAATCAAGCCATGAGGGTCCTAAATCCATGTCTGAGGACCAGCAGATCAAGCCCCTAATGTGCCAAGGTGCGTGCCAAGACGTGTCCTTGACATGTCTCAAGGACACTCCATCTGCGCCCTAATCCAAGACTTGCCCAGACGAGCCATGGCGCGTCTTCAGAGCTCTCAGCCAAGTCCCAATTGTGTCCCTTGATACGCCTTAAGTTCCAGGTTCCAAGTGTGTTCCTCAGAAGTGCTAGAGATTAGGTCGTGTCCTCGGCTGCACCCTTTTTAGGGCTGTGACTTGCCGATTAAGCCAAAATGGGACATGACTTGGAACTTGAAGGAACCAAGTGGGACACCACCTAGAAGTACACTTCTAGACACCCATCTAAGCTAATGCAGTCACGTGTCTCGCCCAGAACTGCCAATGACGTGTCGTGCCCTAAAGGACCTCGATTGTGCCCTAAATTGAGCCAAATTGGGCAGCTGAGCTTTCTACGAGCTTTTGAGCATGACAAAGCCCAGAACGGTATTAGATACATCATATGGAAGTGAGAGGAGTGGCGTGTCCCAGCTGCATTTTTCAATGACTTGCTGAGTTCTTAATCAGTCCTATAATGGAGCCGTAGAGCCGAGAATAAGGGCCAATTGTGTCAAGAAGATCCAGGAAATGTGCCAACCATGCTTTGTTGTCCAAGAACATCTCAGAAGGTTCCAAAATGTTTCTTGGCGCATCAGAATTCCTTGGGTTATGTGGAGATCACTTGCCGCCTAACAAGGTTACTTGATGATGAAGTTAAGTCCTAAAACTTAGGATTTTGTCCCTGCTGAGATAGGATAAGTGTTTTAGGTTTTCATTAAGGTTATTTTAGTCTTTGTAAGACAATTGTCATTCCTAGATTTTAGGGGAACTCTAAGGGCTATTTAAGCTTGGCTTTAACGCAAGTTTAGGGTTCCTCCTTTTGTTTTTGTCGCATAGAATTTTATAATCAGAGTTTTGAGCTTTTGTTTGTCGTTTTCAAGAGGAGTTCAATGCAGAGAGATATTGGAGAGTGCTTGGTGTGGCCTTAGTTCACCATTGATCTCAGTGTTTTCTCTTCTTCTCTTTAACCTGTACTTTGGAATCATGAATTATTTCATTGTTTATTTCAATACATTGTGCGAGTAGTTTTCTTTAGAATTAGGGCTGCTTGAAGCCCTAGCCATGTAGTTCCTTAATATGATTTTGGCCCTTGGTTTGTATTATTATGAATCTTGAATATAATTTAGATTATTATGAGTCATGAGCTTAGTTTGTGTTTATGAGTTTGACCTGCTTGTTTGCATGATCTATCGATGAATAATTTCTTGTTAGACTGGTCATCTTCTTGTGATTATTTTCATCTATGGCGTAGGGCTTTAACTATACTTGTGATCTAAATTCATGACAACCTAGATTACTAATCCTTTTGTAGGGGTAGCGTGGTATCATTAAATTCTCTTCGTACTTCATGCATCATCTTAGATTATTAACCCTTCTCTTGGATTGAAAGATGTTCTAAGCAGAGGAAACAGCTAGGACATGCTAAGTAAGAGATAATGAATTGTATGGAGTGACCATTAACCGAACCTTTGCATGGGTACCATATTCAGATAATTCATAATAATGTGATCATGGAAATCGTCAATCTCATTATCTTTAAATTCTTGTTCTTAGTGTTTCTTACAATTTAAGTCATTTAATTTCATTATGTATTTGAAGCATCAAAACCCCATCCACACCCACCCACACCACACCCCCACCACCCCCCACCCCTCCTCTGCCGCAGTCTTTTGTTGAGTCTTTTAGGTTTCTTGATTCTTAAGTTAGTGTGTAGGGTTGTGCTTAGTCGTACTTGTGTGTGAGTGCGTTCTTTATCAATCTTGATTGTTTCTTTGTGAGTCTTGCATATCTACTTAGTGTCTCGTGTCTTTTGTTTTATTTCTTGTTTTCGAGTCTTAGTTAAGTTATTCAAGTTAATCTAGTGATTTAACGTTGAACAAGTCCTCGAGGGATCAACTCTTGCTTTGCTCTATACTATCTTTATCGATTTGTGCACTTGCAAGGATTATAACGGTTAGAAATAGAGTGCATATATTTCGTGCTCTCTATTAGTACCAACAGAACAATAGTCCCTGAACTTTACCATAATTTTAGAAATCGTCCCTAAACTTCAATATTAGCTTTCCCCGTCCCTGTACTTTACCATAATAGTTGATTTAGTCTCTCCGTAAAAGATTCGAACGGAATCCGTTAAAATTAAGGGAAAAATCGTCATTTCAAGTGGGATTTTTCTCACGGATTCCGTTCGAATTTTTGATGGAGGGACTAAATCAATTATTATGGTAAAGTTCAGGGACGGGGAAAACTAATAATGAAGTTTAGGGATGATTTCCAAAATTAAAATTATGTAGTTTTATTTTATTTTTGTTAGTTTATTATTAAAAATTAAGATTAGGTGGTTTTATTTTATTTTTGTGAATTTATTATTAAAAATTAAAATCAGGTGGTTTATTTTATTATTAGAAAGTAAAATTAGGTGATTCTATTTTATTTGTGTAAATTTATTAATAAAAATTAGGTGGTTTTATTTTATTTTTGTGAATTTATTATTAAAAATTAAAATTAGGTGATTTTTTTTTTGTGAATTTATTAATAAAAATTAAAATTAGGTGGTTTTATTTTATTATCAAAAATTAAAATTAGGTGGTTTGATTTATTATTTCATTTTTGACATGAATGGTGTAAATTTATTGTTTACTTTGCCTTAGTTATTGTGAATTTGTTATTGTAGATGTTATTGCGTCGTCTTATCACATCTTGTGGCCGCTCCTCTATCTCCAGTTCAAGTCATAATGACCTTCTAGAGGTGTCTGCAGCGAGTCCATTAGCTCAACCTGCCGAATCGCATGCCACCACAGCTGATTCAATCCGTGCGACCCCCAACAACCCCGCCCTCCCCCCCGGCGATTGGCTCATCGATAGTTGTTAAGTCATTATTCATACATTTACTTGATGTCATTTTAGGCCTTTTACATGTCTTTTGCTCAATTTCGTGTCATCCTTAGTAGAAAGTAATCAATCTTGTGAGACATGTGCAAATTTGGTAAATATAGGTTAATTATGAGAATAATGCAAAAAGAATGGCTTAATTCGGAGTTGAAATGAAGGAGATGTTCAAAATCAATATCGGGTCCAAAAAGGTCCAACCGAGTCCTTGGCTAGGCCAAGGACGTGCCCAGCATCCACTTCGAGCTAAAGTCAGGAACAATACACATGCTTCCTATGTTCCATGGATTTTTAGGAAAAGACGCTCATTTGCACATCGAGGAATTTGTGGAAGTTTGTTCCACTTCGATAATAAATGACATGACTGAAGCTGATATCAGATTGAGACTCTTCCATTTCAGCCTCAATGATAGAGCCAAGAGTTGGTTCCATTTACTGGCTCTTGTTTCCATCACATCTTTGAGGGATCTGTCCTCCAAATTCCTCACCCAATACTTTTCGGCTGAGAAGACTAACAAGCTCAGGAGTGAGATCATGACACCCACACAAGTTGGGGATGAGCATTTCTATGAGTACTGGGAGAGGTTTAATCAGATGATTCAGGCTTATCCCCACCATAAATTGCTGACTGTTACTTAATGTTGAACTTCTATGTTGGGATGAAGACTAGTGAAAGGGTCATGGTTGATTCTCAGTCCAAGGTAGTTATGGACAACATATCAGATGAAGCCAAGACAGCCTTTGAGAGCATAGCTCAAAGGGAAAAGCAATTCAACTACAGAGGGCACCCTTCTAGAGCTATCAATGGCATGCAAAGTAGAGACGAAGATGATGCCATTGCTCAACTCACAGCCATGGTGAAGAAACTCTGCAATGACAAGGCCATGTGAGGTATGCTCTGTTCAAGGACATGGTTCTCAAGAGTGTCCAATGGTAGAGGAAGCAAACTTGATTGGAACATTCAATGTTGCACCACGGCCTAGGAATGATCCTTACTCCAATATATACAATCCGGGATAGAGGAATCAGCCAAACTTTCATTAGTACAACAACCAAGATGCCCAAAATCCCATGCCACCACCTGGACTCAGATGAACCAGAAAGGCCGACCTTTCTAGTTCATCTAAGTCCTCAGATGAACCAGAAAGGTCCTCCAACATATCACAGTGTTGGGAACAAGGCCTTGGAGGACTTAGTCAATGCCATGGCTCAGAACACCACTTCATCCAAGAGAGCAAGAACTTCATGGTTAAGACTAATAGACCCCTTGCTAACTTGGAAAACCATGTGGGACCGCTTGCAAGCCAGCTAAGCCAAAAAGAACAAGGCAAGCTACCAAGTCAAGTGATGATGAATCCCAAGGGATTTCAACACGTAATAGTCAATTCCATCAATTTGAGGAGTGCAAGACAAGTTACTACACCTAACCTGCTGCCCAGCACTGCACTTCCTAGCACGACACCTATCCTACCCAAGACGGCACTGCCTAGTGTGTCCCCTGTTCTGCCCAGTGCTCAGTCATTATTTATACATCATTTTGATGTCATTTAGTGCCCTTTTACATGTCTTTTGAATGATTGTGTGTCACCCATAGTAGAAAGTGATGCTTATTGTGAGACATGTGCAGGATTTGGAAAGATAACCAAATTATGAGAATACAGGAAACATAATGGTTCAAATCGGAGTTCAAATGAAGGAGATGTCCTCAATTCAATATAAGTCAGGCCCTAGCGTGTCCCTGTGCCCTATTTAGGGCGAAGGTCAAGTTACTTGAATTAAGCCACGCGGGTCCTAAAACCATGTTTGAGGCCTAGCAGATCAAGCCCCTGATGAGCCAAGGTACAAACCAATACGTGTCCTTGATATGTCTCAAGGACACTCCATCTGCGCCCTAATCCAAAACTAGCCTAGACGAGCCCTAGCGCTTCTTCAGAGCTTTCAACCAAGTCCCAATCGTGTCCCTTGTCCCCTAACACACCTCATGTTCCAGGTTCCAGGCGTGTTCCTCAGAGGTGCAAGAGACCCAGCCAGTGGTAGAACTTGGTTCGCAAGAAGACAAGTCCTTGGACATGTCCGTGAAGGCCAAAATGAAATATGACTTGGAACTCGATGGAACCAAGTGACACACCACCCAGAAGTACACTTCTAGACACCCATCTAAGCTAATGTAATCATGTGTTTCTCCAAGAACTGCCAATGACGTTATGCGCCCTAAAGACCTCGGTTGTGACCTAAATTGAGCCAAATAGGGCCGCTGAGCTTTCTATGAGCTTTTGAGTAGGGAAAATCCTAGAACCATGCCAGATACATCATATGAAAGTGAAATGAGTGGTTTGTCCCAGCTGCATTGGTCAATGTCTTGTTGAGTTCTTAACAGGTCGAATAATGAAGTCGTGGAGCCCAGAATGAGGTCCAGCCGTGTCAAGAAGGTCCAAGATTATGCCAGCCATGCCTTGCTGTCCACAAAACTCTCAGAACCTTCCAGAATCAGCCTTGCCGCAAAAGAAAGTTCCTTTCTTGCATCACTAGCCCACGGCCCAGCCAGCGGCCTAACCCGTGTCCTTGCCAAACTAGGAAACCTGTTTTAGCGTTTCATTAAGGGCTTTTGGGTCCTTTGTTTTCTGTGTTCAATCCTTGCCAGACATAATTTTGATACATAGTCTCTATGGGATCGACCCATGCTCGATTGCTATAGCGTCTTCTGATTTGTACGCTTGGAAGGTTTTAACTGTTAAGAATAGATTGCATTATCTTGTCAAGTATTTTTACTAACAAGTTTTTGGCGATGTTGCCAAGGACTTGTCCCTCAACGATGTCCATTTAATTTAGATTGCATACTAACTCAATTTGTCATTCTCTTTGTGTACATATGGACAATTATTACATGGATATGTGATCTTGGAGCGATCCCTACTCAAGTCCTTTCAACCAAGGGTGGAGCAATCAACCTGGATTCCATTATCAAGAATACCCAGATCCATACGATCTAGGATGGGGCAATCAGCCTAATTTCACATGGAACACCACTCAAACAGCTCATGATTAGGCCCCATTTCATGAACTCCAAATTTCATTACAGACCTTGATACAAATCAATGAGGCTTATACTCAAGAACTACAAGAACTGACAAAGTGCATGGAAGAGAGATCTGACAAGAGCATGAGGCAGTTTACGTTCTACATGAGTCAATGTGAAGAATTGGCCCTGCCCCTACCAAGTGAAGTTGTAGATGATGATCATGATGAGCTTTCATAAAGCCAACATTTCGACAAGTGCTTGCCATATAGGTCGTGTATCCCATCCATGACGTGACTATGCCTCCCAAATCAACTCAGATTGAGCAATGGGACAACCCCAATTCTGACCCTCCAATATATTCCTTGTGTTCTAATGTTTCTGACTTTGAACCAATGCCTAATCATGCTTCGTTGCCTTGCTCTCATAAGTGGGAACTCGAAATGGAAGAAGATTGGGAGGAAGAGAATAGGAAGGATGGTGAAAACGACAAGCGGGCCGTGCCTCACTTCATGCGCCGTGTTGTGGCTGAGCCCACGGCCCAGCCTGCAACACTGACCATGTCTGTGCCCTATGATCTGCCTAACGCCTAGCCCCAAGCTGAGCACCATGCCTTACATCAGACCCTGCTGCTCGCGGCATTGCCCACCATCCTGCCCGCGGTACAACCTGGGCCATTGCCCATTTTCGTGGCCCATGTTCTGCCCAAGGCCTTGCCCCAAGTGGAGCACCATACCGTGCCTGATTTTGCTACTCAAACAAGCCTGACTTGCTGCATAAAAACTTGTCCGATGCACTGCATCCAAGGTCCTTGTATACTGTTTTGTATGTGGAAGCAAATTCCGCGGGAACCCCGTGGGCAGACTACGGGCCAGCCAGGATGCCTCAAGCGTAGGAAAGCTTGTGTTTCAAGAACCTGCCGCAGACCCAGGCGCAGGACACCCGAACATCAGGCCATCGACTCCAGTTGGGTCCTCGAAACCCATTTTGCAGCAATCTATGCGAAACCCACGGGATGCCCACGAGCCAGTGATCAACTTCAAACTCACTTCTACATCCTCCCAAACGCGTCTCAAGGTCAGCCATGCAGATTGGAGCTCATTACAAGAGAATTTGAAGAACAGTCCAACGATAACTTCAAGACGAAGCGAAGGCCGCGGGAAGTCCGCAGGAAGTTCGCGGGCTAGCTAGAATGCCCTCGATAGTTTGTGCTCACATCAATGACAGATTGCATTCACACCATGTCTATCACTGACAAATACCAAAAAGAAGGTGATGAACGCCCTCAACTTGGTACCCTTCTTCAAGTTCAAAAATGAAACGACGACGGAAAGGAACAAGGAAAAGGGTACTAAAGACTAGGATGTTGTTGGATAAAATAGAGAACACAAATATGAAATCTATTACATTCAGTTTAACTTTGCAAGTGCACAAATAGGGTAGATAGAATAGCAAATAAGCAAGGAACGAATCCCACGAGGACTTGTCTTAACTATGTTCCACTTTATTACTTAAATTAATTAATTAACTCAAAAACTTGATAAAACAAAAATAGAAAATAAAAATAAAAATAAAACACAACACGTTGGTGGGGGTTTTAAACATAATTAGAAACATACAAATAAAAGAACTAACATAAAGAAAATAATAAAAATAATAGGCTAGGGCTCTCTATCCACGCCTAACCACAATTACTTCCTAATATAATTTTCTTGATTCAATTACTATTCAACTTCTGAATTAGGTGCCCATGCCTAGGTCCTGCCATTGATACACTAAACATATATTATTCTCTCTTACTTAGCATGTCCTAAACAGGGCATATGCCTAGAACATCTATCACCTACTAGTTAAGATGACGCATGAAGTATTAAGAGAATTTAATGACACCACACTAGCCTAGGAAAGTGATATGCATTCTTAGGTTGTCATGAATTCCGATTACAAAATTGTTTCTTAACCTTAACTTCTTGATGCTAATGAATTACTGGATGATATGACGGTCACTCAAGAAATTCCACGAATAATTTATGCAAACAAGGTAGCTAATCTCATAAACAGAAAATTATAGTAGTTTAAGCAGTAATCGGAAATTATTCAGCATGCATAACGATATAAATCAAGAGTCAAAATCATATTAAAGAATAACCATGGCTAGAGCTTGAAGAAGCCCTAACCTAAAAGGAAACTACAATATAAAAGAAAAGTGTTTTTGCTCTTTGGTGTATTTCTGTATTTTGGTTTCCCCTTTTACAAAGTTCTAGTACCTCTATTTATTGACAATTATTAATCTTCCAACAAATAAAAGTCTACATTTTATTCTACGGGGAAAATGTTTCCTAAATAATAAAAAAAATTAATTAAAAATCTTTCCTAATTATAAAAAAAATAAAAATAATAATCGAAAAGGAAATATGCTTGAAATTCCTATGCAAGACAGAGATAAGTGTGAATGCAAGTTGTAATTCCCCCAAAAGAATTAGAAAAACACGCCAAGCAGCTGGAAGGTCTTCAGCTTGGAATTCGGTGGTCAGCCGCAGAAAAAGGGAGTCAAAGCAAGCAGTAATGCGGGTCAAAGGCGTCAAAAGACAGTTAGGAATTGGATTTCAGGAGACGCCCGCCGATATTACGTACTACGGTCGGCGTACATGAGCCGAAGTATGGAACGAAGCTTCAGTAGACGTTGACCGAAGGCGCGTCTGCTGGGTCTGTTTGAGTATGGAATGTTTGGGTTCGGCGGCCACCCACCGAATCGCTTAGCTCTTTTTGTGGCCTTTCTTGTTTCCTTCATAACTTTTTCGTTACAATTCCGATTGAAATGATTCTTTCGCCCAAATTCTCGTAATTCCAAGCTCTATCTAATTTTTTACATTTCTCACAAATATATTATTTTCTCCAATTGAATAGAATGAAATATTAACAAAACATAAGTACAAGGTTATTAATTTATGGATTAAATATGTATTAATTATGACTTAACAAATACCCCCAAACCTATCTTATTCAAGTCCTCGAGCAAAACATATAAGAAAAATTAAAAACTAAAAAATACTTAATCTTACTTAAGATAGAACATTTAAACCCCTAGATGTCCCTAGTTGGGGGACTTTTGTCTCCTTAGGATTTACCAATTACGATACCCATAAATGTTTTACTTAACAACTAAAAATAATAAGAAACATAACTCTTAAGCAAATTAATAAGAATCAATGTAAGTCTATCATGCTTTGCTAAACTAAAGAGATGCCATAAACAAAAATGTATCATGTGTGAAGTGTGAATGCCAAAACTAAAATTAATCAAGCTTTAAAATAATTACATCTAAATGCTTTAGAAAGATTTCGCCTCCACTCTAATCCTCACTAGGCAACTCTCAATTTTCACTCGAATCTTAGCCTTACACTCTTATTAAGAATATGTGATGGAAGTTATGTAAAGGAAATCAAATATAACCACATATGAATAATCAATGAAAGAACGATAATTTCTAAAAATAGATCTCATGAAAAGAATTGAAAATTAAGAACGTAGATACATACCTTAATTCCAAACATAATTTCCCATATATCCGTTAGGTCTTCAATTAAGGTAGTAATGAGGCTAGGCTTAGGGTTAAAGAACAAAGGATAAGGATTGCAAAGAACTTAGGTTGTACCAAGGCATAAAGTATCATGACTTGAACTTGATCTTCCACTTGAACTTTAAACACTTCTAAGCACTTTCACATGTTTTTCATATTAGTGACCATACTTATAATTTTGAATTTGAATCAGATCACACTAGCTCAATTCCATATTGTTTTCCTCTTTTCTTTTTTCCTTGAACGCAAAAATATTGTTCCCTTCAACGTTCAAAATTTTTTTTCTTCTTCTGTTTTTTTTTTTTTTTTTTTTTTTTTTTTTTTTTTTTTTGTTTTTTGGAATTGAACTAAATTGCCTTAAGTAAATTGAGGTGTAACCATTATCCAATTTGGAAATAATTTTTCAATTTTCACATGGCAACACTTAGCATATTTTGCATAACTTCTTTCTTTCATGAACTTTAATTGGAGCAACCTTAGCACAAACCTAAGTTATAGGGTATGGCCAAAACGTAGGGTAAGTGTTTAGGGTAGGTTATGATTTGGGTGATGAAAGAAAAGGTTTAAGTGTTTGGCTTGAAAATTGGCTAATGGAGCACACAAAAGGGTAGGATAAAAGGCTTAATGAGGGTAAAACAAGCATAGCCTACATCATCTCTTATGGTAAATCAAACTTAGAATTAAGAGTACCTACATAAGAGATTAGTTCTTTAATAATCAATGCAAATAATGGTAATGAGATCAACAATTTATGAACAACAATCGAAGAGTGTTTAAGAGTAGAAACAAAATAAATCCCTTTCAAAGAATGGTATTGGGCTAAAAAACGTAGTCTCCACTAATTTTCTAACGTTCACTTAAACATAATCATCTTGTCCACTTAATCACATAAAGTATGGCATTATGATGTGCATATATATGATACAAAAGCTAAACAAGGCATAACCTTAGTAAAACATTAATGATTAACCTAACATATTCATCCTTATTAACAAGTACATAGTAATGAATTTACGAAAAACAAAAACCTTTTTTTATTTCATTTCCTTTTTCCAAATTTTATTTTTAAGTTTTTTAATTATAAATAAATTTTATTTCGAAATTAAAAAAAAAACAAAATTAAAATGAATAAAATTTTTTTATTTGTCAAAAATTCCCATTCCAAATCAGTTTTCCATTTTTTAAATGAAAGTCCATACCCCCAAACCTAAACTGAACATTGTCCTCAATGCGATAAATCAAACATTAAATGAAAATAGTAAAGTTGAGGCATGTCATAAAAAAAAATGTGAAAAACAAAAAGGAAAGGAAAGATCTAACCAGGTTGGGTTGCCTCCTAATAAGTACGTACCTGAAAAAAAATAGCAAACTGAGTTAATCAAACAATCTAAGATAAATGGACACCATCAAGGGACAAAGTCCCAGGCCACGAAGCCAAAAACTTGTTGAATAAAATAGCGAACACAAATATGAAATCTATTTTATACAGTTTAACCTTGCAAGTGCACAAATCGTGTAGATAGTATAGCAAATAAGCAATGGTCAAATCCCACAAGGACTTGTCTTACCTATGTTCCACTTTATTACTTAGGTTGATTAATTAACTCAAAAACTTGAAAAAATAAAATCCCACAAGAGAAATTATTTATTGTTATTGTCATTTGCTAAGGGTTGAAGGGTATTTGGGAACCTTTCCTTAGGTTGTCAGACGGGATCAGGGTTCTTCCCGGGTTTCGAGGGGAAATTCGAGACGGGTCCTGACAATTGGTATCAGAGCACTAGGTTAAATTCCTGTAGACCGTACATCTAGTGTACAGGTGAAATTTTGGTATTAATGATTTACAACTTCTTTTCAGCGTATAATGCCTCCGAGACGAGAGTTCCGTCAACGGTCAAGGAATGGTGGAGATGACCATGAACCTGCAGTGGAGCCTGATTTGAGGCAGACACTGGAACAGCTGGGTCAGACATTAGCTTCTGTACTCCAGGATAGAGCTTCTCATGAAGTCTCTGATATTGAGAGAGCCCAGAGACTGGGGGCGACGATATTCATGGGTGACTCTAGCCCAGATGAGGCTGAGGAGTGGATTACTCGCATGGAGCGGGTGTTCTTGATTATGAGGTGTCCTCTAGAGGAGAGAGTTCTACTGACCACATTTTTACTAGGTGGTTCTGCTTACCACTAGTGGCACTCATTGGAGGTGTAAGGCTGGAATGTCCATACGCTTACTTGGCAGACTTTCCGGGAACGCTTCTTGGAGCAGTTTTACCCTCGCTCACACCGGAACGTTAAGGAGGCCGAGTTCTTGCATTTACAGCAAGGAGACATGACGGTGGCCCAGTATGAACAGAGATTCATAGCGCTGAGTCGCTTTGCACCGACGTTGGTAGCGACCGAGTCAGACAAGTGCCACAGATTTGAGAGTGGACTGCGGAGTGAGATTCGGTCAGCAGTTACGTCTATGGACCACACTTCGTTGAGGACTTTGGCTGATGCTGCAGCTCGAGTAGAGTTGAGTTTGGGTTTCCCAATGCCACAGCAGTACAGTGGGTACAGGAGACGGCGAGATCACTGGACTGCCGGAACCTCTAGTCAGGGACCATCAAAAAGAGGCAGTCATAGTTCTGGATCTTCTGGGAGATCTAGTACAGGCAGTGGCGGAGCTGGTCAGACACGACAATCTTTTGCACAGTCTCGGGGTGCCTCAGTGCAGTTCAACAGGAGACGGGGTGGCAGATCTAGTGGCTTCAGTGATTCCATTTGTTATTTCTGTGGGGAGACTGGTCACATCAAGAGATTCTGTCCACAACGACGTCCGGGCAGTAGTTCCTTTAGTCGTGGTGCGACTGATCCTAGCCCGAGTACAGGACAGATGTATGATACTGCAGCTGAGAGGCAGACCTATTTCGGTGGGGCTGGTAGAGCCAGTGGGACCAGCAGTGCTAGAGGCAGGTATGGGGATCGTGGTCGATCTTCAGGTACACCAGCTCGAGTGTTTGCCATGACGCAACAAGAAGCTCGAGTAGCACCGGATGTGGTCACTGGTACGTTATCTATTTTTAACCGCAATGCTTGTGTTTTATTAGATCCGGGAGCAACTCATTCTTTTATTTCTCGGGGTTTTGCATTGTTTGCGGATAGAGAATTGTCTCCAATTGGTTGGGACATGGGTATTAGTACTCCTACCGGATATATGTTAGTGGCGAACCTAGTGATTCGCAGTTGTCCGGTGATGGTTGAAGGCCATGGTTTGGAGGTAGATTTAATCCCCTTAGATATCTTTGAGTTTGATGTGATTTTGGGGATGGATTGGTTGTCCATGCACCATGCCTCCATAGACTGTTATAATAAGACAGTAGTTTTTCGGAGTCCAGGATTTCCTGAACTTACATTTCGGGGAGATCGTAGGGTATTACCCTATGGAGTGATATCAGCGTTAACAGCTGAGAGATTGTTGAGAAAAGGTTGTGAGGGTTACTTGGCGCATGTGATAGATGCTCGGAATACTTCGATGAGAGTGGAGGATATTCCTGTGGTGAGTGAATTCTCTGATGTGTTTCCAGATGATCTTCCAGGATTACCACCACACCGTGAGATTGAGTTCACAATCGAGCTTTTGCCAGGTACTCAACCTATCTCACAGGCACTGTACAGGATGGCACCGGCAGAATTGCAAGAGTTAAAGACTCAATTGCAGGACTTGGTGAATATGGGATTTATTCGCCCAAGTGTTTCACCATGGGGTGCACCGGTATTATTTGTGAGGAAAAAGGATGGTGCTCTGAGATTGTGTATCGACTACCGGCAGTTAAATAAAGTGACGGTGCGAAATAAGTATCCTTTGCCAAGGATTGACGATTTATTTGATCAACTGAAAGGGGCAAAGTATTTTTCAAAAATTGACCTTCGATCCGGGTACCATCACTTGAGAATCCGGGAAGAGGATGTTCAGAAAATAGCTTTCAGGACTCGGTATGGTCATTATGAGTTCCTGGTGATGCCCTTCGTGTTGACTAATGCCCCGGCAGCGTTTATGGATTTGATGAACAGAGTATTCCAAAAGTATTTGGATCGATTTGTAATAGTGTTCATCGACGATATCTTGGTGTATTCAAGGAGTGCCAAGGCACATGAGAAGCACTTGAGGTTGGTGCTGAATATGCTTAGGAAAAAGCATTTGTTTGCCAAGTTCAGTAAATGCCAGTTTTGGTTGACCGAAGTTGGATTCTTGGGTCATGTGATTTCGGCTGACGGTATCAGCGTAGATCTCCAAAAAGTGGAGGCAGTGGCAAACTGGGAGCAACCGAGGACAGTGACAGAGATGAGGAGTTTTCTGGGTTTGGCAGGATATTATCGGTGGTTCGTAGAAGGATTTTCTACGATAGCAGGCCCATTGACTCGGTTGACTAAGAAAGGAGTCAAGTTTGACTGGGATGCTGATTGTGAGCATAGCTTCCAGGAGCTAAAGAGAAGATTGACTTCTGCTCCAGTATTAACCCTTCCAGATGGTAACGGGGGTTTTGAGGTATATAGTGATGCATCATTGCGGGGTATTGGTTGTGTGCTGATGCAGCATGGGAAGGTGATAGCGTATGCTTCCAGACAACTTAAAACCCATGAGAGGAATTACCCCACACATGATTTGGAGTTGGCTGCAGTAGTACATGCACTGAAAATATGGAGACATTATTTGTATGGGGAGACGTGTCGGATCTTCACCGATCATCAGAGTTTAAAGTACTTGTTCACCCAGAAGGACCTGAATTTGAGGCAGAGAAGATGGCTTGAGCTGATAAAGGATTATGATTGTACTATTGAGTACCACCCAGGAAAAGCCAATGTTGTGGCAGATGCCTTGAGCAGGAAATCTATGGGTTCTTTGGCCCATTTTCATACAGTCTACTTACCATTATTGGTAGAATTCCGTAGAGCAGGGATTGTACTGGACATGGATAGCCAGGGGGCTTTGTTGGCTAGTTTCCATGTGAGGCCTGTTCTGATTGATCGGATTATTGAGGCTCAACTCCAGGATCCTACATTGTGCATTATCAGGATGGAGTTAGAGGCTGGAACAGGCAGGACTATGTGGTTAGGGATGATGGAGCATTGGTTAAGGATGGACGGTTGTGCGTACCGAATGAGCTGGAGCTAAAGAGGGAAATTCTTAATTAGGCTCATAGTTCGGCTTACGCTATGCATCCAGGAGGTACCAAGATGTATCATACCCTAAGGAAACACTATTGGTGGACTGGGATGAAAAGAGAAATTGCTGAGTTTGTGAGTAGATGTTTGACATGTCAGCAAGTGAAAGCGGAGAGGCAGAAACCCTATGGGACACTGCAACCATTACCTATTCCGGAATGGAAGTGGGATCACATTACGATGGACTTTGTGTATAAACTTCCAAGGACACGGAAAGGACATGATGGGATATGGGAAATTGTGGATAGACTTACGAAGTCTGCACATTTCTTGCCAGTACGAGAAGATTTTCGGATGAGTCGGTATGCCAAATTATTCGTGGATGAGATCATACGGCTGCATGGGACTCTAGAGTCTATTGTTTCGGACAGGGATCCTAGATTTACCTCCAGGTTTTGGCGGAGTTTGCAGAAGGAATTTGGCACCACATTGCATTTCAGTACAGCCTTTCATCCTCAGACGGATGATCAATCTGAGAGAACAATCCAGGTTTTGGAGGATATGATGAGGGCTTGTGTACTACAGTTTAAAGGGAACTGGGATTCACACTTGTCTCTGATGGAATTTGCAGATAATAACAGTTACCAGTCGAGTATCGGGATGTCACCTTTCGAGGCACTGTATGGGAGGCAGTGCAGAACACCTTTGTGTTGGAGTGAAATAGGTGAAAGAAGACTGTTAACACCCGAGTTGGTGGATTTGACTGAGGAAAAGATTAGAATCATCAGAGAAAGGTTGAAGATAGCTCAGGATCGCCAGAAGAGCTATGCAGACCATCGAATCAGAGACCTTGAGTTTGAGGTAGGTGATTGGGTGTTCTTGAAACTATCTCCATGGAAGGGAGTGGTACGTTTTGGTAGACGGGGAAAACTAAGTCCTCGCTACATTGGTCCATATGAGATTTTGGAAAGGATAGGACCAGTGGCATATCGTATTTCTTTACCCTCGTAATTATCCAGAGTTCATGATGTCTTTCATGTATCTTTGCTCCGGAAATATCTGTTTGATGAGTCTCATGTGTTGGAAGAGCAACCACTTGAGCTGAAAGACGATTTGACATTTGAGGAGCAACCAGTGCAAATTCTGGATTGGAAGGAAAAGGTACTTCGCAGAAAGACTATTCCTCTAGTTAAAGTGTTGTGGAGGAACCATAACGTGGAGGAAGCCACGTGGGAAACCGAGGAACTAATGCGGGCACAGTATCCTCATTTATTTCATGATTAGGAATGAATTTCGGGGACAAAATTTCTTAAGGAGGGTAGATTGTAACAACCCGGACTTTTCATAATTGATTTTATGCAATTATTTTTATTAAATGACGATTTTACCCTTGATCGGTAAAGGGCTTGGAAATCAAGTTTTATTTCGAGACACTTTTGGTGTTGTTTCTGGTACCGTTGCGTAGGTCTCGAACTCACGAGTTCGTAGATAGGCGGCACGCAGGAAACGGAGTTCGTATACGGAAGTTGTGGGTCTAGATGTGTAAGGGCATTTTGGTAATTTGCCATGGAGGGGAGATATTTTATCCCCACTTATTGTACAACTCATTTCATCTTCATCTCCTTATCTTTACTCACTCACTCTCTCTGTAACAAAGAAAACATAACACAAACACACCCACCCAACCCGTGCGAAACTTACCCGAAGAGAAACCAAAAGTCAACGTCGGATTCAAGGCTTTAACTTCCCATTTGGATCAACTAATCGTATTCTACTATTTCCCACGATCACAACCGTACCAACCATCGAAGGAGAGGACCACGGTGGAAGCCGAGCCGAGTAAAGGAAGTTTCGGATCTTTGGATCGATTTTCCGGTTTATACAGGTACGTGTTTGATGTTTTGAGGTTATATTTGGATTCCTGGGTTTGAGTAGATAGATTTAGACATAAAATTTGTGTAAAACGGTTGAGTTTTGAGGAAGTTGTAAAGCTTGGAATTTCGGTCGGAAATGACGGATTCCGGCGAACCAGACGGCGGCGGAGGTGGCGGTCCGGTCATCTTCTCCGGCCAGCTTCCGGCGACGGCGACGACAGTTCGGTCGTCTTCTTCGGCGAGTCATCGGTGACCGGTCGGTTCGAGTTGAACCGGTCGAGTTGAGTGAACCGGTCGGGTCGAGTTGGACCGGGTCAGGTTGAGCCGAATCGGGTTGGACCGGTTCAGGCGCGTGGTTACTGTAGCAGGCGCGTGACCGGCGCGTGGGCGCGTGTGCCGACCTTCCGGCGGCGCGTGGCGGCGCGTGGGGTCGAGGCTGACGTCACGGCGGCGCGTGGTAACTAGTTTCAGACGTTCTGAATCTGTTGGTACAGGTTTCAGGTTGATCGGACATCGTTTAGAGGTCGTTTTAAGTGTCCGAAGTTGCTGTGATTTTAGGAACAGCAAGGGTAGACTTCCCGAGGTTTAGGAAGTTGTTATATACGAGTCTTATTACTAGCCGGTAAGCCCGATTGTTGTTTTTGACAGGCGATATCGTTCCGGGAACCTCAGAGGAACGAGCGAGACGGGATTGAGCTAGCTTGAACAGGTTTGTGAGTGGACTTTGTTTTATAAACTGAATTGCATGCATCAAAATATCTTTGTTAAATACGGTTATGTATTGTGGCATTGAATTTCTGAATGTTAGAAATGATTTCTAGACACATGTTTTCCACTATTTCAGTTAAAGTATGATTTGAGAAATATCATGGTTTTGGACTCGATTTTGATAACGTTTTGACGTAGAAATTATTGAGTCAATGAATTGGGTTTTGACCTTGTTGTATGTGGTTATCGGATTTTGTCATAATTGAGGGAGGCCAGGACTCGGGATGAGGATCCGTTATTAACGGTGAACCCGATGAACCTCCAAGATAAACATTGAATTTAGGGAGGCCAGGACTCGGGATGAGGATCCGTTATTAGCAGTGAACCCGATGAACCTCCACGATAAACATTGATTTGAGGGAGGCCAGGACTCGGGATGAGGATCCGTTATTAGCGGTGAACCCGATGAACCTCCAAGATAAAGATATGATATGCTAGTCGAGAGATAGGCCGACTGATGCAATATAATGATATGATATGATAGTCGAGATATGCCGACTGATATGATATGATAGTCAAGATATGCCGACTGATATGATATGATAGTCGAGATATGCCGACTGATATGATATGATAGTCGAGATATGCCGACTGATATGATATGATAGTTGAGATATGCCGACTATGCCGACTGATGCAATATGATAGCCGTAGGTGATACCGGCTAATGATATGTTATGCTAGTCGAGAGATATGCCGACTGATGTGATAGCATAGTACAGAGAGTTGTGATACAGTACTAGCACACCCCAAGGGATACCCTGGTGGCTAGTGGATGTGTCGATGACAGTGGATTTGAGATGTTATGTGTCTAGGTGGAAATAAATGATTTTGAACATGAAAATGCCGGTGATTTAAAGATGATGTTTTTATAACATGAATTGTTTATGTGATGCATGCATGGTTTTATAAATGGAGGGGAAAAAGGTAATATTCCTTGGAAAGCGTTTTATAAACGATTATTTTTGTCCACTCACAACTTTTGTGTTTAAACCCCCTTCAGGCCGTAGAGTTGACGCGGACAGTATCTCGAGGCAAAGGCATTAGCACTTCCGCTACGTTGTGTAGTTGTACTTGAGTAGGATATCTAATTTGTACATTGATCCTACTTAGACACTCTGATATTCTTGTATTTGGTTGGTATTTACTTACGGGAATTTTAAGTGCTTAAATCCCTTGTCTGACAAGAGAAATTATTTATTGTTATTATCATTTGCTAAGGGTTGAAGGGTATTTAGGAACCTTTCCTTAGGTTGTCAGACGGGATCAGGGTTCTTCCCGGGTTTCGAGGGGAAATTCGGGACGGGTCCTGACATAATATCCTGCTAAACCCAAAAAACTTCTCACCTCTGAAACTGTCTTCGGTTGTTCCCAATTTGCCACTGCCTCAACTTTTTTGGGATCCACGCTAATACCCTCAGCAGAAATCACATGACCTAAGAATCCCACACTAGTCAACCAAAATTGACATTTACTGAACTTGGCGAACAATTGCCTTTTCCTAAGCATATTCAGTAGCAACCTCAAGTGCTTCTCATGTGTCGTAACAATCTTCGAATATACCAGGATATCATCGATGAACATAATCACAAACCGATCCAAATACTTTCGGAACACCCTGTTCATCAAATCCATAAATATTTCCCGTGCATTAGTTAACCCGAAGGGCATCACCAGGAACTCATAATGCCCATAACGTGTCCTAAAAGAAGTTTTGGGAACATCCCTTTCCCTGATCCTTAACTGATGGTACCCGGATCGAAGGTCAATTTTAGAGAAATCCTTGCCCCTTTTAATTGATCAAGCAAATCATCAATTCGTAGCAAAGGATACTTATTCCGCACCGTAGCCCTGTTTAACAGCTGGTAGTCGATACAGAGCCTCAGACCACCATATTTTTTCCTTACAAATAACACCGGCGCACCCCAAGGTGATACACTTGATCGAATAAATCTCATATCCACCAAGTCCTGCAATTGAATCTTCAATTCCCTCAATTCTGTCTGTGCCATTATGTACGGTGCATGTGATATAGGTTGGGTACCCGGAAGAAGCTCTATGTTGAACTCAATCTCCTGATGAGGTGGCAACCCCGGAAGATCCTCTGGAAATACATCGGGAAACTCATTCACCACAGGAATATCCTCTACTCTCACCGAAGTATCCCGAGAATCAATAACGTACGCTAAATATCCCTTGTAACCTTTCCTCATTAATTTCTCAGTTGCTAAAGCCTATATCAGTCCCGAGGGAAGTACCCTATGATCACCCCAAAATGTAAGTTCTGGCAAGGTTGCACTCCAGAAAACCATCGTCTTGTCGAAACAATCTATGGAGGCATGGTGCATGGTTAACAAATCCATCACCAAAATCACATCAAAATCATAAATGTCCAAGGGGATTAAATCTACCTTTAACTCATGTCCTCCCACTACTACCGGACAACTACATATCACAAGAGTCACCACTAACATATCCCCGGTAGGAGTGCTAATACCCATGTCCCAACCAATCGGGGACAACTCTCTATCAGCAAAAAGTGTAAAACTCCGAGAAATCAAAAAATGTGTAGCCCCGGGATCTATCAAAATACGAGAATCATGATTAAAAATAGACAACGTACCAGTAACCACCTCTGGTGCTGATTGAGCCTCCTGCTGATTCATAGCAAAAACTCGGGCCTATGTACACGAAGGCCGACCAAGACCCCAATGTCTCCCTCTAGCCCTGCTGGCCCCACTAGACTGGGTCTGGCTCCCTGTTGCAGTACCAGATGTCTGCGCTGCTCTCTGACCTGGTTCAACAGTATCTCAGCCCAAGGTACTACTGCTCGAATGACGATGTGGATAGTCCCTCTTAAAATGACCAGTCTACCCATAGAAGTAGCAACTGGTGTCACCTACTTGTACAAGTTTTCCACTCTGCCTCCCGATCGACTGCACTGAAGCCTCGCTAAACTGAGTGGATGATTGTTGTCCCTGACCGGCTCCGCCACTGCCTAATCCGGATCATGCACCCCCAGAAGATCTAGAACTGAAACTGCCTCTCTTAGATGGTCCTTGACTAGAGGCCCTGAAACTCTAGCGATCCCGGCTTCGCCTAGAACCACTAAACTGGTGTTGAGTTGGCAAACCCAACTCCACCCTAGCAGCAGCATCTGACAAAGCTTTCAACGAAGTATGAGCCACAACAGTTGCTGCTGCCCGAACCGCACTCCTCAGCCTATATTCAAATATGCGGCACTAATCCCTCTTCGTTGCCACCAGAACCGGTACAAAGTGTTCCACCTCAAGAAATTTCTATTCATATTGGGCCACCGTCATTTCCCCCTGTTGTAGCTGCAAGAACTCAGATTCTCTAGCATCCCGGTATGAGCGAGGGTAAAACTGCTTAAGGAAGCGCTCCCGGAAAGTTTCCCAAGTAAATGCATGGACATCCCAGCCTGACATCTCCAAAGCATGCCACCAATGATACGCATGACCACCTAGAAGGAATGTGGCTAACTGCACCCTGTCCTCCGGAGGGCACCTAATAACCGAAAACACTCGTTCCAGATGAGTAATCCACTCATCCGCATCTTCTGGGCCTAACTCGCCTGTAAACACTGTCGCCCCCAACCTCTGGGCTCGCTCCATGTCCGAAACTTCAGACGTAGCCCTACTCTGAAGTACAGTAGTCAAAGCCCGACCTAATTGATCTAGGGCCTGCCTCAAATCAGGCTCTACTACAGGTTCATGTGTGTCCTCACCATTTGAAAAGAACCATAATTTATCAATACCACAATCAGTTGTACACTAGGTGTACGGTCTACAGGAATTTAACCTAGTGCTCTGATACTAAGTTGACAGGACCCTTCCCAAATTTTCCCTTGACACCTGGGAAAAACCATGCTCCTGTATCACAACTTAAAGAACTTCCCAGAATACCCTTAAGCCCCTGCAAATAATTATATGAATTCTGCCAAAAATCTAGTAGAATTTCTCCTTAAGGACTGGTTAACCGTCTTCCACCTGTCAGACGAAGGATCAAATAACAGTCCAAATTCCAATAAGGTCAACCATCCAACGATGTAACCACAATTTTACAATCAGTCCAAAAGACTTATCAGAGCATCTAGGTAGAATAAGTAAATACAGAAATCAATATCCTACTCGATAGTCTAGGTAAACGCGCAGTTGAAAATTTAAGGCCTCCGCCTCTGGATATGCCCACGTTAACTCAACGACCCGATGGGGATTTAAAACACGAAAGTTATGAGTGGACAAAATAATCATTTAAAAATCATTTCCGAGGAAAACATACCTTTCCCCCCTCCATGAGTAAAACGATGAATGCATAACATAAAATCCCTTTGTATATAAATAAAATATATAGATAATCCGAAAACCCACCGGAAAAATTCGTCTTTTGTTATAACACCTGGTGGGACCCACGAAAATCCATATAATGAAAACATCCCGTGGTCCACAACCCTGCTTTGAAAACCCTCCTCAAAAGAGTTTAAAATCATGTAAACTGACCAGGACACAAAATATATATATCAAAATATATCCCACTGCTCCCCGAATAAAATCCCAAGTCATAGTTCGATACCCTCCACACACCCGATATACCTCAAGTTGTGCAGAAACATGTATTACGCGTAGACAACCTCAACGACCTGGTGGAGAAAATACCCCTCGACACCAGCATCAGAGAACCCTCAACGATCTGACGGAGAAAGACCGTTGACACAAGTCGGAGAAAACCTTGACCCTCGGGGACAATAATTCAGTGAAAAACCGGTTCATGGCCTAAGCCAAATTCATTGAAAAACCGGTTTATGGCCAAATCCATTAAAATTACAAGTACGGGTCTAAACCCAAAATCATGGACTCAATATCCATCACGTCAAAACGACATAAAAATTGAGTCCAAAAACCAGGCCACATCCCAAAACATCACTTTCACTAAAATATTGAAAACCCGTGTCCAGTAATAATTTATTAGCACAATTTCTAAATTCCAGAAATTTACCAAACAATACGTAATAAACAATTATATCAAAATACTTTATGCATGCATTATAGTTTACAAAACCAAAGTCCCCTCACCACATGTCCAAGCAAGCTCAATCTAGAGTCGCACGCTCCTCCGAAGTTCCCAGAGCAGTATCGCCTGTAAATATTAACAATCGGGATTACTGACTAATATTAAAAACCATACATTTAGACTCCCTAAATCCCGGGAGGTCCATTTGCGTCACACTAAAAATACAGCAACTTCGGATGCCCAAAACTATCCTAAACGACGTCCGATCAACCGAAAACTTGCGCCAACATTTTCGAAACGTCGAAACCTTACTGACACACGTCGTCATGACCCAAAATTTGGTCCCACTCATCGTCATGCGCAGACGGAAGGCCGATCCACGCGCCACATGTCGGCCACGCGCCGACCATGCGCTTGCTATAGTGTCTAGACGCCTGACTTGTCGCTGACTCAGTGTTGACTCAACCGCCATGTGGCGCCCTCGCGGCTGCCAAGTAGCTTCCATGTGGCTGCCAGGTGGCCTCCACGTGGCTTCCATGTGGCATGCCACGTCAGGCCTGCCTGATCGACCGCACGGCCATGTGCCGCCGTCGCTAGAGTCTCATCGGAGTCTCACCGGAGAAGACAATCGCGCCGCCGTGCGCCGTCGCCGAAAAACCCCATTTCCATCTGACCTTGAAGTTTTCCTAACTTTCTCAAAACTCAACCGTTTTCACAAATTTTACGTCTAAATCTATCTACTCGAACCCTAGAACTCAGAAATGACCTCTAAACACGAAACCCATACCTGTGTTGGCTAGAAAATCGATCGGAAAGTTTTAGTTTTCCTTTCCTAAGTGTGGTGTCTCCCACTGCTGCCTCCTTCGAGTGTTGGTACATCTGTGATCACGGGAATGAGGGGAACTTGATTAGTTGAACAGAAATGGAGGTTCTTACCTCGAATTGAGTTCGAATTTTGGGTTTTTGGGTTCAATGTACATGGGTTGGGTGGGAGTTCGCGAAGAGAGAGAGAGAGAGAGAGAAAGTGAAATGATGAAGATCTGGTCTGATTGGGGATTAAAATATCCATCCAGGCCAAATTACCAAAATGCCCCTTAACATTCTAGACCCGCAACTCTTTCACCACGAACTTCATTTTCGACGTGCCGCTTGTCTACGAACTCGTGAATTCGAGACCTACGCAACGGTACCCGAAACACAACCAAAAGTGTCTCGAAACCAAAATTAACTTTCACGCCCCTTAACAACCAAGGGTAATTTCATCTTTTTGCAAAAATAATTTATGAAAATTCAAGAATTAAATTTCCTGGTCGTTACAAAGTGTTTAGGGTAGGTTATGATTTGGGTGATGAAAGAAAAGGCTGAAGTGTTTGGCTTCAAAATTGGCTAATGGAGCACACAAAAGGGTAGGATAAAGGCTTAATGAGGGTAAAACATGCATAGCCTACATCATCTCCTATGGTAAATCAAACTTAGAATTAGGAGTACCTACAAAAGAGATTAATTCTTTAACAATCAATGAAAATAATGGTAATGAGATCAATAATTTATGAACAACATTCGAAGAGTGTTTAAGAGTAGAAAAAAAATAAATCCCTCTCAAAGAATGGCATTGGGCTCAAAAACTCACAAGGGTAGTCACCACTAATTTTCTAACGTTCACTTAAACATAATCATCTTGTCTACTTAATCACATAAAGTATGGCATTGTGAAGTGCATAGATATGATACAAACGCTAAACATGACATAACTTAAGTAAAACATTAACGATTAACTTAACATATATTTTTCCTTATTAACAAGTACATAGTAATGAATTTACGAAAAACAAAAACCTTTTTTTTTTCCAATATTTTTTTGAAGTTTTTTAGTTATAAATAAATTTTTTTTCGAAATTAAATAAAGAAGCGAAATTAAAATGAATAAATTTTGTTTATTTGTCAAAAATTCCCATTCCAAATAATTTTTTCAATTTTTAAATGAAAGTCCACAGCCCCAAAACTAAAATGAACATTGTCCTCAATGTGATAAAGCAAACATTAAATGAAAATAGTAAAGTTGAGGCATGGCATCAAAAAAAAATGTGAAAAACAAAAAGGAAAGGAAAGATCTAACCGGATTGGGTTGCCTCCTAATAAGCACATACCTAAAAACAATAGCAAACTGAGTTAATCAAACAATCTAATATAAATGGACTCCGTTAAGGGACAAAGTCCCCGGCAACGGAGCCAAAAACTTGTTGTATAAAATAGTGAACACAAATATTAAATAAATTTTATTCAGTTTAACCTTGCAAGTTCACAAATCGTGTAGATAGTATAGCAAATAAGCAAGGGTCGAATCCCACAATGACTTACCTTACCTATGCTCCACTTTATTACTTAGGTTGATTAATTAACTCAAAAACTTGATAAAATAAAAATGGAAAATTAAAACAAAAACACAACACGTTGGTGGGGGTTTTAATAATAATTAAAAATAAACAAATAAAAGAACTAACATAAAGAATATAATAAAAATAATAGGCTCGGGCACTCTATCCACCACTAACCACAATTACTTCCTAACATGATTTTCTTGATTCAATTACTATGCAATTTCTGAATTAGGAGCCCATGCCTAGTTCCTGGCATTGGTACACTAAACATATATTATTCTCTCTTACTTAGCATGTCCTAAATAGGGCGTATGCCTAGAACATCTATCACCTAACAGTTAAGATGACTCATGAAGTACTAAGAGAATTTAATGACATCACACTAGCCTAGAAAAGTGATATGCATTCCTAGGTTATCATGAATTCCGATTACAAGATTGTTTCTTAACCTCAACCACTTGATGCTAGTGAATTACTGGATGATATTAAAGAATAGTAGTTTAAGCAATAATCAGAATTTTTCAGCATTCATAACAATATAAATCAAGAACCAAAATCATATTAAAGAATAACCATAGCTAGGGCTTCAAGAAGCCCTAACCTAAAAAGAAACTACAAAATAAAAGAAAAGTGTTTTTGCTCTTTGGTGTATTTCTATATTTCGGTTCCCCTTTTACAAAGTCCTCGCATCTTTATTTATAGATAATTATTAATCCTCCAACAAATAGAAGTTTACATTTTATTCTACAAGGAAAAAGGTTTTCTAAATAATCAAGAAAACTAATTAAAAACCTTTCCTAATCATAAAATGAGTAAAAATAATATTTTAAAAGAAAATAGGCTTAAAATTCCTATAAAATATGAAGATACGTGTGAATGCAAATTGTAATTCCCCCAAAACAAGGAGAAAAATACGCCAAGCAGCTGGAACGTCTTTACCTTAAAATTTGGTGGTCAGCCACTGAAATAGGGAGTCAAAGCAAGGAGTTAATGCTGGTAAAAGGACAACTGGGAATTGGATTTCAGGAGGCAGTGGCCGAAACTACTAAAGACGATCGGCGCACGTGTGCCAAAGCAGGGATGAAGCTTCAGTAGGCGCTCATCGATGGCGCGTTTTCTGGGTCTGTTTGGGCGTGGACTTTTTGGATTCGCTGGCCACGCACCGAATAATTTTGCTCTTTTGGTGGCCTTTCTTGTTTATTTCATAACGTTTTCGTTACAACTCCGATTGAAGTAATTCTTTCGCCCAAATTCTCGTAATTCTTTCGCGTGTGCCGACCTTCCGGCGGCGCGTGGGGTCGAGGCTGACGTCACGGCGGCGCGTGGCAACTAGTTTCGGACGTTCTGAATCTGTTGGTACAGGTTTCAGGTTGATCGGACATCGTTTAGAGGTCATTTTAAGTGTCCGAAGTTGCTGTGATTTTAGGAACAGCATGTATAGACTTCCCGAGGTTTAGGAAGTTGTTATATACGAGTCTTATTACTAGCCGGTAATCCCGATTGTTGTTTTTGACAGGCGATATCGTTCCGGGAACCTCAGAGGAACGAGCGAGACGGGATTGAGCTAGCTTGAACAGGTTTGTGAGTGGACTTTGTTTTATAAACTGAATTGCATGCATCAAAATATCTTTGTTAAATACGGTTATGTATTGTGGCATTGAATTTCTGAATGTTAGAAATGATTTCTAGACATATGTTTTCCACTATTTCAGTTAAAGTATGATAGTCGAGATATGCCGACTGATATGATATGATAGTCGAGATATGCCGACTGATATGATATGATAGTCGAGATATGCCGACTGATATGATATGATAGTCGAGATATGCCGACTGATATGATATGATAGTCGAGATATGCCGACTGATATGATATGATAGTCGAGATATGCCGACTGATATGATATGATAGTCGAGATATGCCGACTGATATGATATGATAGTAGAGATATGCCGACTGATATGATATGATAGTCGAGATATTCCGACTGATATGATATGATAGTCGAGAGATGCCGACTATGTCGACTGATATGATTTGATAGTCGAGAGATGCCGACTATGTCGACTGATATGATATGATAGTCGAGATATACCGACTGATATGATATGATAGTCGAGATATGCCGACAGATATGATATGATAGTCGAGATATGCCGACTGATATGATATGATAGTAGAGAGATGCCGACTATGTCGACCGATATGATATGATAGTCGAGAGATGCCGACTATGTCGACTGATATGATATGATAGTCGAGATATGCCGACTGATATGATAGTCGAGATATGGCGACTGATATGATATGATAGTCGAGATATGCCGACTGATATGATATGATAGTCGAAATATGCCGACTGATATGATATGATAGTCGAGATATGCCGACTGATATGATATGATAGTCGAGATATGCCGACTGATATGATATGATAGTCGAGATATGCCGACTGATATGATATGATAGTCGAGATATGCCGACTGATATGATATGATAGTCGAGAGATGCCAACTGATATGATATGATAGTCGAGATATGCCGACTGATATGATATGATAGTCGAGATATGCCGACTGATATGATATGATAGTCGAGATATGCCGACTGATATGATATGATAGTCGAGAGATGCCGACTGATATGTTATGATAGTCGAGAGATGCCGACTGATATGATATGATATTCGAGATATATGCCGACTGATATGATATGATACATGACTAGCACACCCCAAGGGATACCCTGGTGGCTAGGGACAGGATAGTCGAGAGATATGCCGACTGATATGTTATGGTAGCCGAAGGTTATACCGGCTGATGATACGATATGATAGCCGAGGATATATCCGGCTTTAATATGAAACAGACGACAATGGTCATGGGCTTAATCAACCTATGAAAATACTTCGTCAGCCGGGTCAGTGGGTAGGTGTGGGCGGTGACCTAGAGGGACGAATTATGGTTGGTTTACAAGTATTTGACTAGTCTGTTGTCTTGTGGTATTCCAGTAGAGAAGTCAGCAGTGTCTGACCTACTGACGTTTGGTGACATAGGGTATTCCTATTTGGACCACCACTACTCCGAGGTTTTGGTTTTGACCAGTATACTATCCTGCGTCTGACAGGTATAAGTGGTTAGTAAGTACAGAGGTACGGTCGGGAACCCTGTAAGGCTTAATAAAAATTATTCCAGAACAAAGGGTATTTCTGGTGTTTAAATTTTGAAGTAAAGAGCTGTCAGATGGGATAAGGGTTCTTTCCGGGTTTCGAGGGAAAATTCGGGAAGGGTCCTTACAAGTGGTATCAGAGCTCTAGGTTAACTTCCTGCAGACTGCACACTTGTGTGCAAATTATTTATGGATTTCGGTTAACAAGATGCCTCCGAGACGTGAGTTTCGTCAACGGTCGGGGAATGGTGGAGATAACCATGAACCTACAGTGGAGCCTGATTTGAGGCAGACATTGGAATAGCTGGGTCAGACTCTAGCTTCTGTACTCCAGGATAAAACTTCTCATGAAGTCTCTGATGTCGAGAGAGCCCAGAGACTAGGGGCGACGATATTCATGGGTGACTCTAGCCCAGATGAGGCCGAGGAGTGGATTACTCGCATGGAGCGGGTGTTCTTGATTATGAGGTGTCCTCTAGAAGAGAGAGTTCTACTGGCCACATTTTTTTTACTAGGTGGTTCTGCTTACCACTGGTGGCACTCATTGGAGGTGTCAGGCTGGAATGTCCATACGCTTACTTGGCAGACTTTCCGGGAACGCTTCTTGGAGCAGTTTTACCCTCGCTCACACCGGAACGTTAAGGAGGCCGAGTTCTTGCATTTACAGCAAGGAGACATGACGGTGGCCCAGTAATAACAAAGATTCATAGCGCTGAGTCGCTTTGCACTGACGTTGGTAGCGACCGAGTCAGACAAGTGCCACAGATTTGAGAGTGGACTGCGGAGTGAAATTCGGTCAGCAGTTACGTCTATTGACCACACTTCGTTGAGGACTTTGGCTAATGCTGCAGCTCGATTAGAGTTGAGTTTGGGTTTCCCAATGCCTCAGTGCAGTTCAACAGGAGACAGGGTGGCAGATCTAGTGGCTTCAGTGTTTCCGTTTGTTATTTCTGTGGGGAGACTGGTCACATCAAGAGATTCTGTCCACAACGACGTCCGGGCAGTAGTTCCTTTAGTCGTGGTGCGACTGATCCTAGCCCGAGTGCAGGACAGATGTATGATACTGCAACTGGGAGTCAGACCCATTTCAGTGGGGCTGGTAGAGCTAGTGGGACCAGCAGTGCTAGAGGCAGGTATGGGGATCGTGGTCGATCTTCGGGTATACCAGCTCGAGTTTTTGCCATGACGCAACAGGAGACTTGAGTAGCACCGGAGGTGGTCACGGATAGAGAATTGTCTCCAATTGGTTGGGACATAGGTATTAGTACTCCTACCGGAGATATGTTAGTGGCGAACCTAGTGATTCGCAGTTGTCCGGTGATGGTTGAAGGCCATGGTTTGAAGGTATATTTAATCCCCTTAGATATCTTTGAGTTTGATGTGATTCTGGGGATGGATTGGTTGTCCATGCACCATGCCTCCATAGACTGTTACGACAAGACAATAGTTTTTCGGAGTCCAGGATTACCTGAACTTACATTTCGGGGAGATCGTAGGGTATTACCCTATGGAGTGATATCAGCGTTAACAGCTGAGAGATTGTTGAGAAAAGGTTGTGAGGGTTACTTGGCTCATGTGTTAGATGCTCGGAATACTTCGATGAGAGTGGAGGATATTCCTGTGGTGAGTGAGTTCTCTGATGTGTTTCCAGATGATCTTCCAGGATTACCACCACACCGTGAGATTGAGTTCACAATCGAGCTTTTGCCAGGTACTCAACCTATCTCACAGGAACCGTACAGGATGGCACCGGCAGAATTGCGAGAGTTAAAGACTCAATTGCAGGACTTGGTGAATATGGGATTTATTCGCCCAAGTGTTTCACCATGGGGTGCGCCGGTATTAATTGTGAGGAAAAAAGGATGGTGGTCTGATATTGTGTATCGACTACCGGCAGTTAACTAAAGTGACGGTGCAAATTCTGTATTTGAAGGAAAAGGTACTTGCAGAAAGACTTTTCCTCTAGTTAAAGTATTGTGGAGGAATTATAACGTGGAGCAGGCCACGTGGGAAATCGCGGAACTAATGCGGGCACAATATCGTCATTGTTTTATGGTTAGGAATGAATTTCGGGGACGAAATTTCTTAAGGAGGGTAGATTGTAACGACCCGGACCAGAAATTAAACTATTTTGAGGATTGGACAATTTTACCCTCAGTTTTGGACGGGTTCGGGAGTCACTTTTTGACTGGCAAGACTTTTGGGAAATTTTCTAAAGTCGTTGCGTAGGTCTCGAACTCACGAGTTCGTAGACAGGCGGCACGCGGAAAATGGAGACCCGGTGAGTACGTTACGGGTCTAGAAGCTTCAGGGGCAGTTTGGTAATTTTGGAGAAGTTGGAACTATATAATAGATATTTTCTCTCTCCTCGGTAGATTGGTCAATATGGGCTCTCTCTCTCCTACCCGAAACCCCCCCCCCCCCCCCCCCCGTGTGAACACAAAGCTTGATCTTCATCGGACGGATTTCGATCCGAGTTGAGTGAAACCAAGGTCGGGAGGATCATCCCCGGGACCCCACGAGCATTTTGGGGTAGATATTGGAGCGGGAGCACCACCGTAGGCGACGGACAGAGGAGGGAGGTGAACCGAAACTTCTCAGCCGTTTTCCGGCCAAACCAGGTACGATCTCGGAACTTTGACCTCATATTTGGATTCCTGGTGAAGAGTAGATAAATTTCCATGTATAGATCGTGAAAAACGGTTAAGAAATGAAGAAGTTAGAAAACTGGTAGTTTCGGTCGGAAATGGGGGATTCCGGCGAACCAGACGGCGACGGAGGTGGCGGTCCGGTCATCTTCTCCGGCCAGCCTCCGGTGACGGTGACGGCGTCCGGTCGTCTTCTCCGGCGAGTCACCGGTGACCGGTCGGGTCGAGTTGAACCGGTCGGGTTGAGTGAACCGGTCGGGTCGAGTTGGACCGGGTCAGGTTGAGCCGAACCGGGTTGGACCGGTCCAGGCGCGTGAACACTGTAGTAGCGCGTGACCGGCGCGTGAACGCGCGTGGGCGCGTGTGCCGACCTTCCGGCGGCGCGTGGGGCCGAGACTAAGGTCACGGCGACGCGTGGGAGCTAGTTTTCGACGTTCCGAATCTGTTGGTACAGGTTTCAGGTTGATCAGACGTCGTTTAGAGGTGGTTTTGGGCAATCCCAGCGGTAATAGTTGACCGTATTAGCGGGTTTTGAGCTCGGGAAGTCCAGGTAGTTGGGACATTATTGTGCATGTGTTGCTTGGGCTAGAGCGTCCTTGAATTAAGGGTTGGTTGATGTATATTAGTGGACTATTGTTTATAAACTGTAATGCATGCATCAATGTATCTTTGTTTACATATTGTTATGTATTGTTGCAATGATTTCCCGGAATTTAGAAATGATTACTGGATATATGTTTTCCACTATTTCGATTAAAGTGTGTTTTGGTCATATTGAGGGAGGCCAGGACTCGGGACGAGGATCCGTTATTAGCGGTGAACCGGTGAACCTCCAATATATGATATGATAGTCGAGAGATGCCGACTGATATGATATGATAGTCGAGATATGCCGACTGATATGATATGATAGTCGAGATATGCCGACTGATATGATATGATAGTCGAGATATGCCGACTGATATGATATGATAGTCGAGATATGCCGACTGATATGATATGATAGTCGAGATATGCCGACTGATATGATATGATAGTCGAGATATGCCGACTGATATGATATGATAGTCGAGATATGCCGACTGATATGATATGATAGTCGAGAGATGCCGACTGATATGATATGATAGTCGAGATATGCCGACTGATATGATATGATAGTCGAGATATGCCGACTGATATGATATGATAGTCGAGATATGCCGACTGATATGATATGATAGTCGAGAGATCCCGACTGATATGATATGATAGTCGAGATATGCCGACTGATATGATATGATAGTCAAGATATGCCGACTGATATGATATGATAGTCGAGATATGCCGACTGATATGATATGATAGTCGAGATATGCCGACTGATATGATATGATAGTCGAGAGATGCCGACTGATATGATATGATAGTCGAGATATGCCGACTGATATGATATGATAGTCGAGATATGCCGACTGATATGATATGATAGTCGAGATATGCCGACTGATATGATATGATAGTCGAGAGATGCCGACTGATATGTTATGATAGTCGAGAGATGCCGACTGATATGATATGATAGTCGAGATATATGCCGACTGATATGATATGATACATGACTAGCACACCCCAAGGGATACCCTGGTGGCTAGGGACAGGATAGTCGAGAGATATGCCGACTGATATGTTATGGTAGCCGAAGGTTATACCGGCTGATGATACGATATGATAGCCGAGGATATATCCGGCTTTAATATGAAACAGACGATAATGGTCATGGGCTTAATCAACCTATGAAAATACTTCGTCAGCCGGGTCAGTGGGTAGGTGTGGGCGGTGACCCAGAGGGACGAATTATGGTTGGTTTACAAGTATTTGACTAGTCTGTTGTCTTGTGGTATTCCAGTAGAGAAGTCAGCAGTGTCTGACCTACTGACGTTTGGTGACATAGGGTATTCCTATTTGGACCACCACTACTCCGAGGTTTTGGTTTTGACCAGTATACTATCCTGCGTCTGACAGGTATAAGTGGTTAGTAAGTACAGAGGTACGGTCGGGAACCCTGTAAGGCTTAATAAAAATTATTCCAGAACAAAGGGTATTTCTGGTGTTTAAATTTTGAAGTAAAGAGCTGTCAGATGGGATAAGGGTTCTTTCCGGGTTTCGAGGGAAAATTCGGGAAGGGTCCTTACAGCATGTCTTTTGGTTTTGCAAACCATGTTTACTTTCGTTGGTTCTTATTAACCTTTCCAAAGTACTATCTCTAGCAACTAGGTTATCTAAGTAAAGTGTTTGTGGGTGGCATAACTGGTAAACCCTTAGGAGACAACACTCCTCCTACTAGGGACACATGGGGGTTCAAATAATCTATCCTTAATTAAGATCTTGTCTTTTCATTTTGTTTAGTCTTATCCTTCTTTTTTTTCTCAGGGACTAGCAAAAGATAGGTTTGGGGGCCTTTGTTCAGTCAATATTTATACATCATTTTGATGTCATTTAGTGCCCTTTTACATGTCTTTTGAATGATTGTGTGTCACCCATAGTAGAAAGTGATGCTTCTTGTGAGACATGTGTAGGATTTGGAAAGATAACCTAATTATGAGAATACAGGAAAAAGAATGGCTCAAATTGGAGTTCGAATGAAGGAAATGTCCTCAATTCAATATAAGCCAAGCACTTGCGTGTCCCTGCACCATATTTAGGGCGCATGTCAAGTTACTCGAATCAGGCCATGTGGGTCCTGAAACCATGTTTCAGGCCTAGCAGATTAAGCCCCTGATGAGCCAAGGTGCATGCCAAGACATGTCCTTGACATGTCTCAAAGACACTCCATTTGCACCCTAATCCAAGATTAGCCTAGACAAGCCCTAGCGCATCTTCAGAGCTCTTAGCCAAGTCACAATTGTGTCCCCTGACACGCCTCAAGTTCCAGGTTCCAGGCGTGTTCCTCAGAGGTGCTAGAGACCCAACCAGCGGTAGAGCTTTGTCCGCCAGAAGACAAGTCCTTGGACATGTCCGTGAAGGCCAAAATGAGACATGACTTGGAACTCGATGGAACCAAGTGAGACACCACCCAGAAGTACACTTATAGACAGCCATCTAAGCTAATGTAATCAGGTGTCTTGACCAGAAATTCCAATGACGTGCTACTCCCTAAAGACCTCGGTTGTTCCCTAAATTGAGCCAAATTGGGCCGCTGAGCTTTCTACGAGCTTTTGAGTGGGACAAAGCTCGGAACCATGCTAGATACATCATATGAAAGTGAAATGAGTTTTTTTCCCAGCTGCATTGGTCAATGTCCTTCTGAGTTCTTAACAGGTCCAATAATGAAGCCGTGGAACCCATAAGGAGGTCCAGCCTTGTTAAGAGGGTCCAAGATTGTGCCAGCCATGCCGTGCTGTCCACGAAAGTCTCAGAACCTTCCAAAATCAGCCTTTCCGCACAAGAACGATCCTTTCTTGCATAAGTAGCCAGTGTCCTTGCCAGACTAGGAAACCTGTTTGAGCATTTCATTAAGGGCTTTTTGGTCCTTTATTTTCTGTTTTCAATTCCTAGTTTTTAGGGGAAGCCCTTGGAGTATTTAAACTAGTTTTTAACTTGAAATGAGGGTTCCTAACCTCCTAAACACATAACTTGTTTTAGTTTAGTTTTTCTATTTTTGAAGAGGTGGTTGAACGCAAGGAGGCTGGGAGCTGCTGCCTTGGACGTCTTCAGCGCAACATCATTCTTCCAAGGGTTTTTCTTTTTTCTTATTTTATTATTCTGTAATTATGGATTCATTTTTGTTTTTATTCAATAATATAATGCTGCCTTTCTATCATCTTGACAATCACGGCTAAATAGGACAGTGCTCTTGTCAAAATTTATAAATTGCCCAGACTCCTCAGCGTAGGTGCTCAGAATCTCCTTAACACAAGTAGCCTCAGCAACCGTGGCTTGACACATGAAAACCGAATCATGAGAAAAAAGAAGGTGAGTAAGGTTCAGACCATTAGGCATAAGTCTGATGCCTCTAAGTAGCCCCTCTTCTTCACATTGTCTTATCAATGGCGAGAGCCTTTCCGCACATAGAACAAACAAAAATGGGGATAAGGGATCACCTTGTCTTATCCCTCGAGATGGTCTTATAAAACCAAACAGCTCTCCATTAACCATGACACCATAAGTAGCTGAAGTAACACATTCCTTGATCCATTGGATGAATTTATCATCAAAACCAAGCTGAGTCATGGTTGCCTTCAAAAAACTCCATTCAACTCGATCGTAAGCTTTCGCCATGTCAAGCTTAAGTACCATTTCTTCCCCATCCACACCCCTCTTTTTCCCCAGAGTATCTAGAACATCGTGAATGACCAAAATGTTATCAAAAAATTGTCTACCTTCCACAAAAGCATATTGAACTAGGCTAATGATTCGCTTTAGCACTCTCTTTAATCGAGTTGTCAGAATCTTGGAGATTATCTTGTAGAGAACATTACATAAAGCAGTTGGCCTCAATTGTGTCATGTAAGTAGGGTTAGGTACCTTAGGGATCAAAGAAATATTCATGTGGTTGTACTTGCACCCCATCTGACCCGTATCAAAGAAAGCTTTAACAAAACCAATCACATCCTCTCCTACCAAACCCCAATGCTTCTGATAGAATACTCCAGTGAAGCCATCAAGCCCCGACGATTTCGTGGGGTGCAAGGAAAGCAAAGTAGCCCTGATTTCCTCCTCACCAATCTGCCGTATGAGGAGGTTATTCTTAGCATCAGTGATGCATCTTTGTATGCAGTTTATCACTGTATTCGCCCCTTGCAGTTGACTCGCAGTAAACATGGTTTGGAAGTAATCCACAGCAGTTGAACAAATAACTGCATTATTCTCGATCCAAACCGCCATGCTATTATGAATTCCCAGTATTCGATTTTGTCTTTGGCGTTTAACAGTTTTGGCATGGAAGAACTTCGTGTTTTTATTTCCCTCATTCAACCATTGTATCCTGGACTTCAGTTTGCAATGAATCTCCTCGTCTAAGAGCGCACCCTTCAAATTAGATTCCAACGTCTGAATTCGGCTAGCCTCATAGGATGGCTGCTGATATGCATTACGCAGCCCTTCCCGTAGTTCCTCTATACACTTCTGGGCATTTGAACCACACTTTTTTCTCCATGCCAAGATACCTCGGCGAACACTATTTGGTTTCCTCTCAATGTAGGCCAATCCCTCGCTAGGTATAACCTGCTGCCAAGACTTCCTAATCTCATCAATACAGCTCTGCACATAATCCCACCTCGGATCATAAATAAATTGTCTCCTTCTACGTTGCTTTTTTGGCTCTGTGTCCAGAGCTAGCATAGCATGATCAGACCCTTCAACAATCACATGAGTCACTTGAGTTTCAGGATACCAGTGAATCCACTGGTCAGAAGCTAAAACCCCTATAAAGACGCTCCTGAATGTACCCTTCCTCCCGATTATTCCTCCATGTAAACGGGTACCCTTTATACCCTAAATCCAGGAGACTACAGTTTGACACAAACTGCCTGAAACATCTCATACTATTTTCCGTTCTGACATTCCCCCTTGATTTTTCTTCATTACTGAGAATGTCATTAAAGTCACCCATCACTAGGCATGCCTCACCAAAGCTTTTGATTCGCCCTTGTAAGTTGTCCCATTGCTTCTCTTTGATTTTATCATCAGTACTTGCATAAACTGCATATGGTCTCCCCACCTTATTTGGATATCCCTCGTGAATACGCATTTCAATTAGGAAATCTCCATACTTTAGTAACACCACATTATCATAAGAATTCTAGGAGACACATAGGCCTCCACTTCGGTCCTTTGTTCCACTACATGTATATAGTCAAAACCAAGTTTTCGCTTCGGAAACTCATACTTCGAACCTATATTCTTTGTTTCCAACAAAATAATAATATCCGACTTGAAAAACGACATTGTTCCGTCAAGCTTTGAACTGTCAGGACACCACCGATGCCTTGGCAATTCCAACAAAGAATCCTCATGGAAATCACAACCCTCAGGGAGAGGTGGATTCATCACCCCTCCGCTCAAGAGACCCATTAAGGGAGGACTCGACCACTGAAGTTCATCACCTGAGAAATTCAATTTACGACGCCGGCAACTCCCTTCTCGGCCACTCTCCATAAAGTCCTCATTTGTATCCCGTTGCTTGCTTCCTAGAAGCACTGGCTCCATATAGGCAGGTGTGAGACGTGGAATAGACATAGCACATGCACCCAATCTGTCCTTAGGATGTCCTCCAAATCGTTTGAACCCTTTCTGAACCAGGTTATCCTTTTCAATGATAGGAGCCAAGTTAAATGGGTCAGTACCCAAAGTATTTTGCAAGGTATCCTTCTCCTCTTCCTTAATCCGTGCTGTTTGAGTTCTGATAGTCCCAATCTTAGCAGCTCTTTCAAGCATGTCATCACCCTGAGAAGTTAAAATCACACCCCCTGGGTCAATTAAACCAGCACCAAACAGTCTCTCCTTCTCACGAGTTTCAACCTCCTCTCGTTCTCTCGCCAATCTGATTTGAGAGGCTAGCACATTCTCCTTCTCCCCCACACTGCAAATCTTTTCAGGCTGTTTTAGGTCTTCGACTACATCCAACCCCACAAACGGATTGGGTTCGCTCACCTGTGAGGGGTTATTCTCAAGCCCTGCACCCGACTCTCCATCCACTCAATGGCGAGTGGTGTGAGAGACATGACCACACCGAGTACAGTATTCAAGCAGGTTTTCAAACTTGAACCCTACCCACTTCGTGCCCTGATCTGGGAAATCCACACACCTCACACGCATAAGAGGCTCAATCACATCCAAACGGATACGAACTCGAATAAAATGGCCAATGCATTCATCACTTTCTGACTGATCAATCTCAAGTACCTCTCCAATCCATCTCCCGAAATACTGCCAATGAAAGCTTCATCGTATGGAAACTCTGACTTGCAGGAATCTTATTCAGTAACACTAGGGCTTCCTTAAAAAGCCAAGGCTCCATATCCAGCACTCGGGCTTTATCACACATGGCCCAAAATCTGGGAAGCGCTTTTCCCCAATCTCTCGAATTGAAACACCAGCCGAACCTCTCCAAAGGCCAGTGAAGATAGAGATAAAAGCTTCCCTATTCACTGGCTTGGTCGTGAAGATCTCAGCCACTAGATTAAATTTGGCCCCAACCAACACTCATTCCGCCTCATTCTTTTCAAGCACCACTCCAATCCTTTCTTTCCCCGAAAGACGCAGATTGCGCCCAAGACGCGTCGCCAAGTCCTCCATGAAAATCGCATAGTAGCCAAAACCTTGGTACACGCGGAACTTCGCACAGCCAACGTTAAGGCTGCACACAAAATCATCAAGCTTTTCTCGCTCAAACTCACCTCGCTCACACTCGTTGTTTGATCTCACTTGTTTACACTCACACTCTCATAGCCAAGGCCACAAGCCAGTGCCCAAGCCCTAGTCTTGCGAAACCAGAAAGCAGCCGCAAAAAACCCAAACCCTAGTAGAGACTCTACCTCCTTACGAGGACGTAGCCGCATATGTTCTTGAATGAATGTATTTTAGGTGGTTTTATTTTATTTATGTGAATTTATTATTAAAAATTAAAATTAGGTGGTTTTGTTTTATTTTTGTGAATTTATTATTAAAAACTAAAATTAGGTGGTTTTATTTTATTTTTGTGAATTTATTATTAAAAATTAAAATTGGTGGTTTTATTTTATTATTAAAAATTAAAATTAGATAGTTTAATTTTTATTTTGTGAATTTATTATTAAATATTAAAATTAGGTGGTTTATTTTATTTTTAAAAATTCAGGTTAGGTAGTTTTATTTTTTTTTTGTGAATTTATTATTAAAAATTAATATTAGGTGGATATTTTTTTATAAAAAAAATAAAATTAGGTGATTTTATTTTATTTTTGTGAATTTATTAATAAAAATTAGGTGGTTTTATTTTATTATCAAAAATTAAAATTAGGTGGTTTGATTTAGTATTTCATTTTTTACATGAACGGTGAAAATATATTGTTTGGGTTGCCCTAATTATTGTGAATTTGTTATTGTAGATGTTGGCGTGCCATCTTATCACATCTAGTGGTCGCACCTCTACCTCCGGTTCAGGTCATAATGACCTTCTGGAGGTGTCTGCAGCGAGTCCAGTGTTGTACCTCTGGCACTTCCCAGTGTGCCCCTGTTATGCCCAGTGTTGTACCTCACGCATTGCCCAGATCACACCCACGGTTCTGCCTAGAACCGTGCCCTATGCGATGCCTGGAACAATGCCTAAACCACCTGCAGCCTAGTGTCAGCCACAACACCACGCCGTGTCTCAGTCCCTGCCTAAGGACAACATCGTGTCCCTGCCTCAGGCCATGCCCAGCGCTGTACCGGACCCCAATTCAGGAACCGTGCCCCAACTGCTGGCCCAAGCCGTGTCTCAGCCTAGAACCAAGGACAAGGCCTTGGAACAAAATGAGCTTTTGAACTTCAATATTTAGTCAATTCGTACAAATCCTAATGCTTTGAATTCTGATGTGAATATTGAACATGTTCTACAATTTCCTCGCAGATTTCATCACAAAACTAAAGAGAAGGAGGAGTTTGAAGAGGAGATGGCACACATGTTGCAAAAGCTTCAAATCACGTTACCTTTTCACAAGCTAGTTAAACACATGCCCTTCTTTGCAAAGCTGTTGAAAGATTTAGTTGCTGGAAAACGTGAAATTGAACCAAACAACACTCTGGAAATCAATTCAGCCACTCTCAGTGCACTACATGGCGTGCCACCCATGGCTGACGACCCTGGGCCTCCATCCCTCCCTTGTATCAACAAAGAAAACGGTTTAATCATTGTCTTTGCGATACATGTGCTGCTGGTAAGTATCATGCCCTATCATGTGTTTCAATCTTTAAACTTAGGAGAATTAAAACCTACTGAGTTATTCAACATATTAGCTGATTCTTCTGGGACAAGTCTAATGGGTGTGATTGAAGATGTTAGTGTTCAAATAGGGGATACTTGCATTGCTGCAAATTTTTATGTTATGAGGATGGAGAGACCGAGCCTAAGTGAAGATCAACCACTGATCTTTGGCAGACCCATTTTAGCCACGTTGGACTGTGACATCAATGTGAAACATGGGCAAGTGGCTATCAAAGTTCGGGAGAAGCTGAGAACATTCAACAACCATGATGTTATACAGTACCCTTCTAAACCTATTGTTGATTTTCCCTTCAATCTAATGAATCATTTGTTACAGGAAACAATAGAAAGTTCAGGCACTAAGGACTCTATTGAAGCAGCAATAGCATTGCCTATAGGAGCTCATCATGGAAACGTGAGTGCAGAGGTCAGAATGTTCCAAGTCGGGCCCTATCTGCCATGTTTCCAACGCTCCCCAATTAAAGTCTCCCCCCTCACGGCCAAAAAGCCTTGGCCTTCCACCAGTGAGCCTCCTCCAATAAAGCCAAAGTCGTAGCCAACAAGGAAGGATAGTGTTCAGGACCTTGGAATACCGCCAAGTAATTAGCTACTATCCACGTCTTGCCTATACGTTAAATAAAGCGCTCCTAGGTGGAAACCTAGCACTGGTTTGTGTTATCTATCATTCTATTGGTTTGGCCTTATTGCACTCTCTGAGCCTCTATTCTGTCTATTCTACCTATTGCTTATCACATTGAGGACAATGTTCAGCTTAGGTTTTGGGGTGTGGATTGAAATTTTGAATATAGAAGCAAGTAGGTTTGGGGGTACTCACGGCCAGATTTTTCAGTTTTATTGTGTTTTGCTAGTTTGTTTGTTAGTGATTAGTGCTTTCACTTGTTAATAAGAGTGTACATGTTAAGTTAACTATCTTTATTCTGCTAATAGCCTTGCCATAATCAGTTTGCATCATGCTGTGCACTTCATAATGCCATGTTTCATGTGATTGAGTGAACAAAACCGCTGATTTTTAGTAAACTTCAGAAAATTTGGGCCCGTTTGGGAACAAGGATTTGGATTTGAATTTGGATTTCAAACCCTTCATTTGAAATTCTCTTGTTTGGCAACCTAAATATTTGTTTGTAGATTTGAAATTCCTTCATTTAAAATCCATTATTTGGTAAACTTTTTATTTGTAAGGATTTGAATTGAGGATTTCAAATTTTAAAATAAGTAATTTCATTACACAAATTCAAAATAATAATATCAAAATGACTCTTTGTTTATTTAGCTAAATGGATATTATTAATAATCATAACCATTAATTAATACATAGTTAGCCGCGTAAATAAATTTTTTTAATTTTTCGTCGATTTAATTTTTTTAAAGATTAAGATAACTAAAAATAATAATATAAATTGAAACGGAAGCCTGGTAATATTTACATTTACTTTCCATACCTTATTCCTATGTTTTGCACTAGTTTTTATGAGAAATTGCCACTAAAGGTTATTAGAATTTTATGGCTCATAATTTCGAGATTCTTGGGCAATTAAGGGGCACCAAAATCTTTTGTTAATTCAATTATTATTCAATTAATAGCCACCAAAATCTTGTGCTAATTCAATTGTTAGTCCATTAGAACAATACGATCAAACAATTTGAAGAAAATGGTGGTTTGTGAACATCATGTGAAGGCTTATGACCTATATCAAGATTGATGGAGAGAAAAGGGGCAAGCAGAGGATGAGGAAAAATAAATATGGGTTGTAGAGCAAGAGGAGAAAATAGGGGTGGTAGAGGAGGAGGAGGAGTAGGAGTAGAGAAATGGGCGACAAAGGTGGAGAAGAGAGAAATGTGAGTTTATATAGGGGAAGAGAGAAAGGGAACAAAGAAGGATGAAAAACAATATATATGACAAAAAAATGATGAAAGAGGATGAAAAAGAAATAGAAGGATGGAAAATAAAGAAAGATGAAAAAAAAAAATATGAAGAAAAAAAATGATGAAAGAAATGGATGAAAAATAAACAGAAGGATGGAAAGAAAAAACAGAAGGATGGAAAGAACAGAAGAAAAAAATAGAAGGATTAAAAAAAAAATGAAAATAAAGATGTTTTTAGTCAAGAGATGCTAGAAGAAAAAAAGATGGAAAAGAGATGAAAAAAAAAAGGATGGAAAAAAATGAAAATAAAGATGTTTTCTGTCATGTTAGAAAATCAAATCCACTCAAGTGACTAATTTTAAAAGTCATTTTAAATTCCTAGATTTGAGCTTATTAAATCTCCTATGGATTTGGATCAAATCCAAATCCAAACCCAAAAATTCATCAAAACATAAAATTTGGATTTGGAGAGCACAAATCCAAATCCATGAGTATCCAAACGGACCCTAGTAGAGACTACCTTGTGAGATTTTGATCCTTATTGCCATTCTTTTAGAGTGATATGCATTGTTTCTACTCTTAAACACTCTTTGATTTTGATCTTAAATGCTGACCTCTTTACATTACTGTTGCATTGAATTTTAAAGAACTAACATCATATAGATGCTTTTGATTTAAAGTGTGATTTGCCATTAGAAGTGATGTAGGCTATGTGTGATTGAACCCCTAAATGCCTTGTCCTACCTTGTAGTAGAAAGTAATCAATCTTGTGAGACATGTGCAGATTTGGAATAGATAGGTTAATTATGAGAATAATAGAAAAAGAATGGCTCAATTCGGAGTAAAATGAAGGAGATGTCTCAAAATGAATATCAGGTCCTGAAAGTTCCAACCTATTCCTTTGCTAGGACAAGGACGTGCCTAGGAGGCCCTATAAGGACCCTTCTCGAATTTTTCCTCGAAATCCGTGAAAAACCCTTATCCCGTCTGACAGCTCTGTTTCCACAGAAGTTACTACCAGGAATACTCTTAATTCATAAATATATTAAATAAACCTTACAGGGGTTCCGGCAGAACTTCTCTGTACTTACTGACTACACCTACCTGTCAGACGCAGGATAGTGTACAGGTCACACCCGAAACCTCTGAAAAGTGATGGTTCGGAAAGGTAATATGCTCTGACACCAATTGTCAGTAGATCAGACATTGCTAAAACCTCTGCTGTAATAACGCAAGACAACTGACTTATCAGCCTCTTGTGAACCGTCAATAACTCCTCAATCTCGGTCACCGCCCACACCAACCCACTGTCCCAGAAGACGAAGGAACCATACTTGGTTGAATTGAGTCTCACTGACTTGTCCCGAGTCAAACTCGATATCCCTGCTCTTCCAGAGCGCCCCTAGTGGTAACTCGATATCCTGGCTCATCCAAAGCCCCAAAATGGTAACATGATATCCCGGCTCGTCTTGAGCCCCTGAGTAATAACTCGATATCCTGGCTCGTCTTGAGTCCCCGAGTAATAACTCGATATCCCGGCTCGTCCTAAGCCCCAGAGTGATAACTCGATATCCCAGCTCGTCCTAAGCCCCGAGTGGTAACTCGATATCTCGGCTCGTCCGGAGCCCCCGAGTGGTAACTCGATATCCCGACTGGTCCTGAGCCCCCGAGTGGTAACTCGATATCCCGGCTCGTCTTGAACCCCCGAGTAATAACTCGATATCCCGGCTCATCCTGAGCCCCCGAGTGGTAACTCGATATCCCGGCTCATCTTGTGCCCCCGAGTGGTTACTCGATATCTCAGCTCGTCCTGAGCCCCCGAGTAATAACTCGATATCCCGGCTCGTCCTACGCCCCCGAGTAATAACTCGATATCCCAGCTCGTCCTAAGCCCCCGAGTAATAACTCGATATCCCAGCTCGTCTTGAGCCCCCGAGTGGTAACTTGATATCCCGGCTCGTCCTGAGCCCCCGAGTAATAACTCGATATCCCGGCTCCTCTAGAGCTACCTTAGACCTCAACGATATGGCGGAGAAAGATCCCTCAAACGCCAACATTGGAGAACCCCTCGATGATCTGGCGGAGACATACCCTCTAACGCCAATCGGAGAAGCCTCAACAATGTAGCGGAGAAAGATACCTTCCACACTACTCTTCGGAGAATCCCGTGGTATAGCCCAATACCTAGAAGTATGTATACCCATGCTATCCCGGAACCCTAGTCCATTCACAGCGCAAATAAAATACCAAATCATGGACACCCTAGCACCAAGGAACTGTAAACGAACTCTTACGGCCTCAAAACCATCAAAATCCGGTCCGAAACGTCCCAAAACCCTAGCCACGCGTCGCCGTGACCTCGGAATCGGTCCTACGCGCCACCACGCGCCGACAGAAGGCTGGACCACGCGCCCTCACGTGTAAGGACCCTTCCCGAATTTCCCTCGAAACCCGGAAAGAACCCTTATCCCGTCTGACAGCTCTTTTACCTCAAAATTTAAATACCAGAAATACCCTTTATCCTTAAATAATTTTTAGTAACCCTTACAGGGTTCCCGACAGAACCTCTGTACTTACTGACCATTCCTACCTGTCAGACACAAGATAGTATACAGGTCAAAGCCAAGACCTCGGAATAGTAGTGGTCCAAATAGGAATACCTTCTGACACCAAATGTCAGTAGGTAAGACACTGCTGACATCTCTACTGGAATACCACAAGACAACTGACTAGTCAGATACTTGAGAACCAACAACAATTCGTCACTCTGGGTCACCTCCCACACCAACCCACAGACCCGGATGACGAAGTATTTCCATAGGCTGATTAATCACATGACAATCGTCGTCAACCATATTAGAGCCGGAAATATCCTCGACTATCATATCATATAAATCGGAAAGTATCCTTAGCTAGAATAACATTCGCCTATTATATCACATCAGTCGGCATAGCCCTCGACTGGCATATCCCTAGCCACAAGGGTATCCCTTGGGGTGTGCTAGTCCTGTATCACAACTCTCTGTACTATGCATAGACATCCTCACGACCTGACGGAGCCAAAACTCCTCGATGCCAGAGTCAGAGCACTCAATGAACAAATGGAGTAAAACTCTCGACGCTAGTCGAAGAAACAGTAATCGATTATATTAGAGGTTCACCGGTTCACCGCCTACAGTGGATCCTGGTCCGGATTCTGGCCCCCACACATATCAGTATTGTTTATATTGGAGGTTCACCGGGTTCACCGTCTCAGCGGATCCTAGCCCGGATTCTGGCCCCCCTTAAATCGGTATTGTTTATTATGGAGGTTCACCGGGTTCACCGCCTCAGCGGATCCTAACCCCGGATCCTGGCCCCCCTCAAATCGGTATTGTTTATTTTGGAGGTTCACCGGGTTCACCATCTCAGCGGATCCTAACCCCGGATCCTAGCCTCCCTCAAATTGGTATTGTTTATTTTGGTGGTTCACCGGATTCACCATCTCAGCGGATCCTAGCCCCGGATCCTGGCCCCCCCCCCCCCCCCCCCCCCCCCCCCCCTCAAATCAGTATTGGATCCAAAATCAAGTATTTTATAATCACAAATACGGTTTCAACTCAAAATCATGGACTCAAATAATTACCACGTCAAAACAATATCAAAACCGAATACAACAACCATGCCATTTCTCACAACACACTTTCACTAAACTATTGAAAAAAAAACAATTTATAAATTCCATGAAACCATTGTACCCAAAATTCATGGACGCTCTAGTCCAAGGAACACATGCACAATAATATCCCCACTACCTTGACTTTCTGAGCTCAAAACCCGCTTCACGGTCAACCATTATCGCTGGGATAGCCCAACCGGGTCCTAAACGAACTCCTATGGCCTCGAAACCAACAAAATCGGATTTGGAATGTCCCAAAACCCTTGTCACGCGTCACCGTGACATCGGGAACAGTCCCACGCACCGCCACGCACCACCGGAAGGTCAGAACACGTGTTCACGCACCGCCACGTGCCCTCACATGATGGTCACGCGCCTGCTACAGTGTTCACGCGCCTGGACCGGTCCAACCCGGCCCGGCTCAACTTTACCCGGTCCAACTCGACTCAACTCGATCCGTTCACTCAACCCGATCGGTTCAACTCGACCCGACCGGTTCACTCAACCCCGATCGGTTCACTCGACCCGACCCGGTCTGACCCGACTCGACCGATCGCCGGAGAAGACGATCGACTACCACCACCGCCGCTGAAGTCTAGCCTGAGAAGATGACCGGCAGCCACCGTTGTAATAACCCGGAATTTCAATAAAGGGATTTACGTAAATTATTTATGTAAAATGACGATTTTACCCTTGCTTGTTAAGGGGTGTGAAAGTCAAATTTTGTTTCGAGACACTTTTGGTGGTGTTTTGGATATTGTTGCGGCGCCGGCAGTCGGTCGTCTTCTCCGGCGAGTCACCGGTGACCGGTCGGGTCGAGGTGACCGGTCGAGTCGAGGTAACCAATCGAGTCGAGTGAATCGGTCGGACCGGTTGGGTTGAGTGAAACGGTTGGGCCGAGTTGGATCGAGTCAGGCCGGGTTGGACCGGTCCAAGTGCGTGGGCACTGTAGCAGGCACGTGACCGGCACATGAGGGCGCGTGGCGGCGCGTGGGTGCGTGTTTCGACCTTCCTTCGGCACGTGGCAGTGCGTGGGGCCGAGTCTGAGGTCATGGTGACGCGAGACAGCTTGTTTTTGACGTTCCGGACCTGTTGGCGTAGGTTTTGGGTCGATCGGACGTCGTTTAGGGGTTGTTTTGGACGTTTGAAGTTGCTGCGTTTTCTACGCCAGCATAGATAGACTTCTCGGGGTTTAGGGGGTTTATATTTAAGGTTAATATTATTAGCTGATAATCCCGATTATTAATTTGGACATGCGATACTGCTCCAGGAACTTCAGGGGAGCGTACAATTCGGGATTGAGCTTGCTTGGACAGGTTTGTGAGTGGACTTTTGGTTTATAAACTATAATGCATGCATAAATGTATCTTTGATTTAAATACTGTTATGTATGGGTGCAATGAATTTCTGGAATTTAGAAATGATGCTGGACACATGTTTTCCAATATTTCACTGAAAGTGTGTTTTGAGAAATAACCTGGTTTTTGTACTTGATTTTGATATCGTTTTGAAGTGGTAACTATTTGGTTCACTGGTTTTCTGTCCCGATGGTTACAGTTGCTCTGACTGGTGTTGAGGGGTTTTGCTCCGCTGGTTGTTGAGGATTCGGACTTTGGTGTTGAGGGGTCTTGCTCCGCCAAGTCGCGAAGCTGTCTACGCGTAGTACAGATTTTAACACATCTCAAGGGATACCCTGGTGTGTTGTGGATATGTCGGGAACAGTGGATTTGAGATATTATGTGTCCATATTGAATTAAATGATTTTAAACTCCTTTGAAGAGAGTTTTCAAACCAAACTGTGGATCACGAGGTATTTTCATTATACAGATTTTATGTGAGTCCAACTAAGTGGTTTTAAAGAGAAATGGAAATTTTGGTGATTTACATAAAATGTTTTTATATCATAAACTGTTTTATGTGATGCATGCATGATTTTATAAATGGAGGGGGAAAAAGGTAATATTTCCTTGGAAAACGATTTATAAATGATTATTTTTGTCCACGCACAACTTTTGTGTTTAAACCCCCTTCAGGCAGTTCAGTTGACGCGGACACTTATCTCGAGGCAGAGGCATTAGTACTTTCGGCTGCGCTGTGTTGTTATACTTGAGTAGGATATCTAAATTATACTCTTGATCGTACTTAGACGCTCTGATATTATATTGTATTTGGTTGGTAATTATTTACGGGAATTATTGAGTGCTTGAATCCCTTGTCTGACAAGTGAAAGTATTTATTATTATTATAAATTGTAAGGATTGAAGGGTATTTTGGGAACCTTTCCTTAGGTTGTCAGACGGGATCAGGGTTCTTCCCAGGTTTCGAGGGGAAATTCGGGACGGCTCCTGACAATTGGTATAAGAGCACTAGGTTTAAATTCCTGTAGACTGTACACCTAGTGTACAATTATTTTGGTATTTATGAGTTATAATTCTTTTCAGCGTAATGCCTCCGAAACGCGTGTCCCGTCAACAGTCTGGAAACATTGGGGACACACATGAACCCGCAGTGGAGCCTGATATGAGGCAAACACTGGAACAATTGGGTCACACTTTGACTTCTGTACTTCAGAGTAGGGCTGCTACTGAAGGGTCGGACATTGAGAAAGCCCAGAGATTAGGGGATACAATATTTATGGGCGACTCTAGCCCAGATGATGCAGCGGAGTGGATTACTCGTTTAGAGCGAGTGTTCTCAGTTATGAGATGTCCTCAGGTGGACAGGGTGCTGTTAGCTACTTTTCTGCTAGGTAGTTCCGCTTATCATTGGTGGAACGCATTAGAGCTATCAGGCTGGGATGTAAGTACAATTACATGGGGAGACTCATTCTTTCATTTCTCGGGGTTTTACATTGTTTACTGATAGAGAATTGTCTCCGATTGGTTGGGACATGGGTATTAGTACTCCGATTGGGAATATGTTAGTGGCGAATCTCGTGATTCATAGTTGTCCAGTGTTAGTGGGAGGTCATGCATTAGGGGCAGATTTAATCCCCTTAGATATTTTTGATTTTGATGTGATTCTGGGGATGGATTGGTTGACTATGCACCATGCCTCTATTGATTGTTATGACAAGAGAGTGGATTTCCGGAGTCCAGGTTTACCAGAACTTACGTTTAGGGGAGGTCATAGGGTACTACCCTGTGGAGTGATATCAGCTTTGACCGCTGAGAGATTGTTGAGGAAAGGTTGTGAGGGTTACTTGGCTCATGTGTTTGATTCTCGGAATACTCCGATGAGAGTGGAGGATATTCCAGTGGTGAGTAAGTTCTCTGCTGTGTTTCCAGATGATCTTCCTGGATTGCCACCTCACCGGGAGATTGAATTCACCATAGAGCTTTTACCAGGTACTCAACCTATCTCACAGGCACCGTACAGAATGGCACTGGCAGAATTGCGAGAGTTGAAGACTCAATTGCAGGACTTGGTGAATATGGGATTTATTCGCCCAAGTGTTTCACCTTGGGGTGCACCAGTGTTATTTGTGAGGAAAAAGGATGGTGGTCTGAGGTTGTGTGTCGACTACCGGCAGCTAAACAGGGCTACGGTATGGAATAAGTATCCTTTGCCAAGGATAGATGATTTGTTTGATCAACTTAAGGGGGCAAGATATTTTTCGAAAATTGACCTTTGATCCGGGTACCATCAGTTGAGGATCAGGGAAGGGGATGTTCAGAAAACAGCTTTCAGTACTCGTTATGGTCATTATGAGTTCCTGGTGATGCCCTTCGGGTTGACTAATGCCCGAGTAGCATTTATGGATTTGATGAACAGGGTGTTCCAAAAGTATTTGGATCGGTTTGTGATTGTGTTCATCGATGACATCTTGGTGTATTCGAGGAGTGCTAAGGCACATGAGAAGCACTTAAGGTTGGTGCTAAATATGCTTAGGAAAAAGCATTTGTTTGCCAAGTTCAGTAAATGCCAGTTTTGGTTGACAGAAGTGGGATTCTTAGGTCATGTGATTTCGGCTGAGGGTATCAGCGTAGATCCCCAAAGGTTGAGGCAGTGGCAAACTGGGAGTAACCGAGGACAGTGACAGAGGTGAGGAGTTTTCTGGGTTTGGCAGGATATTATCGACGGTTCGTAGAAGGATTTTCTACGATAGCAGGCCCGTTGACTCGATTAACTAGGAAAAGAGTCAAGTTTGACTGGGATGCCGATTGTGAACAGGGATTTCAGGAGCTGCAGAGGAGGTTGACTTCTGCTCCAGTATTAACCCTTCCTGATGATACTGGGGGATTCGAGGTGTATAGTGATGCATCATTGCGGGGTATAGGCTGCGTGTTGATGCAGCATGGGAAAGTGATAGCGTATGCTTCTAGACAACTTAAAGCCCATGAGTTGAATTACCCCACACATGATTAGGAGTTAGCTGCAGTGGTGCATGCACTGAAAATTTGGCGACATTATTTGTACGGGGAGATGTGTCGGATCTTCACCGACCATAAGAGTTTAAAGTACTTGTTCACCCAAAAAGACCTGAATCTGAGGCAGAGAATGAGCTAGAGCTAAAGAGGGAAATTCTTGATGAGGCTCATAGTTCGGCTTACGCTATGCATCCAGGAGGTACCAAGATGTATCATACCCTAAGGAAACACTATTGGTGGACTGGGATGAAAAGGGAAATTGCTGAGTTTGTGAGTAGATGCCTGACATATCAGCAAGTGAAAGCAGAGAGGCAGAAACCATATGGGGCACTTCAACCATTACCTATTCCGGAATGGAAGTGGGATCACATTACGATGGATTTTGTGTATAAACTTCCAAGGACACAGAAGGGACATGATGGGATATGGGTAATTGTTGATAGACTCACGAAGTCTGCACATTTCTTGCCAGTGCGGGAAGATTTTCGGATGAGTCGGTATGCCAAATTGTTCGTTGATGAGATCATACGGCTACATGGGACTCCAGAGTCAATTGTTTCGGACAGGGATCCAAGATTTACCTCCAGGTTTTGGCGGAGTTTGCAGAAGGCTTTTGGCACTACCTTGCATTTTAGTACAGCTTTTCATCCTCAGACGGATGGTCAGTCTGAGAGGACAATCCAGGTTTTGGAGGATATGATGAGAGCTTGTGTACTACAGTTTAAAGGGAACTGGGATTCACACCTGGCTCTGATGGAATTTTCTTATAATAATAGTTATCAGTCGAGTATTGGGATGTCTCCTTTCGAGGCACTGTATGGTAGGCAGTGCAGGACACCGTTATGCTGGAACGAAGTGGGTGAAAGGAAACTGTTAACACTAGAGTTGGTGGATACGACTGAGGAAAAGATAAGGATCATCAGAGAAAGGTTGAAGACAGCTCAGGATCTCCAGAAGAGCTATGCAGACCGTCGAACCAGAGACCTTGAGTTTGAGGTAGGTGACTGGGTGTTCTTGAAACTATCTCCTTGGAAAGGAGTGGTACGTTTTGGTAGACGAGGGAAACTGAGTCCTCGCTACATTGTTCCGTATGAGATTTTGGAGAGGATAGGACCAGTGGCATATCGTCTTGCTTTACCATCGGAATTATCCAGAGTTCATAATATTTTCCATGTATCTTTGCTCCGGAAATATCTGTTTGATGAGTCTCACGTATTGGAAGAGCAGCCACTTGAGCTGAAGGATGATTTGACTTTTGAGGAGCAACCAGTGCAAATTTTGGATTGGAAGGAGAAGGTATTGCGCAGAAAGAGTATTCCTCTAGTTAAAGTGTTGTGGAGGAATCACAACGTGGAGGAAGCCACGTAGGAAACTGCGACTTTAATGCGGGCGCAGTATCCTCATTTGTTCCTAGGGTAGAGTTGAATTTCGAGGACGAAATTTCTTAAGGGGGGTGGATTGTAACGACCCGGAATTTCAATTATGGGATTTACGTAAATTATTTAGGTAAAATGACGATTTTACCCTTGCTTGTTAAGGGGTGTGAAAGTCAAATTTTGTTTCGAGACACTTTTGGTGGTGTTTTGGATACTGTTGCGTAGGTCTCGAACTCACGAGTTCGTAGACAGGCGGCATGCAGAAAACGGAGTTCGTGTACGAAAGTTATGGGTCTAGACGTATAGGGGCATTTTGGTAATTTTTGACTTGGGGTAGATATTTTTAACCCCAAATCATTGTTTCATCTTCTCATTCTCTCTCTCTCTCTGTGAAACACACTCCCAACCACCCAAAACCGTGCGAAAACTCACCCAAAAACCCACAAATTCCAAGTTTGATTCAAGGCCAAGACTTCCATTTCTATTCAACTAATCGGATTCTACTCCTTCCCACGATCACAACCGTACCAACCATCGAAGGAGAGGACCACGGGGGAAGCCAAACCGAGTGTAGGAAGTTTCGGAACTTCCGATCGATTTTTCGGCTTACACAGGTACGTGTTTGATGTTTTAAGGTCATATTTCGATTCCTGGGTTCGAGTAGATAGATTTAGACGTAAAATTTGTGAAAAATGATTGAGTTTTGAGGAAGTTACTAAAGCTTGAAGTTTCGGCCGGAAATGGAGGATTCCGGCGGAAACCAGATGGCGGCGCCGGCAGCCGGTCGTCTTCTCCGTCGAGTCACCGATGACCGGTCTGGTCGAGGTGACCAGTCGGGTCGAGGTAACCAGTCGGGTCGAGTGAACCGTTTGGGCCGATCGGGTCTAGTGAACCGGTCGGGTTGAGTGAAACGGTTGGGCCGAGTTGGATCGAGTTAGGCCGGGTTGGACCGGTTCAGGTGCGTGGGCACTGTAGCAGGCACGTGACCGGCACATGAGGGCGCGTGGCGGCGCGTGGGTGCGTGTTTCGACCTTCCTTCGGCACGTGGCAGTGCGTGGGGCCGAGTCTGAGGTCACGGTGACGCGAGACAGCTTGTTTTTGACGTTCCGGACCTGTTGGCGTAGGTTTTGGGTCGATCGGACGTCGTTTAGGGGTTGTTTTGGACGTTTGAAGTTGCTGCGTTTTCTAGGCCAGCATAGATAGACTTCTCGGGGTTTATGGGGTTTATATTTAAGGTTCATATTATTAGCTGATAATCCCGATTATTAATTTGGACATGCGATACTGCTCCAGGAACTTCAAGGGAGCGTACAATTCGGGATTGAGCTTGCTTGGACAGGTTTGTGAGTGGACTTTTGGTTTATAAACTATAATGCATGCATAAATGTATCTTTGATTTAAATACTGTTATGGATGGGTGCAATGAATTTCTGGAATTTAGAAATGATGATGGACACATGTTTTCCAATATTTCAGTGAAAGTGTGTTTTGAGAAATGGCCTGGTTTTTGTACTTGATTTTGATATCGTTTTGAAGTGGTATGTAACGACCCGGACCAGAAATTAAACTATTTTGAGGATTGGACAATTTTACCCTCAGTTTTGGACGGGTTCGGGAGTCACTTTTTGACTGGCAAGACTTTTGGGAAATTTTCTAAAGTCGTTGCGTAGGTCTCGAACTCACGAGTTCGTAGACAGGCGGCACGCGGAAAATGGAGACCCGGTGAGTACGTTACGGGTCTAGAAGCTTCAGGGGCAGTTTGGTAATTTTGGAGAAGTTGGAACTATATAATAGATATTTTCTCTCTCCTCGGCAGATGGGTCAATATGGGCTCTCTCTCTCCTACCCGAAAACCCCCCCGTGTGAACACAAAGCTTGATCTTCATCGGACGGATTTCGATCCGAGTTGAGTGAAACCAAGGTCGGGAGGATCATCCCCGGGACCCCACGAGCATTTTGGGGTAGATATTGGAGCGGGAGCACCGCCGTAGGCGACGGACGGAGGAGGGAGGTGAACCGAAACTTCTAGGCCGTTTTCCGGCCAAACCAGGTACGATCTCGGAACTTTGACCTCATATTTTGATTCCTGGTGAAGAGTAGATAAATTTCCATGTATAGATCGTGAAAAACGGTTAAGAAATGAAGAAGTTAGAAAACTGGTAGTTTCGGCCGGAAATGGGGGATTCCGGCGAACCAGACGGCGGCGGAGGTGGCGGTCCGGTCATCTTCTCCGGCCAGCCTCCGGCGACGGTGACGGCGTCCGGTCGTCTTCTCCGACGAGTCACCGGTGACCGGTCGGGTCGAGGTGACCGGTCGGGTCGAGTTGACCGGTCGGGTCGAGTTGGACCGGGTCAGGTTGAACCGGACCGGGTTGGACCGGTCCAGGCGCGTGAACACTGTAGTAGCGCGTGACCGGCGCGTGAGCGCGCGTGGGCGCGTGTGCTGACCTTCCGGCGGCGCGTGGCGTCGCGTGGGGCCGAGACTGAGGTCACGGCGGCGCGTGGGAACTAGTTTTCGACGTTCCGAATCTGTTGGTACAGGTTTGAGGTTGATCAGACGTCGTTTAGAGGTGGTTTTGGGCAATCCCAGCGGTAATAGTTGACCGTATTAGCGGGTTTTGAGCTCGGGAAGTCCAGGTAGTTGGGACATTATTGTGCATGTGTTGCTTGGGCTAGAGCGTCCTTGAATTAAGGGTTGGTTGATGTATATTAGTGGACTATTGTTTATAAACTGTAATGCATGCATCAATGTATCTTTGTTTACATATTGTTATGTATTGTTGCAATGATTTCCCGGAATTTAGAAATGATTACTGGATATATGTTTTCCACTATTTCGATAAAAGTGTGTTTTGGTCATATTGAGGGAGGCCAGGACTCGGGACGAGGATTCGTTATTAGCGGTGAACCGGTGAACCTCCAATATATGATATGATAGTCGAGAGATGCCGACTGATATGATATGATAGTCGAGATATGCCGACTGATATGATATGAGAGTCGAGATATGCCGACTGATATGATATGATAGTCGAGATATGCCGACTGATATGATATGATAGTCGAGATATGCCGACTGATATGATATGATAGTCGAGATATGCCGACTGATATGATATGATAGTCGAGATATGCCGACTGATATGATATGAGAGTCGAGATATGCCGACTGATATGATATGATAGTCGAGATATGCCGACTGATATGATATGATAGTCGAGATATGCCGACTGATATGATATGATAGTCGAGATATGCCGACTGATATGATATGATAGTCGAGATATGCCGACTGATATGATATGATAGTCGAGATATGCCGACTGATATGATATGAGAGTCGAGATATGCCGACTGATATGATATGATAGTCGAGATCTGCCGACTGATATGATATGATAGTCGAGATATGCCGACTGATATGATATGATAGTCGAGATATGCCGACTGATATGATATGATAGTCGAGATATGCCGACTGATATGATATGAGAGTCGAGATATGCCGACTGATATGATATGATAGTCGAGATATGCCGACTGATATGATATGATAGTCGAGATATGCCGACTGATATGATATGATAGTCGAGATATGCCGACTGATATGATATGATAGTCGAGATATGCCGACTGATATGATATGAGAGTCGAGAAATGCCGACTGATATGATATGATAGTCGAGATATGCCGACTGATATGATATGATAGTCGAGATATGCCGACTGATATGATATGAGAATCGAGATATGCCGACTGATATGATATGAGAGTCGAGATATGCCGACTGATATGATATGATAGTCGAGATATGCCGACTGATATGATATGATAGTCGAGATATGCCGACTGATATGATATGAGAGTCGAGATATGCCGACTGATATGATATGATAGTCGAGATATGCCGACTGATATGATATGATAGTCGAGATATGCCGACTGATATGATATGATAGTCGAGATATGCCGACTGATATGATATGATAGTCGAGATATGCCGACTGATATGATATGATAGTCGAGATATGCCGACTGATATGATATGAGAATCGAGATATGCCGACTGATATGATATGATAGTCGAGATATGCCGACTGATATGATATGATAGTCGAGATATGCCGACTGATATGATATGATAGTCGAGATATGCCGACTGATATGATATGATAGTCGAGATATGCCGACTGATATGATATGAGAGTCGAGATATGCCGACTGATATGATATGATAGTCGAGATATGCCGACTGATATGATATGATAGTCGAGATATGCCGACTGATATGATATGATAGTCGAGATATGCCGACTGATATGATATGATAGTCCAGATATGCCGACTGATATGATATGATAGTCCAGATATGCCGACTGATATGATATGATAGTCGAGATATGCCGACTGATATGATATGATAGTCGAGATATGCCGACTGATATGATATGATAGTCGAGATATGCCGACTGATATGATATGATAGTCGAGATATGCCGACTGATATGATATGATAGTCGAGAGATGCCGACTGATATGATATGATAGTCGAGATATGCCGACTGATATGATATGAGAGTCGAGATATGCCGACTGATATGATATGATAGTCGAGATATGCCGACTGATATGATATGATAGTCGAGATATGCCGACTGATATGATATGATAGTCGAGATATGCCGACTGATATGATATGATAGTCGAGATATGCCGACTGATATGATATGAGAGTCGAGATATGCCGACTGATATGATATGAGAGTCGAGATATGCCGACTGATATGTTATGATAGTCGAGAGATGCCGACTGATATGATATGATAGTCGAGATATATGCCGACTGATATGATATGATACATGACTAGCACACCCCAAGGGATACCCTGGTGGCTAGGGACAGGATAGTCGAGAGATATGCCGACTGATATGTTATGGTAGCCGAAGGTTATACCGGCTGAGGATACGATATGATAGCCGAGGATATATCCGTCTCTAATATGAAACAGACGACAATGGTCATGGGCTTAATCAACCTATGAAAATACTTCGTCAGCCGGGTCAGTGGGTAGGTGTGGGCGGTGACCCAGAGGGACGAATTATGGTTGGTTTACAAGTATTTGACTAGTCTGTTGTCTTGTGGTATTCCAGTAGGGAAGTCAGCAGTGTCTGACCTACTGACGTTTGGTGACATAGGGTATTCCTATTTGGACCACCACTACTCCGAGGTTTTGTTTTTGACCAGTATACTATCCTGCGTCTGACAGGTATAAGTGGTTAGTAAGTACAGAGGTTCTGTCGGGAACCCTGTAAGGCTTAATAAAAATTATTCCAGAACAAAGGGTATTTCTGGTGTTTAAATTTTGAAGTAAAGAGCTGTCAGATGGGATAAGGGTTCTTTCCGGGTTTCGAGGGAAAATTCGGGAAGGGTCCTTACAAGTGGTATCAGAGCTCTAGGTTAACTTCCTGCAGACTGAACACTTGTGTGCAAATTATTTATGGATTTCGGTTAACAAGATGCCTCCGAGACGTGAGTTTTGTCAACGGTCGGGGAATGGTGGAGATAACCATGAACCTACAGTGGAGCCTGATTTGAGGCAGACACTGGAACAGCTGGGTCAGACTTTAGCTTCTGTACTCCAGGATAAAACTTATCATGAAGTCTCTGATGTCGAGAGAGCCCAAAGACTAAGGGCGACGATATTCATGGGTGACTCTAGCCCAGATGAGGCCGAGGAGTGGATTACTCGCATGGAGCGGGTGTTCTTGATTATGAGGTGTCCTCTAGAAGAGAGAGTTCTACTGGCCACATTTTTTTTACTAGGTGGTTCTGCTTACCACTGGTGGCACTCATTGGAGGTGTCAGGCTGGAATGTCTATACGCTTACTTGGCAGACTTTCCGGGAACGCTTCTTGGAGCAGTTTTACCCTCGCTCACACCGGAACGTTAAGGAGGCCGAGTTCTTGCATTTACAGCAAGGAGACATGACGGTGGCCCAGTACGAACAAAGATTCATAGCGCTGAGTCGCTTTGCACCGACGTTGGTAGCGACCGAGTCAGACAAGTGCCAAAGATTTGAGAGTGGACTGCGGAGTGAAATTCGGTCAGCAGTTACGTCTATTGACCACACTTCGTTGAGGACTTTGGCTAATGCTGCAGCTCGATTAGAGTTGAGTTTGGGTTTCCCAATGCCTCAGTGCAGTTCAACAGGAGACAGGGTGGCAGATCTAGTGGCTTCAGTGTTTCCGTTTGTTATTTCTGTGGGGAGACTGGTCACATCAAGAGATTCTGTCCACAACGACGTCCGGGCAGTAGTTCCTTTAGTCGTGGTGTGACTGATCCTAGCCCGAGTGCAGGACAGATGTATGATACTGCAACTGGGAGTCAGACCCATTTCAGTGGGGCTGGTAGAGCTAGTGGGACCAGCAGTGCTAGAGGCAGGTATGGGGATCGTGGTCGATCTTCGGGTATACCAGCTCGAGTTTTTGCCATGACGCAACAGGAGACTCGAGTAGCACCGGAGGTGGTCACGGATAGAGAATTATCTCCAATTGGTTGGGACATGGGTATTAGTACTCCTACCGGAGATATGTTAGTGGCGAACCTAGTGATTCGCAGTTGTCCGGTGATGGTTGAAAGCCATGGTTTGAAGGTAGATTTATTCCCCTTAGATATCTTTGAGTTTGATGTGATTCTGGGGATGGATTGGTTGTCCATGCACCATGCCTCCATAGACTGTTACGACAAGACAGTAGTTTTTCGAAGTCCAGGATTACCTGAACTTACATTTCGGGGAGATCGTAGGGTATTACCCTATGGAGTGATATCAGCGTTAACAGCTGAGAGATTGTTGAGAAAAGGTTGTGAGGGTTACTTGGCTCATGTGTTAGATGCTCGGAATACTTCGATGAGAGTGGAGGATATTCCTGTGGTGAGTGAGTTCTCTGATGTGTTTCCAGATGATCTTCCAGGATTACCACCACACCGTGAGATTGAGTTCACAATCGAGCTTTTGCCAGGTACTCAACCTATCTCACAGGAACCGTACAGGATGGCACCGGCAGAATTGCGAGAGTTAAAGACTCAATTGCAGGACTTGGTGAATATGGGATTTATTCGACCAAGTGTTTCACCATGGGGTGCGCCGGTATTAATTGTGAGGAAAAAAAGGATGGTGGTCTGATATTGTGTATCGACTACCGGCAGTTAACTAAAGTGACGGTGCAAATTCTGTATTTGAAGGAAAAGGTACTTGCAGAAAGACTTTTCCTCTAGTTAAAGTATTGTGGAGGAATTATAACGTGGAGCAGGCCACGTGGGAAATCGCGGAACTAATGCGGGCACAATATCGTCATTGTTTCATGGTTAGGAATGAATTTCGGGGACGAAATTTCTTAAGGAGGGTAGATTGTAACGACCCGGACCAGAAATTAAACTATTTTGAGGATTGGACAATTTTACCCTCAGTTTTGGACGGGTTCGGGAGTCACTTTTTGACTGGCAAGACTTTTGGGAAATTTTCTAAAGTCGTTGCGTAGGTCTCGAACTCACGAGTTCGTAGACAGGCGGCACGCGGAAAATGGAGACCCGGTGAGTACGTTACGGGTCTAGAAGCTTCAGGGGCAGTTTGGTAATTTTGGAGAAGTTGGAACTATATAATAGATATTTTCTCTCTCCTCGGCAGATGGGTCAATATGGGCTCTCTCTCTCCTACCCGAAAACCCCCCCGTGTGAACACAAAGCTTGATCTTCATCGGACGGATTTCGATCCGAGTTGAGTGAAACCAAGGTCGGGAGGATCATCCCCGGGACCCCACGAGCATTTTGGGGTAGATATTGGAGCGGGAGCACCGCCGTAGGCGACGGACGGAGGAGGGAGGTGAACCAAAACTTCTCGGCCGTTTTCCGGCCAAACCAGGTACGATCTCGAAACTTTGACCTCATATTTGGATTCCTGGTGAAGAGTAGATAAATTTCCATGTATAGATCGTGAAAAACGGTTAAGAAATGAAGAAGTTAGAAAACTGGTAGTTTCGGCCGGAAATGGGGGATTCCGGTGAACCAGACGGCGGCGGAGGTGGCGGTCCGGTCATCTTCTCCGGCCAGCCTCCGGCGACGGTGACGGCGTTCGGTCGTCTTCTCCGACGAGTCACCGGTGACCGATCGGGTCGAGGTGACCGGTCGGGTCGAGTTGACCGATCGGGTCGAGTTGGACCGGGTCAGGTTGAACCGGACCGGGTTGGACCGGTCCAGGCGCGTGAACACTGTAGTAGCGCGTGACCGGCGCGTGAGCGCGCGTGGGCGCGTGTGCTGACCTTCCGGCGGCGCGTGGCGGCGCGTGGGGCCGAGACTGAGGTCACGGCGGCGCGTGGGAACTAGTTTTCGACGATCCGAATCTGTTGGTACAGGTTTGAGGTTGATCAGACGTCGTTTAGAGGTGGTTTTGGGCAATCCCAGCGGTAATAGTTGACCGTATTAGCGGGTTTTGAGCTCGGGAAGTCCAGGTAGTTGGGACATTATTGTGCATGTGTTGCTTGGGCTAGAGCGTCCTTGAATTAAGGGTTGGTTGATGTATATTAGTGGACTATTGTTTATAAACTGTAATGCATGCATCAATGTATCTTTGTTTACATATTGTTATGTATTGTTGCAATGATTTCCCGGAATTTAGAAATGATTACTGGATATTTGTTTTCCACTATTTCGATTAAAGTGTGTTTTGGTCATATTGAGGGAGGCCAGGACTCAGGACGAGGATCCGTTATTAGCGGTGAACCGGTGAACCTCCAATATCTGATATGATATGATAGTCGAGATATGCCGACTGATATGATATGATAGTCGAGATATGCCGACTGATATGATATGATAGTCGAGATATGCCGACTGATATGATATGAGAGTCGAGATATGCCGACTGATATGATATGATAGTCGAGATATGCCGATTGATATGATATGATAGTTGAGATATGCCGACTGATATGATATGATAGTCGAGATATGCCGACTGATATGATATGATAGTCGAGATATGCCGACTGATATGCTATGAGAGTCGAGATATGCCGACTGATATGATATGATAGTCGAGATATGCCGACTGATATGATATGAGAGTCGAGATATGCCGACTGATATGATATGAGAGTCGAGATATGCCGACTGATATGATATGACAGTCGAGATATGACGACTGATATGATATGATAGTCGAGATATGCCGACTGATATGATATGATAGTCGAGATATGCCGACTGATATGATATGATAGTCGAGATATGCCGACTGATATGATATGAGAGTCGAGATATGCCGACTGATATGATATGATAGTCGAGATATGCCGACTGATATGATATGATAGTCGAGATATGCCGACTGATATGATATGATAGTCGAGATATGCCGACTGATATGATATGATAGTCGAGATATGCCGACTGATATGATATGATAGTCGAGATATGCCGACTGATATGATATGAGAGTCGAGATATGCCGACTGATATGATATGATAGTCGAGATATGCCGACTGATATGATATGATAGTCGAGATATGCCGACTGATATGATATGAAAGTCGAGATATGCCGACTGATATGATATGATAGTCGAGATATGCCGACTGATATGATATGATAGTCGAGATATGCCGACTGATATGATATGAGAGTCGAGATATGCCGACTGATATGATATGATAGTCGAGATATGCCGACTGATATGATATGATAGTCGAGATATGCCGACTGATATGATATGATAGTCGAGATATGCCGACTGATATGATATGATAGTCGAGATATGCCGACTGATATGATATGATAGTCGAGATAAGCCGACTGATATGATATGAGAGTCGAGATATGCCGACTGATATGATATGATAGTCGAGATATGCCGACTGATATGATATGATAGTCGAGATATGCCGACTGATATGATATTATAGTCGAGATATGCCGACTGATATGATATGAGAGTCGAGATATGCCGACTGATATGATATGATAGACGAGATATGCCGACTGATATGATATGATAGTCGAGATATGCCGACTGATATGATATGATAGTCGAGATATGCCGACTGATATGATATGATAGTGGAGATATGCCGAGTGATATGATATGATAGTCGAGATATGCCGACTGATATGATATGATAGTCGAGATATGCCGACTGATATGATATGATAGTCGAGATATGCCGACTGATATGATATGATAGTCGAGATATGCCGACTGATATGATATGATAGTCGAGATATGCCGACTGATATGATATGAGAGTCGAGATATGCCGACTGATATGATATGATAGTCGCGATATGCCGACTGATATGATATGATAGTGGAGATATGCCGAGTGATATGATATGATAGTCGAGATATGCCGACTGATATGATATGATAGTCGAGATATGCCGACTGATATGATATGATAGTCGAGAGATGCCGACTGATATGATATGATAGTCGAGATATGCCGACTGATATGATATGAGAGTCGAGATATGCCGACTGATATGATATGATAGTCGAGATATGCCGACTGATATGATATGATAGTCGAGATATGCCGACTGATATGATATGATAGTCGAGATATGCCGACTGATATGATATGATAGTCGAGATATGCCGACTGATATGATATGATAGTCGAGATATGCCGACTGATATGATATGAGAGTCGAGATATGCCGACTGATATGATATGATAGTCGAGATATGCCGACTGATATGATATGATAGTCGAGATATGCCGACTGATATGATATGATAGTCGAGATATGCCGACTGATATGATATGAGAGTCGAGATATGCCGACTGATATGATATGATAGTCGAGATATGCCGACTGATATGATATGATAGTCGAGATATGCCGACTGATATGATATGATAGTCGAGATATGCCGACTGATATGATATGATAGTCGAGATATGCCGACTGATATGATATGATAGTCGAGATATGCCGACTGATATGATATGAGAGTCGAGATATGCCGACTGATATGATATGATAGTCGAGATATGCCGACTGATATGATATGATAGTCGAGATATGCCGATTGATATGATATGATAGTCGAGATATGCCGACTGATATGATATGATAGTCGAGATATGCCGACTGATATGATATGATAGTCGAGATATGCCGACTGATATGATATGAGAGTCGAGATATGCCGACTGATATGATATGATAGTCGAGAGATATGCCGACTGATATGATATGATAGTCGAGATATGCCGACTGATATGATATGATAGTCGAGATATGCCGACTGATATGATATGATAGTCGAGATATGCCGACTGATATGATATGATAGTCGAGAGATGCCGACTGATATGATATGATAGTCGAGATATGCCGACTGATATGATATGAGAGTCGAGATATGCCGACTGATATGATATGATAGTCGAGATATGCCGACTGATATGATATGATAGTCGAGATATGCCGACTGATATGATATGATAGTCGAGATATGCCAACTGATATGATATGAGAGTCGAGATATGCCGACTGATATGATATGAGAGTCGAGATATGCCGACTGATATGTTATGATAGTCGAGAGATGCCGACTGATATGATATGATAGTCGAGATATATGCCGACTGATATGATATGATACATGACTAGCACACCCCAAGGGATACCCTGGTGGCTAGGGACAGGATAGTCGAGAGATATGCCGACTGATATGTTATGGTAGCCGAAGGTTATACCGGCTGAGGATACGATATGATAGCTGAGGATATATCCGGCTCTAATATGAAACAGACGACAATGGTCATGGGCTTAATCAACCTATGAAAATACTTCGTCAGCCGGGTCAGTGGGTAGGTGTGGGCGGTGACCCAGAGGGACGAATTATGGTTGGTTTACAAGTATTTGACTAGTCTGTTGTCTTGTGGTATTCCAGTAGAGAAGTCAGCAGTGTCTGACCTACTGACGTTTGGTGACATAGGGTATTCCTATTTGGACCACCACTACTCCGAGGTTTTGGTTTTGACCAGTATACTATCCTGCGTCTGACAGGTATAAGTGGTTAGTAAGTACAGAGGTTCTGTCGGGAACCCTGTAAGACTTAATAAAAATTATTCCAGAACAAAGGGTATTTCTGGTGTTTAAATTTTGAAGTAAAGAGCTGTCAGATGGGATAAGGGTTCTTTCCGGGTTTCGAGGGAAAATTCGGGAAGGGTCCTTACATGGTAACTATTTGAGCATGTGATTTGGGTTGAGACCCGTAATTACGATTTTACCGGTTTTGGCCGTAAAATGATTTTTCAAAGAATTTGGCTTAGGCCAAGAAGAAAAGATTTCAAAATACGGATTTGGTTCACTGGTTTTCTGTCCCGATGGTTACAGTTGCTCTGACTGGTGTTGAGGGGTTTTGCTTCGCTGGTTGTTGAGGGTTCGGACTTTGGTGTTGAGGGGTCTTGCTCCGCCGAGTAGCGAAGCTGTCTACGCGTAGTACGGATTTTAACACATCTTAAGGGATACCCTGGTGTGTTGTGGATATGTCGGGAACAGTGGATTTGAGAGATTATGTGTCCATATTGAATGAAATGATTTTAAACTCCTTTGAAGAGAGTTTTCAAACCAAACTGTGGATCACGAGGTATTTTCATTATACAGATTTTATGTGAGTCCAACTAAGTGGTTTTAAAGAGAAATGGAAATTTTGGTGATTTACATATAATGTTTTTATATCATAAACTGTTTTATGTGATGCTTGCATGATTTTATAAATGGAGGGGGAAAAAGGTAATATTTCCTTGGAAAATGATTTATAAATGATTATTTTTGTCCACTCACAACTTTTGTGTTTAAACCCCCTTCAGGCAGTTAAGTTGACGCGGACACTTATCTCGAGGCTGAGGCATTAGTACTTTCAGCTGCGCTGTGTCGTTATACTTGAGTAGGATATCTAAATTATACTCTTGATCGTACTTAGACGCTCTGATATTATATTGTTTTTGGTTGGTAATTATTTACGGGAATTATTGAGTGCTTGAATCCCTTGTCTGACAAGTGAAAGTATTTATTATTATTATAATTTCTAAGGATTGAAGGGTATTTTGGGAACCTTTCCTTAGGTTGTCAGACGGGATCAGGTTCTTCCCGAGTTTCGAAGGGAAATTCGGGACGGGTCCTGACAATTGGTATCAGAGCACTAGGTTTAAATTCCTGTAGACCGTACACCTAGTGTACAATTATTTTGGAATTGATGAGTTATAATTATTTTCAGCGTAATGCCTCCGAGACGCGAGTCCCGTTAACAGTCTGGAAACATTGGGGACACACATGAACCCGTAGTGGAGCCTAATATGAGGCAAACACTGGAACAATTGGGTCACACTTTGACTTCTGTACTTCAGAGTAGGGCTGCTACTGAAGGGTCAGACATGGAGAAAGCCCAGAGATTAGGGGCTACAATATTTATGTGCGACTCTAGCCCAGATGATGTAGCGTAGTGGATTACTCGTTTAGAGCGAGTGTTCTCAGTTATGAGATGTCCTCAGGGGGACAGGGTGCTGTTAGCCACTTTTCTTCTAGGTAGTTCCGCTTATCATTGGTGGAACGCATTAGAGCTATCAGGCTGGGATGTCAGTACAATTACATGGGGCGACTCATTCTTTCATTTCTCGGGGTTTTACATTGTTTGCTTATAGGGAATTGTCTACGATTGGTTGGGACATGGGTATTATTACTCCTACTGGCAATATGTTAGTGGCGAATCTCGTGATTCGTAGTTATCCAGTGTTAGTGGAAGGTCATGCATTAGAGGCAGATTTAATCCACTTAGATATTTTTGATTTTGATGTGATTCTGGGGATGGATTGGTTGACTATGCACCATGCCTCTATTGATTGTTATGACAAGAGAGTGGATTTCCGGAGTCCAGGTTTACCGGAACTTACGTTTAGGGGAGGTCGTAGGGTACTACCCTGTGGAGTGATATCAGCTTTGACCGCTGAGAGATTGTTGAGGAAAGGTTGTGAGGGTTACTTGGCTCATGTGTTTGATTCTCGGAATACTTCAATGAGAGTGGAGGATATTCCAGTGGTGAGTAAGTTCTTTGATGTGTTTCCAGATGATCTTCCGGGATTGCCATCTCACCGGGAGATTGAATTCACCATAGAGCTTTTACCAGGTACTCAACCTATCTCACAGGCACCGTACAGAATGGCACCGGCATAATTGCGAGAGTTGAAGTCTCAATTGCAGGACTTGGTGAATATGGGATTTATTCGCTCAAGTGTTTCACCTTGGGGTGCACCAGTGTTATTTGTGAGGAAAAAGGATGGTGGTCTGAGGTTGTGTGTCGACTACCGGGAGCTAAACAGGGCTACGGTGCGGAATAAGTATCCTTTGCCAAGTGTTTTCTAACTTCTTCATTTCTTGACCGTTTTTCACGATCCACACATGTAAATTCATCTACTTTTCATCAGGAATCTAAAGATGGGGTCAAAGTTCCGAGATCGTACCTTATCTGGCCAGAAAACGGCCGAGAAGATTCGGTCCACCTCGCTCCTCGGTCTGTCGCCTACGGCGATGCTCCCGCTCCGATAAATACCCCCAAATGCTCGTGGGACTCCGGGGAAGATCCTCCCGACCTTGGTTTCGGTCGAATCGGACCGAAATCTGTCTGATGATAACGGTGGTTCGGTGTTCGCACGGGAAGAATTTCGAGTAGGAGAGAGAGACTGCATCGACCAATCTCTCGAGGAGAGAGAAAAATATCTGATATATAGTTCCAACTTTTCCAAAATTACCAAACTACCCCTGTAGATTCTAGACCCGTAACAAACTCACCGGGTCTCCATTTTCCGAGTGCCGCCTATCTACGAAGTCGTGAGTTCGAGACCTACGCAACGACCGAAGAAAAATTCCAAAAAGTATTGCCAGTCAAAAAGTGACTCCCGAACCCGTCTAAAATCGAGGGTAAAATCGTCCATTTCTCAAAATAATTTAATATCTGAATTTCGAAAATTGTAAGGACCCTTCCCGAATTTCCCTCGAAACCCGGAAAGAACCCTTATCCCGTCTGACAGCTCTTTTACCTCAAAATTTAAATACCAGAAATACCCTTTATCCTTAAATAATTTTTAGTAACCCTTACAGGGTTCCCGACAGAACCTCTGTACTTACTGACCACTCCTACCTATCAGACGCAGGATAGTATATAGGTCAAAGCCAAGACCTCGGAATAGTAGTGGTCCAAATAGGAATTCCCTCTGACACCAAATGTCAGTAGGTCAGATACTACTGACATCTCTACTGGAATACCACATGACAACTGACTAGTCAGATACTTGTGAACCAACAATAATTCGTCACTCTGGGTCACCGCCCACACCAACCCACAGACCCAGATGACGAAGTATTTCCATAGGCTGATTAATCACATGACAATCGTCGTCAACCATATTAGAGCCGAAAATATCCTCGACTATCATATCATATAAATCGGCAAGTATCCTTAGCCAGAATAACATTCGACTATTATATCACATCAGTCGGCATAGCCCTCGACTGGCATATCCCTAGCCACCAGGGTATCCCTTGGGGTGTGCTAGTCCTGTATCACAACTCTATGTACTATGCATAGACAGCCTCGCGACCTGATGGAGCCAAAACTCCTCGATGCCAGAGTCAGAGCACTCAACGAACCAATGGAGTAAAACTCTCGACGTTAGTCGAAGAAACAGTAACCGATTATATTAGAGGTTCACCGATTCACCGCCTACAGTGGATCCTGGTCCGGATTATGACCCCCACACATATCAGTATTGTTTATATCGGAGGTTCACTAGGTTCACCGTCTCAGCGGATCCTAGCCCGGATTCTGGCCCCCCTCAAATCGGTATTGTTTATTTTGGAGGTTCACCGGGTTCACCGTCTCAGCGGATCCTAACCCCGGATCTTGGCCCCCCTCAAATTGGTATTGTTTATTTTGGAGGTTCACAAGGTTCACCGTCTCAGCGGATCCTAACCCCGGATCCTGGCCCCCCTCAAATTGGTATTGTTTATTTTGGAGGTTCACAGGGTTCACCGTCTCAGCAGATCCTAGCCCCGGATCCTGGCCCCCCCCCCCCTCAAATCAATATTGGATCCAAAATCAAGTATTTTATAATCTCAAATACGGTTTCAACTCAAAATCATGGACTCAAATAATTACCACGTAAAAACAATATCAAAACCGAATCCAACAACCATGCCATTTCTCACAACACACTTTCACTAAACTATTGAAAAAAAAACAATTTATAAATTCCATGAAACCATTGCACCCAAAATTCATGGACGCTCTAGCCCAAGGAACACATGCACAATAATAACCCCACTACCTTGACTTTCCGAGCTCAAAACCCGCTTCACGGTCAACCATTACCGTTGGGATCGCCCAACCGGGCCTTAAACGAACACCTATGGCCTCGAAACCAACAAAATCGGATCCGAAACGTCCCAAAACCCTAGTCACGCGTCGCTGTGACATCGGGAACAGTCCCACGCACCGCCACGTGCCACCGGAAGGTCAGAACACGCGTTCATGCGCCGTCACGCGCCCTCACGCGCCGATCACGGGCCTGCTACATTGTTCACGCGCCTGGACCGGTCCAACCCAGCCCAGCTCGACCTGACCCAGTCCAACTCGACTCAACCCGATCAGTTCACTCAACCCGACCGGTTGCCGGAGAAGACGATCGACTACCGGCGCCGTCGCCGAAGTCTGACCTGAGAAGATGACCGGCAGCCGCCGTTTGGTTTCGCCATAAATTGCCATTTTCGATCGATTTTCAAGGTTTTCTAACTTCTTCATTTCTTGACCGTTTTTCACGATCCACACATGTAAATTCATCTACTTTTCACCAGGAATCCAAAGATGGGGTCAAAGTTCCGAGATCGTACCTGCTCTGGCCGAAAAATAGCCGAGAAGATTCGGTCCACCTCCCTCCTCCGTCTGTCGCCTACGGCGGTGCTCCCGCTCCGATAAATACCCCTAAATGCTCATGGGACTCCGGGGAAGATCCTCCCGACCTTGGTTTCGGTCAAATCGGACCGAAATCCATCTAATGAAAACGGTGGTTCAGTGTTCGCATGGGAAGAATTTCGGGTAGGAGAGAGAGACTACATCGACCAATCTCTCGAGGAGAGAGAAAAATATCTGATATATAGTTCCAACTTTTCCAAAATTACCAAACTGTCCCTGTAGATTCTAGACCCGTAACAAACTCACCGGGTCTCCGTTTTCCGTGTGCCGCCTGTCTACGAACTCGTGAGTTCGAGACCTACGTAACGACCCAAGAAAAATTTCAAAAAGTACTGCCAGTCAAATAGTGACTCCCAAACCTGTCCAAAATCGAGGGTAAAATCATCCAATTCCCAAAATAATTTAATTTCTGGTCCGGGTCGTTACATCACGCGCCTGCTATAGTACCCACGCGCTGACCTGATCTGACCCGACCCAACTCAGCTTGACCCGAGCCAACTCGACTTGACCCATCCCAACTCCGATTGACCTGGTCCAATTCGACCCGACCCGATCCAACTTGAATCGACACAATCGTTGGCGTCCCACCGGAAATACGACCGCGTCGCCCCTGTGTCGCCGTCTTCGTTGCCAGAATTCGCCATTTTCAGCCGACCTTGAAGTTTTCCTAACTTCTTCAAAACTCAACCGTTTTTCACGAATTTTATGTCTAAATTCATCTACTCGATCCCAGAAATCCGAAAATGCATTTAAAATACTGAACCCGTACCTATACTGCTCTGAAAACTTATCGGAAGACTTCGATTCTCCTTTCCTCCGTTCGGTGTCTCCTGCGGCATGCCTTATTCGGTAGTGGGTACGGTTTTGCTTGCGGGAAGGAGAAGAAGATGATGGTGTGGATGTAAAGGCTCGAAGTGCCCTCCAATTGCGAGTCCAAATCGGCAAGTTTTTGGTTTGGTTTTCGGTCGGTCGGTGTCGGTCACTTTGTCACGGGTTTGAATGGGTTCTCAGCAAAATGAGATTATCCAGAATGGCTGAAAAATTTGGACTTAAATACCACCCAAAGCCAAATGACCAAAATGCCCCTGAAAAAATATGAGACCCGAAATGTCCTCATACGGTCTCCATTTTCCGCGTGTCGGAGACCTACGCAGCAAGACGCGCGAAACCTGTCAAATTTGTCTCCACCTAAAACCAAGGGTCAAATTGTCTTTTCACATATAAATTTACAATAATTTACGAATTAAATTTTCGGGTCGTTACAGCCCCACTGAAGAACCTGCCAAGTGCCGCTAAAACAGGTCTAGGACGCATGACATGTCCTAGATAAGTTCCATACTTGCCCAGAAACAGGCCAAGGACACGTCCCAGAGGCGTCCAATCAAGCCAAGTTGAAGTCTCAGAGTCGAGGCCAAAGTTATGTCCTGAGACACGTCCCAAGTTCCCCAAATCGAGTCCTTTGGGCTAGGCCCAGTACATGTCAGAATCAAGCCAAAATTGAGTTCCAGATAGGAACCTGGCACAGGACAGGAACCTCGCACAGGACAGGAACCTGGCACAGGACAGGAACCTCGCACAGGACATGAACCCGGAGAAGCGCAGGATGCACCCAAATCCTGGCTGCCAACCCCAACAGAGGAACAAGGTGGGCCAATTGTGGAACAAAGTGAGATAGAGACCAGAAACAACCTGTAAACCCTATTTTTAGGTGAATGACTTGCAGGAGCCTGCTCATATATGGCCATGACAAGTCCATGGCCTGTCTAGACCTAAATGGAAGGTCTGAGAGCACCAAAGAGGACATGCCTATCCCTAGACCTAGGTTCACACTAATGAGATATGCAAAACACTTATAAACAAACACACGACAAGGGGAGGGAGAGGGGGGGGGGGGGGGGGGGGGGGGGGGTGGGGGGGTGGGGGTGTGGGTGGGGTGAGGGTGGCTTGTGGTTTAGATTGAAAATAAAAGACAAGTAATGTAATTGTAAGACCATTGAAAACAGAAGTAAAGATGATTGAATTGATGGATTAATTAAGTTGTATTAAGTCCAACTATCCACCTTGACCACTCAAGTCATTAACATGATTTCCAAGGTTCCATTATTCTGAATTAACTGAATATGATGCCCATGCAAAGGTCCACTTAAGTCTCACTCCACACAATTTACTCTCATCTTAGTTCCTATGTCGCAGGTTTTTCCGACTCAGTACAACAACTACCCAAGAGGACACATTAAGCTAGAAAGGGAGTTTAATGACATCACACTACCCCTAGAGAAGGTTGAGTAATCTAGGTTGTCATGAATTGGATTACAAGTAAGATGTAAAGCCACTACCGTGGATGCTAATAAACAAAAGAAGATGATCAGTCAAACAAGCAATTATTCATCGATAGTTCATGCATAAAAGGTGACATCACACTCATCAACACAAAGTAAGATCATTACGCACAGTAATCACTATTATATCCAGTATTCAAAAGATGTATACCAAGGGCCAAAATCACATTAATTGATTACATGGCTAGGGCTTCAAGCAGCCCTAATTCTATGAAGAACTACTCGTATATTGTATTAATGAAAGCAATAAAATAAGTCATGATCACAAAGTAAAAGTTAAGAGAAGAGAATGAAATACTAAGCAAAAACTAAAGGCAAGCTTAAATAGTCCCTAGAGCTTCCCCTAAGAACTAGGAATTAAAACTCAATTACAAAGACCAAAAGACGCTTAATTAAACGCTAAAACAAATTTCCTAGCTCAGCAGGGACAAAGTCCTAAAATCTAGGACTTTCTTAGGAGGCAAGCAATCTCCATGCCACCCCAGGAATTCTGATGCACCAAGAACCATTCCGGAACCTTCTGAGATGTTCTTGGACTACAAAGCCCAGCTGGCAGCCTTCTTGGATCTTATTGACACGGCTGGCCCAATCTTGACTCCTAGGACCTCATTCTTGGACTTGTTAGGAACACAACATGTCATTGACCAATTCAGCTGGGACAAACCATGCACTACAATTCCATATGATGTATCTAGTATGGTTTTGGGCTTTGTCCTTCTCAAATGCTCGTAGAACACTCAGCGGCCCAATTTATCTCAATTTAAGGAACAACCGAGGTCTTCTAGGGCGCACCATGTCATTCGAAATTTTGGACGAGACACTCGATTGCAGTAGCTTATATTTAGAAGTGTACTTCTGGGTGGTGTCTCACTTGGTTCCATCGAGTTCCAAGTTATATCCCATTTTGGTCTAAATCGGCATGTCCAAGGACTTGTCTCCTGAAGGGATTGGCACACTGCTGGGCTTGGTCTCTAGCTTTTCTAAGGACACGCAAGAGACCTGGAACTTTTCAGGGGACACGAGTGGGACGTGGCTGAGAGCTCTGAAGACGCGCCATGGCTCATCTAGGCTAGTCTTGGATATGTGCAGATGGAGTGTCCTTGAGGTAAGTCAGGGACACATCTTGGCATGCACCTTGGCTCATCAGGGGCTTTACTTGCTAAGTTGTTGGTACTGCGCCCTAAATAGGACGCAAAGATACGCCAGGGCCTAGCTTAGGATCCGATAATGAATTGAAGACATCTCCTTCATTCGAACTCAGATTTGAGCCATTATTTTTGCTGTACTCTAAGAATTAAGTATCTTTCTAAATCCTGCACATGTCTCACAAAAGCATCACTTTCTACTATGGTTGACACGAAATTAAGAAAAAGACATGAAAAAGGGCCTCTAGTGACATCTAAAAGATATATGAAATAATGACTGAACAAATACCCCCAAACCTATCTTTTGCTAGTCCCTGAGCAAAACAAAGGAGGATAAGATGTCAGGTCATAATTCCTGCATGCACTTCATGCCATATTTAGTCCCTTTACTTCTCTTTTGTTAGAAATCACGCCATCCATAGTAGAAAGTGATGATTTTGTGAGACATGTGTAGGCTTTAGAAAGATAATGCAATTTTTAGAATATAGGAAAAATAATGACTCAAATCGGAGTTCAAATGAAGGAGATGTCCTCATTCTAATATCGGGTCCTGAACTAGGTCCTGAGTGCGCCAGTGCGCTCTATTTTGGGTCCTTAACCAAGTACCTCAGATCAGGCCATCCGAGTCCCATGATCAGAAGAACACGTACTCGAAGTGCCAATGCTATGCCAGGACATGTCCCAAGTACTCCCTAATATGGTACCGGAAGAGCACCAGTCGATATCCCAGGAATCAAGTCCTTATCGACGTTCCTGCCAAGGAGTGCCTCAGTAGTACTAGTTTCAGGTCCTGATTGAGGTTCTGAGGTCCTCGATAGTCCCAGTTCTAGGTCAAGTCCCTGACTAGACCCAATAAGTTCCAAAGAGGACATATTCATGCCTGCAGCCATTTGATCGAGACACGAAACATTTTCAGACTATTTGGCATGTAATGAAGCCATCCAAGTGCTAAAGCGTGGTGTGGCGCGACGAAGACATCCCAAGGGCCAAGTTTCCATTTTCAGCGTCTGCCCAAGGACCTGCCTAGATTCCAGCCTAGCTGCCCTACGACAAGCTTGTGTTATCACCTGCCATCTTGCATTTGCACTCCCAAACATGTTATGATTTCTCATAGATTTTTGGACTTTGTAATTACTTAGGAGTGCCATACTCATTCTAGAATACTCTAGCCTAGGTTTCTAATTCTAGTCCTTGTAGGACAAGGTTTGCCTTGTCTATAAAAAGGGAGCACTTGTTCAGACACCTGACCTTACCCCGCATTACACCACTTTAGACACTTATTGTTTTGAGCTATTAGCGTGAGGCTTGTTCACGAACACTTGGTTGTGTTCTTGAAGGAGTACTTGAAGCTGTGCTTGAAGTCTGCCATTGAGAGTATAATTGGGTTTAATCTTTCTCTTTCATATTCAATACAATTCATTGTTTTTGCTTTTCATTATACGTAGTGAGTAGTTTACTTTAGGTTAGGCTTGATCCTGAAGCCCTAGCCTTGACAACTTCTTAGCTTAGTTTTGGTGCTTGGTTTGATTGTTGTGTTTACCTTGGTAGATTGATTCACTGTGTTTATTGAGACTATTTTGTGTTAAAACTAGCCATTTTACTTGCACAATTTATTGATGAACTTGCATCAATGGTTATAACAAACGTAACCTATGAAGAAATCCATGACATTCCTAGGGTTACCGTGTAATCCCTAGGGTTAGTGTAGTTTCATTAAATTCCTTTCAAACTTAATGCTTTGGTAGGTTATGAGAACTATTGCATAATTGATTAGAAGTTTAGTAGCTTCAGAGAACTAAACATACAACCTAGGGAGGAATGAATGGGTAAGGGTGAGCTTAAGAGACCCTTTGCATGGGTAGTAGACCAAGCAGTTAACATGATAATTGAACCTTGCAAACTAAGAACAGAACCCAACTATCCCTCCCCCCCCCGCTCCCCCATTTGTCCGTGTCATGTTTTTAGTGTCAGTATTTTAGTGTCTTTTGTTTAGCGTCGAGCATATCTAATTAGTGTTTTGAGTACCTAATTATGTACAATATAATCTATTGCTTTTTTTACATGGTTGGGCAAGTCCTTATGGGATTCAACCCTTGTTTGCACCACTATATTGTCTATTGATTAGTGCACTTGCTAGGATATTATTGTTAAGGATTGTGTGCATTTACTTGTCATAATTTTCTTCCAACAAGTTTTTAGCGCCGTTGCCAGTGACTTGTCCCTCAATGGTGTCCATTGCTTTAGGTTACTACCTCAAGTTTGTCACTTTGTGAGGTAATGATGGACGAATTTTACATGGATAGGAGATCTTCGAACGAGCCATACTCTTATGCATACAATCAGGGATGGTACAATCATCCCAATTACACATGGAACAACACTCAATCCGTTCCTAACTCTTTTCCATCTCTTGGACTCCATTATCAAGACAGCTCAGTCCATTCGTATCAACATGCTCCACCAACCAATCCCGGCGTGGGAGGAAGGTCCTTGGAAGACAAGATGATTGATCTGATTCAGAATACTACAACATTCCAGCAAAATCTGATTTAGTGCACCACAACGTATCAACAAAAAATAGATCATGATATTGATGCTCTCCAGGATAAAATGGGACATTTTGTAATCCAAATGAGCCGAATTGTAGATATGGAACTTTCCCCATCAAGTGAAGTCATGATTGGTGATGATGATGAGGATATTTTAAGGTCAGAACTTCAACAATCTGCCATGGAGACCATGGCTCCCACCCAATGCCATGATGTGGCATTGCCTCCAAAATCTGCTCAGATTAAGTTGGAAATCAAAATGGAATAAGAATGGGAGGAAGAGAATAGGAAGGTTGAAGGGGAAGAGGACATTTGGGCAGATGTTGAAGAGTAAGGAACATGTACAATCAGTGACAACATGATGGAACCAAGCTCCTCTTCTACTGATTTGTATTTAGAAGTGAATCCTGCGGGAATCCTACGAGAAGACCGTGGGCCAGCCAGGATGCTCAAGTGTTGGAAAGTTGGTGCTTCAAGGACCCACTTGAAGGGGAACTCCCTAAACCATCTCAAAGGGCTACAATTGATAACAAATCGGCCTTGGAAGAGGTTACAAGCCCAAATCATGAGTTTTTGCCCAGCGTTGTGCCTGAGCTCGCGGCACAGCCCGCGCCCGTGTCCCGTGATCTACCCCATAATGTGCCTGAGTTTCTGCCTCAAACTCAGCCTTAGGTTACACCTAATTTTCTGTCCAGACCATTGCCTCAGGCCATGCCTGACTCTCATGCCAAAGTCGTGTCGCGCTTGTTGCCTCAACCCGTGGCTCAGCCAAGGGACAAGGACAAGGGCACGGTTTTGGAACACAATGAGCCTTCTAAATTAAAATCTGAAACACTAAATTCTAATTCTTATGTTATAAATTTGGCTTCGAATTCCTTTTTAGTTACTAATGATGCTCTACCTTTCCCTCCCAGGTTCAACAAAAGGAAGGTGATTGAAGCCCTCAAGGACATGGCTACTAAATTCTGGGATTCACATGGCACAACCTAAGGCGTATCACCCTTAGCATTTTCGAAGGAGGAAATTTGAGAATGGACAAAAGCCACTTTCATAGAAATTTCTTCTCAATCTCTTTCCAGATAAGCTACGTTCTTATGAATTTATTCTTTTTTGTGTTCATAATGCTTTTCCCCATGATGCAGCTACAACTATGCACCGAGAGGCTCGTTATATGTTCCAGGAAGTGGACAAGGCACTCCTTGTTGTGCTTACATTAGCTTGACTTGCAAGGTACATCTTCCGTAGACGTTAAATCCAGCGCTCCTAGGAGGCAACCTAGCCCTGGTTTGTGATTCCTCCCTTTTCTTGATGTTTTCTGGTTTGCATGCCTCCTTGAAGTCCCTACTTTTTTTAACTTAGTGTTTTAACATGTTAACATTGTGGACAATGTTTAGTTTAGGTTTGGGAGTGTGGATCAAAATTTAAATTTTGCAACATATAGGTTTGGGGGAACACAACTAGGTACTTAGTACTTTACTTGTTAATAAGCTACATTGTTAAATTAATCATTAGTGTCTTTCTAGAGCAATGCCATGTTTAAGTTTGTGCCTTATTCATTACACTTAATTCCTAACTTCAAGAAATTGAGCTAGAAGATGTCTTTGTTTAAGTGAACTTTAGAAAAGTAGTGGAGACTACCCCATGTGAGATTTTGAGCCTATTTCCTTTCTTTTTGAGAGATTTACTTTGTTCTACTCTTAAACACTCTTCAATTCTTTCTATATTGATGATCTCATTATTATCACTTTGCATTGAATTTTAAAGAACTAACATCTTATGTAGAGGCTCTTGATTCTCAGTTGGATGTACCTTAAGAAGTGATGTAGGTTATGCATGTTTGAGCCTCTAAAATCCATATATGTCCCTTTTGTATGCTTCCTAACCACTTTGAAGCCAAACACTTAGACCTTTCTTTCATCACCCGAATCAAAACCTAAGCTCGAGATAGGAAGCCCTAAAACTTGGCCATACCCTATAGTCTGGGTTGTGAGAAGGCAGCATCAAATGGAGTTCATGACATGGAAAGGAAAGAAAAGTTCAAGTGTTAAAAATTAAAGTCATGTTGTAAAGCTCATCGAGGCCAAATTACAAAGTTGATATCAGGGGAATGTCCTAGACATCCCAAGTGGCCCAAGTCCTATCTTGGACAGAAACCAAAAAATGTAACCCATTGCATGATCTTGGCTTAGTTAGAGAAAAAACAAGTGAAAAGAAAAAAAAAACAATGAGTTAAGCCAAGTGAGCCAATGCGAATAGAAGTCACAAATCATCATTATTCAAGGGAATCAAAGCTCGGCATAAGAAACCCTTGAGACTGCCAAGTCTGGCCGTGAGTTGAAAGAGAAGAAGATCAAGTTTCCTAGTCATGCTATTTCATGCCTTGTCATAGCCTAGGCTTTTGAAGTTCAATCCGCTTCTTCTAAACCCATGAGCCTAGCCTCATTACAACCCTTGAATGAAGACCTAATTGATCTTATGGGAAGTCTTGCTTGGAGTTAAGGTATGTCTCTATGTTCTTCAAGTTCAATTCCTTCATAAGATCTATGTTCAGAAATTGCCTTTCTTTCATGCTATTTCATATGTGATTATATTTGATCCCTTTACATAAACTAATCACATATGCTTGCAATGAGTGAAAACCTTAGGATTCATGAGAGATATTGAGAGTTTCCTAGTGAGGTTAGAGTCGAGGCGAAATCTTTCTAAGGCATTTGAACTTTGTTGTTTTAAGCTTGAAATCTTGAAGTAAAGGGCATTCACACTTAACACATGGCGCTTACTTGAAATTGGAATATCTTCAGTTTTGCATGACATGATCTTTTTTCTGTGTTCCTTATTAACCTATTAAGTATTTTGTTTAGTATTTTTTGTGTGTTTTAGTTGTTAAGTACAAGAAGACAAAACTCCTCCTACTAGGTGAACGAAGGGGTTTAAATGTTCTATCCTTAATTAAGATTGAGTCTTTTAGTTTTTACTTCAGTTTTATTCTTTGTTTTGCTCGATGACTGGCAAAAGCTAGGTTTGGGGGTATTTGTTAGGTCATAATTCCTATATGCATTTCTTTCTATATTTAGTCCCTTTACTTGTCTTTTGTCAGAAATTAGGACATCCATTTTAGAAAGTGATGCTTTTGTGAGGCATGTGCAGGCTTTAAAAAGATAATGAAATTCTGAGAATACAGGAAAAAGAATTACTCAAATCCGAGTTCGAATGAAGGAGAAGTCCTCATTCTAATATCTGGTCCGGAACGAGGCCCTGAGTGCGCCAATGCGCTCTATTTTGGGTCCTGAACTAGGCCCTGAACTATTGCATAATTATTAAAAGTTTAATAGCTTCAGAGAACTAAACATACAACCTAAGGAGGAATGAATGTGTAAGGGTGAGGTTAAGAGACCCCTTGCATGGGCACTAGACCAAGAAGTAAACATGATAATTGAACCTTGCAAACTAAGTTAGAAAACGTTGTGGTTAGGTGTGGATAGGGACTGCCTTGACCTTCCTTTAATTTGATTACAATCTTCTGCTTATTTCCTTTGTTTCTTGCATTCCAAGTTATTTACTTTGTCAGCATCTTAGAACTAAAACCCCACTCCCTCCCCCATCCCCTTTACCCGTGTCCTGTTTTAGTGTCAGTATTTTAGTGTCTTTTGTTTAGAGTCGAGCATATCTAATTAGTGTTTTGAGTCAAGTCCTTATGGGATTCGACCCTTGCTTGTACCACTATATTGTCTATTGATTAGTACACTTGCTAGGATATTATTGTTAAGGATTGTGTGCATTTACTTGTCATACTTTTCTTCCAACATAAGACTAAACAAAATGAGAAGAGTCGAACTTAATTAAGGATAGATCATTTGAACCCGTAGGTGTCCCTGGTAGGAGGAGTTTTGTCACTTGAGGGTTTTCCAGTTACGATACCCTCAAACATTTTACTTAGACATCTAGTTGGTAGAAACAATGCTTAGAACAGGTTAATAAGAATCAAAGTAAATGAACACACCTTGCAGAACTAAAAGATCATGCTACAGCAGTAAGAGTCATATGTAAGATGGGAATGCCAAAATCTTAAAAAATCATGCTCATTAACAACTTCATTAAAGTGCTCCAGAAAGATTTCGCCCTGACTCTAATCCTAACTAGATATCTCTCAATTCTCTCTAGAATCCTAGGCTTACACTCATATCAAGCACATGTGATGAAGTTATGTAAGGGGAATCAAGATATAATCACATATGAATATTCAATGAAAAACAACACATTCTGGAATTAAGATCTCATGAATGGAATTGAATGTTAAGAACGTAGACACTTACCTCAGTCCTTAGTATGGCTGGCCATAAGATCAGTTAGGTGTTCACATCAGGTTCCAATGGGGCAAAGCTGATTGGCTCAACAAAGAAGGGTTTTGAATTCAAGGAACTTAGATGGGTACAACGTATAGAGTAGCATGACAAGGAATGTGACCTTCTTCTTCTTGATCTTTCATACCCCCACGAGATTCTTGGCACACAAGGGCTCACGGTGACTTGAATTCTTGAATTGATGCTAATCTTAGCATTTTTTGGATCCCATTAGCTCACATGGTTTAGTTCGTCACTTTTCTTTCAACTTTCTTTCTTTATAATTTATTTTCTATTATTTTGTTCATTTTTTTCTTTTTTTTCTTTCTTGAGCTAACCCAACATCATGCACTGATGTGATCTGCTGGCATCCGTGGTCTTGGTGCATCTTGGCGCAGTGTGGAACTCTGTGGCATAGTTCTGCGCAGTTTGGCGCTGTGAGGGCTCCGACATGTTATTCAACGGCAATTGACTTCGTTCAGCAGCAATGCAGGTCCTCTTCCCATTCATCATGAACTCCATTTGGTACTGCCTTGTCACCAACTAAGCTATAAGTTATGGCCAAATTGATTGGGTACATTTTGGGCAGATGATGCTTAGGGTGATGAAGGAAAGGCTAGTGTTTGGCTTCAAAATGGCTTAGGGAGCTCACAATAGGGTAGGATAGGGCCTTTAGAAGTTGAGCACACATAGCCTACATCACTTCTTATAGCAAGCCACACTTCAAACCAAGAGCATCTATATAATGTTAGTTCTTTAAAATTCAATGCAAATATGATGTAATGAGATCAACATTTATGAACAAAAGTGAAGAGTGTTTAAAGAGTAGAAACAATCTGAATCACTCAAAAAGAATGGCATTAAGGCTCAAGTTCCCACAAGGTAGTTGTTAGGTCAGTTTTCCTACATGCATTTAATGTTATTTTTAGTCCCTTTACTTGTCTTTTGTTAGAAATTTAGCCATCCATACTAGAAAGTGATGCTCTTGTGAGACATGTGTAGGAATTAGAAAGATAATGCAATTATGAGAATACAGGAAAAAGAATGACTCAAATCGGAGTTCAAAAGAAGAAGATGTCCTTAAACTAATATTGGGTCCTGAACTAGGCCCTGAGTGCGGCATTGTTCCCTATTATGGGTCCTTGATCAAGTACCTCGAATCAGCCATTCGGGTCCCAATGCCGTGTCTCATGACCAGGAGAACACACCCGAGAAGTGCCAGGTTAGAGCCAAGACTAGACATGTCTAAGGAACTTCCATATCAAGCCCCTGATCGTGTCCTAGACACGCCCAAGACACTAAGTACATGTTCCGCCGCAATGCTAAGTCGAGATCGAGGTTCCATCCAAGATGTACCATCGCCACGCTTCAATGAAGGATGTCCAAGCCATTGTTCCTGACATGTTTTCAAGACAAGGCGCAAATGCGCTAAAGTTGTGTTCCAGTGCGCTCTAATTCCGTTTCTGAGGTCCTCTGTAGTTCCAGTTCCAGGTCAGGTCCCTGACCTGGCCCGATAAGTTCCAACAAAGACATTCGCAAGCCTACCTCCATTTGATCGAGACACAAAGTATTTTGACATGTAATGATGCCATTCAAGTGTTAAGGCGCGGCGTGGCGCGACAAAGACATCCCAAGGGCCAAGTTTCCATTTTCCGCGTCTGCCCAAGGACCTGCCCATATTCTAGCCTAGCTACCGTGCGGCCAACTTGTGTTCTCACCTGCCAGCTTGCATTTGCATTCCCAGTCATGTTCTGATTGGTTCTCATAGATTTTAAGGACTTTGTAATTACGTAGGAATGCCATAATTATTCTAGAACATTTCAGGCTAGGGTTTCTGATTCCAATCCTTATAAGACAAGGTTTTCCCTTGTCTATAGAAGGGGACCTCTGTTCAGGGTTTTGGACACGCCAACGTAGACACTTTTACTTATTGTTTTAAGATATTAGCGTGAGGCTTGTTCACGAAGACTTAATTGTGTTCTTGGAGGACTGCTTGAAGTCGTGCTTGGAGTCTGCCTTTGAGAGTATAATTGGGTTTAATCTTTCACTTTCTTGTTCAATACAATTTATATTTTTTTTTTTCATAATGTGTAGTGAGTAATTTACTTTAAGTTAGGGCTGATCTTGAAGCCCTAACCATGGCAAATTCTTAACTTGGTTTTGGCGCTTGGTTTTGATTATTGTGTTCATCTTGGTGTGTTGAATTACTGCTTAAATTGCTATTTTATTGTGTTGTTAGAATTAGCTACTTTAATAACATGATTTGTGATGACTTTGCATCAAAAGGTAACATTAAGCAATGATCTTGTAATTCGACTCATGACATTCCTAGGGTTACTGTGTAATCCCTAGGGTTACCGTGTAATCCCTAGGGTTAGTGTAGTGCCATTAAATCCCTTTAGAACTTAATGCTTCTCTTTGTGTTTAACTCGGAAAACGTGGGACTCAGTTGGGCATAATTTGATAGACATCTTAGGTGCTCGTGAGGCCTAAGACATACTATGTAAGAAGAGATAAAATGTGCGAGGGTGAGCTTAAGAGACCCTTTGCATGTGCACTAGGCTAAGTAATGAACATGATAATTGAACCTTGCAAACCAAGTTAGAAAACGTTGTGGTTAGGTGTGGATAGGGACGACCTTAACTTGCTTTTAATTTGATTTCAATCCTTTGTTATTTACTTGTTTATTGCATTCATGTAATTTACTTTTGCAGCATCGTTTGAACTGAACCCCCCCTCTTTTTGTCCGTGTTCTATTTGAGTGTCTTTGTTTGGAGTCATTTGTTTAGTGTCAAGTATATCTAATTAGTGTTTGTTTCTGTTTTGAGTACCTACTAGTAAACTAAACAATCTATTGCTTTGAGTACATTGTTGAGTTAAGTCCTTGTGGGATTCGACCCTTGTTTGTACCACTTTATTGTCTATTGATTGGTGCATTTGCTAGGATATTATTGTTAAAGATTGTGTGCATTTACTTGTCATACTTTTCTTCCAATAAGTTTTTGGCACCGTTGCTGGGGACTTGTCCCTCAGCGGTGGCCATTGCTTAGATTGTTTTAACTTGGTTCCTTTTTGTTGGTTTTAGGTACTTTTATGTCATCACAAGGTTCTGCTAGGGAATATGTTCACACCTCTTCAATTCCATCATCTGCTTCATCATCTGTCCACCAAGCCCTGGGAGAATGGCTGATGAACGTGTCTTAGCTAACCCACCACCACAGCTGCTTAAGGACTATGCTACTCCTCATGTCAGTGAGGGCCAATTCCCTATTGTCTTTCCACCATCCACGGTGGAAAACTTTGAACTCAAGTCAAGCACAATCCACATGTTGCCTAGGTACCATGGCCTCTCTCGGGTGAGGACCCCCATTTACACATCAAGGAGTTTGTGGAAGTCAATTCCACATTAAGGATTAATGGCATGACTGAAGCTGAGATCAGATTGAGGTTGTTCCATTTTAGCCTTAAGGACAAGGCTAAGGCATGGTTCCATTCACTAGCACCATCATCCATTACTTCGTGGAAGGACTTGTCCACATAGTTCCTCACTCATTACTACCCCACGTCCAAAACCAATAAGCTCAGGGCACAGATTAAGGCACCCTAACAACCTGAGGATGAATCTTTCTGTGAGCTTTGGGAAAGGTTGAATGGAATTATTCAAGAATGACCTCACCACAACAATGATGAGTGACACTCAATGCTATACTTCTATGGTGGCTTGAAGACTAGTGATAGGGTAATGGTGAACTCTCAACCCAAGGGAGTCCTGGAAACCACGGCTGAGGAAGCAAGGGCAGCATTTGAGAGCATCGCTCAGAGAGAAAAGCAGTTTAGCTATAGGGGACAACAAGCTAGGACTTTAGTAGTGTAAGTAGGGATAAGGATGAACACCTCGTGTTCAGTCATTATTTATGCATCATTTTGATGTCTTTATATGCCTCTCTTACATGTCTTTTGAATGATTTCATGCCATCAATAGTCGAAAGTGATCAATCTCGTGAGACTTGTGCAGATTTAGAAAGATAGGTAAATTCTGAGAACAATGCAAAAAGAATGACTCGAATCGGAGTTCAGATGAAGGAGATGTCCTCATTTCAATATCAGGTCCTGAACTGGGTCCTGAGTGCGCCAGTGCGCCCTATTTTGGGTCCTTGGCCAAGTACATCAGATCATGCCATCCGGGTCCCAGACCAATGTCTCATGACATCAAGTTCATGTTCTAGAAGTGCCAAGGTCATACCAGGCGTGTTCCTGCCAAGTCCCTGCGGATCCCAGTGCATGCGCCTAAACCCTAGTTACTGTTCCGCCAGCGGTGGAACAAAGTTCCTCCTCTATGCTAAGCCTGACAACCTATGCTCCTAGCCTGAGCCATGACTCGCTTCTACTACACCCATGGTGCGCTTCAAAAGAGTAGTCCTAGGTTGTGCTGAAAAAGGTTCCCTGGTCCCTTATCCCAAAGAGATCCTTTACGCCTTATTTTAGGGCCGGAAGGTTCAGAAGAGGCACTGAATTGAAATTCAATGGAACAAAGGGAGACAAAACCCAGAGCTATACTAGATACTTCATTTGTAAGTACTTGGAAGGGTTTGTCTCGAGTGGATTGATCAATGGTATTTTAAGTTCTCAAAAGTCCAAGTTTGAAGGTTTTGAGCCCAAAATCTGGCCCAGCTATGTTCGAAGTGCATAGGCTTGGCTCAGCTTAGTTCTTGACAAGTAATATCCAGATGATTCCAGAAGCTGCCTTGGCATGCAAGAAAGCTCAGAAGCCTTATTGTACATTATTGCCGCAAATCCTAGTCCAAGTCCAACAAGGATTTCTCTTTTAAGTCCTTTTTGATATCTAATTAGAATAGGAGTTTTGAGTCAGTTTCTGATTAGGATTTTATCCAAAATTATCTCCTACATTGTAAAGTTTTAGAGGCCTATATAAAGGACCTTACAATTTGCGGGTAAATATATATCTAGAGACCTTAGCCGCAATTTACATTGCAATTCAGCATTTAAATTTAAACAGTTTTTAGTTTTTGCGTGTGAGAGAGTTGGATGTGAGCATTGGAGGACAAGCTCTGGCGTGGTCTTCTGTTGTGTCTCATCTTCAATAATCTCCTCTGTATCTATACTTTTATTGCTTTTACTTTATTAAATTCAATTATTTTTGTTTCAATTTCAGTTATGCGTGAGTAGTCTTTTTAGGATTAGGGCTACTTGAAGCCCTAGCTATGTTAGTTCGTTAATTAGATTTTGGCTCTTGATTTTGATTGCTATCTATGCTGAATAATTCTGATTACTGCTTAAACTACCATTCTTTTTATGCCTATGAGCTTTGCTACCTTGTTTGCATAAATTATTGATGGAATTGCTTGACGGACCACTATATCATCTTGTAATTCATTAGCATCAAGAGGTTGAGGTTAAGAAACGATCTTGTAGTCGGAATTCATGGCACTCTAGGAATGCACGTCACTTTTCTAGGCTAGTGTAGTGTCATTAAATTCTCTTTGTACTTTATGCATCATATTAAACGGTGGGTGATAGACGTTCTAGAGTACACATCATGCTTAGAACATGCCAAGTAAGAGAGGATAACATATGTGGAGTTGGCCAACCATCGGGACCTTTGCATGGACACTTAATTCAGAAGTTGCATAGTAATTAGGTCAAGAAATTTTGGTGAAGGACTATAATTGGTAAGGATGGACATATTCGATTTTGTGTACTTGCAAAGTTATAACTAAGAGATGTCCCTTTCCCCACCAAGTGAAGTTGTAGATGCTAATCATGATGACGCTATCATAACACCAACCCTTCGACAAGTGCTTGCCATGGAGGTCGTGGAGTCCACCCAAACTTCGCTGTGGACGAAGATACAAAGCATGGAGGCTTGCAATCAAAGCATTGAAGCCGCTACTGAAGAAATCCAAGAGCTGAACCATCACAAGGATGATGAGCATAATGAGGACACCATCACGCTAGCACTTCAACAGCCTGCCATTGAGGCCGTGGCTCCCAGCCAAGCCCATGACGTGACAGTGTCACGATTATCCTCAGATTGAGCAGTGGGACACACCCAATTCATACCCTCCAATATACTCTTCCTTTAATAATGTTTCTGATTCTTATTTCATGTCTAACTATACCTCTTTGCCTTGCACTCAAAGATTGGACAGCGAAATGGCAGAAAACTGGGAGGAAAAGAATAGGATGGATGATGGCGACGCGGACATCCAGGCCAAACCCATGCCCCTGCCCTATATGCTGCCCAGGAGCAATACACTGGCCCAAACCGTGTCCCATAGCCATGCCCACATTCTACCTCATGAAGCGCTTCAGTCTCTACCCGAAATCCACCTCAAGCTACACAGACCTTGTCGTAGGCACCTCAGCAAACCCTTCCAAGTGCGCTGCCGCAGCCCCATCCTAGTGCCACAAAACCTGGACACGTCTAGGGCATGCCTTCAACGCGCCAAACTGTGCCAGCCGATTCACTGCAGGGCAAGTCCTAGCCATTGCACCAGAACCTTCCCAGCGCGCATCTGAGACGCGCAGTGCTGCGGCCCAACTTCAAGACACGTCCATGGCAGAACCCAAGGACCAGCCCGTGCCTCCCAATCTACCGCCAGCCGTGTCTCAGCCCATGCCCATGGACAAGGACCCGGTTTTGAAATTCAATGCACCTTCTCAACTCAATCCTGAAACACTTAACTTTCATTTTAATAAGGAAAACTTGGATTTGAATTCTGATTTAGCTCCTAATGTTGTTGAACTTTTCCCGTGTAGGTTCCACCATAATAACACCAAGAAAATGCTAAATGCCCTCAACTTGGTCCCCTTTTCAAGTTCAAAAGGAAAACTCAACAAAGAGGACCATGGAAGAAGTCTAGGGCGTACAAGGCACAACCAAAGCTATTCCCCCACGAGCATTGTCCAAGGAAGACATTCAAGAATGGGTAGAAACTGCTCTCATTCAAATCACTCCTCAATCTCTTTCCCAATAAGTTACGTTCTCGTCTGTGGATTCCTTTATGTTTTTCTAACTTTTTTCTCCAAGATGCAGTGTAGATTCTACAGCAAGAGGCTCATAATCGGGTCCATGTTGACGCTGAAATCATGGGCACACCACCAAACACCTAGCAAGCCATGCCACGTCTTTCCCAGACGTTAAATAAAGCGCTCCTCGTAGGCAACCTAGCCCTAGTTTGTATTTCTCTCTTCCATTGCTGTTTCTGCCGTTTATATCTCTCAAACCTTTATTCTTGTAACGACCCGGACCAGAAATTAAATTATTTTGAGAATTGGACAATTTTACCCTCAGTTTTGGATGGGTTCGGGAGTCACTTTTTGACTGGCAGTACTTTTGGGAATTTTTCTTGGGTTGTTGCGTAGGTCTCGAACTCACGAGTTCGTAGACAGGCGGCACGCGGAAAACGGAGACCCTATGAGTTCGTTACGGGTCTAGAAACTTCAGGGGCAATTTGGTAATTTTGGAAAAATTGGAATTATATAGATGATATTTTTCTCTCTCCTCGGGAGATTGGCCCGTGCAATCTCACTCCACCCGAAGACCTCCCCGTGTGAACATCGAAGACCCTTTTTCATCGGATGGGTTTCGATCCGATTCGAACAAAACCAAGGTCGGGAGGATCTTCCCCGCGACCCCACGAGTCTTTTGGTGTAATCATCGGAGTGGGAGCACCTCCGTGGGCGACGGACGGAGGAGGGAGGTGAACCGAACCTTCTCGGCCGTTTTCCGGCCAAACCAGGTACGATCTCGGAACTTTGACCTCATATTTGGATTCCTGGTGAAAAGTAGATGAATTTACATGTGTAGATCGTGAAAAACGGTTAAGAAATGAAGAAATTAGAAAACCTTGAAGTTCGGCCCGAAATGGGGGATTCCGGCGAACCAGACGGCGGCGGAGGTGGCGGTCTGGTCATCTTCTCCGGCCAGCCTCCGGCGACGGAGAGGGCCGTCCGGTCGTCTTCTCCGGCGAGTCGCCGGTAACCGGTCGAGTCGAGTGAACCGGTCGGGTTGGACCGGGTCAGGTCAAGCCGGACCAGGTTGGACCGGTCCAGGCGCGTGAACACTGTAGCAGGCGCGTGACCGGCGCGTGGCAGCGCGTGTTCTGACCTTCCGGTGGCGCGTGGCGGCGCGTGGGACTTTTCCCGAAGTCACGGCGGCGCGTGACTGAGGTTTTGGGACGTTCCGGATCAGATTTTGTTGGTTTCGAGGCCATAGGAGTTCATTTAGAGCTCGGTTGGGCAATCCCAGCGGTAAGGATTGACCGTGGAGAGGGTTTTGAGTTTGGAAAGTCAAGGTAGTTGGGTCATTATGGTATAGATGTTCTGAGGCTAGAGCGTACATGAATTTTGGGTTGGATGGTGATGGTAAGCGGACTTTGATTTATAAATTGTAATGTATGTATCAATATCTTCGATTTCATCACTGTTGTGTATGGTTGTATTTATAAATTGTGATGCATGTATTAATATCCTCGATTTAATTACTGTTGTGTATGGTGATATTTATAAATTGTAACGCATGTATTAATATCCTCGATTTAAAAATGTTGTGTATGGGTGCAATGATGGCTGGATAATTGTTGTTCCAATATTTCAGTGGAAGTGCGTTGCGAGAAACGATATGGTTGTTGGATTCGGTTTTGATAGTGTTTGGACGTGGTAATTATTTGGGTACATGATTTTGAGTTGAAACCGTATTTGTGATAAATAATAAACAAAATATATACTTTATTTTGGATACAAAACCGATTTGATGGGGCCTAGGAGCCGGGCCTTGGTTCCGTGTTGGCGGACTCCCGGTGAACCCCTACTATAAAAGCGATTTGATGGGGCCTAGGAGCCGGGCCTTGGTTCCGTGTTGCCGGACTCCCGGTGAACCCCTAATATAAAAGCGATTTGATGGGGCCTAGAAGCCGGGCCTTGGTTCCGTGTTGGCGGACTCCCGGTGAACCCAAATATAAAAGGTGATTTTGCAGAGATTGTGGTCGAGTCCAAGTAGTACATAATCTAGCACACCCCAAGGGATACCCTGGTGGCTAGGAATATGATAGACGAGATATATGCCGACTGATGAGATATCATGGTACAGAGAGTTATGATACGATAGGATAGCCGAGGATATTTTCGGCTCTAATATGAACCAAACGACAATTGTTATGGGCCTAATCAACATATGAAAATACATCGTCATCCGGGTCAGTGGGTTGGTGTGGGCGGTGACCCAGAGGGACGAATTATTATTGGTTCACTAGTATCTGACTAGTTTGTTGTCTTGTGGCTTTCCAGTAGAGATGTCAGCAATGTCTGACTACTGACATTTGATATCAGAGAGTATTTCTATTTGAACCACCACTATTCCGAGGTTTTGGGTTTGACCGGTATTTTTATCCTGCGTCTGACAGTAGGAGTGATCAGTAAGTACGGAGATTCTGTTGGGAACCATGTAAAGTTTAATAAAAATTATTTAAGAATAAAGGGTATTTCTGGTACTTAAATTTTGAGGTAAAAGAGCTGTCAGACGGGATAAGGGTTCTTTCCGGGTTTCGAGGAAAAATTCGGGAAGGGTCCTTACAAGTGGTATCAGAGCTTTAGGTTAACTTCCTGCAGACCGCACACTTGTGTGCAAATTATTTGAGGAATTATGTTAACAAGATGCATCTGAGGAGTTTACCTCTTTAGTGACCTTGAACTGAATAGGAGGTTGGTTCTTTAACCTGAGTTGGTGAAATTTCGGGGACGAAATTCCTTAAGGGGGGTAGATTGTAACGACCCGGACCAGAAATTAAATTATTTTGAGAATTGGACAATTTTACCCTCAGTTTTGGATGGGTTCGGGAGTCACTTTTTGACTGGCAGTACTTTTGGGAATTTTTCTTGGGTTGTTGCGTAGGTCTCGAACTCACGAGTTCGTAGACAGGCGGCACGCGAAAAACGGAGACCCGATGAGTTCGTTACGGGTCTAGAAGCTTCAGGGGAAATTTGGTAATTTTGGAAAAATTGGAATTATATAGATGATTTTTTTCTCTTTCCTCGGGAGATTGGCCCGTGCAATCTCACTCCACCCGAAGACCTCCCCGTGTGAACATCGAAGACCCTTTTTCATCGGATGGGTTTCGATCCGATTCGAATAAAACCAAGGTCGGGAGGATCTTCCCCGCGACCCCACGAGTCTTTTGGTGTAATCATCGGAGTAGGAGCACCTCCGTGGGCGACGAACGGAGGAGGGAGGTGAACCGAACCTTCTCGGCCGTTTTTCGGCCAAACCAGGTACGATCTCGGAACTTTGACCTCATATTTGGATTCCTGGTGAAAAGTAGATGAATTTACATGTGTAGATCGTGAAAAACGATTAAGAAATGAAGAAATTAGAAAACCTTGAAGTTCGGCCCGAAATGGGGGATTCCGGCGAACCAGACGGCGGCGGAGGTGGCGGTCAGGTCATCTTCTCCGGCCAGCCTCCGGCGACGGCGACGGCCGTCCGGTCGTCTTCTCCGGCGAGTCGCCGGTAACCGGTCGAGTCGAGTGAACCGGTCGAGTCGAGTGAACCGGTCGAGTTGGATCGGGTCAGGTCGAGCCGGACCGAGTTGGACCGGTCCAGGCGTGAACACTGAAGCAGGCGCGTGACCGGCGCGTGTTCTGACCTTCCGGTGGCGCGTGGCGGCGCGTGGGACTGTTCCCGAAGTCACGGCGGCGCGTGACTGAGGTTTTGGGACGTTCCGGATCAGATTTTGTTGGTTTCGAGGCCATAGGAGTTCATTTAGAGCTCGGTTGGGCAATCCCAGCGGTAAGGATTGACCGTGGAGAGGGTTTTGAGTTTGGAAAGTCAAGGTAGTTGGGTCATTATGGTATAGATGTTCTGAGGCTAGAGCGTACATGAATTTTGGGTTGGATGGTGATGGTAAGCGGACTTTGATTTATAAATTGTAATGTATGTATAAATATCTTCGATTTCATCACTGTTGTGTATGGTTGTATTTATAAATTGTGATGCATGTATTAATATCCTCGATTTAATTACTGTTGTGTATGGTGGTATTTATAAATTGTAACGCTTGTATTAATATCCTCGATTTAAAACTGTTGTGTATGGGTGCAATGCTGGCTGGATAATTGTTGTTCCAATATTTCAGTGGAAGTGCGTTGCGAGAAACGATATGGTTGTTGGATTCGGTTTTGATAGTGTTTGGACGTGGTAATTATTTGGGTACATGATTTTGAGTTGAAACCGTATTTGTGATAAATGATAAACAAAATATATACTTGATTTTGGATACAAAACCGATTTGATGGGGCCTAGGAGCCGGGCCTTGGTTCCGTGTTGGCGGACTCCCGGTGAACCCCTACTATAAAAGCGATTTGATGGGGCCTAGGAGCTGGGCCTTGGTTCCGTGTTGGCAGACTCCCGGTGAACCCCTAATATAAAAGCGATTTGTTGGGGCCTAGAAGCCGGGCCTTGGTTCCGTGTTGGCGGACTCCCGGTGAACCCCAATATAAAAGGTGATTTTGCAGAGATTGTGGTCGAGTCCAAGTAGTACATAATCTAGCACACCCCAAGGGATACCCTGGTGGCTAGGAATATGATAGACGAGATATATGCCGACTGATGAGATATCATGGTACAGAGAGTTATGATACGATAGGATAGCCGAGGATATTTTCGGCTCTAATATGAACCAGACGACAATTGTTATGGGCCTAATCAACATATGAAAATACGTCATCATCCGGGTCAGTGGGTTGGTGTGGGCGGTGACCCAGAGGGACGAATTATTATTGGTTCACTAGTATCTGACTAGTTTGTTGTCTTGTGGTTTTCCAGTAGAGATGTAAGCAATGTCTGACTACTGACATTTGATATCAGAGAGTATTTCTATTTGAACCACCACTATTCCGAGGTTTTGGGTTTGACCGGTATTTTTATCCTGCGTCTGACAGTAGGAGTGATCAGTAAGTACGGAGATTCTGTTGGGAACCATGTAAAGTTTATTAAAAATTATTTAAGAATAAAGGGTATTTCTGGTACTTAAATTTTGAGGTAAAAGAGCAGTCAGACGGGATAAGGGTTCTTTCCGGGTTTCGAGGAAAAATTCGGGAAGGGTCCTTACAATTCTGTTGTCATACTTACTACTTATCAAATTGTGGACAATGTCCAGTTTAAGTTTGGGGGTGTGGATTGAATTTTTTCATATAGAAACAAGTACGTTTGGGGGTGATACACGGCTAGAACTTTTGAATTTTCAGCCTTAGTTTTTTTTGTTGTGTTTCGTTAGTTACTTTATTTTTTGCTTTTGATTAGTATGATAACTTGTTAATAGGGATGTATATGCTAAGTTAACTATCTTTGCCTTACTAAGAGTCATGCCATGGTCAAGTAGTTCATAATCTGCACTTCACAATGCCATGTTTTAAGTGATTAAGTGAATAAAACAACTGAATTTGAGTGAATCTCATGAAGGAGATGTCCTCATTTCAATATCAGGTCCTGAACTGGGTCCTGAGTGCACCAGTGCGCCCTATTTTGGGTCCTTCTCCAAGTACCTCAGATCATACCATCTGGGTCCCAGACCCGTGTCTCATCACATCAAGTTCATGTCCCAGAAGTGACAAGGTCATACCAGGCGTGTTCTTGCCAAGTCCCTGCCGAGCCCAGCAGATGCGCCTAAACCCTGGTTCCTGTTCTGCCAGCGATGGAACAAAGTTCCTCCTCTGCTCTAAGCCTAACAACCGACGCGCCTAGCCTGAGCCATGATGCGCTTCTACTACACCCATGGTGCGCCTCAAAAGCGAAGTCCCAAGTTGTGCTGAAAATGCTTCCTTGGTCCCTTGTCCCAAAGAGATCCTTTATGCCTTATTTTTGGGCCGGAAGGTTCGGTAGGATTCCTGACCTGCAACTCAATCGAACAAAGCTAGGCAAAGCCCAGAACTATACTAGATACATCATTTGTAAGTACTTGGAATGGTTTGTCTCGAGTGGATTGATCAATGACATTTTAAGTTCTCAAAAGTCCAAGTTTGAAGGTTTTGAGCCCAAAATCTGGCCAAGCTATGTTCCAAGTAACATCTAGAAGATTCCAGAAGCATCCTTGGTGTGCCAGAAAGCTCAGAAGACTTATTGTATAGTATTGCCGCAAATCCTAGTCCAAGTCCAACAAGGATTTCTCTTTTATGTCCTTTTTTATATCTAATTAGAATAGGAGTTTTGAGTCAATTTCTGATTAGGATTTTATCCAAAATTATCTCCTACATTGTAAAGGTTTAGAGGCCTATATAAAGGACCTTAGGATTTGGGGGTAAAGATATATCTAGACACCTTAGCTGCAATTTACATTGTAATTCAGCTTTTAAATTTAAACAGTTTTTAGTTTCTGCGTGTGAGAGAGTTGGATGTGAGCATTGGAGGACAAGCTCTGGCGTTGTCTTCTGTTGTGTCTCATCTTCAATAATCTCATTTGTATCTTTACTTTTATTTCTTTTACTTTAATAAATTCAATTATGTTTGTTTCAATTTCAGTTTTGCGTGAGTAGTCTTTTTAGGACTAGGGTTGCTTGAAGCCCTAGCCATGTTAGTTCGTTAATTCGATTTTGGCTCTTGATTTTGATTTCTATGTATGTTGAATAATTCTGATTACCGCTTAAACTACTTTTCTTTTATGCCTATGAGCTTTGCTACCTTGTTTGCATAAATTATTGATGGAATTGCTTGACGGACCACTATATCATCTTGTAATTCATTAGCATCAAGAGGTTGAGGTTAAGTAACGATCTTGTAGTCGGAATTCCTGACACTCTAGGAATGCACATCACTTTTCTAGGCTAGTGTTGTGTCATTAAATTCTCTTTGTACTTTATGCATCATCTTAAACGGTAGGTGATAGACGTTCTAGAGTACAAATCATGCTTAGAACATGCCAAGTAAGAGTGGATAATATATGTGGAGTGGGCCAACCATCGGGACCTTTGCATGGGCACTTAATTCAGAAGTTGCATAGTAATTTGGTCCAGAAAATCTGGTTAAGGACTATGATTGGTTAGGGGGGATAGTAAGCGCCTTAGTTAATAATCAATCAATCTATCATTCTTCCATTGTTATTTTCTGCGTTTTTACTTGTTCGATATTCTATTTTTACTAGTTCGTTTTTATGCTTTTGGGATTGCAATTTAAAACATGTAAGTGAAACGTAGAAAATTAAGATGCAAGAATGATGATTGATTGATTTTATGGACTAAGGTGAATTAAGGCTTATTGTCCATCCTAACCAACTATAATTCTTAACCAGATTTTCTTCACCTAATTATTGTGCAACTTCTGAATTAGATGCCCATGCCTAGGTCCGACTAAGGTACACTAAACATATTCTATTCCCTCTTGCTTAGCATGTTCTAGGCCGGATGAGTACCTTAGAACGTCAATCACCTACCAGTTAAGATGATGCATGAAGTACTAAGAGAATTTAATGACACCACACTAGCCTAGAAGAGTGATGTGCATTCCTAGGTTGTCATGAGTTCCGATTACAAGATTATTTCTTAACCTTAACCTCTTGAGGCTAATGAATTACAAGATGATATAGTGGTCCATCAAGCAATTCCATAAATAATTTATGCAAACAAGGTAGCTAATCTCCTAAACATAAAAGAATGGTAGTTTAAGCAGTAATCAGAATTATTCAACATGCATAGCAATGAAAATCAAGAACCAAAATCTAATTAACGAACTAACATGGCTAGGGCTTCAAGCATCCCTAATCCTAAAAGAAACTACTCACGCATAATTGAATAACAAAGCAAAATGTAAACCATAATTACAATGAAATAATTAATTAAAGAAAAGATAGATTGTTGAACAATGAGACACGGAAGAAAAACACAACAAGGCCTGCTCCTCCCAAGCTCCATGCACAACTCTCTCTCTCAAACTTGAAAAATAAAGCTTGTTTAAAATTTGAAAACTGAATTACAAAGCAAACTGCGTCAAGGGTGTCTAAGGGTCCACAAACTGCGGCAAGGGTGTCTAAGGGTCCACAAACTGCGGCAAGGGTGTCTAGGAAAAAATCCTAATAAAAAATTGACTCAAAACTGCTATCCTAGTTAGGAATGAAAAATGACTCAAAAAGGTAATCCTTGTTGGATTTGGAGTAAGAATTGTGGCAAGAGTTGTGGTAAACACTTCTGAGCTTTCTTGCACGCCGAGGAAGCTTCTGGAGTCTTCTGGAGGTTGTTGGGACGTCAAGGACTGGGCCTTTCAAACCTTAAGCACTTCGAACATAGCTGGGCCAGATTTTGGGCTCATAGGACCTTAATTTGGATCTTTAAGAACTTAACATGTCATTGACCAATGCAATAAAAAAAAACCACTCCAGGCACTTCCAAATGATGTATCCAATATCGTTCTGGTATTTGTCCTGGTCAAAAGCTTGTTGAAAAGTCGATGGCCTAATTTGGCTCAAATTAGAGATCTCGGGACTCCTTTAGGACAAAACAGGACACGAATGTGTTATTTGCATTTCTAGTCAAGACACATGATTTTATTAGCTTAGATATGTGATTTGAAGTCCAACTATGAGTGGTGTCTCCCTTTTTTCCATCGTTTTCCAGGTCATGGCCTCTTTTGAACTTCCCAGACCTGAAATAGGGCGCAAAGGAACTCCACCGCTGAGCGACCAGGGATGTGTCCATGACTTGATATGGGTCTCCGCTTTTGTGACGCACCAGGAACTTGTCACTGGCGTGCCATGGCGCAGCTTGGCGTATGAGGTTCAGAATAGGCGCAGGTTCTGCAGGTTAGGCGCAATGTGGCCGGGAAGAGGTCTCAGCTGGGATGTCTTAGGACATGTCAAGGACATATGCTTGGCTTGTTTCTTGGCACATTAGGAGCTCGGTAAAACTTCTCAGGAACTCATATTAGGGCATGGTTCTTGTCTTGTCTTGGCATGCGCCAGGACCCGATTTTCGACCTCTTGGGGCCTGGACTTCAACTTGAGACATCTCCTTCGTTATAACTCTGAAAGATTGATCATTTTCTACTATAGTTGGCTCGAAATCATTCAAAAGACATGTAAGAGAGGTACTAAAGGACATCAAAATGATGCATAAATAATGACTGAACACCTTTTCATGTCTATAATTCACCTGTATTAGGAGACTTAAAACTACTCAATTATGTTTTAGGCTTTCTAATTCATCTGTTACACAACTTATGGGCATGATTGAAGATGTGATAGTTCAAATAGGAGACACATGCATATTAGCTGATTTTTACTTCTAAAAAATGGAAAAGACAATTGAAAGTGAGGATCCTCCCTTGATCTTTGGGAGATCTCTCTTGGCCATGAAAAACTGTGAAATCAACTTGAACCAAGGTCAAATATCTATCAAAGTGCTAGATAAAACTAGGACCTTTTCCATACATGATACTATGCAAAATCCTCAAGAGCCTATCATTGATTTCCCTTTGAATACCATGGAGTCTTTATTGCATCAAACAATTCTAAATGCTTGTATAGATGATCCTCTTGAGATGTAACAACCCGGAATTTCAATTATTGGATTTACATAAATTATTTATGTAAAATGACGATTTTACCCTTGGTCGGTAAAGGGCATGGAAGTCAAATTTTGTTTCGAGACACTTTTGGTGGTGTTTTGGATACCGTTGCGTAGGTCTCGAACTCACGAGTTCGTAGACTAGCGGCACACAGGAAACGGAGTTCGTGGACAAAAGTTACGGGTCTAGATTGATAGGGGTATTTTGGTAATTTTTGACTTGGGGTAGATATTTTTAACCCAAATCACTGTTAGATCTTCAGATCATCATCTCATTCTCATCTTTCTCTCTGAACCACCCATTTTATCCCAAAACCATCGAACCCGTGTGCGACTTTCACACCTAAAACCCATAAATTCCAAGTTTGATTCAAGGCTCCAACTTCCAGTTTTGATCAACTAATCGTATTCTACTCCTTCCCATGATCATAACCGTACCAACCATCGAAGGAGAGAACCACGGAGGAAGCCGAACCGAGTGTAGGGAGTTTCGGATCTTTCAATCGATTTTCCAGCTAGCACAGGTACGTGTTTGTGGTTTTGAGGTCATATTTGGATTCCTGGGTTCGAGTAGATAGATTTAGACATAAAATATGTGAAAAATGGTTGAGTTTTGAGGAAGTTAGGAAATCTTGAAGTTTCGGCCGGAAATGGAGGATTCCGGTGGAAACCAGACGGCGGCGCCGGCAGCCGGTCGTCTTCTCCGGCGAGTCGCCGGTGACCAGTCGGGTCAAGTAAACCGGTCGGGTCGGGTGACCGGTCGAGTCGGGTGACTGGTCGGGTCGAGTGAACCGGTCGGGTTGAGTTGGACCGGGTCAGGTCGAGTTGGACCGGTTCAGGCGCGTGGGTACTGTAGCAGGCGCGTGATCCCGGGTGAGGGCACGTGGCGGCGCGTGGGAGCGTGTTCTGACCTTCCGTCGGTGGTTGGCGGCGCGTGGGGCCGAGTCTGAGGTCACGGTGGTGCATGACAGGTAGTTTTTGACGTTTCGGACCTGTTGGCGCAAGTTTCGAGTCGATCGGATGTCGTTTAGGGGGTTTATATTTAAGGTTCTTATTATTAGCTGGTAATCTTGATTATTATTTGGACAGGCGATACTGCTCCAGGAACTTCAGGGGAGCGTACAGTTCGGGATTGAGCTTGCTTCGACAGGTTTGTGAGTGGACTTTTGGTTTATAAACTTTTGGTGTATGGGTGCAATGAATTTCTGGATTTTAGAAATGATGCTGGACACATGTTTTCCAATATTTCAGTGAAAGTGTGTTTTGAGAAATGGCCTGGTTTTTGTACTTGATATTGATATCGTTTTGACGTGGTAACTATTTGAGTATGTGATTTGGGGTTTAGACCCATAATTATGATTTATTGATTTTGGCCATAAAAATGATATTGCAAAGAATTTGGCTTAGGTCGAGAAACAAATATTTCGAAGTATGGATTTGGTTCACTGGTTCCCATCCCGATGGTTACTGTTGCTCTGACCGGTGTTGAAGGGTCTTGCTCCGCTGGTTATTGAGGGTTCGGACCTTGGTGTTGAGGGTCCTTGCTCCGCCAGGTCGCGAAGCTGTCTATGCATAGTACAGATAGTAAAGAGAGTTGTACAGATTTTAACACATCTCAAGGGATACCCTGGTGTGTTGTGGATATGTCGGGAACAGTGAATTTGAGATATTATGTGTCCAGATTGAATTGTGAATTTGAGATATTATGTGTCCAGATTGAATTGTGAATTTGAGATATTATGTGTCCAGATTGATTTATATGATTTTAAACTCTTTTGAAGAGAGTTGTCAAACCAAACTTTGGATCACAAGGTATTTTCATTATACAGATTTCATGTGAGTCCAACTAAGTGGTTTTAAAGAGAAATGGAAATTTTGGTGATTTACATATAATGTTTTAGTATCATAAATTGTTTTATGTTATGAATGCATGATTTTATAAATGGAGGGGAAGAAAGTTATTTTCTCGAAAAGGAATTTATAAATGATTATTTTTGTCCACTCACAACTTTTGTGTTTAAGCCCCCTTCAGGCAGTTGAGTAGAGTTTACGCGAACACTGATCTCGAGGCAGAGGCATTAGTAGTTCGACTGCGCTGTGTAATTATATTTGAGTAGGATATCTAAATTTTACTCTTGATCCTACTTAGACGCTCTGATATTATATTGTATTTGATTGGTCATTAATTACGGGAATTATTGAGTGCTTGAATCCCTTGTCTGACAAGTGGAAGTATTTATTATTATTATTATACTTTGTAAGGATTGAATGGTATTTTGGGAACCTTTCCTTAGGTTGTCAGACCGGATCAGGGTTTTTCCCGGGTTTCGAGGGGAAATTCGGGAGGGTCCTGACATGAGAAGGTGCTCACTTTGCCTTCTCATGTTGACAGTGGCCTAGGTGGCCACGTCATTGAGGAATTACAAATGTTTGAGGCCGTGCGTCCACACACTTACTCAAAGCCACCTTTGTTTGAGGCCTCACCCGTGAAGGAAGAAAAGACTCTTCCTTCCATCATTTAGGCTCCAAAGCTTGAAATCAACTTGAAGTATGCATTCCTAGGTCATAATCAACTTTACGTGTCATTATTGCTTCTAATCTAACATCTCTGCAAGAAAGTCAATTAGTGCAGGTTCTAAAGGACAACATGAAAGCTATTGGATGGAGCATAGCTGACATCAAAGAGATAAGCCTTTCAAAGTCCATGCACAAAATCATCCTTGAAGAGGATTCCAAGCCTACAAGGGAAGCTCAGAGGGGTCTCAATCCGCCCATGAAGGAAGTAGTCAAGAAGGAGGTTCTCAAGCTTTTGGACGTGGGGATCATCTACCCCATCTCAGATTCAAAATGGGTCAGCCTAGTTCTAGTTGTGCCTAAGCAGAGCTGTAAAACATTCATCAAGAATGACCAAGACGAGCTTGTTCCTCAAAGGTTCCAAACTGGATGGAGAGTATGCATAGATTATAGCAAACTTAATTCCACTACTTGCAAAGTTCACTTTCCATTACCTTTTATTGATCAAATGTTTGAAAGACTTGCAGGACATTCCCACTTTTGTTTCTTAGATAGATATTCAGGGTACAACCAGATTGCCATAGCACTTGAGGACCAAGGGAAGACAATATTCACATGTCCCTATGGTACGTTTCCCTATAGGAGGATGGCCTTTGGCCTTTGCAATGCCCCTGCCACCTTTCAAAGATGCATGATGAGCATATTTTCAGACATGGTGGAGGACATCATTGAGGTATTCAAGGATGGCTTTTCAGTTTTTGGTAATTCCTTTGATTTATGTCTAACAAACTTGTCAAGAGTCCTAGAAAGATGCAGGGAGTACAATTTACTTCTAAATTAGGAAAAGTGTCACTCCATGGTCCAGCAAGGTATTGTGCTTGGCCATGTCATATCCAACCGAGGCATAGAAGTAGACAAGGCCAAGATTAATGTCATAAGTGGCCTGCCTTATCCCACTTCAGTCAAGGAGGTTTGACCACTTGAGCAGACTCATCCACGGGTCCAATGAGGAAGTGGACCAACTACCTCTCCAAGAGAGCTTCTCGGATGAGCAGCTCTTCCATCTCAATACCTTTGACCCCTGGTATGTTGACATTATCAATTATCTTGCTACTAAACTAATCCCTTCTCATCTGTCTAGGTTTCAAAGGGACAAGCTTGTCAAGAAAGCCAAATGCAACATCTAGGATGAGCCCTATCTATGGAAGCACTGCCCTGACCAGCTCATAAGGAGGTGCATTCTAGAAAATAGAGTCAAGTCCATCTTGGACTTCTGCCACAATCAGACGTATGGAGGACAATTTGGCGCCAAGAAGAAAGCTTTTAAGGTACTTCAATGTGGCTTCTATTCGCCCACCGTCTTCAAGGATGCCCATGAGCATGTCTTCACTTGTGACCAGTGCCAAAGGCAAGGTAATATTGACCCTAAAGATCAAATGCCCATAAACCCAATTTTAATTGTTGAAATCTTTGATGTTTGGGGCATTGACTTTATGGGACCCTTCCCAAACTCCTTTCGTTTTCTTTACATTCTACTTGCTGTTGATTATGTCTCTAAATGGGGGGAAGCAATTCCAACCAAGACTAATGATTCTAAAGTAGTGTGTAGTTTCATCCAATCCCATATCTTGTCATGGTTTGGAACACCACGCCCCATCATTAGTGATGGTGGCTCACACTTCTACAAAAGGACGTTTGAGGCCCTCATGAGAAAATATGTAGTCACACATAGGATCTCGACTCCTTATCATCCCCAAACTAGTGGACAAGCCAAGATCTCAAATAGAGAAGTCAAGGCCATCCTTGAGAAAACCGCGGGGCCATCAAGGAAGGACTGGTTCAACAGACTCAATGATGCCCTATGGGCATATAGGACTGCCTATAAGACACCAATAGGCATGTCCCCATTTAGGCTTGTCTTTGGAAAAGGCTGCCACATACCTGTGGACTTCGAACACTAGGCCTTCTAGGTAATCAAGCGTGTCCACATGCGCATGGATTAAGCAGGACACCATAGGAAGTTGCAATTGCAAGAGCTTGAGGAGCTGCGGAATGAAAATCCAAGGCCTACCATGACAAGCACTTGTTCCGCAAGACTTTCCAAGTAGGACAGAAGGTCTTACTATTCAATTCCAGGCTAAGGCTTTCCCTAGAAAGCTTAGGTCTCGTTGGTCAGTGCAATGTTTAGTTTAGGTTTAGGGGGGTAGATCAAAATTTTGCAACATTTAGGTTTGGGGGTACACGGCTAGGAACTTAGTACTTTACCTGTTAATAAGTTACATTTTTTAATTAGTCATTCATGTCTTATTAGAGCCATGCAATGCTTAAGTTTGTGCCATATTCATTGCACTTAATGCCTAACTTCAAGAAATTGAGCTAAAAGACAACATTGTTTAAGTGAACCAAAGAAAATTAGTGGAGACTACCCCATGTGTGATTTTGAGCCTAACGCCTTTCTTTTTGAGAAATTTATTTTGTTCTACTCTTAAACACTATTCAATTGTTTCTATATTGATTGATCTCATTATTCACACTTTGTATTGAATTTTAAAGAACTAACATCTTATGTAGAGGCTCTTGATTCTCAGTTGGATGTACCAAAAGAAGTGATGTAGGCTATGCCTGTTTCAGCCCCTAAAAGCCATATATGTCCCTTTTGCATGCTCCCTTAACCCACTTTGAAGCCAAACACATAACCCTTTCTTTCATCACCCACATCAAAACTGAGCCCTAGATAGGAAGCCCTCAATCTTGGCCATTCCCTATAACTTAGGTTTTGACAAGGCCGTGCCAAATGAAGTTCATGACATGGAAACGGAGACAAGCATCAAAGTGTGAAAAATCAGAGACAAGCTGCAGAAGTGCACCAAGGACACGTAAAGCCATGTCAAGGCCAAAAGAGGCCAAATTAAAAAGTTAATATCATAAGTGATGTCTTAGACATCCCAAGCGCCCAAACGTCCCAACTTGGACATAAAACACAATGTAACTCATTGCATGATCTTGGCTTAGTTTGAAATGAAAAAAGAAAAAAAAAACAAAAGAAAAAAAAAAGAGAAAAAGAAAAGAAAACAATTAGCTAAGCCAAGTGAGCCAACAAGAATAGAAGTCACAACTCATTATTCAAGCAAAGTATGCCTCAACTTGAGGAATTCAGTAAAAAAAAATGCCAAGTCTGGCCGTGGGCCAAGGAGAAGTTCAAGAAGAAGATCAAGTTCCAAGTCATGCTACTTCATGCCTTCTCAGAGCCTAGGCTTTTGAATTCCAATGCCCTCCTTCTAAACCCGTGAGCCTAGCCCCATTACAAACCTTCAATGAAGACCTAACTGGTCTTATGGGAATTCTTGCTTCGAGTTGAGGTAAGTCTCTACATTCTTAAAGTTCAATTCCTTCATGAGATCTATTTTCAGAAATTACCTTTCTTTCATGTTATTTCATGTGTGATTATAGTTTATTCCAATGACATAAACTCATCACATATGCTTGTAAGAGTGAAAACCTTAGGATTCATGAGAGAAATTGAGAGTTGCCTAGTGAGGTTAGAGTCGAGGAGAAATCTTTCTAAGGCATTTGAACATTATTGTTTTGAGCTTGAAATCTTGAAGCAAGGGCATTCACACTTACACATGGTACTTACTTGAGATTGGCATATCTTTAGTTTGGCATGATATGATTGATTTGATGTGTTCCTTATTAACCTGTTAAGTATATTGTTTAGATTTTGTTTAGTGTTTTAGTTTTTAATTAAAAGGAGACAAAACTCCTCCTACTAGGTGAACCTAGGGGTTTAAATGATCAATCCTTAATTAGATTGAGTCTTTAGCTTCTGTTTTTAGTTTTTATTCTTTGTTTAGATCGAGGGCATTTGCATGCCTACAACCATTTGATCGAGACACGAAGAAATTTCAGACTATTTGGCATGTAATGATGCCATCTAAGTGCTAAGGAACGGTGTGGCGCGACAAAGACATCCCGAGGGCCAAGTTTCCATTTTCAGCGTCTGCCCAAAGACCTACCTCTATTCCAGCCTGGCTACCCTGCGGCCAGCTTGTGCTCTCGCCTACCAGCTTGCATTTGCATTCCCATACATGTTCTGATTGGTTCACATAGATTTTAGGACTTTGTAATTACTTAGGAGTGCCAGAATCATTCTAGAATACTCAAGACTAGGTTTCTAATTCTAGTCCTTGTAGGACAAGGTTTGCTTTGTCTACAAAAGGGAGCCCTTGTTCAGACACCTGACCTTACCCCGCATTACACCACTTTAGCCACTTTACTTATTGTTTTGAGCTATTAGCGTGAAGCTTGTTCACGAAACTTGTTTGTGTTCTTGAAGGAGCTCTTGAACTTGTGCTTGAAGTCTGCCTTAGAGAGTATAATTGGGTTTAATCTTTCACTTTCATTTTCAATACAATTCATTGTTTATACTTTTCATTATGCGTAGTTAGGTTTTTACTGTAGGTTAGGGCTGATCCGGAAGCCCTAGCCATGACAACTTCTTAGCTTAGTTTTGGCGCTGGGTTTGATTCATGTGCTTACCTTGGTAGATTGATTCACTGTGTTTATTGAGACAACTTACTTGCACAACTTAATGATGAACTTGCATCAAGGGTTATAACAAACGTAACCTATGAAGAAATCCATGACATTCCTAGGATTACCGTGCAATCCCTAAGGTTAGTATAGTGTCATTAAATTTCTTTCGAACTTAATGAATTCTTGCATGCTTTGGTAGCTTAAGAGAACGGAGGAATGAATGTGTAAGGGTGAGCTTAAGAGAACCCTTGCATGGGCACTAGACCAAGAAGTAAACATGATAATTGAAACTTGCAAATTAAGCTAGAAAACGTTGTGGTTAGGTGTGGATTGGGACTGCCTTGACCTACCTTTAATTTGATTACAATCTTTTGCTAATTTACTTTGTTTCTTGCATTCCAAGTTATTTACTTTGTTAGCATCTTAGAACTAAATACACACCCCCACCCTAACACACACGCCCCCCCGCCCGACCCCCCCCCCCCCTGGTCCGTGTCCTGTTTTAGTGTCAGTATTTTAGTGTCTTTTGTTTAGAGTCGAACTTATCTAATTAGTGTTTTGAGTACCTACTTTTGGACTATATAATCTATTTCTTTCGTTACATTGTTGAGTCAAGTTCTTATGTGATTCGACCCTTGCTTGTACCACGGTATTGTCTATTGATTAGTGCACTTGCTAGGATATTATTGGTAAGGATTGTGTGCATTTACTTGTCATACTTTTCTTCCAACATAAGACTAAACAAAATGAGAAGAGTCGATCTTAATTAAGGATAGATCATTTGAACCCCTAGGTGTCCCTAGTAGGAGGAGTTTTCTCTCATGAGGGTTCACCAGTTACGATACCCACAAACGTTTTACTTAGACATCAAGTTGCTAGAAATAGTGCATTGAACATGTTAATAAGAATAAAAGTAAATGAACACACCTTGCTGAGGAAAAAGATCATACCACAGCAGTAAGAACCATATGTAAGATGGGAATGCCAAAATCTTAAACAATCATGCTCAATAACAACTTCATTAAAGTGCTCCAGAAATATTTCACCTCGACTTTAATCCTAACTATATATCTCTCAATTCACTCTAAAATCCTAGGCTTACACTCATATAAAGCACATGTGATGAAGTTATGTAATGGGAATCAAGAAATAATCACATATGAGTATTTAATGAAAAACAACGCTTTCTGGAATTAAGATCTCATGAATGGAATTGAATCTTAAAACCATAGACACTTACCTCAGTCCTTATCATGGTTGGCCATAGGATCAGTTAGGTCTACACATCAGGTTGCAGTGGGGCTAAGTTGATTGGCTCACCAAAGAAGGGTTTTGAATTCAAGGAACTTAGATGGGTACAAGGCATGGAGTAGCATGACTTGGAATGTGACCTTCTTCTTCTTGATCTTTCATACCCCCATGGAATTCTTGGCACACAAGGGCTCATGGTGACTTGAATTCTTGAATTGATGTTGATCTTTGAATTTTTTGCATCCCATTGGCTCACTTGGATTAGTTCATCACTTTTCTTTCAACGTTCTTTCTTTATAATCTCTTTTCTATTATTTAGTTCATTTTTTTTCCTTTTTTTCTTTCTTGAGCTAACCCAAGATCATGCAATGATGTGATATGCTGACATCCGTGGTTTTGGTGCATCTTCGCGCATCATGGCGCGGTGAGGAACTCTGTGGCATAGTTTCGCGCAGTGAGGGCTCCGGCATGTTATTCAGCGGCAATAGACTTGGTTCACCAGCAATGCATGTCCTCTTCCCATTCATCATGAACTCCTTTTGGTACTGGCTTGTCACCATCTAAGCTATAAGGTATGGCCAAATTGATTAGGTACATTTTTGGTAGATGATGCTTGGGGTGGTGAAGGAAAGGCTAGTGTTTGGCTTCAAAATGGCTTAGGGAGCACACAATAGGGTAGGATAGGGCCATTAGAAGTTGAGCACACATAGCCTACATCACTTCTTATAGAAAACCACACTTCAAACTAAGAGCATCTATATAACGTTAGTTCTTTAAAATTCAATGCATATATGATGTAATGAGATCAACATTTATGAACAAAAGTGAAGAGTGTTTAAAGTGTAGAGACAATGTGAATCACTCAGAAAGAATGGCATTAAGGCTCGTGTTCTCACGAGGTAGTTGTTAGGTCATATTTCCAACATGCATTTCATGCCATATTTAGTCCCTTTACTTGTCTTTTGTTAGAAATCTGACCATCCATAGTAGAAAGTGATGCTCTTATGAGACATGTGCAGGAATTAGAAAGATTTGTTCACGGCTCTTCAATTCCATCATCTGCTTCATCATATGTCCACGGTTCTCCTCATCCAAGTCCACCACCCAGCCCTAGGAGAATGGCTGAGGAACGTGTATTAGCTAACCCACCACCACGGCTCCTTAAGGATTATACTACCCCTCATGTCAGTGACGACCAATTCCCTATCATCTTTCCACCATCCACGGTGGAAAACTTAGAGCTCAAGTCAGGCATTATCCATATGCTGCCTAAGTATCATGGCCTCTGGGGTGAGGACCCCCATCTACACATTCAGGAGTTTGTGGAAGTCTGTTCCACCTTGAGAATCAACGGCAAGACTGAGGCTGAGATTAGGCTGAGACTGTTTCACTTTCGCCTTAAGGACAAGGCTAAGGTATGGTTCCATTCATTGGCACCAGGATCTATTATATCATGGAAGGACTTGTCTTCCAAGTTCCTTACTTAGTACTACCCCGTGTGCAAGACCAATAAGCTCAAGGCTCAGATCATGTCACCCCAACAAGTTGAGGATGAATCTTTATATGAGTTTTGGGAAAGGTTCAATGGAATGATTCCGGAATACCCTCATCACAACATTGACGAGTGCCACTTAACCTTAAGGACAAGGCAAAGGTATGGTTCAATTCATTGGCACCAGGATCTATTATATCATGGAAGGACTTGTCTTCCAAGTTCCTTACTTAGTACTACCCCGTGTCCAAGACCAATAAGCTCAAGGCTCAGATCATGTCACCCTAACAAGCTGAGGATGAATCTTTATATGAGTTTTGGGAAAGGTTCAATGGAATGATTTAGGAATGCCCACATCACAACATTGACGAGTGCTACTTAATGCTCTACTTCTATGGTGGCTTAAAGACTAGTGATAGAGTGATGGTCAACTCTCAATCCAAGGGAGTCTTGGAGAGCATGGCTGAGGAAGCTAGGGTAGCATTTGAGAGCATTGCTCAAAGAGAAAAGTAGTTTAGCTCAAGGGGACAACAAGCAAGGATCCTCAATAGTGTGAGTAGGGATAAGGATGACACCGTAGCCCAACTCACGTCGATGGTGAAGCAACTATGTGATGCCAAGGCTAATTCCAGGATGACTTGTGATCTGTGCTCAGTTCAAGGCCATGACTCTCAAACATGTCCTATGGTAGAGGATGCAAACTATATTGGAAGGTACAATGAGGGGATGAGGCCTAGGAACGATCCCTATTGCAACACCTACTATCCTGGATGGAGAAACCATCCAAACTTCAAATGGAGCAAGAACCAGAATGTTCAAAACCCCACGGCACCCCCTGGATTCCAAGGGCATGCCATGGCCCCTCAAGTTCCCAATCCAGTCCTTCAGCAGTCTCAAGTGAATCCTGTCCAAGGAAAGAGGTCCTAGGAAGACATAATGGCTGACCTGATTCAGAATACCACAACCTTTCAACAGAATCAGCTTCAACATACCACCAATTACTAGCAGAAGATAGACCGTGCCATCACAGCCAATGAGACCCAAATAGGCCAAATGGCAACTCAACTCAATAGATTGGACCCTGGACCTCAACTCCCTAGCCAAACCCAAATCAATCCCAAAAACATCATCCATAAGGCCACTGCAAATGCTACTCAGCTTAGGAGTGGGAAGGAACTTCAAGGCTCAAATGAGGCCTAAACTGACCTAGAAGAATGTGAAGGTCAGGACCAGGTTCCTGCTGCAAAATCAGTCCCAAAACCTAGCAAATTCGAGACAACCAAGGACAGCAGTGTCTAGGACATGGCAGCAGCCCCTAATGAGCTTTCTAAACCCTCTTTGTCATTAAATTGAAAGTCTAAAGTTACTTTTAGTGATCCTTTAGTAACTAATGATGTTAATGTGCCTTTTCCCCACAAGTTCTAAACGAAGGACAAGAATGCTCAGTTTGAGCAAGAGCTCACAAGCATGCTTCACAAACTTCAAATCACATTGCCTTTCTCTAAGCTTGTGACGACCATGCCTATCTTTGCTAAGCTCCTCAAGGACCTAGTAGCTGGAAAACGTGGCTTTGACCCCAACAATGTCTTAGACAATAGTGCTACCACTTTGAACAAGTTCTAGGGCCTGCCACCCAAGGCAAGTGACCCAAGCCCTCTTGCCCTACTGTGTGTCATTCAATCAAGAAGGTTTGAGCACTGTCTTTGTGACATAGGAGCCTCTGTAAGTAAAATGTCTTTTCATGTTTACAATTCACTTGCATTACGAAACTTAAAACCTACTCCATTATGTATTAGGCTTGCTAACTCTTCTGTGACACAACTTATGGGTATGATTGAGGATGTTATAGTTCAAATAGGAGACACATGCAGACTAGCTGACTTTTATATCCTAAAAATGGAAAAGACAATTGAAAGTGAGGATCCTCCTTTGATCTTTGGGAGACCTCTCTTGGCCACATTAAACTGTGAAATTAACTTCAACCAAGGCCAAATATCTATTAAGGAGTTAGATAAGACTAGGACCTTTTCCATTCACGATACCATGCAATATCCCCAAGAGCCTATACTTGATTTTCTCTTGAACACTATGGAATCCTTATTGCATCAAACCATTATGCATGGTTGTATAAAGGACCCTCTTGAGAAGTCCCTCACTCTGCCTTCTCAATGTGACAATGGCCTTGATGGCCACGTCATTGAGGAACTTAATATGTTTGAGGCCGTGCCTCAACACACATACCAAAGACCACTCATGTTTGAGTCATTGCCTATTAAGACAGAGAAGACTCTGCCTTCTATCATTTAGGCCCCCAAGCTTGAACTCAAGCCATTATCTAAGCATTTGAAGTATGCTTTCCTAGGTAAAGATCAAACACTACCTGTCATAATTGCTTCTAATGTAACATCTTTGCAAAAAATTCAATTAGTGCAGGTTTTAAGGGACAAGATGCAGGCCATAGGATGGAGCAGAGCTGACATCAAGGGGATAAACCCTTCAAAGTGCATGCACATAATCATCTTTGAAGAGGATGCTAAGCCTACAAGGGAAGCTCAGAGGTGCCTCAATCCGCCCATGAAGGAGGTGGTCAAGAAGGAAGTTCTGAAGCTCTTGGACATGGGAATCATCTATCCCATCTTAGACTCCAAGTGGGTCTGTCCAGTCCAAGTGGTGGCTAAGAAGAGTGGCATCACAGTCATCAAGAATGAACAAGATGAGTTTGTTCCTCAAAGGTTCTTGATAGTTAAAATAAAGAACACAACGAATATGAACTCTATTCTTAACAATTATATCTTTGAAAGTGCGCAAAATCGATGGAGATAGTATAATGACAAGCAAAGGTCGATCCCTCGAGGACTTGTTCAACAGTTAATCCAATTAAGTTCAGATTTTATTAACTCAAATTAAAGACACACAAAGCAATAAAGAAACCACAAGAAACATTAAGACACGACAAGACTCTAAATTAAACCTAGACCTAACTTAACATGCAAGAAATAAGTAAGACTCAACAAAGACGCTAAACAAGACACATGCAAAGTCACACGGAAATGGGGGGTTTATTCTTTTGGAATTCTGAAATTTAAAGACAAAAAAGTAGGTGCAGAAAATAACAATGCAAGATGATTGATTGATTCTTATTAACTAAGGTGAATTAAAGCTCACTAGCCACCCTAGCCAATTATAGCTCTTAACCAGATTTTCTTGACCTAATTACTATGCAACTTCTGAATTAGGTGCCCATGCCGTGGTCCTGCCATTGGTACACTAAACATATATTATTCTCTCTTACTTAGCATGTCCTAAATAGGGCATATGCCTAGAACGTCTATCACCTACCAGTTAAGATGATGCATGAAGTACTAAGAGAATTTAATGACATCACACTAGCCTACAAAAGTGGCATGCAATCCTAGGTTGTCATGAATTCCGATTACAAGATTGTTTCTTACCCTCAACCTCCTCATGCTAATGAATTATAGGATGATATGACGGTCACACAAGAAATTCCATCAAAAATTTCTGCAAACAAGGTAGCTAATCTCACAAAAATAAAAGAATGGTAGTTTAAGCAGTAATCAGAATTATTCAGCATGCATAGGAATGAAAATCAAGAGCCAAAATCTAATTATCAAACTAACATGGCTAGGGCTTCAAGCAGCCCTAATCCTAAAAGAGACTACTCACGCATGATTGAAATTGAAACAAACATAATAGAATTAATAAAGTAAAAGCAATAAAAGTGAAGATACAAAGGAGATTATTGAGGATTAAGCATAGCAGATGACCACACCAAGGCTTGCTCCTCCACTGCTAACGCACAACTCTCTCACAAGCAGAAAACTATAGTGTTTGAATTGAATAACTGAATTACTGTCAGGACCCGTCCCGAATTTCCCCTCGAAACCCGGGAAGAACCCTGATCCCGTCTGACAACCTAAGGAAAGGTTCCCAAATACCCTTCAATCCTTAGCATATAATAATAACAATAAATAATTTCTCTTGTCAGACAAGGGATTTAAGCACTTAAAATTCCCGTAAGTAAATATCAACCAAATACAAGAATATCAGAGCGTCTAAGTAGGATCAATGTACAAATTAGATATCCTACTCAAGTACAACTACACAGCGTAGCGGAAGTGCTAATGCCTCTGCCTCGAGATACTGTCCTCGTCAATTCTACGGCCTGAAGGGGGTTTAAACACAAAAGTTGTGAGTGGACAAAAATAATCGTTTATAAAACGCTTTCCAAGGAATATTACCTTTTTCCCCCTCCATTTATAAAACCATGCATGCATCACATAAACAATTCATGTTATAAAAACATCATCTTTAAATCACCGGCATTTTCATGTTCAAAATCATTTATTTTCCACCTAGACAATTACATCTCAAATCCACTATCATCGACACATCCACTAGCCACCAGGGTATCCCTTGGGGTGTGCTAGTACTGTATCACAATTCTCTGTACTATGCTATCACATCAGTCGGCCTATCTCTCGACTAGCATATCATATCAGTCGGCATATCTCGACTATCATATCATATCAGTCGGCATATCTCGACTATCATATCATATCAGTCGGCATATCTCGACTATCATATCATATCAGTCGGCATATCTCGACTATCATATCATATCAGTCGGCATATCTCGACTATCATATCATATCAGTCGGCATATCTCGACTATCATATCATATCAGTCGGCATATCTCGACTATCATATCATATCAGTCGGCATATCTCGACTATCTTATCATATCAGTCGGCATATCTCGACTGTCATATCATATCAGTCGACATATCTCGACTATCATACTTTAACTTAAATAGTGGAGAACATATGTCTAGAAATCATTTCTAACATTTAGAAATTCAATGCCACAATACATAACCGTATTTAACAAAGATATTTTGATGCATGCAATTCAGTTTATAAAACAAAGTCCACTCACAAACCTGTTCAAGCTAGCTCAATCCCGTCTCACTCGTTCCTCTGAGGTTCCCGGAACAATATCGCCTGTCAAAAACAACAATCGGGATTACCGGCTAGTAATAAGACTCGTATATAACAACTTCCTAAACCTCGGGAAGTCTACCCTTGCTGTTCCTAAAATCACAGCAACTTCGGACACTTAAAACGACCTCTAAACGATGTCCGATCAACCTGAAACCTGTACCAACAGATTCAGAACGTCCGAAACTAGTTGCCACGCGCCGCCGTGACGTCAGCCTCGACCCCACGCGCCGCCACGCGCCGCCGGAAGGTCGGCACACGCGCCCACGTGCCCTCACGCGCCGGTCACGCGCCTGCTACAGTAACCACGCGCCTGAACCGGTCCAACCCGGTTCGGCTCAACCTGACCCGGTCCAATTCGACCCGATCGGTTCAACTCCACCCGACCGATTCAACTCGACCCGACCGGTCACCGGTGACTCGCCGGAGAAGACAACCGGACGCCGTCACCGTCGCCGGAGGCTGGCCGGAGAAGATGACCGGACCGCCACCTCCGCCGCCGTCTGGTTCGCCGGAATCCGCCATTTCCGACCGAACTTTCAAGCTTTACAACTTCCTCAAAACTCAACCGTTTTACACAAATTTTACGTCTAAATCTATCTACTCAAACCCAGGAATCCAAATATAACCTCAAAACATCAAACACGTACCTCTATAAGCCGGAAAATCGATCCAAAGATCCGAAACTTCCTTTACTCGGCTCGGCTTCCACCGTGGTCCTCTCCTTCGATGGTTGGTACGGTTGTGATCGTGGGAAAGAGTAGAATACGATTAGTTGATCCAAATGGGAAGTTAAAGCCTTGAATCCGTCGTTGACTTTTGGTTTCTCTTTTGGTTTTTCTCTCGGTTTCGGTTCAATGTTTCGATGTGTTTGTGTGATGTTTGTTTTGTTACAGAGAGAGAGAAGGAGAAGGAGATAAGATGAAATGAAGATGTAAAATAAGTGAGGTAAAATATCTCCCCTCCATGGCAAATTACCAAAATGCCCTTACACATCTAGACCCACAACTTCCGTATACGAACTCTGTTTCCTGCGTGCCGCCTGTCTACGAACTCGTGAGTTCGAGACCTACGCAACGGTACCCGAAACAACACCAAAAGTGTCTCGAAATAAAACTTGATTTCCAAGCCCTTTACCGACCAAGGGTAAAATCGTCATTTAATAAAAATAATTGCATAATATCAATTATGAAAAGTCCGGGTTGTTACAATCTACCCCCCTTAGGAAATTTCGTCCCCGAAATTCATTCCTAATCATGAAATAAATGAGGATATTGTGCCCGCATTAGTTCCTCAGTTTCCCACGTGGCTTCCTCCACGTTATGGTTCCTCCACAACACTTTAACTAGAGGAATAGTCTTTCTGCGAAGTACCTTTTCCTTCCAAATCCAGAATTTGCACTGGTTGCTCCTCAAATGTCAAATCATCTTTCAGCTCAAGTGGTTGCTCTTCCAACACATGAGACTCATCAAACAGATATTTCCGGAGCAAAGATACATGAAAGACATCATGAACTCTGGATAATTCCGAGGGTAAAGAAATACGATACGCCACTGGTCCTATCCTTTCCAAAATCTCATATGGGCCAATGTAGCGAGGACTCAGTTTTCCCCGTCTACCAAAACGTACCACTCCCTTCCAAGGAGATAGTTTCAAGAACACCCAATCACCAACCTCAAACTCAAGGTCTCTGGTTCTGCGGTCTGCATAGCTCTTCTGGCGATCCTGAGCTATCTTCAACCTTTCTCTGATGATTCTAATCTTTTCCTCAGTCAAATCCACCAACTCAGGTGTTAACAGTCTTCTTTCACCTATTTCACTCCAACACAAAGGTGTTCTGCACTGCCTCCCATACAGTGCCTCGAAAGGTGATATCCCGATACTCGACTGGTAACTGTTATTATATGCGAATTCCATCAGAGACAAGTGTGAATCCCAGTTCCCTTTAAACTGTAGTACACAAGCTCTCATCATATCCTCCAAAACCTGGATTGTTCTCTCAGATTGACCATCCGTCTGAGGATGAAAGGCTGTACTGAAATGCAATGTGGTGCCAAATTCCTTCTGCAAACTCCGCCAAAACCTGGACGTAAATCTCGGATCCCTGTCCGAAACAATAGACTCTGGAGTTCCATGCAGCCGTATGATCTCATCCACGAACAATTTGGCATACCGACTCATCCGAAAATCTTCTCGCACTGGCAAGAAATGTGCAGACTTCGTAAGTCTATCCACAATTACCCATATCCCATCATGTCCTTTCCGTGTCCTTGGAAGTTTATACACAAAATCCATCGTAATGTGATCCCACTTCCATTCCGGAATAGGTAATGGTTGCAGTGTCCCATAAGGTTTCTGCCTCTCTGCTTTCACTTGCTGACATGTCAAACATCTACTCACAAACTCAGCAATTTCTCTTTTCATCCCAGTCCACCAATAATGTTTCCTTAGGGTATGATACATCTTGGTACCTCCTGGATGCATAGCATAAGCCGAACTATGAGCCTCATTAAGAATTTCCCTCTTTAGCTCCAGCTCATTCGGTACGCACAACCGTCCATCCTTAACCAATGCTCCATCATCCCTAATCGCATAGTCCTGCCTGTTTCCAGCCTCTAACTCCATCCTGATAATGCACAATGTAGGATCCTGGAGTTGAGCCTCAATAATCCGATCAATCAGAACAGGCCTCACATGGAAACTAGCCAACAAAGCCCCCTGGCTATCCATGTCCAGTACAATCCCTGCTCTACGGAACTCTACCAGCAACGGTAAGTAGACTGTATGCAAATGGGCCAAAGATCCCATAGATTTCCTGCTCAAGGCATCTGCCACAACATTGGCTTTTCCTGGGTGGTACTCAATAGTACAATCATAATCCTTTATCAGCTCAAGCCACCTTCTCTGCCTCAAATTCAGGTCTTTCTGGGTGAACAAGTACTTTAAACTCTTATGGTCGGTGAAGATCCGACACGTCTCCCCGTACAAGTAATGTCTCCATATTTTCAGTGCATGCACTACTGCAGCCAACTCCAAATCATGTGTGGGGTAATTCCTCTCATGGGTTTTAAGTTGTCTGGAAGCATATGCTATCACTTTCCCATGCTGCATTAGCACACATCCAATACCCCGCAATGATGCATCACTATATACCTCAAAACCCCCGTTACCATCTGGAAGGGTTAATACTGGAGCAGAAGTCAATCTTCTCTTTAGCTCCTGGAAGCTCTGCTCACAATCAGCATCCCAGTCAAACTTGACTCCTTTCTTAGTCAACCGTGTCAATGGGCCTGCTATCGTAGAAAATCCTTCTACGAACCGCCGATAATATCCTGCCAAACCCAGAAAACTCCTCATCTCTGTCACTGTCCTCGGTTGCTCCCAGTTTGCCACTGCCTCCACTTTTTGGAGATCTACGCTGATACCCTCAGCCGAAATCACATGACCCAAGAATCCAACTTCGGTCAACCAAAACTGGCATTTACTGAACTTGGCAAACAAATGCTTTTTCCTAAGCATATTCAGTACCAACCTCAAGTGCTTCTCATGTGCCTTGGCACTCCTTGAATACACCAAGATATCGTCGATGAACACAATTACAAATCGATCCAAATACTTTTGGAACACTCTGTTCATCAAATCCATAAACGCTGCCGGGGCATTAGTCAACCCGAAAGGCATCACCAGGAACTCATAATGACCATACCGAGTCCTGAAAGCTGTTTTCTGAACATCCTCTTCCCGGATTCTCAACTGATGGTACCCGGATCGAAGGTCAATTTTTGAAAAATACTTTGCCCCTTTCAGTTGATCAAATAAATCGTCAATCCTTGGCAAAGGATACTTATTCCGCACCGTCACTTTATTTAACTGCCGGTAGTCGATACACAATCTCAGACCACCATCCTTTTTCCTCACAAATAGTACCGGTGCACCCCATGGTGAAACACTTGGGCGAATAAATCCCATATTCACCAAGTCCTGCAATTGAGTCTTTAACTCTCGCAATTCTGTCGGTGCCATCCTGTACGGTGCCTGTGAGATAGGCTGAGTACCTGGCAAAAGCTCGATTGTGAACTCAATCTCACGGTGTGGTGGTAATCCTGGAAGATCATCTGGAAACACATCAGAGAATTAACTCACCACAGGAATATCTTCCACTCTCATCGAAGTATTCCGAGCATCTATCACATGAGCCAAGTAACCCTCACAACCTTTTCTCAACAATCTCTCAGCTGTTAACGCTGATATCACTCCATAGGGTAATACCCTACGATCTCCCCGAAATGTAAGTTCAGGAAATCCTGGACTCCGAAAAACTACTGTCTTATTATAACAGTCTATGGAGGCATGGTGCATGGACAACCAATCCATCCCCAAAATCACATCAAACTCAAAAATGTCTAAGGGGATTAAATCTACCTCCAAACCATGGCCTTCAACCATCACCGGACAACTGCGAATCACTTGGTTCGCCACTAACATATCTCCGGTAGGAGTACTAATACCCATGTCCCAACCAATTGGAGACAATTCTCTATCCGCAAACAATGCAAAACCCCGAGAAATAAAAGAATGAGTTGCTCCCGGATCTAATAAAACACAAGCATTGCGGTTAAAAATAGGTAACGTACCCGTGACCACATCCGGTGCTACTCGAGCTTCCTGTTGCGTCATGGCAAACACTCGAGCTGGTGTACCTGAAGATCGACCACGATCCCCATACCTGCCTCTGGGCCTGTTGGTGCCACTAGCTCTACCAGCCCCACCGAAATAGGTCTGCCTCTCAGCTGCAGTATCATACATCTGTCCTGCACTCAGGCTAGGATCAGTCGCACCACGACTAAAGGAACTACTGCCCGGACGTCGTTCTGGACAGAATCTCTTGATGTGACCAGGCTCCCCACAGAAATAACAACCGGCATCACTGAAGCCACTAGATCTGCCACCCTGTCTCCTGTTGAACTGCACTGAGGCACCCCGAGACTGTGCAAAAGATTGTCGTGTCTGACCAGCTCCGGCACTGCCTGTACTAGATCTCCCAGAAGATCCAGAACTATGACTGCCTCTTTTTGATGGTCCCTGACTAGAGGATCCTGCAGTCCAGTGATCTCGACGTCTCCTGTTCCCACTGTACTGCTGTGGCATTGGGAAACCCAAACTCAACTCTACTCGAGCTGCAGCATCAGCCAAAGTCCTCAACGAAGTGTGGTCCATAGACGTAACTGCTGACCGAATCTCACTCCGCAGTCCACTCTCAAATCTGTGGCACTTGTCTGACTCGGTCGCTACCAACGTCGGTGCAAAGCGACTCAGCGCTATGAATCTCTGTTCATACTGGGCCACCGTCATGTCTCCTTGCTGTAAATGCAAGAACTCGGCCTCCTTAACGTCCCGGTGTGAGCGAGGGTAAAACTGCTCCAAGAAACGTTCCCGGAAAATCTGCCAAGTAACCGTATGGACATTCCAGCCTGACACCTCCAATGAGTGCCACCAGTGGTAAGCAGAACCACCTAGTAAAAATGTGGCCAGTAGAACTCTCTCCTCTAGAGGACACCTCATAATCATGAACACCCGCTCCATGCGAGTAATCCACTCCTCAGCTTCCTCTGGGCTAGAGTCACCCATGAATATCGTTGCCCCCAGTCTCTGGGCTCTCTCGATATCAGAGACTTCGTGAGAAGCTCTATCCTGGAGTACAGAAGCTAATGTCTGCCCCAGCTGTTCCAGTGTCTGCCTCAAATCAGGCTCCACTGCAGGTTCATGGTCATCTCCACCATTCCCTGACCGTTGACGGAACTCTCGTCTCGGAGGCATTATACGCTGAAAAGAAGTTGTAAACCATTAATACCAAAATTTCACCTGTACACTAGATGTACGGTCTACAGGAATTTAACCTAGTGCTCTGATACCAATTGTCAGGACCCGTCCCGAATTTCCCCTCGAAACCCGGGAAGAACCCTGATCCCGTCTGACAACCTAAGGAAAGGTTCCCAAATACCCTTCAATCCTTAGCATATAATAATAACAATAAATAATTTCTCTTGTCAGACAAGGGATTTAAGCACTTAAAATTCCCGTAAGTAAATATCAACCAAATACAAGAATATCAGAGCGTCTAAGTAGGATCAATGTACAAATTAGATATCCTACTCAAGTACAACTACACAGCGTAGCGGAAGTGCTAATGCCTCTGCCTCGAGATACTGTCCTCGTCAATTCTACGGCCTGAAGGGGGTTTAAACACAAAAGTTGTGAGTGGACAAAAATAATCGTTTATAAAACGCTTTCCAAGGAATATTACCTTTTTCCCCCTCCATTTATAAAACCATGCATGCATCACATAAACAATTCATGTTATAAAAACATCATCTTTAAATCACCGGCATTTTCATGTTCAAAATCATTTATTTTCCACCTAGACAATTACATCTCAAATCCACTATCATCGACACATCCACTAGCCACCAGGGTATCCCTTGGGGTGTGCTAGTACTGTATCACAATTCTCTGTACTATGCTATCACATCAGTCGGCCTATCTCTCGACTAGCATATCATATCAGTCGGCATATCTCGACTATCATATCATATCAGTCGGCATATCTCGACTATCATATCATATCAGTCGGCATATCTCGACTATCATATCATATCAGTCGGCATATCTCGACTATCATATCATATCAGTCGGCATATCTCGACTATCATATCATATCAGTCGGCATATCTCGACTATCATATCATATCAGTCGGCATATCTCGACTATCTTATCATATCAGTCGGCATATCTCGACTGTCATATCATATCAGTCGGCATATCTCGACTATCATACTTTAACTGAAATAGTGGAGAACATATGTCTAGAAATCATTTCTAACATTTAGAAATTCAATGCCACAATACATAACCGTATTTAACAAAGATATTTTGATGCATGCAATTCAGTTTATAAAACAAAGTCCACTCACAAACCTGTTCAAGCTAGCTCAATCCCGTCTCACTCGTTCCTCTGAGGTTCCCGGAACAATATCGCCTGTCAAAAACAACAATCGGGATTACCGGCTAGTAATAAGACTCGTATATAACAACTTCCTAAACCTCGGGAAGTCTACCCTTGCTGTTCCTAAAATCACAGCAACTTCGGACACTTAAAACGACCTCTAAACGATGTCCGATCAACCTGAAACCTGTACCAACAGATTCAGAACGTCCGAAACTAGTTGCCACGCGCCGCCGTGACGTCAGCCTCGACCCCACGCGCCGCCACGCGCCGCCGGAAGGTCGGCACACGAGCCCACGTGCCCTCACGCGCCGGTCACGCGCCTGCTACAGTAACCACGCGCCTGAACCGGTCCAACCCGGTTCGGCTCAACCTGACCGTGTCCAATTCGACCCGACCGGTTCAACTCCACCCGACCGATTCAACTCGACCCGACCGGTCACCGGTGACTCGCCGGAGAAGACAACCGGACGCCGTCACCGTCGCCGGAGGCTGGCCGGAGAAGATGACCGGACCGCCACCTCCGCCGCCGTCTGGTTCGCCGGAATCCGCCATTTCCGACCGAACTTTCAAGCTTTACAACTTCCTCAAAACTCAACCGTTTTACACAAATTTTACGTCTAAATCTATCTACTCAAACCCAGGAATCCAAATATAACCTCAAAACATCAAACACGTACCTCTATAAGCCGGAAAATCGATCCAAAGATCCGAAACTTCCTTTACTCGGCTCGGCTTCCACCGTGGTCCTCTCCTTCGATGGTTGGTATGGTTGTGATCGTGGGAAAGAGTAGAATACGATTAGTTGATCCAAATGGGAAGTTAAAGCCTTGAATCCGTCGTTGACTTTTGGTTTCTCTTTTGGTTTTTCTCTCGGTTTCGGTTCAATGTTTCGATGTGTTTGTGTGATGTTTGTTTTGTTACAGAGAGAGAGAAGGAGAAGGAGATAAGATGAAATGAAGATGTAAAATAAGTGAGGTAAAATATCTCCCCTCCATGGCAAATTACCAAAATGCCCTTACACATCTAGACCCACAACTTCCGTATACGAACTCCGTTTCCTGCGTGCCGCCAGTCTACGAACTCGTGAGTTCGAGACCTACGCAACGGTACCCGAAACAACACCAAAAGTGTCTCGAAATAAAACTTGATTTCCAAGCCCTTTACCGACCAAGGGTAAAATCGTCATTTAATAAAAATAATTGCATAATATCAAGTATGAAAAGTCCGGGTTGTTACAATTACAATGTAATGCGGCTAGGGTGTCTAGAGGTTTTTACCTGCGAGCCTTTAGGTCCTTTAAATAGGCCTCTAAACCTCTACATTGTAGGAGACAATCTAGGAAAAAATCCTAATAAAAAACTGACTCAAAACTCTTATCCTAGTTAGGCATGAAAAAGAACTCCAAAAAGGTAATCCTTTTTGGACTTGGACTAGGAACTTGCGGCAAGGATTTGTGATGAAATCTTCTAAGCTTTGTTTCATGCCAAGGTAGCATCTGGAGTCTTCTGGAGGTTACTGGGATGTTAAGGATTGGGTCTGTCCATACCTATGTACTTCGAACACAGTTGGTCCAGATTCTGGGTTTCTAAGACCTCAATTTGGACTTTTAAGAACTTAATATGTCATTGACCAATCCAATTGATACAAACCAATCTAGGCAATTCCAAATGATGTATCTAGTATGGTTCTGGTCTTTGTCCTTCTCAAAAGCTTGTAGAAAAGTCGATGGCCCAAATTGCCTCAAATCAGGGCTCCTAGGAAGTCTTTTAGGGAAAAATAGGACACGAATGTATCATTGGCATTTCCAGGCGAGACACATGACTTTATTAGCTTAGATAAGTGATTTGAAGTCCAACTATGTGTGGTGTCTCGCTTTTTTCTATCGTGTTCCAGGTCATGGCCTAATTTGGACTTCCCAAACCCAAAATAGGGCGCAGAAGGGTCTTCAATGCTGAGAGACCAGGGACACGTCCAAGGCACAATTTGGGTCTCCGCTTTTGAGGTGCACTAGGAACTTATCACTGGCGTGGCAAAACGCAGCTTGGTGCATGAGACTCTAGGTTGCCGCACATCCTGCAATAGAGACATGTTTTAGGCGTGTTCTTGGGCCTAGGCTGGGATGTCTTAGGACATGTCATGGACATGTACTTGGCTTGTTTCTTGGTACCGTAGGGGCTCGGTAGGACTTCTCAGGAAACCAGATTAGGGCTTGGTTCCTGGCTTGTCTTGGCATGCACCAGGACCTGATTTTGGTCCTTCTCAAGGCGAATACTTCAACCTAAGACATCTCCTTCGTTATAACTCCGAATTGAGCCATTGTTTTTGCGTTATTCTCAAAATTCACCTATCTTTCCAGAATTGCAGAAGTCTCACAAAATCAGTCATTTTCTACTTTAATCGGTACAAATCATTCAAAAGACATGTAAAAGAGGTACTAAGTGACATCAAAATGATGCATAAATACTGATTGAACAAATACCCCCAAGCCTATCTTTTGGTAGTCCTTGAGCAAAACAAAAGAAAACAATCTTAAAATAAGCAGACTCGATCTTAGTTAAAATAAGATATTTAAACCCCTAGGTCTTCCTCGTAGGAGGAGTTTTGTCTCCTGAGGGTTATAGCACCATGATACCCACAAACGTTTTACTTAGACAACTGAGATGCTAGAGATGGTACTTGTAACAAGCTTATAAGAAGTAACGCAATTAGACATGCTTTGCAGAACTAAAAGGGATGCCATAGCCACGAATCTCATGTGTTAAGTGTATAAGTGCCAACATTTCAAGTGATCATGCTTAAAAACAACCTTATCCAAGTTCCCTAGAAAGATTTCGCCTCGACTCTAATCGTCACTAGACAACTCTCAATTCACACTAGGCAACTCTCAATTCACAGAAGAATATTGGGCTTTCACTCTTTTCAAGCATATGTGATGAGTTTATGTTATGGAATTCAAGTTTTATCACATATGAGTATTAATGAAAAATAGCACTTTACCGAAGTAAAGATCTCTTGAAAGGAATTGAACTTTAAGAACATAGATACGTACCTTAATCCTTAGCATGATTGTCCATAAGATCAGTTAGGTCTTCCATTTTAGGTTGTAATGGGGCTAAGTTTAGGGGTTAGAAAGGAAAGATTGGGATTCAAAGAACCTGAATTTGGCCAAGGCATGAGAAGTCATGACTTGAACTTAGAACTTTCTGAACTGAATCCTTGCTTAGGACCCACGGCATTATACCTTCTTGATGGCTTATTTCGAGGTTCTGGCTCACTTAGCTCAATTCACTTTGTTTATCTCTTTTCCTCATTTTTTTTTCAACTTTTATTTTTAACGTTGTTTTCTTCTTTCCTTCGTTTTCTCTTTTTATTTATTTATTTTTTTTCAATCGAATTGAACCAAGATCATGTAATGATGTCCTCGTTCTTTTATGTAGCTTGCAAATGGTAAAGTAGAAACCTTTGAACTTAGAACTTTCATCTTTTCAAATTGACGCCAATGTCTTGGAATTGAGCAGCACTTTCTTTCACTCCTCATTCTCACCATGAATCTCATTTAGGACAACCTTAGCACAAACTTAGGTTATAGGGTATGGCTTTGATGAATGGCTCAGCATTTTGGTTAGGTTATGCTTTTGCAGATGAAAGAAAACGACTGAGTGTTTGGTTTCAAAATTGGCTTAGAGAGCATGCAATAGGGTAAGGTTAGGCCTTTAGAGGATTAAGCACACGTAGCCTACATCACTTCTTATGGCAAACCACACGTCAAATCAAGAGTATCTATATGATGTTAGTTCTTTACAATCCAATGTAAGTATGATGTAATGCGATCAGCATTTAAGAACAAAAGCGATGAGTGTTTAAGAGTAGAAACAAGTATATCCCTCGGAAAGAATGGCAATTCGGTCCAAAGATCTCACAGGGTAGTCTCCACTATTTTTCTAAGGTTCACTCAAATTTAGTTGTTTTGTTAACTTAATCACTTAAAACATGGCATTGTGAAGTGCAAGTTATGAACTACTTGACCATGGCATGACTCTTAGTTAAACAAAGATAGTTAACTTAGCATATTCATCCCTATTAACAAGTTAAAATACTATCACTAGCAAAAACTTAACTAAACATATTAAATACTGAAACTGAAATTAAAACTTCCTGGCGGTGTATTAGCCCCAAACCTAGATGTTTCTATATGAAAAATTTGAAGTTCACACCCCCAAACCTAAACTAAACATTGTTCTCAATGTGGTAAGCAGTAAGCATGAAAAAAACTGAATAAAGGTTCCAGAGATATAAAAGACAGGAACAGTAAAGGAAGAGAGAAATACAAACCAGGGCTAGGTTGCCTCCTAGGAGCGCTTTATTTAACGTCTGGGCAAGACATGGCACGACATGCTAGACATTTGGCGGTGTGCCAAGGATTGCATCGTCAACATGGAGCATATTGTGAGCCGCTAGCATCATAATTTACACTGCATCATAAGGAAAAGCATTAGAAACGCAAAAAGGAATCCACTGACGAGAACATAACTTATCTAGGAAGAGATTGAGAAGTGATTTCAATGAGAGCAGTGTCTGTCCATTCTCCAACCCCTTCCTTCGACAATGCTTGTGGTGGAACAACTTTAGTTGTGCCATGTACGTTCCAGACTTCAATACCCTTTTCCTTGGTCCTTTTCGTCGTCTTTTCCTCTTGAATTTGAAGAGGGGTACCAAGTTGAGGGCATTCATCACATTATTTTTGGTATTTGGAAGTGATAGACATTGTTGATAGACTCACGAAGTCTGCACATTTCTTGCCAGTGCGGGAAGATTTTCGGATGAGTCGGTATGCCAAATTGTTCATTGATGAGATCATACGGCTACATGGGACTCCAGAGTCCATTGTTTCGGACAGGGATCCTAGATTTACCTCCAGGTTTTGGCGGAGTTTGCAGAAGGCTTTTGGCACTACCTTGCATTTTAGTACAGCTTTTCATCCTTAGACGGATGGTCAGTCTGAGAGGACAATCCAGATTTTGGAGGATATGATGAGAGCTTGTGTACTACAGTTTAAAGGAAACTGGGATTCACATCTGGCTCTGATGGAATTTGCTTATAATAATAGTTATCAGTCGAGTATTGGGATGTCTCCTTTCGAGGCACTGTATGGGAGGCAGTGCAGGACACCATTATGCTGGAACGAAGTGGGCGAAAGGAAATTATTAACACCAGAGTTGGTTGATACGACTGAGGAAAAGATAAGGATCATCAGAGAAAGGTTGAAGACAGCTCAAGATCGCCAGAAGAGCTATGCAGACCGCAGAACTAGAGACCTTGAGTTTGAGGTTGGTGACTGGGTGTTCTTGAAACTATCTCCTTGGAAGGGAGTTGTACGTTTTGGTAGACGAGGAAAACTGAGTCCTCGCTACATTGGTCCATATGAGATTCTGGAGAGGATAGGACCAGTGGCATATCGTCTTGCTTTACCATCGGAATTATCCAGAGTTCATAATGTTTTCCATGTATCTTTGCTCCGGAAATATCTGTTTGATGAGTCTCACGTATTGGGAGAGCAACCACTTGAGCTGAAAGATGATTTGACCTTTCAGGAGCAACCGGTGCAAATTTTGGATTGGAAAGAGAAGGTATTGCGCAGAAAGAGTATTCCTCTAGTTAAAGTGTTATGGAGGAATCATAACGTAGAGGAAGCCACGTGGGAAACCGAGGAACTAATGCGGACACAGTATCCTTATTTGTTCCAAGGATAGAGTTGAATTTCGGGGACGAAATTTCTTAAGGGGGGTAGATTGTAACAACCCGGAATTTCAATAATTGGATTTCATTAAATTATTTATGTAAAATGACGATTTTGCCCTTGCTTGTTAAAGGGCATGGAAATCAAGTTTTGTTTCGAAACCTTTTCGGTGGTGTTTTGGGTACCGTTGCGAAGGTCTCGAACTCACGAGTTCGTAGACAGGCGGCACGCGGAAAACGGAGTTCGTAGACGAGAGTTAGGGGTCTAGATGTGCAAGGGCATTTTGGTAATTTTCCATGGAGGGGAGATATTTTGTTAACAAATCAGACTTATCTGATTTGTTTCATCCTCATCTTCATTGGATCTTCATCTCTTTCTTTCTCTCTGTGACAAACCTCCCAAACCACACCCGAAACCGAAGAAAAACCAAAAGTCAACTTTGATTTCAAGGCTTCAACTTCCAGTCTTGATCAACTAATCGTGTTCTACTCCGTCCCGCGATCACAACCGTACCAACCATCGAAGGAGAGGACCACGGTGGAAGCAGAGCCGAGTAAAGGAAGTTTCGGACCTTCCGATCGATGTTCCGGCCAGCACAGGTACGTGTTTGATGTTTTAAGGTCATATTTGGATTCCTGGGTTCGAGTAGATAGATTTAGACGTAAAATTTGTGAAAAATGGTTGAGTTTTGAGGAAGTTGGAAAGCTTGGAGTTTCGGCCGAAAATGGAGGATTCCGGCGAAACCAGACGGCGGCGACGGCGACTGCCGGTCATCTTCTCCGGCCAACTTCCGGCGACGGCGACGGCAGCCGGTCGTCTTCTCCGGCGAGTCGCCGGTGACCGATCAGGTTGAGTTGAACCGGTCGGGTCGAGTGAACCGGTCGGGTCAGTTGAACCGGTCGGGTCGAGTTGAACCGGTCGGGTTGAGTGAACCGGTCAGGCCGAGTTGGACCGGGTCTGGCCGAGTTGGACCAGGTTGGACCGGTCCAGGCGCGTGGGTACTGTAGCAGGCGCGTGAAGGCGCGTGGCGGCGCGTGAGCGCGTGTTCCGACCTTCCGTCGGCGCGTGGCGGCGCGTGGGGCCGAGTCTGATGTCACGGTGGCACGTGACTAGTGGTTTTTGACGTTTCGGATCTGTTGGCGTAGGTTTCGAGTTGATCGGACGTCGTTTAGGGGCTGTTTCGGACGTTTTAAGGTTGCTGCGTTTTCTAGGCCAGCATAGTTAGACTCCCGGGGTTTATGGGGTTTATATTTAAGCTTATTATTATTAGCTGGTAATCCCGATTATTAATTTGGACAGGCGATACTGCTCCGGGAACTTCAGGGGAGCGTACAGTTCGGGATTGAGCTTGCTTCGACAGGTTTGTGAGTGGACTTTGATTTATAAACTGTAATGCATGCATAAATGTATCTTTGATTTATATACTGTCATGTATGGGTGCAATGAATTTCTGGATTTTAAAAATGATGCTGGACACATGTTTTATAATATTTCAGTGAAAGTGTGTTTTGAGAAATGACCTGGTTTTTGTACTCGATTTTGATATCGTTTTGACGTGGTAACTATTTGAGTATGTGATTTGGGTTGAGACCCATAATTATGATTTATTGATTTTGGTCATAAAATGATATTGCAAAGAATTTGGCTTAGGCCAAGAAACAAAGATTTCGAAGTATGGATTTGATTCACTGGTTCCCGTCCCGATGGTTATTGTTGCTCTGACTGGTGTTGAGGGGCCTTGCTCTACCAGTTGTTGAGGGTTCGGACCTTAGGTGTTGAGGGGCCTTGCTCCGCCGGGTCGCGAGACTGTCTATGCATAGTACAGATATTACAGACAGTACATATGGTACACAAAGTTGTACAGATTTGAACACATCTCAAGGGATACCCTGGTGTGTTATGAATATGTCGGGAACAGTGAATTTGAGATATTATGTGGCAGTTGGAACGAAATGATTTGAATTTGAGATAATTTGTGTCCAGATTGAACCAAATGATTTTAAACTCCTTTGAAGAGATTTTCAAACAAAATTGTGGATTACGAGGTATTTTTATTATACAGATTTTATGTGAGTCCAATTAAATGGTTTTAAAGATAAATGTGAATTTTTGGATGATTTACATATGATGCTTTTATATGATAAATTGTTTTATGTTATGCATGCATGATTTTATAAATGGAGGGGAAGAAAGGTAATTCTTCGAAAAGGAATTTATAAATGATTATTTTTGTCCACTCACAACTTTTGTGTTTAAACCCCCTTCAGGCCGTTGAGTAGAGTTGACGCGAACATTGATCTCGAGGTTGAGGCATTAGGATTTCGACTGCGCTGTGTTGTATATTTGAGTAGGATATCTAAATTTTACTCTTGATCCTACTTAGACGCTCTGATATTATGTTGTATTTGATTAGTCGTTAATTACGGGAATTATTGAGTGCTTAAGTCCCTTGTCTGACAAGAGGAAATATTTATTATTGTTATTATAATTTGTAAGGATTGAAGGGTATTTTGGGAACCTTTTCTTAGGTTGTCAGACGGGATCAGGGTTCTTCCCGGGTTTCGAGGGGAAATTCGGGACGGGTCCTGACAATTGGTATCAGAGCACTAGGTTAAATTCCTGTAGACTGTACACTACATGTACAATTATTTTGGTATTGATGAGTTATAGTTTTTTTCAGCGTAATGCCTCCGAGACGCGAGTTCCGTCAACAGTCGGAAAATATTGGGGACACACCTGAACCTACAGTGGAGCCTGATATGAGGCAGACACTGGAACAATTGGGTCATGCGTTGACTTCTGTACTTCAGAGTAGGACTGCTACTGAAGGTTCAGACATTGAGAGAGCCCAGAGATTAGGGGCTACAGTATTTATGGGCGACTCTAGCCCAGATGATGCAATAGAGTGGATTACTCGTTTAGAGCGAGTGTTCTCGGTTATGAGATGTCCTCAGGGGGACAGGGTGCTGTTAGCCACTTTTCTGCTAGGTGGTTCCGCTTATCATTGGTGGAACGCATTAGAGGTATCAGGTTGGGAAGTCAGTACCATTACCTGGGCGACCTTTCGGGAGAAGTTCCTTGAGCAATTTTATCCTTGCTCGTATCGAGATGCCAGGGAGGCTGAGTTCATACACCTACAGCAGGGAGATTTGATAGTGGCTCAGTATGAGCAGAGATTTTTAGAGTTGGCTCGTTTTGCACCAGCTCTAGTGGTAACCGAGAGGGACAGACGCCGCAGATTTGAAAATGGGCTGAGGGGCGAACTTCGGTCAGCGGTAACAGGTGCAGCCCATACTTCATTGAGAGAAGCGTCTGACGCTGCAGCTCGTGTAGAGTTGAGCATGGGTGTGCCAGTCCAGCAGCAGTTTAGGGGTTCCAGGCGACACCGGGATCGCTGGGATATTGGAGCCTCTAGCCAGGGACCGTCCAAGAGAGGCAGTTTCAGCTCTGGATCTACTGCGGGTGAGGGATCTGGTTCAGGCTACGGCGGAGCCAGACAGGCACCCCAGTCATCCGCCTATTCTAGTGGTGCTTCAGTGCAGTCAACTAGAAGACTGAGTGGCAGCTCAGGTAGCACTGGATGTTTCTTTTGTGGGGAGAGTGGTCACATCAGGAGATTTTGCCCACATCTGTATCCGGCTAGTAGTTCCTGTGGGCGGGGTGCTGCTGAACAGAGGCAAAGGACATTTCAGACGTCCGGTTTTGCAACTGGAAGCCAGAGTCAACACAGTGGGGCCAACCGGGCCAATTGGACAAATAGGGCCCGTGGGTCCAACAGGGCCATAGGCAGACAGTGGGGTCGTGGTCGATCGTTGGATACACAAGCCCGAGTGTTTGCTATGTCGCAACAGGAGGCCCGAGCAGCACCAGATGTGGTCACGGGTATGTTATCTATTTTTAACCGTGATGCTTATGTTTTAATAGATCCTGGGGCTACTCATTCTTTCATTTCTCGGGGTTTTACATTATTTGCTGATAGAGAATTGTCTCCGATTGGTTGGGACATGGGTATTAGTACTCCTACTGGGAATATGTTAGTGGCGAATCTCATGATTCGAAATTGTCCAGTGTTAGTGGAAGGTCATGCATTAGAGGGAGATTTAATTCTCTTAGATATTTTTGATTTTGATGTGATTCTGCTCCAGTATTGACCCTTCCTGATGATACTGGTGGATTCGAGGTGTATAGTGATGCATCATTGCGGGGTATAGGCTGCGTGTTGATGCAGCATGGAAAGGTGATAGCGTATGCTTCTAGACAACTTAAACCCCATGAGTTGAATTACCCCACACATGATTTGGAATTAGCTGCAGTGGTGCATGCATTGAAAGTCTGGCGACATTATTTATACTGGGAGACGTGTCGGATCTTCACCGACCATAAGAGTTTAAAGTACTTGTTCACCCAAAAAGACCTGAATCTGAGGCAGAGAAGATGGCTTGAGTTAATAAAGGATTATGATTGTACTATAGAGTACCATCCAGGGAAAGCCAATGTTGTGGCGGATGCTTTAAGCAGGAAATCTATGGGTTCTTTAGCCCATTTGCATACAGTCTACTTACCGTTACTGGTAGAGTTCCGTAGAGCAGGGATAGTACTGGACATGAATAGCCAGGGGGCTTTATTGGCTAGTTTTCATGTGAGGCCTGTTCTGATTGATCGGATTATTGAGGCTTAACTCCAGGACCCTACGTTGTGCATTATCAGGATGGAGTTGGAGGCTGGAACCAGGCAGGACTATGCGCTTAGGGATGATGGAGCCTTGGTTAGGGATGGTCGGTTGTGCGTACCGAATGAGCTGGAACTAAAGAGGGAAATTCTTGATGAGGCTCATAGTTCGGCTTACGCTATGCATCCAGGAGGTACCAAGATGTATCATACCCTAAGGAAATACTATTGGTGGACTGGGATGAAAAGGGAAATTGCTGAGTTTGTGAGTAGATGCCTGACGTGTCAGCAAGTGAAAGTAGAGAGGCAGAAACCATATGGGGCACTTCAACCATTACCTATTCCGGAATGGAAGTGGGATCACATTACGATGGATTTTGTGTATAAACTTCCAAGGACACAGAAAGGACATGATGGAATATGGGTAATTGTTGATAGACTCACGAAGTCTGCACATTTCTTGCCAGTGCGGGAAGATTTTCGGATGAGTCGGTATGCCAAATTGTTCATTGATGAGATCATACGGCTACATGGGACTCCAGAGTCCATTGTTTCGGACAGGGATCCTAGATTTACCTCCAGGTTTTGGCGGAGTTTGCAGAAGGCTTTTGGCACTACCTTGCATTTTAGTACAGCTTTTCATCCTCAGACGGATGGTCAGTCTGAGAGGACAATCCAGATTTTGGAGGATATGATGAGAGCTTGTGTACTATAGTTTAAAGGAAACTGGGATTCACATCTGGCTCTGATGGAATTTGCTTATAATAATAGTTAACAGTCGAGTATTGGGATGTCTCCTTTCGAGGCACTGTATGGGAGGCAGTGCAGGACACCATTATGCTGGAACGAAGTGGGCGAAAGGAAATTATTAACACCAGAGTTGGTTGATACGACTGAGGAAAAGATAAGGATCATCAGAGAAAGGTTGAAGACAGCTCAAGATCGCCAGAAGAGCTATGCAGACCGCAGAACTAGAGACCTTGAGTTTGAGGTTGGTGACTGGGTGTTCTTGAAACTATCTCCTTGGAAGGGAGTTGTACGTTTTGGTAGACGAGGAAAACTGAGTCCTCGCTACATTGGTCCATATGAGATTCTGGAGAGGATAGGACCAGTGGCATATCGTCTTGCTTTACCATCGGAATTATCCAGAGTTCATAATGTTTTCCATGTATCTTTGCTCCGGAAATATCTGTTTGATGAGTCTCACGTATTGGGAGAGCAACCACTTGAGCTGAAAGATGATTTGACCTTTGAGGAGCAACCGGTGCAAATTTTGGATTGGAAAGAGAAGGTATTGCGCAGAAAGAGTATTCCTCTAGTTAAAGTGTTATGGAGGAATCATAACGTAGAGGAAGCCACGTGGGAAACCGAGGAACTAATGCGGACGCAGTATCCTTATTTGTTCCAAGGATAGAGTTGAATTTCGGGGATGAAATTTCTTAAGGGGGGTAGATTGTAGCAACCCGGAATTTCAATAATTGGATTTCATTAAATTATTTATGTAAAATGACGATTTTGCCCTTGCTTGTTAAAGGGCATGGAAATCAAGTTTTGTTTCGAAACCTTTTCGGTGGTGTTTTGGGTACCGTTGCGTAGGTCTCGAACTCACGAGTTCGTAGACAGGCGGCACGCGGAAAACGGAGTTCGTAGACGAGAGTTAGGGGTCTAGATGTGCAAGGGCATTTTGGTAATTTTCCATGGAGGGGAGATATTTTGTTAACAAATCAGACTTATCTGATTTGTTTCATCCTCATCTTCATTGGATCTTCATCTCTTTCTTTCTCTCTGTGACAAACCTCCCAAACCACACCCGAAACCGAAGAAAAACCAAGAGAAAAACCAAAAGTCAACTTTGATTTCAAGGCTTCAACTTCCAGTCTTGATCAACTAATCGTGTTCTACTCCGTCCCGCGATCACAACCATACCAACCACCGAAGGAGAGGACCACGGTGGAAGCAGAGCCGAGTAAAGGAAGTTTCGGACCTTCCGATCGATTTTCCGGCCAGCACAGGTAAGTGTTTGATGTTTTAAGGTCATATTTGGATTCATGGGTTCGAGTAGATAGATTTAGACGTAAAATTTGTGAAAAATGGTTGAGTTTTGAGGAAGTTGGAAAGCTTGGAGTTTCGGCCGGAAATGGAGGATTCCGGCGAAACCAGACGGCGGCAACGGCGACTGCCGGTCATCTTCTCCGGCCAACTTCCGGCGACGGCGACGGCAGGCGGTCATCTTCTCCGGCGAGTCGCCGGTGACCGGTCAGGTTGAGTTGAACCGGTCGGGTCGAGTGAACCGGTCGGGTCAGTTGAACCGGTCGGGTCGAGTTGAACCGGTCGGGTTGAGTGAACCGGTCAGGCCGAGTTGGACCGGGTCCGGCCGAGTTGGACCAGGTTGGACCGGTCCAGGCGCGTGAGTACTGTAGCAGGCGCGTGAAGGCGCGTGGCGGCGCGTGAGCGCGTGTTCCGACCTTCCGTCGGCGCGTGGCGGTGCGTGGGGCCGAGTCTGATGTCACGGTGGCGCGTGACTAGTGCTTTTTGACGTTTCGGATCTGTTGGCGCAGGTTTCGAGTTGATCAGACGTTGTTTAGGGGCTGTTTCGGACATTTTAAGGTTGCTGCGTTTTCTAGGCCAGCATAGTTAGACTCCCGGGGTTTATGGGGTTTATATTTAAGATTATTATTATTAGCTGGTAATCCCGATTATTAATTTGGACAGGCGATACTGCTCCGAGAACTTCAGGGGAGCGTATAGTTCGGGATTGAGCTTGCTTCGACAGGTTTGTGAGTGGACTTTGATTTATAAACTGTAATGCATGCATAAATGTATCTTTGATTTAAATACTGTCATGTATGGGTGCAATGAATTTCTGGATTTTAAAAATGATGCTGGAAACATGTTTTATAATATTTCAGTGAAAGTGTGTTTTGAGAAATGACCTGGTTTTTGTACTCGATTTTGATATCGTTTTGACGTGGTAACTATTTGAGTATGTGATTTGGGTTGAGACCCATAATTATGATTTATTGATTTTGGTCATAAAATGATAATGCAAAGAATTTGGCTTAGGCCAAGAAACAAAGATTTCGAAGTATGGATTTGATTCACTGGTTCCCGTCCCGATGGTTATTGTTGCTCTGACTGGTGTTGAGGGGCCTTGCTCTACCAGTTGTTGAGGGTTCGGACCTTAGGTGTTGAAGGGCCTTGCTCCGCCGGGTCGCGAGACTGTCTATGCATAGTACAGATATTACAGACAGTACATATGGTACACAAAGTTGTACAGATTTGAACACATCTCAAGGGATACCCTGGTGTGTTATGAATATGTCGGGAACAGTGAATTTGAGATATTATGTGGCAGTTGGAACGAAATGATTTGAATTTGAGATAATTTGTGTCCAGATTGAACCAAATGATTTTAAACTCCTTTGAAGAGATTTTCAAACAAAATTGTGGATTACGAGGTATTTTTATTATACATATTTTATGTGAGTCCAATTAAATGGTTTTAAAGATAAATGTGAATTTTTGGATGATTTACATATGATGCTTTTATATGATAAATTGTTTTATGTTATGCATGCATGATTTTATAAATGGAGGGGAAGAAAGGTAATTCTTCGAAAAGGAATTTATAAATGATTATTTTTGTCCACTCACAACTTTTGTGTTTAAACCCCCTTCAGGCCGTTGAGTAGAGTTGACGCGAACATTGATCTCGAGGCTGAGGCATTAGGATTTCGACTGCGCTGTGTTGTATATTTGAGTAGGATATCTAAATTTTACTCTTGATCCTACTTAGACGCTCTGATATTATGTTGTATTTGATTAGTCATTAATTACGGGAATTATTGAGTGCTTAAGTCCCTTGTCTGACAAGAGGAAGTATTTATTATTGTTATTATAATTTGTAAGGATTGAAGGGTGTTTTGGGAACCTTTTCTTAGGTTGTCAGACGGGATCAGGGTTCTTCCCGGGTTTCGAGGGGAAATTCGAGACGGGTCCTGACATGGGATACGTTTGGGAGGACGTTGAAGTGAGTTTGAAGTTGACCGCTGACCCGTGGGCTTCCTGCAGGATTCGCGTATCCTGCTTTAAAATTGGGTTTCGAGGACCTCACTCGATTCGGTGGCCTGACCCTGGCGTGTCTTGCACCTGGCTCTTGGGGACTTGGTGCAGCCAGTTGCATGTCTAGGCGGTGTGGCGTGACCGGGTGTGTGCTACAAAGGCTTGGCGCGACTGGGCGCATGAACGTGTCGAAGGACGCGTCTGGGACATGTCCATGGATGTGCTGAGGTGGCTGTAGAGATGGATCAAAGGGCAGGGTCTGTGGCAGGGCTGTTGGCATGCATGGGGACTGTGGCATGGTGACAGGTGCAGTTTGAGGTGCAAGCTGTGGCACGGTGCTGGTCGTAGTCCGAGACAAGGCAGTCTCCTATTTCTGCGATAAGGACACGGGCCTGTTCTGGTTTAGTGGTGAAAGATCTAGCCTAGTCTACAGCATGGTTTGTTGTTCAGGTTGGGGCAGAGCGTTAGCGCAGAAATGGGCAGTGCCGCGGGCACAGGTACAAAGCTGGGCAGCAAGAGAGGCAAATCCTGCTGGTCCTTTTCGCCGTCATCCTTCCTATTCTTTTCCTCCCATTCCTCTTCCATTTCGAGTTCCCACCTATGAGTGCAAGGTGAAGAAGTATGGTTAGGCATTGAATCAAAATCAGAGAGTGTATAACATAAAGAATATATTTGAGGTTCAGAATTAGGGTTGTCCCATTGCTCAATCTGAGCAGATTTGGGAGGCCATGTCACGTCATGGCCTTGGATCGGAGCCACGACCTCTATGGCAGGCACTTGTTGAAGTGTTGGCATCATGACATCCTCATCAGGATCATCATCCATGGCTTCACTTGGTGGGTACAGGGCCATGTCTTTGCTTGGACTCATGTAGAGCACAAACTGCCGCATGTGATTGTCATGTTCCTCTTCCCTCTGCTTATCCCACTCTTGGCTTTCTTGAACAAAGGAATTAATGTTTTGTGTCATGGTATGTAGCAATGCTTCGAGATCAGGATATGGTCCGAGGTCATGAGCTATTTGTGTGGTGTTCCATGGGAAGGTAGGATGATTGTACCATCCTGGATGGTATGGGTCTGGGTATTCTTGGTGGTGGAATTCAACCTGATTGCTCCATCCTTCATTGAATGAAATTGGGTATGGATTGTTCCAAGCTCCCGTCTCCATGTATGAATCATTCCAAGGTCCCATATCCATGTGTGAATTGTTCATATGTACATAAAAAGAATGACAAACTGAGTTAGTATATAATCTGAATTAGATGGACACCGTTGAGGGACAAGTCGCCGGCAATGGCACCAAAAACTAGATAGTTAAAATAAAGAACACAACGAATATGAACTATATTCTTAACAGTTATATCTTTGCAAGTGCACAAAATCGTTGGAGATAGTATAATGACAAGCAAAGGTCGATCCCTTGAGGATTTGTTCAACAGTTAATCCAATTAAGTTCAGATTTTATTAACTCAAATTAAAGACACACAAAGTAATAAAGAAACAACAAGAAACACTAAGACACGTCAAGACTCTAAATTAAATCTAGACCTAACTTAACACGCAAGGAACAAGTAAGACTCAACAAAGACGCTAAACAAGACACAAGTAAAGACACACGGCAAGGGGGGTGGGGTGGCGGGGTGGGGTGAGGGTTTGGGTTTATGCTTTTGAAATTCTGATATTTAAAGACAAATAGAGTAAGTGCAGACAATAACAATGCAAGATGATTGATTGATTCTTATTAACTAAGGTGAATTAAGGCTCACTATCCACCCTAACCAATTATAGCTCTTAACCATATTTTCTTGACCTAATTACTATGCAACTTCTGAATTAGGTGTCCATGCCTAGGTCCTGGCGTTGGTACACTAAACATATATTATTCTCTCTTACTGAGCATTTCCTAAACAGAGCATAAGCCAAGAACGTCTATCACCTACCAATTAAGATGATGCATGAAGTACTAAGAGAATTTAATTACACCACACTAGCCTAGAAAAGTGGCATGAAATTCTAGGTTTCATGAATTCCGATTACAAGAATGTTTCTTACCCTCAACCCCTTGATGCGAATGAATTACAAGATGATATGACGGTCACTCAACCAATTCCATCAATAATTTATGCAAACAAGGTAGCTAATCTCAAAAACAAAAAACAATGGTAGTTTAAGCAGTAATCAGAATTATTCAGCATGCATGGCAATCAAAATCAAGAGCCAAAATCTAATTAACGAACTAACATGGCTAGGGCTTCAAGTAGCCCTAATCCTAAAAGAGACTACTCACGCATGATTGAAATTGAAACAAACATAATTGGCTTCATAAAGAAAAAGCAGTAAAAGTAAAGATACAAAGGAGATTATTGAGGACGAAGCACAGCAGACGACCACACAAAGTCTTTTCCCTCCATTGCTAACACACAACTCTCTCACAAGCAGAAAACTAAAGTGTTTGAATTGAAAAACTGAATTACAATGTAATGCGGCTAGGGTGTCTAGAGGTTTTTACCCACGAGCCTTTAGGTCCTTTAAATAGGCCTCTAAGCCTCTACAATATAGGAGACAATCTAGGACAAAATCCTAATAAAACACTAACTCAAAACTCCTATCTGGTTATGGGCTTCAAGGACCTCATTCTGGTCTTTTAAGAACTTAATATGGCATTGACCAATCCAATTGAGACAAACCATTCCAAGCACTTCTAAATGATGTATCTAGTATGGTTCAAGGCTTTGTCCTGCTCAAAAGCTTGTAGAAAAGTCGATGGCCCAATTTGGCTCAAATCAGGGTTCCCGGGAAGTCTTTTAGGGCAAAACAGGACACGAACGTGTCATTGGCATTTCCAGGTGAGACACATGAGTTTATTAGCTTAGATAGGTGATTTGATGTGCCACTAGTTGTGGTGTCTTGCTTTGTTCAATCGTGTTCTAGGGCATGGACTAATTTGGACTTCCCGGACAGGAAATAGGGAGCAGAAGGGTCATCATCGTTGAGAGACTAGGGACACGTCCAGGGCACGAGTCCACAGTCGAATTTTCTTCTAAATTGTGAAAAGTGTCACTTCATGGTCCAACAAGGTGTTGTTCTTGGCCATGTCATATCCAGCCAAGGCATAGAAGTAGACAAGGCCAAGATTGATGTCATAAGTGGCTTGCATGATCCCACTTCAGTTAAGAAGGTTAGATCCTTCTTGGGACATGCTGAGTTCTATAGGAGGTTTATCAAGGACTTCTCCAAGGTCACAAGGCCCTTGTGTAACATGCTAGCCAAGGATACTGCCTTTGACTTCACAAAGGAATGGCGTGAGTCCTTTGAGACCCTCAAGGACAAGCTCACGGCTGTTGCTATCATCATGCCACCTAGATGGGACATGAACTTTGAGCTCATGTGTGATGCCTCAGATTATGCCATTGGGGTAGTCTTGGGACAAAGAATGGATATGTTGCCCCATGTTATTTACTATGCAAGTAGGACTTTAAATCATGCTCAACTTAACTATTCTACTACTAAGAAAGAACTATTGGCTGTTATATTTGCTTTAGCGAAGTTGAGGTCATATTAGCTTCAAACATAGGTTATCATTTATACTAACCATGCAGCTCTTAAGTACCTCCTTAATAAGAAGGATGCCATGCCAAGTGTTGGTAGAATTAAAGAGCAAGAAATATGCAATTCAATTCTAACAGTTATAAAATCTTTGCAAGTGCACAAATCGATAAGAATAGTATAGTAGCACAGCAAGAGTCGATCCCTCGAGGACTTGTATCAACGTTGTGACCACTTTAGTTCAGATTTATTAACTTAGTTAAAACACACACACACACACACGCACGCAGGGGGGGTTTATGATGTGAGAACTGAAATTTAAAGACAAGCAAAATAAAATGCAGAAAATAACAATGCAAGAATTAACGGTTGATTGATTATTAACTAAGGCGAATTAAGGCTTACTATCCACTCTAACCAATTATAGCTCTTAACCAGATTTCCTTGACCTAATTACTATGCATTTTCTGAATTAGGTGCCCGTGCCTAGGACCTAGCGTTGGTTCACTAGACACATCATATTCCCTCTTACTTAGCATGTTCTAAACAGGGCAAATACCTAGAACGTCTATCACCTACCTTTTAAGATGATGCATGAAGTTTAAAGAGAATATAATGACACCACATTAGCCTAGCAAAGTGACATGCAATCCTAGGTCGTTATGAGTTAAGATTACAAGTAAGAATACTTTCGATGCTCCAAATCACAAGATGATATGACGGTCACTCAAGAAATTACATCTATAATTATATGCAAACAAGGTAGCTAATCTTATAGGCATAAATTAAGGTCATTAAGCATAGTAATCCAACTTATTCAGCATGCATAGCAATCATAATCAAGAGCCAGCAATCCAATCAACAAGCTAACATGGCTAGGGCTTCAAGCAGCCCTAATCCTAATGACTACTCACACATAACTGAAATTGAAACAAATATAATTGAAATCATAAGTAAATTACAATAATGAAAATAAGGGTACATAAGAGATTGTTAAGAACTGGTGCAGCAGAACACACGGCAGAGCCTTCTTCTCTAAGCTCCACGTCCAATAATCTATGTGTAAAATATTATCTCTCAAAATATCATCCCTAATTCTCTAGAAAACCAAAATAGAACTCTCTCTCTCTCTGCCTCCTCTTTGCCTGATTCTCATCCCCCAAAACACTGAACAAAGGCTCCTTTTTATAGACAAAGGGAAAACCTTGTCCTATAAGGATTGGTAACACCATATTCTATAAGGATTGGTAAAACCATGTCCTATAAGGATAGGGAAAGTTATTGTACTTTTAATTAATTACAAAGTCCTTAAATCTATTAGAACCAATCAGAGCACGGCTGGGAGTGTGAACGCAAGCTGGCAAGTGGGAACGCAAGCTGGCCAAACTTGGATTATGGACTTTCTTCGTAATCAGGATCTGGGACTGCGCTTTTGAAGCACGTCATGAGTATAGTAGAAGCGCATCTTCATTCAGGCTTGGCGCAAATGTTGTCAAGCTTAGCGCAGAGGGAGAAGCTCTAATCCACCGCTGGCGGAACAGGGACCCCGGGCTTAGGCGCACATCTGGGCTCGGATGGGAGTTCTTGGGACATGTCCTCGACCTGCCTTGGCGTGACCTTGGCACTTCTAGGACCTGACCTTGATGTCATGAAACACAGGTTTGAGACCTGGAGGGCCTGATATGAGGTACTTGGCCAATGGCCCAAAATAGGCGCACTGGCGCACTCAAGACTCCATTCAGGACCTGATATTGAAATGAGGATATCTCCTTCATCTGGACTCCGATTTGAGTCATTCTTTTTGCGTTCTTTCCAGATTTTACCTATCTTTCTAACTCTGCACAAGTCTCACAAGATTGATCATTTTCTACTATTGATGGCACGAAATCATTCAAAAGACATGTAAGAGAGGCATATAAAGACATCAAAATGATGCATAAATAATGACTGATCAGCAAGGATCATCTGGTGGATGATATTGCTTCAAGAGTTTGATCTTACGATCAAGGACAAGAAAGGAAGTGAGAATGTGGTAGCTGACCACTTGAGTAGACCCATTCACGAGTCCAATGAGGAAGTGGACCAACTACCTCTCCAAGAAAGCTTCCCTGATGAGCAGCTCTTCCATCTTAAGGCCTTTGACCCCTGGTATGTTGAAATAATCAATTATCTTGCTACTAAACTAATCCCTTCTCATCTATCTAGGTTTCAAAGGGACAAGCTTGTCAAGCAAGCCAAATACTACATCTAGGATAAGCCCTATCTATGGAAGCACTGCCCTGACAAGCTCATAAGGAGGTGCATTCTGAAAACTGAGTTCAAACCCATCTTGGACTTCTGCCACAACCAGGCATGTGGAGGACACTTTGGCGCCAAGAAGACAGCCCTCAAAGTCCTTCAAAGCGGCTTCTATTGACCCACCATCTTCAAGGATGCCCATGAACTTGTCCACATGTGTGACAAGTGCCAAACACAAGGTAATATTGGCCATATAGATCAAATGCCCTAAAACCCTATTTTAGTTGTTGAAATATTTGATATTTCGGGCATTCACTTTATGGGACCCTTCCCTAGCTCATTTGGTTTTCTTTACATTCTACTTGTTGTTGATTATGTTTCTAAATGGGTGGAAGGAATTCCAACCAAGACTAATGATTCCAAAATAGTGTGTAGCTTCATTCAATCCCATATCTTGTCAAGGTTTGGAACACCACGGGCCATCATTAGTGATGGTGGCTCACACTTCTGCAATAGGACCTTTGAGGCCCTCATGAAGAAATATGGAGTCAACCATAGGATCTCAACTCCATATCATCCCCAAACTAGTGCACAAGCTGAGATCTCCAATAAAGAATTCAAGGCCATCCTTGAGAAGGCAGTGGGACCATCAAGGAAGGATGGGTCCAATCGGCTCAATGCTTCCATTTGGGCATATAAGATTGCCTATAAGACACCAATAGGCATGTCCCGATTCAAGCTTGTCTTTGGAAAAGGCTGCCACTTACCTGTGGAATTGGAACACAAGGCTTTCTAGCAATCAAGCGTGTCAACATGGACATGGATGAGGCATGACACCATAGGAAGCTCAGATCTCGTTGGACAGGGGCATATCGAGTGCTTAAAGTTCTACCTCATGGTGTCGTGGACATCAAGCCGGAAAAGTCAGGCCTTGAATTGAAAGTCAATAGCCACCTTTTAAAGCCTTATTATGAGGCTTACCAAGAAGGACCAGCTCAAGTGCTGTTTCTGGCCATGCCTACATTAGTCTGACTTGCAAGCCACGACTTGCCTAGACGTTCAATCAAGCACTCCTAGGAGGCAACCTAGCCCTAGTTTGCTATTCCTCCCTTTCCTTTATGTTTTTTGTTTAGCATGCCGCCTTTAATTCCTTACTTATTTGAACTTAGTATTTTCACTTATTAACATTTAAGACAATGTTTAGTTTAGGTTTGGGGGTGAGGATAAAAATTTTGATTTTGCAACATTTAGGTTTTGGGGTACACGACTAGATACTTAATACTTTTCTTATTATTAAGTTACATTTGTGAATTAGTTATTAGTGTCTTACTAAATCCATGCCATGCTTAAGTTTGTACATCATCTTTTCACTTAATACCTAACTTGAAGAAATTAAGCTAAAAGATGACTTTGTTTTAGTGAACTTTTAGAAAGTTAGTGGAGACTACCCCATGTGAGATTTTGAGCCTAATACCATTCTTTTTGAGAGATTTACTTTGTTCTACTCTTAAATACTATTCAATTCTTTCTATATTGATTGATCTGATTATTATCACTTTGTATTGAAATTTACAAAACTAACCTCTTATGTAGAGGCTCTTGATTCTCAGTTTGATGTACCATAAGAATTGATGTAGGCTATGCATGGTGAGCCTTTAAAAGCCATATTTGTCCCTTTTGTATGCTCCCTAACCCAATTTGAAGCCAAACACTTGAACCTTTCTTTCATCACCTGAATCATAACCTAAGCCTTAGATAGGAAGCCCTAAAATCTTGGGCATATCCTATAGTCCAGGTTGTGAGAAGGCAACATCAAATGGAGTTCATGACGTGGAAAGGAAAGACAAGTTAAAGTGTTCAAAATCAAAGTCAAGTTGTGGAGCTCATCAAGGCCATGTCACGGCCAAAGGAGGCCAAAATGTGAAGTTGATATCTGGGGAATGCCTTAGACATCCCAAGTGGCCAAAATTCCTATCTTGGACAAAAACCAATACAATGTAACCCATTGCATGACCTAGGCTTAGTTTGAAAGAAAAGAAAATACTGATCTAAGCCAAGTGAGCTAATGAGAATAGAAGTCATAAATCATCACCATCCAAGGAAATCAAGGTTCAACTTGACGAATTCAATAAAAGCAAAATACAAGTTTGGTCGTGGGCCAGGGAGAAGTTCAAGAAGAAAATCAAATTCCAATCATGCTACTTCATGCCTTGTAATTGCCTAGGCTTTTGAATTCCAATCTCCTTCTTCTAAACCCGTGAGCCTAGCCCCATTACAACCCTTGAATGAAGACCTAACTGATCTTATGGGAAGTCCTTCGTGGAGTTAAGGTATGTTTCTACGTTCTTAAAGTTCAATTCCTTCATGAGATCTAAGTTCAGAAATTGCCTTTCTTTCGTACTATTTCATATGTGATTATATTTTATTCCTTTATATAAACTCAACACATATGCTTGCAATGAGTGAAAACCTTAGGATTCATGAGAGAAATTGAGAGTTGCCCAATGAGGTTAGAGTCGAGGCGAAATATTTCTATGGAATTTGAACTTTGTTGTTTTAAGCTTAAAATCTTGAAATAGAGGACATTCACACTTAACACATGGTGTTTACTTGAAATTGGCATATCTTTAGTTTGGCATGATATGATCTATTTGCTTTGTTCCTTTTTAGCTTGTTGGGTATTCCATTTAGTATTTTGTTTGTGTTTAGTTGTTAGGTAAAAGGAGACAAAACTTCTCCTACTAGATGAACCTAGGGGTTTAAATGATCTATCCTTAATTAGATTGAGTCTTTTAGTTTTTACTTCAGTTTTATTCTTTGTTTTGCTCAAGGACTAGCAAAAGCTAGGTTTGGGGATATTTGTTAGGTCATATTTCCTACATGTATTTCATATCGTATTTGGTCCCTTTACTTGTCTTTTGTTAGCAATCAGGCCATCGATAGTAGAAAGAGTTGCTTTTGTGAGACATGTGTAGGCTTTAGAAAGATAATAAAATTATAAGAATGTTGGAAAAAGAATGACTCAAATCTGAGTTCAAATGAAGGAGATGTCCCCATTCTAATATCGGGTCCTGAACTAGGTCCCAGAACATGTCCAGGTACCTAGTTTTGGGTCCGTGACCAAGTTCCTCAGATCGGCCCATCCGGGTCCCAAAGTTGTGTCTCATGAGCAAGAGAACACGCCTTAGAAGTGCCAGGTTAGACCCATGACATATCGAGGACATGACCCATGTGCCTCACCAATCGAGTCCTAGAATCCAGTCCCATGGTTACGCCAAAGGCGTGCCCTCGAGTGCCAACATGCGCCAAGGCATGTCCTTCGCAATGCCAAGTTTCAGATCAAGGTTCCAACCAAGGCGTGCCTTCACTACGCCTCAATGAAGACCAAGCTTGTGTTCCTGACAAAATTTCAGGACAAGGCGCGACTGCGCGAAAGACAAGTTCCAGTACACCCTTATTCAAGTCGTGAGATCCTCTGTAGTTTCGGGTCACCTGACCCAGTAAGCTCCAAGGACGACATTTGCAAGCCTACCGCCATTTGATCGAGACACGAAGTATTTTCAGACTTTTTGACATGTAATGAAGCCATTAAAGTGCTAAGGCGCGGCGTGGCGCGCAAAGACATCCCAAGGGCCAACTTTCCATTTTCAGCGTCTGCCAAGGACCTGCCCAGATTCTAGCCAGGCTGCCCTACGACTAGCTTGTGTTCTCACCTGCCAGCTTGCACTTGCATTCCTAGTCATGTTCTGATTGGTGCTCATAGATTTTAGGACTTTTTAATTACTTAGAAATGCCATAATCACTCTAGAATACTCTAGACTAGGGTTTCTAATTCTAATCCATGTAGGACAAGGTTTTCCCTTGTCTATAAACGGGAGCCCTTATTCACTTGACCTAGAATTACACCACTTTCGATACTTTACCTATTGTTTTGATCTATTAGCGTGAGGCTTGTTCACGAGGACTTGATTATGTTCTTGGAGGAGTGCTTGAAGCTGTGCTGGGAGTCTACCTCTGAGAGTATAATTGTGTTTAATCTTTCCCTTTCATATTCAATAAAATTCATTGCTTATGCTTTTCATTATGCGTAGTGAGTAGTTTCCTTTAGGTTAGGGCTAATCTTGAAGGCCTAGCCATGACAACTTCTTAGCTAAGTTTTGGCGCTTGGTTTGATTGTTGTGGCTACCTTGGTAGATTGATTCACTACTTTTATTGAGACTATTTTGTGTTCTTAAAACTGGCCATTTTAATTGCACAACTTAATGATGAACTTGCATCAAGGATTATAACAAACGTAATCTGTGAAGAAATCCATGACATTCCTAGGGTTACCGTGTAATCCCTCGGGTTAATGTAGTGTCATTAAATTCCTTTTGAACTTAATTCTTTCTTGCGTGCTTTGGTAGCTTAAGAGAACTATTGCATAATTGATTAGAAGTTTAGTAGCTTAAGAGAGCTAAACATACAAACTAAGGAGGAATGAATGTGTAAGGGTGAGCTTAAGAGACCGGTTTGATCATTGTGGTTACCTTGGTAGATTGATTCACAACGTCTGCCCAAAGACCTACCTCGATTCCAGCTTGCCTACCTTGTGGCCAGCTTGTGCTCTCGCCTACCAGCTTTCATTTGCATTCCCAGACATGTTCTGATTAGTTCTCATAGATTTTAGGACGTTGTAATTCCTTAGGAGTGCCAGAATCATTATAGAATACTCTAGCCTAGGTTTCTAATTCTAGTCCTTGTAGGACAAGGTTTTCTTTGTCTACAAAAAGGAGCCCTTGTTCAAACACCTGACCTTACCCCGCATTACACCACTTTAGCCACTTTACTTATTGTTTTGAGCTATTAGCGTGAAGCTTGTTCACAAAGACTTGTTTGTGTTCTTGAAGGAGTGCTTGAACTTGAGCTTGAAGTCTGCCTTAGAGAGTATAATTGGGTTTAATCTTTCACTTTCATATTCAATACAATTCATTGTTTATACTTTTCATTATGCGTAGTGAGGTTTTTACTGTAGGTTAGGGCTGATCTGGAAGCCATAGCCATGACAACTTCTTAGCTTAGTTTTGGCGTTGGGTTTGATTCATGTGCTTACCTTGGTAGATTGATTCACTGTGTTTATTGAGACAACTTACTAGCACAACTTAATGATGAACTTGGATCAAGGGTTATAACAAACGTAACCTATGAAGAAATCCATGACATTCCTAGGATTACCATGTAATCCCTAGGGTTAGTATAGTGTCATTAAATTCCTTTCGAACTTAATGCATTCTTGCATGCTTTGGTAGCGTAAGAGAACTATTGCAAAATTGATTAGAAGTTTAGTAGCTTAAGAGAGCTAAACATACAACCTAAGGAGGAATGAATGTGTAAGGGTGAGCTTAAGAGACCGGTTTGATTGTTGTGGTTACCTTGGTAGATTGATTCACTCCTTTTATTGAGACTATTTTGTGTGCTTAAAACTGGCCATTTTAATTGCACAACTTAATGATGAACTTGAATCAAGGATTATAACAAACGTAATATGTGAAGAAATCCATGACATTCCTAGGGTTACTGCTGGTAGATTTAAAGAGCAAGAAATATGCAATTCAATTCTAACAGTTATAAAATCCTTGCAAGTGCACAAATCGATAAGTATAGTATAGTAGCACAGCAAGAGTCGATCCCTCGAGGACTTGTATCAACGTTATGACCAATTTAGTTCAGATTTGTTAACTTAAATAAAAACACACACACACACACAGGGGGGGGTTTATGATGTGATAACTGAAATTTAAAGACAAGTAAATCAAAGTGCAGAAAATAACAATGCAAGAATGAAAGGTTGTTAACTAAGGCGAATTAAGGCTTACTATCCACTCTAACCAATTATAGCTCTTAACCAGATTTCCTTGATCAAATTACTATGCATTTTCTGAATTAGGTGCCCGTGCCTAGGACCTGGCGTTGGTTCACTAGACACATCTTATTCCCTCTTACTTAGCATGTTCTAAACAGGGCATATGCCTAGAACGTCTATCACCTACCTTTTAAGATGATGCATGAAGTTTAAAGAGAATTTAATGACACCACATTAGCCTAGCAAAGTGGCATGCAATCCTAGGTCGTCATGAGTTAAGATTACAAGTACGAATACTTTCGATGCTCCAAATCACAAGATGATATGACGGTCACTCAAGCAATTACATCTATAATTATATGCAAACAAGGTAGCTAATCTTATAGGCATAAATTAAGTTCATTAAGCATAGTAATCCAACTTATTCAGCATGCATAGCAATCATAATCAAGAGCCAGAAATCTAATCAATAAGCTAACATGGCTAGGGCTTCAAGCAGCCCTAATCCTAATGACTACTCACACATAACTGAAATAAACACAAGTATAATTGAATCCATAAGTAAATTGCAATAATGAAAATAAGGGTACAGAAGAGATTGTTAAGAACAGATGCAGCAGAAGACACGGCAGGGCCTTCTTCTCCAAGCTCCACGTCCAATAATCTAAGTGAAAGATTATCTCCGAAAATATATGGTCCCTAATTCTCTAGAAAACCAAAACGGAACTCTGGGGCTCAGGTCTCTGTTTTTCCAGAAAACAAAAACGTCCTTAGCTAATTATCTCCCCCTAAAACACTGAACAAAGGCTCCCTTTTATAGACAAAGGGAAAACCTTGTTCTATAAGGATTGGTATAACCTTGTTCTATACAGATTGGTAAAACCATGTCCTATAGGAATAGGGAAAGTTATTTTACTTTTAATTAATTATAAAGTCTTTAAAATCTATTCGAACCAATCAGAGCATGGCCGGAAGTGTGAATGCAAGCTGGCAAGTGGGAACGCAAGCTGGCCAAACTTGGATTTTTGACTGTCTTCGTAATCAGGATCTGGGACCGCGCTTTTGAAGTACGTTAGGAGTATAATAGAAGCGCATCGTCGTTCAGGCTTGGCGCAAATGTTGTCAGGCTTGGCGCAAAGGGAGAACCTCTGATCCACTGCTGGCGGAACAGGGACCCCGGCTTAGGCGCACATTTGGGCTCGGATGGGAGTTCTTGGGACATGTCCTCGACCTGCCTTGGCGCGACCTTGGCACTTCTAGGACTTGACCTTGATGTCCTGAAACACAAGTTCGGGACCCGGAGGGCCTGATATGAGGTACTTGGCCAGTGGCCCAAAATAGGCGCACTGGCGCACTGGCGCACTGGCGCACTCAGGACTCCGTTGAGGACCTGATATTGAAATGAGGACATCTCCTTCATCTGGACTCCGATTTGAGTCATTCTTTTTGCGTTCTTTCCAGATTTTACCTATCTTTCTAACTCTGCACAAGTCTCACAAGATTGATCATTTTCTACTATTGATGGCACGAAATCATTCAAAAGACATGTAAGAGAGGCATATAAAGACCTCAAAATGATGCATAAATAACGACTGATCAAATACCCCCAAACCTATCTTTTGCTAGTCCCTGAGCAAAACAAACGCTAACAAAATGAAAAGACTCGATTTTAGTTAAGATAGAACATTTAAACCCCTAGGTTCACCTAGTAGGAGGAGTTTTGTCTCCTGAGGCTTATAACAGTACGATACCCACAAACGTTTTACTTAAATAAAAAGATGCTAGATATAGTACTCTTAACAAGCTAATAAGAATCAAAGTAAGTAGACATGCTTTGCAGAACTAAAAGGACTGCCATAGCCGTGAGTGTCATGTGAAGGTGTACGTGTATAAATGCCAATATTTTCAGGTGATCAAGTTTGAAAACAACTTCATCTAAGTGCCCTAGAAAGATTTCGCCTCGACTCTAATCCTCACTAGGCAACTCTCAATTCACACAAGAATCCTAGGCTTACACTCTTTTCAAGCATATGTGATGAGTTTATGTAATGAAATTCAAATTTAATCACATATGAGTACAATGAAGAATAGCACTTTATGGAAATAAAGATCTCATGAAAGGAATTGAACTTTAAGAACATAGATACGTACCTTAATCCTCAGCATGATTATCCATAAGATCAGTTAGGTCTTCCTTTTTAGGTTGTATTGGGGCTAAGCTTTGGGGTTTAGCAAGGAATGATGGGATTCAAAGAACCTGAGTTGTGCCACGGCATGAGAAGTCATGAATTGAACTTGGAATTTCTGAACTGAATCCTTTCTTAAGGCTCACGACATTGTGCTTTCCTGATGACTTATTTTGTGGCTCTTGTGGCTTATTTTGAGGCTCTTGTGGCTTATTTTGAGGCTCTTGGCTCACTTGGCTCAATTCACTTTGGTTTTCACTTATTTTTTTTTTCTTCCTTTTCTCAACGTTTCTTTCTTTTTTTTTTTTTTTTTGTTTCTGTTCGTCTTTGAATTGAATTGAACCAAGATCATGCAATGATTTCCTCAAACTTTCGTGCAGCTTGCAACTTGTAAAACTTTTCTTTACTTTTGAACTTTCAATTGACGCCAATGTCCTTTGAATTGGGCAGCATCTTCTTTCACCTCTTATTCTCACCATGAATCTCATTTATGGCAACCTTAGCACAAACTGAGGTTATAGGGTATGGCTGTGATGAATGGCTAAGTAATTTGGGTTAGGTTATACTTTGGGTGATGAAAGAAAAGGTTGAGTGTTTGGCTTCAAAATTGGCTTAGGGAGCATGCAATAGGGTAGGATCAAGCCTTTAGAGGTTAAAGCATACATAGCCTACATCACTTCTTATGGCAAACCACACATTAAATCAAGAGTATCTAAATGATGTTAGTTCTTTAAAATTCAATGCAAATATGATGTAATGAGATCAACAATTAAGAACAAAATTGATGAGTATTTAAGAGTAGAAACAAGTATATCCCTCAGAAAGAATGGCAATTAGGCTCAAAGATCTCACAGGGTAGTCTCCACTAATTTTCTAAGGTTCACTCAAATTCAGTTATTTCGTTCACTTAATCACTTAAAACATGGCATTATGAAGTGCAAATTATGAACTACTTGACCATGGCATGACTCTTAGTAAAGCAAAGAGTTAACTTAGCATATACATTCCTATTAACAAGTTATCATACTAATCACAAGCAGAAATTTAAATGTCCTGGCCGTGTATCACCCCCAAACCTACTTGTTTCTATATGCAAAATTTTAAATCCACACCCCCAAACCTAAACTGAACATTGTCCTCAATGTGATAAGCAGTAAGCATGACAACAGTAGAAAGGTTTGAGAGATATAACGGGCAGAAACAGAAAAGGAAGTGAGAAATACAAACCAGGGCTAGGCTGCCTCCTAGGAGCGCTTTATTTAACGTCTAGGCAAGACGGGACTGACATGCTAGGAGCTCGGCGCATGCAGAGTTGCAGGGTTGACTGCGCTTGGATTAGAAAGGTCCTTCAAGTAGTGTTTGAGGCGGTGGCCATTTACCTTGAACGGATCCTGCCGTTCCGGGTGCTGGATTTCAACTGCACCATGAGGAAAAACGTTAGTAATAATAAATGGTCCAGTCCATCTTGAACGCAACTTACCTGGCATTAGTCTGAGCCGGGAGTCAAAGAGGAGGACTTCCTGTCCGATTTGAAAGTCCTTGGGCTGAATGCGCTTGTCGTGGAAAGCTTTGGTCTTTTCCTTGTAGATACGAGCACTGTCAAAGGCCTCATTTCGCAACTCCTCTAATTCACTTAGCTGAAGCTTCCTATGTATTCCAGCGTCATCGCAGTTCAGGTTCATCTGCTTAATAGCCCAGAATGCTTTATGCTCCAATTCCACTGGTAGGTGGCAGCCTTTTCCAAAAACCAGCCGGAAGGGAGACATGCCAATCGGGGTCTTGTATGCGGTCCGATAGGCCCACAGCACATCATTCAATTTGCTGGACCAATCTTTGCGGTTAGGATTTACCGTTTTTTCCAATATGGCCTTTACTTCCCGATTGGACACTTCCGCTTGGCCACTCGTTTGAGGGTGATACGGTGTTGAGACCTTGTGGGTGACCCCATACTTCTTCATTAGGGCTGCAAACGAATGATTGCAGAAGTGTACCCCCCCATCGCTGATGATTGCCCTAGGTGCGCCGAATCTGGCTAAGATGTGACTCTGTAAAAAACGCACCACTACTTTGGCGTCGTTAGTTTTGGTGGGAATTGCTTCCACCCATTTGGAGACATAATCAACTGCAAGCAGAATATAAAGATTGCCAAAGGAATTCGGAAAAGGCCCCATAAAATCAATGCCCCATACGTCGAAGATTTCGACCACAAGAATAGGGTGTAATGGCATTTGATTTCGAGGGCCGATGTTACCTAGGCGTTGGCAGCGGTCACAGATGAGTACAAATTCGTGTGCATCCTTGAAAAGTGTGGGCCAGTAGAGTCCACTTTGGAGTACCTTGAGGGCTATTTTCTTAGCTCCAAAATGGCCCCCACATGCCAAACTATGGCAAAAAGTCAAGACGGATTTCATCTCGTCTTCTGGGATGCAGCGCCGAATGATTTGGTCTGGACAATGCTTCCATAGGTACGGCTCATCCCATATGTAGTACTTAGCTTGTTTAGCCAGCTTGTCCTTTTGGTACCTGTTTAAAGATGAAGGAATTTGCTTAGTGACAAGGTAATTAATGAGATCGGCATACCATGGATCAATAGCTTGGATTGCGAAGAGCTGTTCGTCAGGAAAGGTCTCGAGGAGGGGCAACTGATCGGCCTCTTCATTGGAACTGTGAAGCAATCGGCTCATATGGTCAGCAAAGGAGGGGCAACTGATCGGCCTCTTCGCTGCCCTTCTTGTCTCTGATTTCAAGGTCGAATTCCTGGAGCAGTAGCATCCAACGTAGCAACCTTGGCTTGGCGTCCTTTTTAGTGAGCAGATACTTCAAGGCAGCATGATCCGTGTATACTATGACCTTGGTTTGAATTAGATATGAACGGAACTTCTCCAGGGCAAAGATAACAGCAAGGAGCTCCTTCTTGGTGGTGGAGTAGTTCAGCTGGGCATCATTCAGGGTTCGGCTTGCGTAGTAAATGACATGAGGGAGCTTGTCAACACGCTGTCCCAAAACTGCTCCTATGGCGAAGTCTGAGGCATCACACATTAGTTCGAATGGTAAGTCCCAATTCAGTGGCATGATGATGGGTGATGCCGTGAGCTTTGCCTTGAGTGTGTTGAATGCCTCACGGCATCCTTTAGTGAACTCAAATGTGGCGTCCTTGGCTAGAAGATCACACAAAGGTCTTGTGATTTTCGAGAAATCTTTGATGAATCTGCGGTAAAAGCCAGCATGCCCTAAGAACGATCGAACCTCTTTGACTGTAGTGGGGTACGGCAGCCTCTCTACTATGTCTAACTTTGCTTTGTCCACTTCAATGCCTCGGCTAGAGATCACATGACCCAAGACAATTCCCTGTTGTACCATGAAATGGCACTTTTCCCAGTTCAGCACTAAGTTGCTTTCTCTGCACCGTTCCAGTACTCGGGTTAGGTTAACTAAGCACAGTTCGAATGAATGTCCAAACACTGAGAAGTCGTCCATGAATACTTCAATTATATCTTCCACCATATCGGAGAAGATGCTCATCATGCAACGCTGAAAGGTAGCTGGGGCATTGCACAATCCAAACGGCATTCTTCTGTATGCAAAGGTGCCATATGGGCATGTGAATGTTGTTTTTTCTTGATCTTCGGGTGCAATAGAAATCTGATTGTATCCTGAGTAGCCGTCCAAGAAGCAATAGTGGGAGTGTCCAGCCAGGCGCTCGAGCATTTGATCAATGAAGGGCAAAGGAAAGTGGTCCTTGCGTGTGGTTATATTTAGCTTTCGATAGTCGATGCACACTCTCCATCCTGTTTGAATCCGTTGAGGTACAAGCTCATCCTGCTCGTTTTTAACCACTGTGATCCCACTTTTCTTTGGCACGACCTGGACTGGGCTCACCCACTTGGAGTCACTAATTGGATAGATGATTCCAACGTCCAAGAGCTTTAGGACTTCTTTCTTCACGACCTCCTTCATAGGTGGATGCATTCGCCTCTGTGCCTCCCGTGATGGTTTGGAGTCTTCCTCCAGCAGTATCCGATGCATGCATTTTGCGGGACTTATGCCTTTGATGTCAGCTATTGTCCATCCAATTGCCGTTTGATTGACCTTAAGGACGTGAACCAATGCCTTTTCCTCTTTCGTACTTAGGGTAGATGCAATGATGACTGGAAGGGTTTGATTGTCGCCCAAATATGCATACTTTAAGTGCTCGGGCAAGGGCTTCAGCTCGAGTTCAGGAGCCTTTATGATGGACGGCAGGGTTTTCTGACTTGTGAATGGTAGCGCTTCGAGGGGAGGCCTGTGCAATGGGAGGGCTGGCATGATGTCAAGGGCTCGTACCTCTTCGATCACGCTATCTGTAAGTGAATCCACAGTGTGTGGGTTACTAGTAACGGCCTTCTCAAGGTCATCCGTCATGCAAGAATGAGCAATTGTCTCCCGTAGCAGTAAGTCCATTGTGTTTAACGGAAAATCTACAATAGGCTCGGCAGGGTACTGGATGGTGTCATGGATGGAGAATGTCCGAAGCTGGTCCAGGACCTTGATGGAGACCTGGCCCTTTCTGACGTCGATGAGGCACTCGGCTGTGGCTAGTAAGGGCCTTCCGAAGATGAGGGGAGGTTCCTCACTTTTGTCAATTCTGTCCATTCTTAGTACGTAGAAGTCGGCAGGGATGCATGTATCTCCGATTTGTACCAGTACGTCCTCAAGAACCCCCATTAGGTTGGTTACAGAAGCGTTAGCCAACCTGACACATAGGTGCGTGGGCTTGAGTGCGCCTAGGTTGAGTGACCTATAAATGTGGAATGGCATGATGTTCACTGATGCTCCCGTGTCGCAAAGGCAATGTTCGAATCTTTTTGACTGAATGACACATGGAAGGGATGGCGGCCCAGGATCATTGGCCTTAAGGGGCATGCGCAAAAGGGCAGCCGAGCAGGCCATAGGGATGTCAATGGTGTCCGTGGAGCTAAAACCACGCTTTCCTGCGACTAAGTCCTTGATCAGCTTTGCAAAGATAGGCATGTGCTTGACAATTTTATGGAAAGGCAGTGTGATCTGAAGCTTTTGCAACATGCTGATGATTTCTTCCTCAAAGTCCTCCTTTTGCTTATTCCTGTTTTGGAACCTGCGAGGAAATGGATAATCAACATTATTAGCTAACTCAAAAGTGACTTTTTTAGAATTGGAATTCTGAGGTTTAGAGTTAGAAGTATTCGAGTGCTGCGACTTGGGCTTAGGAGCAGGTTGCATGCCAGCCGTGGCCGAAGTAGGCGCAGTGTCAGGTCCTCTGAGGGTGGCATATGTGGGGTCTTGAAGTGGTGTTTCCTTCTCCAGCGTGATGGCATTAGCCGTAGGATTGTGAAATCCTTTCGGATTTACCAGGACTTGACTCGGTAGCTTGCCCTGCTCCCGCTGATTTAGTTGGTTCGCCACCTGTCCCATTTGACGCTCCAAGTTTGCAATTGCATTTTTGAAGTCTCCCGTCTGACTCTGGCTATCGTGCATGATTTTTATGAGTTGAGCCTGCTGTTGAGTCAGGATATGGATGGAGTCCTCAACAGACTTGCTTCCGCCATTCTGGTTTGAGGAAGGACCGTGGTAGTTCCCCTGAGGGCCTGCAGCTTGCTGCTCAAATCCAGGGGGTGGCAAGGGATTCGCGGCTGCTTGATTGTTGCTCCAACGGAAATTAGGATGATTTCTCCACCCCGGATTGTAAGTGTTGGAATATGGGTCATTCCGGGGTCGAGAATTGCTATTGAACCCTCCAGCAAAGTTGGCCTCTTCCACAACCGGGCAGTCCTGGGATGTGTGGCCCTGAATTGAACATACCTCGCAGATGTGAACTCCTTTGGCTTTCTCGCTACACAATTGTTTTACCATTGCCGTGAGCTGAGCAATGGCGTCATCTTTGTATTTGGCGGATGCATCACCCGTAGCTCTAGAGGAGGGACCCCTGTAGCTGAACTGTTTTTCCCTTTGAGCAATGTTCTCAAAGGCGGTCCTTGCTTCCTCAGCTGTGCCTTCTAGAATCCCTTGTGATTGAGAATCCACCATTGTCCGATCGCTAGTTTTCAAGCCTCCATAGAAGTATAGCATAAGATGATGGGCATCAATATGGTGGTGGGGGCACGCCCGTAACATCTGATTGAACCGCTCCCAAAACTCGTAGAAAGACTCCTCCATGTCTTGCCGTGGGTTCATGATCTTGGACTTTAACTCATTTGTCTTTTCCACGGGAAAGTACTGTGTTAAGAATTTGGACGTCAAGTCCCTCCAAGAGTGAATAGAAGCTGGCGCCAATGAATGAAACCATGTCTTGGCGCGATCCTTGAGACTGAAGTGAAAGAGCCGCAGGCGGATTTCAGATTCTGTGATTCCATTGATGCGCAGTGTTGAACAAACCTCAACAAATTCCTTGATATGAAAGTGCGGGTCCTCGCCAGCAAGGCCGTGGAATGTAGGCAGCATGTGAATTGTCCCCGACTTTAATTCGAAGTTTGCCAATGTTGACTCGGGAAAAACAATTGGAAATTGATCCTCCGAGACATGGGGCATGGCAAAATCCTTAAGGCGCCATGGGGCTTGCGGTACTAGGACACGTTCCAGGCCCTGCTCTTCTCTGTGGTCCGCCATCCTCCTTGGGATTGGTGGCGGGGAGCCGTGGACTGAAGATGCTTGCGATGATGGTCCACTTGATGACCCGTGCACTGAACCTTGGAATGACATACACGGGTACCTAACAAAAAAGAAAAAAAACTAAGTTACAAATCTAAACTTGAATAGGCACCGTTGAGGGACAAGTCCCGGCAGCGGCGCCAAAAACTTGCTGGTAGATTTAAAGAGCAAGAAATATGCAATTCAATTCTAACAGTTATAAAATCCTTGCAAGTGCACAAATCGATAAGTATAGTATAGTAGCACAGCAAGAGTCGATCCCTCGAGGACTTGTATCAACGTTATGACCAATTTAGTTCAGATTTGTTAACTTAAATAAAAACACACACACACACACACAGGGGGAGGTTTATGATGTGATAACTGAAATTTAAAGACAAGTAAATCAAAGTGCAGAAAATAACAATGCAAGAATGAAAGGTTGTTAACTAAGGCGAATTAAGGCTTACTATCCACTCTAACCAATTATAGCTCTTAACCAGATTTCCTTGATCAAATTACTATGCATTTTCTGAATTAGGTGCCCGTGCCTAGGACCTGGCGTTGGTTCACTAGACACATCTTATTCCCTCTTACTTAGCATGTTCTAAACAGGGCATATGCCTAGAACGTCTATCACCTACCTTTTAAGATGATGCATGAAGTTTAAAGAGAATTTAATGACACCACATTAGCCTAGCAAAGTGGCATGCAATCCTAGGTCGTCATGAGTTAAGATTACAAGTACGAATACTTTCGATGCTCCAAATCACAAGATGATATGACGGTCACTCAAGCAATTACATCTATAATTATATGCAAACAAGGTAGCTAATCTTATAGGCATAAATTAAGTTCATTAAGCATAGTAATCCAACTTATTCAGCATGCATAGCAATCATAATCAAGAGCCAGAAATCTAATCAATAAGCTAACATGGCTAGGGCTTCAAGCAGCCCTAATCCTAATGACTACTCACACATAACTGAAATAAACACAAGTATAATTGAATCCATAAGTAAATTGCAATAATGAAAATAAGGGTACAGAAGAGATTGTTAAGAACAGATGCAGCAGAAGACACGGCAGGGCCTTCTTCTCCAAGCTCCACGTCCAATAATCTAAGTGAAAGATTATCTCCGAAAATATATGGTCCCTAATTCTCTAGAAAACCAAAACGGAACTCTGGGGCTCAGGTCTCTGTTTTTCCAGAAAACAAAAACGTCCTTAGCTAATTATCTCCCCCTAAAACACTGAACAAAGGCTCCCTTTTATAGACAAAGGGAAAACCTTGTTCTATAAGGATTGGTATAACCTTGTTCTATACAGATTGGTAAAACCATGTCCTATAGGAATAGGGAAAGTTATTTTACTTTTAATTAATTATAAAGTCTTTAAAATCTATTCGAACCAATCAGAGCATGGCCGGAAGTGTGAATGCAAGCTGGCAAGTGGGAACGCAAGCTGGCCAAACTTGGATTTTTGACTGTCTTCGTAATCAGGATCTGGGACCGCGCTTTTGAAGTACGTTAGGAGTATAATAGAAGCGCATCATCGTTCAGGCTTGGCGCAAATGTTGTCAGGCTTGGCGCAGAGGGAGAACCTCTGATCCACTGCTGGCGGAACAGGGACCCCGGCTTAGGCGCACATCTGGGCTCGGATGGGAGTTCTTGGGACATGTCCTCGACCTGCCTTGGCGCGACCTTGGCACTTCTAGGACTTGACCTTGATGTCATGAAACACAAGTTCGGGACCCGGAGGGCCTGATATGAGGTACTTGGCCAGTGGCCCAAAATAGGCGCACTGGCGCACTGGCGCACTCAGGACTCCGTTGAGGACCTGATATTGAAATGAGGACATCTCCTTCATCTGGACTCCGATTTGAGTCATTCTTTTTGCGTTCTTTCCAGATTTTACCTATCTTTCTAACTCTGCACAAGTCTCACAAGATTGATCATTTTCTACTATTGATGGCACGAAATCATTCAAAAGACATGTAAGAGAGGCATATAAAGACCTCAAAATGATGCATAAATAACGACTGATCAGTTACCGTGTAATCCTTAGGGTTAATGTAGTGTCATTAAATTCCTTTTGAACTTAATGCTTCCTTGCGTGCTTTGGTCGCTTAAGAGAAATATTGCATAATTGATTAGAAGTTTAGTAGCTTAAGAGAGTTAAACAGACAACCTAAGGAGGAATGAATGTGAAAGGGTGAGCTTAAGAGACCCCTTGCATGGGCACTAGACCAAGAAGAAAACATGATAATTGAACCTTGCAAACCAAGCTAGAAGACGTTGTGGTTAGGTGTGGATAGGGACTGTCGTAACCTACCTTTAATTTTATTACAATATGTTCCTTATTTACTTTGTTTCTTGCATTCCAAGCCCCCCTTTGTCTGTGTCTTGTTTTGTGTCTTTGTTTTAGTGTGTTTTATTTAGAGTCAGAGCATATCTAATTAGTGTTTCGAGTACCTACTTGTGAACTATACAATTTATTGCTTTGAGTACATTTTTGAGTCAAGTCCTTGTGGGATTCGACCCTTGCTTGTACCACTGTATTGTCTATTGATTAGTGCACTTGCTAGGATATTATTGTCAAGGATTGTGCGCATTTACTTGTCATACTTTTCTTTCAACACATACCTCACCGAGCGTATGAGGGAATTCACCCTACCATACCTCACAAAGCGCATGAGGGAATCCAACTTGTCATACCTCATCGAGCGTATGAGGGAATCCACCATGCCACACCTTACCGAGCGTATGTGGGAATCCACCCTACCATACCTCACTAAGCATGTGAGGGAATCCTCCCTGCCATACCTCACCTCCTACTGGGCGTATGAAGGAATCCTCCCTACCATACCTCACCTAGAAACTCCCACCATGATCAAAGCCTAACCCACCATCTTGGGCCGAAACCCCAAAACTATGCAATACCTAGGCCTAAGCCCAAATACATAACCCCGGGCCTAAGCCTAAAATTCATAAACCGGAATCCATAAAATCATCATCCCGTGCCTAAGCCCAAGGCCATAATATAATAGTTTCCCAAAACCATTACCAAAATCCATAATCAATAATAAATCTATATCCTTACATATCAAAATCCATAACCATTGAAAAGTCACATAAATCATTATCCTTAGGTCCCGAGACTCATGAAAATACAAAATAATCCTTCCATTTAATTCTCAAAATTCCTAATTGAATATAAAATACTTGAAAACATAACAATATGAATGCATTATAGTTTAGGAAAACAATTCCACTCACCGTGACGTCCAAACGAGTCCAATTCCAAGCTATTCGGTCTTCCATAACCTTCGAAGCCACCACGCCTGCCAAAAACGAGTCGTGGCATTACTAAACCACAATTATCAACCCAAAATCTGACCCCTTTAAATCTCGGGAGTACACACGCGTTCTAAAAGCGTACAAAGTAAATTTAAACACCCAAAACAGCCCTTAAACGAACTCCGATGGACCCGAAACCTAAGCCAAAAGATCCGGAACGTCGAAAACATGAGAACATGATTTGGGGTATGGTTCACTCGCCGGGTACCGTTCAGGCCGGTCAAAAAACTCCATAACCGCCCAATCTTCAAAGCTAGATAACTCACTCATTTCTCAACCAAATTCGATGTTCTAACAATGGAAATCTATCTACTTGAGCCTTGGAATCCAAATATGAAGTCCAAATTGAGATCCATTACCTATGGTGGCCGAAAAATGGACGGGAAGCTTCGACCTATGTTCAAAGCTCCACCCCGTCGTCCACAGCGGTTCTCACGGCTCAAGGAGGATATGGATGAGTTTGTGGGGGAGGAGAGGAAGGTTGTAGTGTGTTTAGTTTGGTTACAAATGGTCAAAATCAAAATCACAATTTTGGGGGAAGTTTTGGTTTCTCATGGGTAAGGCAGAGAGAAATCAAGGGAGAAAAGAGGAAAATTGGGGAAAAAGACTCCCCCTTCCAACCGCAAAACCCCAACCCCCCCCCCCCCCCCCCCCCCCCCCCCCCCACACAAATATCCGCCTTCCACAATTACCAAAATAACCTTCCTAGTACTAGACCCATAACTCTCTCAAACTAGCTGCAATTTCCACTTGCCGCCTGGCTACGAACTCGTGAGTTCGAGTCCTACGCAACGGTCCAAGAAAAACCTCCAAAGGTATTTTCCAAAAAAAAAACAGTGACTCTCGAACCCCTCCTAAAAATCTGAGGGAAAATTGTCCTTTCTCCTCTAATTTTTCTAATTTACTTAAATTTAAGGTCCATGTCGTTACAATATTCACCACTTGGAAGATGCTATTTCATATCTATAAAATACCATTTGGGCTGCCCCTGACCTTTTAGAGGCCCTGTACAAAGCGTAAATGATGTCCCTCATATAATTTCATTTAAAAATGCACGCAAAAAAGTCACCGTAAAATGAATCTATGAATAAAATATTTATAACAATAATGCCTATGGGCACCGACTGAAATCCCAACTAATGTGGCAATCTATATCACTCGCCACATCATCTAATTTATTTGGTAGCATTAATTAAATACTATAATAATTTTATAAAAAAAATTACAAAAATTAATAGCTAGCAAACCTAATTACAAAACCCAAAATGCCAAGTTGGGCACTGCTTTTAGCCGTTAGCAAGTGGAGGCGGCTTTGTTCCAGATGTTCCCTACCAAGGCTCCGGGTGATGATAGGATGCCAGCATTATTTTATCAAAAATATTGGGGGGTAGTAGGTGATGTTGTGGTTGCTCCTTGTTTGGGGTTCTAAAAGATGGTTTGAGTGTAGGTGATATTAATCATACACTGATTTCTCTAATCCCTAAGGTGGATCATCCAACCAAAGTTACGGAGTTCCGGCCTATTGCATTATGTCAGGTCTTGTAAAAAGTCATTTCTAAAACAATTGTGAACTGGATGAAGCTGATCATGCCGTCGATTATCTCTGAATTCCAGAGTTCTTTTGTGCCTTCCCATTTGATTACTAATAACATTATTGCAGCTTTTGAGAGTATCCATGCCATTCGCATACGGGGTAACAAGTTAAAGAAGATGGTCTAGAAGCTAGATATGTGGAAAACATATGATCGGGTCGAGTGGGTTTTCTTAGAAGCAAGGATGAAAAGGATTGGGTTTACTGATAGGATTGTCTAGTTAATTATGAATTGTGTCACCACTGTTACTTATGCTATCCAAGTCCGGGGGCAGCCGATGGGCCACATTGTTCCGACTCGAGGACTACGACAAGGGGATCTTCTATCGGCTTACTTGTTTTTGTTATTTGCAGAGGGATTCTCTGCATTATTATCTCAGGCGCATGGAAGGAAGTTAATTCATGGGGTTTCTATGGCCCCTGGGGCACCCACTTTATCTCTTTTTTTTTTGTAGACAATAGTGTTATATTCTTCAATGTTATGTTGTCGGAATGTATGCATCCGCTCTCTATTTGAAGGAATATGAAAGATTGTCTGGGTAGATTGTGAACTTTGATAAATCTGCAGCTTCATTTAGTCCCAACACGGACCCGATTATGATCAAACTGATTGCTAATTTATTATGCACTCAGGTGGTGGATTGTCATGAGAGCTATCTAGGATTACCAACCATTTTTATTCGAAATAAAAGGAAAATGTTTGGCAAGGTCTGGGATGTGCTGAGAAATCGGTTCACTACTTGGAATGCTAAAATTTTATCAGGTGCTGGAAAGGAAGTTTTAGTCAAGGCGGTAGCACAAGCCCTCCCAACCTATTCTTTGAGTGTATTCCAACTCCCTTGTTACCTATGTCATGAGGTATCTGCCCAAATTGCCAGATTTTGGTGGGCGAATCAGGCCGCCGGAGTGTTCATTGGTTGAGCTGGCAGAAACTCTGTAAACCCAAGAGTAGAGGAGGGTTAGGGTTCAAGAAATTTGGATGCTTTCAACAAAGCTATGGTTGCTAAACAGGCATGGCGCATATTAGAGTTTCCTGAATCGCTAGTGGGACATATTTTGAGAGCCCAGTACTTCTCAGGGGTTGTTTGATGTTGGCTGAGATGGGGTCCTCCCCTTATTTGATTTGTAGATCGATCTTGTGGGGCAGGGAAGTTATTCAGCAAGGGTTGATATGCCAAGTTGGTAATGGAGAGTCCATTTCTGTAGTCCATGATAAATGGATTCCGAAGCCTTTAACTTTTAAACCAATTTTTAATATGGGTCTTCCGTTGGAGACTAGGGTGGCCACTTTACTCAAGCCGTGTGGGCAGTGGGATATTGATTTGATTCAGAGTGTTTTCTGCCATGATGATGTCGCTACTATATGCAGCATACCCCTTAGTTCTACAGTCTCTTTCATTGACGGACATTATTGGTTATATTCAAAGGACGGGAAGTATTCAGTAAAGCCAGGGTATCATATTGCCTTACCCAAGTTGATACGGCGGTGATGGAAGGTAGTGAGAGCTCTTCGATGGGTATAGCCGAAGCATATTGGAAGGAATTGTGGAATTTGTATATACCTACAAAGTTGAAGATATTTGGTTGGAAAGCTAGTTTGGAGATCCTTCCGACATCCATCAATTTGTCTATTCGACGAATCATTCCTTCCAGGATTTGCATTCGTTGTGGGAAGAAGATTGAGGATTTCTTTCACACTGTGTGGGGTTGTAAAGCTAGCCAAAAAATATGGCGAGCAACCAAATTCACCTTGGCGTCATTTCCTGACAAGTGCCGATTCGTGGACCTTTTTGATAAGGCTGTAAGTTTTCTTTCAAAAATGGATATGGAACACTTTATGTTTGTGTGTTGCCAGGTTTGGAATTCACAAAATAGAGCTCTTCATCAGCTGCATGGGATGGATGAAACGCCAATGGTTGAACAGAACATGGATGCCCATGGAACTTTCGCAGCGCTGCATTTCTGGCCAGTCTTGCCCCAGGTGGGAAGGGTGGTGAGATGGAAAATACCTCCACCCCCTACCATTAAAATTGAACTGTGACGATGCTGCTGACATTCATGGATTGGCGAGGGGGACTGGCGGGATAATTCGGGATTCAAATGGTGTGGGGGTGGCCGGTTATGCAGGGCCGGGTTCAATGTGGCTGTCAGTGTTAGTAGTAAAGATAGAGGCTATCAGGGTTGGGTTATTGTTTGTAATGCAGTTAGGGCTTCAAGTGGTTGTGGTGGAGTCTGATTTGATGCAGGCAGTGGCGGCAATCAATTCTGCTAAGACCAGTTGGAGTAGCGTGTCGCTTCTGGCGTTGGAGATCAGAGAGTTGCTGCTGCGTCTGGGTTTGTAGCAGTGGACAACTGCTGTTTTCCCCTCATTTAGCCAACAATGTCACTCACGGTTTGGTGCAAGAAGGACTTCATTCTCAGCTCAATGCTCAATGGATTGCACCTGCTCCACCATAGTTAGATTCATTGATTGAAGCTGATTTAGAAGCTTAAATTGTTTTGTTGTTTGTTTTTGGTACAGGGCATTTTTTTTCCGAACTGGATTTTTCCCGGACTTATTGGGTTTTCAAGGTAAGGTTTTAATAAGGCCCCATTTAGCTATTGGCACCCCTGTTGTTTCTTGTAACTCTTTTCATCATGAATGATATCTCTTATTTTGATATAAAAAAATAACAATAAATAAACTCTACACCAATCGAAGCAAGCCCCTCCCAACCCTAGAAACTCCAACCCTAAATAGCCAATGTCAGTGTTGGCAACCACCTCTTTCCCTTGCCACCACCCTGGAACCCAACAAAAAAAAAATCTTCTCTCCCTTCTCTGTCTCTATTCTCTCCCCAATTCTGTTTATTTTTCACTCATGATAAATCATTAGCCTCGACAGAAGAAGATGTGATTAAAAGGGCCAAGGATGACGCGTTCTTCGAATCCTGAAGGGGTTAAAGGGATAGTGAATTCATCCTCTTCTGGTAGTGGGAAGAGAGTGGACAAAGGCGAGATTTTTCTTCTTGGGATGAATACAAATAGAATTAGAGGTTCCTTCTCCATCTGGGTCGGTCGGAAAGACGCTTTGAGGTCGCCTGAAAACCATAAACAAGATACCTTTAATGAGATTGCGAAGACAGTGAAGACTTGAATAGTAAAGCAAGGAACTTGGGTAAAGATTTAATTGGGCAACTGTTTAATGCAGAGGTATACAAAGGTTGAAGATTTTGGAAGAGGGAAATGTGAGAGAGAAAATGGGGTAGGGGGATTTGATTCGTTATCGGTTGGTTGGGACCTGAGGAAGCCAAAGCATAAAAAAAAAAACCACCGTGAGAGACTGCACAAGAACCACCATGATGGTGGATGATGTGATAATCATCAACCGTGATGGTGGCTATCGTGATGGAGGAAGATGGGTGACTCCAACATTAATCATGACTAAAATTGTTAATTTAAAATTTAATTCTAATTAAAAATAGAAAAGTAAGCGAATTAAAATAGATGATGTGTCTCTCTAAAAAAAAATAGATGATATGGTAGGTGACATGGATTGCCATATCATCTGCCACATCAGTTGCTATCAAAATGTTGAGATTTCAGTTGGTGCCCATAGCATTATTCTTATATGCATTACAAAAGATGAATACATGGTAACATAATTTGATTACTCATCAATCAAGCTAATGGAAACTGTGATTACATAAATCACTCATCGATATGTCAATCAATTAGAAATTAGAGATTGATTGTTATAGTCAGTATCTTTATTTAAGGCATCCATCCTATTTGCTACAAGGGTAATTTTGTTGGCACCTCGCATGTGAACCGCCTTTCCCGCTCAGTTTCCCACCCAACTCTCCTCTCTCTTCTCTTCCACTTGCGGCCCAATCTAGCTCTCCCAAAATCAGATTGGTGATGATTGAGGACCCATAGTTGGAATCCATTATAAGATCTAGCCCTGTAGCACTAGCACCATGGCCACACGAGATGATGTGAAGAGTTTTAGGAAATAACCTCATCTCTAATATACACATAGCTCAAAATCAAATTGAATTCATTTACTAGAAGCAATATCAACAATAGGTGTACGAGTTGCATTCAATGGTGCTTCTAGATCACTCATCATCATCCTTAGCTCCCCCCTCCTACTGTTGGAAAACCCTAAGGCGTTCCTCCCTAGCCATACACTTTTGGTTGTGTGGTGCACAATTGGCTCCATTTTGGGATTCTATTTGCTCTTCTTTTTCACTTGACTTTGCCACTCACAATGACAACTGAAGGATTTATTTATACTAATTCATCCTCTTTTTTTATTGATAGAATGACATTGAAAAAGAGGGATTACATTATATATGTTCGTAAAATATTGATAATTGCTATATTTACATAAATATGAAAATAAAAACAAACTTTATATTCAAAATGAATTACAAAGCAAATCAAAGTAAGAGACACTGTACAGGTGATCGAGTCTAGAACTTGGTTCTATTTACTTAAGACGAAATTGCCTCCTCACCGGTGCCCTCCAACACTGATGTTGTCCCCAACTTGCAATTACCACCTGCACAGTCCGACATGTGTGGGGTTTTATCACGAAACGCCTCGATATTGTTGATAGTAGAACTACTCAAAATATATTGTATTTTCTTTTTCTATTCTTCCGATGTGGGCTTCTTTAACACTCCCCCTCACTTAGGACCACATCTTGACCCACGAAAGGCCTCGATATTGTTAGTAGTAGAATCACTCAATATATATTGTATTTTCTTTCTCTATTCTTTCGATGTGGGATTGTTCAACACTCCCCCTCACGTGGGACCACCTGTTGCCCCACGAAAGGCCTCGATATTATTGGGAGTAGAACCACTCATATTCGGAGAAGAACCTGTAACGGCCCGTGCGTTTAATTATTCGATTTTCATAAATTAATTTAGAAAAGGACGATTTTGCCCTTGAGTTTAGGAGGGGCTCAAAAGTCACTTTTTGTTTGGAGATACTTTTGGACATTTTTCTTGAGCAATTGCATAGGTCTCGAACTCACGAGTTTATAGACAGTCGGCATGCATAAATCGGAGCTCGTTTGAAAGAATTACAGGTCTAGAACCTTGAGGGGCATTTTTGTAATTTTGGAAGGTAGATATTTTGGGAAGATTTTATCTTCCTTTCTCTAGAATTTTCTCTCAATTTTTCTCTCCTCTCCCCTGAAATTTCTTCCCCTTATACCCGTGAGAAACCAAAGAACCCTAAAATTTGTGATTTTGATTTTGGCCTTTTCGACCCAAACTAAACACACCATGACCTTTCTCTCGACCTTACGAACCTAGACTCCTTGAGCCATGAGGATCACCGTGGAAGGTGTAGCGAAGCTTGGAAGTTTACCCATAGCTTCTCGTCCAATATCTAGCCCCCACAGGTATGGGATCCCATTTTTGACTTCAAATTTGCATTCCTTGGCTCGAGTAGATAGATTTTGATTATTAGAACTTCGAATTTGGTAGAGAATTGAGATAGATAGGAAGCTTTGAAAATTGGGTGGTTAAGGGATTTTCAAGCTGGCGAGGTAAAATTTTGCCGAAGGGTGGTAAGGCCTAGTAGCCCCTATAGTTGCACGTGGGAGGAGCCACCCACCACCCCACCAATGCATGGGAGCGCATGGGGCTCTTCCACGGGTCCCGGTAACTCGTGCCTTCTTATTTTCAACGTTCCAGATCGTTTGGCGCAGGTTTGGGGTCAATCGGAGTTCGTTTAGGACCAATTTTAGACGTCCAAAGTCAAGTTAAATGCGTTTAGAGTGCGTGTGTACTCCCGAGGTTTAGGGGGTCGGACTTTAGGTTCCCAATTACCGTGTATTAATGCCAAGTGTCATTTTTGATAAACGTGGTGTCTTCAAAGGTCACAATGTCAGGTACAATTAGATATGGCTTGGGTTCCAACTGGGTGAGTTAAGGAGTTTTTGGTAAGCATGAAATGAAGAGTAATATGGTAAGTATGGTACCACGAGGTAGGTTTGTCATGAGTTTGCTTATTATTGTTATCATCACCTTATTAGTGTGTTTATGCTTCGATATGGTTCTAATGTCTACTCACAGTTGTTTGGTTTGTACCCTTCAGGCCGTAGCGGGAAGAGGCGTTGAAACTAGGTGGAGGCATCACCTTCTGCTGCGTTGTTGGTTTAGGTTTAGGTTGGGTTGTATATATATTTTAACCTAGTGTGCTATGGTTGTTTTACGAGTTAGTTGCTGAGTTGTTGTGTGGTGTACTTGGATTTAGTCGGATTGTTATTTGTATCCTTTGTTTGACAAGTGGAAGACGTTGACTCGGTTCGAGGGGAGACTCTGCCGAATTTTCGGTAGAATTCTCATAGGGTCTTTATTGGTGTAGTGAGTGTACTTCGGGAATTGTTATGAGGTTCAAGTTTTGTCAGAAGGGAGCAGGGCTTCTCACGGATTTCGAGGGGAACTTCGGGAGGTGTTCAGTCATTATATATGCATTGTTTTGATGTCCTGAAGTACCTTCCTTACCTTTTTTTTGAATAATTTCTGGCCATCCATAGGTGAAAGTAATTTTTTTGTGAGACATGTACAGGCTTTAGAAAGAAAATGAATTTCTACGAATATAGGAAAAAGAATGACTCAAATCGGAGTTCAGATGAAGAAGATGTCCTCATTCAATATCGGGTCCTAAACTGGGTCCTGAGTGCGCCAGTGCACCCTATTTTGGGTCCTTGGCCAAGTACCTCAGATCAGGCCTTCCGAGACCCAAACTTGTGTCTCATGACGTCAAGTCCATGTCCTAGAAGTGCCAAAGTCATGCCAGGTCGTGTCCCGTGACATATCCCAAGGACACCCTTTCGAGTTTCAGCCGAGAACCTCAAGCCATGCACGAAATACAGGCCCTGCGCCAAGTTCCTATCCTAGTCACGCCATGGCAGGATATGTCCAGTGACTTGCCCCTGCTCCGCCAAGCTGTGCCAATCAGGGAGTCATGTGCCAATTCACGCCATGCCAGGACATGTCTCGTGACATGTCCCTGGTCCCTCAAGGATGTGCCAGCGGTAGAACCAAGTTCTTGTTCTGCACACTCTTGTTCTGCGCCAATTCTACATCCTATGCGCTTAGCAAGGCCAAGCCGTGCCTTTAACAAGCCTATGGTGTGCCTCGAAGGCGCGGTCACAGATCCCTATAAGGACACTTCTTCATGATCCGCCTAGGTGCGCCCTAAAGACATGTATGCGCCCTAATTAGGGCGCAGTTTTGCAATCTCCAGGTTCTGCCAGCTTCTGAGTGAGCCAAAGCCCATAATCCATCAAGTCACATCATATGCTAGCCCAGGACGTGGTTTGGCTCAGTCACATCGGTCCAAGGCATGTCAAGTTTTCAATAAATCCTTAAAAGGCTTAAAAGTGCTAATTTAGGGCCCTGCTGTGTAAAGTATGTCCAGGAGGAGGCCCAGGCCAGTTCTTGACGTCCAAGCAACATCCAGAAGATTCCAGAAGCTGCCTTGGCATGCAAGAAGACTTAGTTCACAATATTGCCGCAAATCCTACTCCAAATCCAACAAGGATTGCTTTTTCTAGTTTGTTTTCAATTCAAACTAGGATATGAAGTTTAAGTCAGTTTTTAATTAGGATTTTGTCCTAAACTATCTCCTACATTGTAAAGGTTTAGAGGCCTATTTAAAGGACCTTAGGGTTCGCGGGTGAGGACCTCTAGACACCCTAGCCGCAATTTACATTGTAATCCAGTTTTAAATTAAAACAACTTTTAGTTTCTGCGTGCGAGAGAGTTAGACGTGAGCATTGGAGGACAAGCTCTGGCATGATCTTCTGCTGTGTTTCATCTTCAATAATCTTCTTTGTATCTTTACTTGTATTTCTTTTACTTTAATGACTTCAATTATGTTTGTTTCAATTTCAATTATGTGTGAGTAGTATTTTTAGGATTAGGGCTGCTTGAAGCCCTAGCCATGCTAGTTCATTAATTAGATTTTGGCTCTTGATTTTGATTGCTATGCATGCTGAATCATTCTGATTACTGCTTAAACTACCATTATTTTATGCCTATCAGATTAACTACCTTGTTTGCATAAATTATTGATGGAATTTCTTGACGGATCACTATATCATCTTGTAATTCATTAGCATCAAGAGGTTGAGGTTAAGAAACAATCTTGTAGTCGGAATTCATGACAACCTAGGAATGCACATCACTTTTCGAGGGTAGTGTAGTGTTATTAAATTCTCTTGTACTTCATGCATCATGTTAAACGGTAGATGCTAGACGGTCTAGAGTACACATCATGCTTAGAACATGTCAAGTAAGAGAGGATAATATATGTGGAGTGGGCCAACCATTGGGGCCATCGCATGGACACTTAATTTAGAAGTTGCATAGTAATTAGGTCAAGGAAATCTAGTTAATGACTATAATTGGTTAGAGTGGATAGTCAGCCTTAATTCGCCTTAGTTAACAAATAATCAATCTATCATTGTTTCATTGTTATTTCTTGAACTTTAATTTACTTGTCTTTAATTTTCAATTCTATTCTTCCGATGTGGGATTTTTCAACACTCCCCCTCACGTGGGACCACCACTTAGTGGACAACAGGTGGAGCTAATGCCACATCAAGTACCACCTGCACAGTCCGATAGGTATGGGGTTTTATCACAAATGACTTTGGTATTGTTGGGTGTAGAACCACTTATTATATATTGTATTTTCTTTTTCTAATCTTTGGATGTGGGATTCTTCAACACTCCACTAATGGAATGAATTATGAATGAATGAAATGCATTGTGGGTATCTCTATTTCTAGATGTATTAACATCCACACTCCACTAATGGAATGAATTATGAATGAATGAAATGCATTGTGGGTATCTCTATTTCTAGATGTATTAACATCTCTTCATAAGAGTAACATCTCTTCGTAAGGGACACATCTCTTCATAAGAGATACATATATTGATAAGAGACACATCTCTTCAGTTCCTGTTTGAAATCGCTGGGTTGCTTCACGGAACGGTAGGTTCCTTCATTGATTCAATTCATTGGATTAAATAAGGAATAGACGCATCCTTTATCAAGGAGGCATGCAAGTGGTCTGATCCTTTTCAAATGGCTTGCGCCGTTTCTGATTAAATGTTATGCGCTTATTGCGCCATTTCTTTTCAAAACCTGGCAGCCACAATCCAAGTCCAATTCAATGGACTTTCTCCTCCAAAGGTCGCCAATCCAAATGGCACATGTACTCAATATATATATATATATATATGTAATTCTGCAATTTTGTAATTAACCTAGAAAATAATGAATCAATTCATAGATAGAGACAAACTCTAATTCTAAAGATCATGTCTTAAACCAAATGGGCATAACGATCCAACAAAAATTTCCTTTTAATTTTCATTCAAATTATTAGAAATTAAATATTTAATATTTAATTTTCTAACACTATATATATTGGGTATTGACCTCGTTCACAAAAATCAAACTCATTTCTAAACGTATAATCAATGCGCTTCAACCGGATTATTCTATTTTAACAATATCTCTTGCCCAATTCAAGGATTCCAAGTATTGGGCTGACTTTAACAATCTCCCAAGTGCCCCAAAACCTCCAATCCCAAAAAATACTTACTTGCCTCTCCTCAACCTTTATGACCATCCATACCATAATTCCATACCATAATCCACTCAATAAATCCCATGATTTTGTGTGGCTTGAGCCCGTTTAAGCGTGTCGGCTACTTAGCATGAGGCGTTAGACCTTGTTGGGCATGGCTTTGTACCTTTAACAGATTGTGTGGGCTTCATAATGTGTATTTCTTTTTTTGGTGAGTAAATTGCATGGGCTAGGTCGAGTTGGGCTTAGGTAGTTGGATTATTGATGGATAGCTTGCCAGGCTTCAACGGGCATGAGCTTGATTAGCTGAGGTTATTTGCTGCGGGCTTTGGCGGTTTGTAGTCTCCCATTTGCCAAAAATACATAGCATGACGTTGATTTTGAGGAAATATTCAATTATTCTAAATATTTACCATCCTTTATTGTTCTTAAATATCATTTCACGCATCAGAGTTTTATTTTATCATTAGCACATATTGCATTAGGCATTGGGCATGCTTATGTGACAATTTTAGGCAACAACAACTACTTAAAAGCTTATGGGTCCATTTGGTATTGTTTTATATAACAATTTTTCGTTTTTCAAATACAAAAACAGTTATAATTTGTATTTGACAACTCATTTTTGAAGAATAAATTTAGAAAATAGAAACGCATGATACAATGTTGCTAAAAGTTAAACAATGTTGCTTAACAGACTAGGTAAAAGCTTAACTTTCTTACCTTATACATACAAGGATAATATTCCATCCTAGTGGCATCTTTTTCTACCACCATTTCAATTTATAATATTTTTTTTTGTATATAAAACATAATCGGAACCGTACATTCTCTAAATAATCATTTAAAGATCATCACTGTAAAAAATAATCATTTAAAGATCATAATCGGAACCGTACATTCTCTAAAACCGCTAATTTATGTTATACTTATCAATGGCTAAACGACCTGGTCAAGGCCGTTTAAAGATCATCACGCTAACTCTTGTTATTTTTAACGAGCATCTTGAAATGATGATTTAAATAATTAACGGTGTTTGTACATAATTTGGTCAACCTAGTCAAGGCCGACCACATACCTCCAGAACCACACTTAGCCTCGGCTCAACAAGACACACAGCCCTCCAGAACCACACTTAGCCTCGGATCAACAAGACGCACAGCCTTAAGCAAAATACAAACAAGCCATTAGGCCGACCGGATCTGGTTGGCCTACCCCTTGGCCGACCATGTCAAAACACCAAGACACACGTCAGTTCCAGGAATGGGGACATTTATCCCACATCGAAATACTCCACTAACAACATTCAATGCCACTATGAGTACATGGGTACCTCCCCTCAAAAAAGGTAATGACATTTTTGCCCTTACACTGCCAAATCCCTCCAAACACTTAACTAACTTAAGTATCGGAGACTATTTGGCCGGCACCCCACCGGTGCTCCTTTACCTTCTACCTTCTCTTATTTGCAAGTCTCCCTACACCCTAGGAGTGAATAAAGCGAGCTTGAAGGGACACTTCTGAGTTGGTCCCTTTTTGGCATCAACAAATGGGTCATATTATGATATATGTACAAAATCAATTAACCCTTTTTTGTTTAATATTTTGGATGGATAATGTGATTACGTACTACTTGAGGTGACATTAATTTCCACAAGATAAAAGTGAGGAGCTCTTTCTTTTTTAACCGACCTCGTTCCCCTTTCTGAATATTTTGTCTCCTTGATAATGTTTTGTCTCCATTAATTTCATCCATGGCTGCCACCACTCGGGCCACTCGAAACAATAAAGGATGTATAAAATATTGTTGATGTAGAAATCGTTCGGATTGAAATTGACCGTTCAATCCCTACACACAGAAAAGAAACACCCGAGGTTAAGGTTGAATCCTCAGAAAAATCGGGGGGGGGGGGGGGGGGGGGGGGGGGGGGGGTGGGGGGTGGGTGGGAGGTTTAACCAAAAACGCTCCGATGCTTAAGTCAAAATTTAGTGAGGAAACTTAATAGCATAATTATGAGAATAATTGTGAGCTACCTGAGAGGTGAGGAGATGTCCTCTATTTATAGTGGAGACCTGGGGGTCTTTCAAGCTTCTTATTGGTTGAAAGAGTTTGCAATGAATAAGTAATCCTAGTTAGGAAATACTTAGTATTGGCTTTTAATAATAAATAATTCTCTAGGAGTTTATTTATTATTAGGAAATGTGTTCAAATTAATAAAAAAATCCCTTTAGGAAATAAATTCAGGGAATCCTAAGGGAAATAGTTTTTGCAATTCCAATAGCCTATCGCCTTTTCTTTGTAGGAGTAGGACTCCTTTTAACTTAGATATCCTTGGGATTTTTTCTAAGTGTTAGGACTTTTGATTTTGCTTCTTTGAAGAAGGTTTTGATGCTTCTGAGGAGGAAGGCTTGAATGCTTTGCAGGGCGAAGGTTTTGGTGCTTTTGCAAGGCGAAGGCTTTGGCGCTTCTATAGGGGAAGGCTTTAATGCTTCACGGGGTGACAGCTTTGGCGCTTCTGCAGAGTAAGGCTTCAATGCTTTGCAAGGTGAAGGGTTTTATGCTTCGGCGGGCGAAGGCTTTGATGCTTCCATGGTGGAAGGCTTGAATGCTTCGTAGGGCGAAGACTTTGGTACTTTCACGGAGGAAGGCTTGAATGCTTTGCAAGGTGAAGGCTTATATGCTTCAGCGGCCGAAGACTTTGATGGTTTCGCAGAGGAAGGCTTGAATGCTTCTCGGGGCGAAGCTTCGGTTCTTCCGCAGAGGAAGGCTTGAATGCTTTGCAAGGCGATGGCTTTTATGCTTCGCCTGGTGAAGGCTTTAATGCTTCACGGGGCGAAGGCTTTGGTGCTTCCGCGGAGGAAGGCTTGAATGTTTTGCAAGGCGAAGGCTTTTATGCTTCGGCGGGCGAATGCATTGATGCTTCCGTGGATGAAGGCTTGAATGCTTTACGGGGCGAAGGCTTTGGTGCTTCCATGGAGGAAGGCTTCAATGCTTTGCAAGGTGAAGGCTTTGGTGCTTCCGTAGATAAAGGCTTGAATGCTTTGCAAGGTGAAGGCTTTTATGCTTACGCAGGCGAAGGATTTATGCTTCCGCGGAGGAAGGCTTGAATGGTTCGCAGAGCGAAGGCTTTGGTGCTTCCACGGAGGAAGACTTGAATGCTTCGCAAGGCGAAAGCTTTTATTCTTCGCAAGGCGAAAGCTTTTATGCTTTGCAAGGCGAAAGCTTTTCTGTTTCTGCAGGCGAAGGCTTTGTGCTTTCATGGAGGAAGGCTTGAATGCTTCGCAGCGCAAAGGAATTGGTGCTTCCACGTAGGATAGATTCAATGCTTCACGGGGTGAAGGCTTTGGTGCATCTGCGGACGAAGGCTTGAATGCTTCGTTAGGCGAAGGCTTTTATGCTTCGGCGGGCGAAGCCTTTGATGCTTCGGCGAGCGAAGGCTTTGATGCTTCCACAGGGGAAGGCTTGAATGCTTCGCATGACGAAGGCTTTGATGCTTTGACGGGCGAAGGTGTGAATGCTTAGACGGGCGAAGGTGTGAATGCTTCGTCGGGACAAGGCTTTGATGCTACTGATGAGGAAGGCATTGCTGATAACTAAAATGCTTGCATAGGGTTCGTTACAGCTCGGGATTAGCTTTTACTAGTGGGGTTTAGAAAGCTGACTACCGTACATTTCTAATTCCGTTGGCCTTTCTCAAAAAGGTTGATAATTGGATTTTTGACAAATGTTTAAAGTTGGGTCGTGTGCGCAGATTCTCAAACTTGACCTCTCCTCGGTAATTTGCCAATTAATAATTCGTCGGTTGTCGGAATTAGTTGGTTAGGAATCTAACATTTGCATATTTCCAATGCCATCGAGCTTTTTGGAAAAAGGTTAAGAATTGGATTTATGACGAATTTCGAAAGTTGGGTCATGCGCGCAGGCGCACGGTTTTGACCTACCTTCGCTAATTTTCACATAGATAACTCATTCCTTATCCAAATCAGCTGTTCTTCATGGCGTTGGAAAGTTAACATCCACATCTTTCCAATGCCGTTGGGTTTACTTAAAAAGGCTAAGAATTGAATTCTGAAATTAACTCGCAATATGTGCCTTTATGTAGGACTTAGCTTTAGGCCATTTGTCATTGAAACGGACATTCTGGATTCGTTATAACTTGGATTGGGACGCCATTCATGGTGTTGGAAAGCTAAGATCCGTAGCTTTCCAATGATGCCTGGACCATTCCATTTGTATAAGTGGTGAACCCAAATATTTCCCCGCAAGTGACGTCCTTGGAGCTGAAAAATTCTTACTTGGATTTGGACTTGGTTGCTTAGGCGTGTAACCTGTTGGGATAAGCTAGCTCGCGACAGTGATCCTCATGTAGTATGCACACGACGTACGTCATGTCGGGATTCACGGGCCGAACAACACGTTGGTTCCCTTCCTTCACGATTATTTTGCCCCCTGTTGGACGAACCTCTTCTAGAACAATTTGTAAGTCTGCATCTGCTGGTTGCCAACTTGTTGGATTCCGGGATACTTCACCAATGAACCTTTCATCTATACGCTGAAATTTCATAGAATTGAACTCTAGTTCCAAAGTTAGTGCGCCATAGCCGGACATTACTACAAGTGGATGTCCGAGTGCACTTGGCTGTAATGGAGGAACTACCTTGGCCGACGGCAGTTGGGTAGAAGCCAGATTGTCAAGCTGCGTGCGTGGTTCGTGGGCCTCGCAGTGGTGGCACGCAGTTGACTAGCAAGTGGGCCAGCTCGGTTGGCGACTTGTGACAACACAGCAACTAGAAGGCTGACGACGGGGGGAGGTACGGCTGCGACGGTATTGGCACGACCGAGGGGTCGCGGAGCTTGAGGGCGTGCGGATTCCTCGGCGTGGGAGGTGTCTGTCTCGCTGGATCTTGTTGATTGTCTTGTTCTTGCCATTATTCGAATATTTTTTCGAGGAACGAAAAACAACAATTTTATGAAAAGAGAGAACTTTTCATATTAATGAGCACGCTTTGAGAAATTCTCAACTCGGCTCTCATTGAAAGTACCAACTGTTGTTACAGAAATCCTCCGAATTGAAATTGAGCATTCAATCCCTACACACAGAAAAGAAACACCTGAGGTTAAGGTTGAATCCCAAGATGGGGGGTTCAACCAAGAATACTCAGATGCCTAAGTCGGCTCAATCTAGAGAGAAAACTGAAGAGCAAATTATGAGAATAATTTAGGTGTACCTGAGAAGTGAAGGGAGGCCCTCTATTTATAGTGGAGACCAGGAGGTCTTCTGAGCTTCTGATTGGTTGAAAGAATTTGTAATGAGTAATCATAATTAGGAAATACTTAGTATTGACTTTTAATAATAAATAATTCCCTAGGATGTTATTTATTATTGGTAGGAAATGAGTTATAATTAATAAACAAATTCTTTTAGGAAAGGAAGTTTATTTATTAATTGATTCTTAGCTGAATAATAACTCTCATGCATATGTCTTTTATTATGGTATTATAAGTCCTATTAATTAATATATTCAGCTGCTAAATATATTTAATTAATGCGCGGTAATTATATACCAATAACGACTCCACCAAGGGCAGAGTAGTCATTACGTAAATTATGGGCCACGTGACAGCTCCACAATTTTTAGACGAATTATGGTTCCACAAATATATACTCTGACTTTTTAGACGAATTTTACAGTTGCAACTGTAAAATCAAACTACAAAAATAGAAAAAAAAATACAGACATTGTTTAATTTAAGCAACTAATGTTAGAGCCTGTACTACTGTATACGTATCAATCAATCATGCATGCCGGTTGCGGCATATTCTACTGTATACGTATCAGATTTGCATGTCGGAGAAACTTACAACAACTTCTCCACCAAATTGAATTCATATCATATTAAAACCGCCAACTTCTCTCTAGCTTAATTCCTTAGTTGGCTGCTTTGTATAGCTTCTAATTCAGCCAACAACGATTGAAACTAGAAACTGGTCTCTTCTACCAAACCCTATAAATACATTTCTACCAAGTTAGTTATAATACAACACAAACAACTTAATTTATATGTCTACGGTGGCTGCAATGAAATTGGTTCAATTCATGCTGATGATTGTATTTGTATTAGCATTTGCCCTAGCTACCTCCAAAATGGCCCCAGCGAGTGATCCCCGTATTATTTATGACTATATTCTCCCACAAAAATGGCCACGCTTGATGGTACATTTTTCACCTTCACTGGATTTTGTGGCATATTCGACCAAGCTCCCGAAACACTCTAGACATCAAAAGCGTGATTGGTTGAGTTACCTGCTCTAAATGGCCAGACTGTTTCGTACGCCGTGCTTCAGTTCCCTCCAAGCTCCCTACTCCCACCTCATACCCGCCCCGACGCCACTGGACTTCTGTTCCTCATTGATGGTTTCTTGGAAGTAGGATTGATCGACACCAAAAATAATTTATATACGCAAAAGCTTCAAGCTGGAGATTTGTTTATTTTTCCTAAGGGACTAGTTCATTACTAGTATAACTCGCATCCTCAATTGCCGGCCATCGCCATTGCAGCCTTCGGAAGTGCAAGTGCCAGAGCAGTTATAGTGCCGCCGGTAGTTTTTACCACCGGCATTAACCAGATTATCTTGACCTAATTACTATGCAATTCTGAATTAGGTGCCCATGCCTAGGTCCTGGCATTGGTACACTAAACATATATTATTCTCTCTTACTTAGCATGTCCTAAACATGGCATATTCCTAGAATGTCTATCACGTACCAGTTAAGATGATGCATGAAGTACTAAGAGAATTTAATGACACCACACTAGCCTAGAAAAGTGATATGCATTCCTAGGTTGTCATGAATTCCGATTACAATATTGTTTCTTAACCTCAACCTCTTGATGCTAATGAATCACATGATGATATGCCGGTCACTCAGGCAATTCCATCAATAATGTATGCAAACAAGGTAGCAAGTCTCATAAACATAAAACAATGGTAGTTAAAACAGTAATCAAAATTATCCAGCATGCATAGCAATCAAGATCAAGAATAAAAATCTACTTAACGAGCTAATATGGCTAGGGCTTCAAACATCCCTAATTCTAAAAGGAAGTATTCACTCATAACTGAAATTAAAACAAATATAATTGAATTCATAATTAAATTGCAATAATAAAAATAAGGTTACATAAGAGATTGTTGAAGACTCAGCACAGCAGAAGACCACGCCAAAGCTTGCTCTGGCAAGGCTCACGCCCAAAAAGTGCAAAAAACAAAAACTGTTTAAAACTGAAATTTGGAGTACAATGATGTCTTGCGGCTAAGGTGTCTAGATCTCCAAAATAATGTGTAAAAATCTCATCTAAAAATATGGTGTCAAAATCACTGAACAAAGGCTCCCTTTTATAGAAAAAGGGAAAACCTTGTCCTTCAAGGATTGGAATTAGAAACCCTAGCCTTGAGTGTTCTACTATAGTTATTGTACTTCTAAGTAATTACAAAGTCCCTAAAATCTATCAGAACCAATCAGAACATGGTTGGGAGTGTGAATGCAAGCTTACAAGTGGGAACTCAAGCTGGTCGTGGGCAGCCCGCGGTCAGATGCTGGAACTTAGAACTTGGGCCTTGGAATGTATTCGTCATAGGGATCTGGAACTGTGCTTTTGAGGCACACCATGAGCATAGTAGAAGTACATCTTCGTTCAGGCTAGGTGCACAGGTTGTTAGGCTTAGTGGAGAGGAGGAACTTTGTTCCACCGCTGGCGGAACAGAAACGAGGGTTTAGGCACAGAGGCTGGGCTCATATGGGAAGTTCTTGGGACATGTACTCGACATGTCCTGGCATGACCTTGGCACTTCTAGGACATGAACTTGGTGTCAAGAGACACAGGTTTGGGACCCGGATGGCATGATCTGAGGTATTTGGCCAAGGACCCAAAGTAGGCGCACTGGCGCACTCAGGACCCAGTTTAGGACCTGATATTGAAATGAGGACATCTCCTTTATATGAACTCCAATTTGAGTCATTCTTTCCGCGTTCTTCTCAGAATTTACCTATCTTTCCAATTCTGCACAGGTCTCACAAGATTGATAATTTTCTACAATTGATGGCACAAAATCACTCAAAAGACATGTAAGAGAGGCCTATAAAGAAACTTAAACAAACCTATCTTTTGCTAGTCCCTGAGCAAAACAAACTTAAAGAAAATAAAAAGACTCGATCTTAGTTAAGATAGAACATTTATACCCCTAGGTTCACCTAGTAGGAGGTGTTTTGTCTCCTGAGGGTTATAGCAACACGGTACCCACAAACGTTTTACATAGACAAATAAGATGCTAGAGATAGTACTTTTAACAAGCTAATAAAATCAAAGTAAGTAAACATGCTTTGCAGAACTAAAAGGAATGCCATAGCTGTGAGTGTAATGTGAAGGTGTAGATGTTTAAGTGCCATTATCTTCAAGTGATCATGTTTGAAAGCAACTTCATTTAAGTGCCCTAGAAAGATTTCGCCCGAATCTAATCCTCACTAGGAAACCCTCAATTCACACAAGAATCCTAGGATGTCACTCTTTTCAAGCATATGTGATGAGTTTATGTTATGAAATTCAAATTTAATCACATATGCGTATTAATGAAGAATAGCACTTTATGGAAATAGGGATCTCATGAAAGGAATTGAACTTTAAAAACATAGATACGAACCTTAATCCTCCGCAAGGTTGTCCACAAGATCAGTTAGGTCTTCCTTTTTTAGGTTGTAACGGGGCTAAGCTTTAGGGTTTAGAAAGGAAGGATGGGATTCAAAGAACCTGAGCTATGCCAAGGCATGAGAAGTCATGACTTGAACTTAGAATTTATGAATTGAATCCTTGCTTAAGGCCCACGACATTGTGCTTTCTTGATGGCTTATTTTGAGGCTCTTGTGGCTTATTTTGAGGCTCTTGGCTCACTTGGCTCAATTCAATTTGTTTTTCAGTTTTTTTTTCTTTTCACCGTTTGTTCTGTTCTTTCTTTTGTTTTCTTTCTTTTTTCCTTTTCCTTTGAATTGACTTGAACCAAGATCATGCAATGATTTCCTCAAGCTTTCTTGCAGCTTGTCATCTGTAAGCTTTTCTTTAAACTTTTGAACTTTGAATTGATGCCAATGTCCTTGGAATTGGGCAGCATTTTCTTTCACTTCTCATTCTCACCATGAATCTCATTTAGGGTTCAGCATAGACTGAGGTTTCTGGGCAGGGCTGTGATGAATGGCTAAGTATTTTGGTTACGTTATACTTTAGGTGATGAAAGAAAAGGCTGAGTGTTTGGCTTTAAAATTGGCTTAGGAAGCATGCAATAGGGTAGGATAAAGCCCTTAGAGGTTAAAGCATACATAGCCTACATCACTTCTTATGGAAAACCACACATTAAATCAAGAGTATCTAAATGGTGTTAGTTCTTTAAAATTCAATGCAAAATTATGTAATGAGATCAATAGTTAAGAACAAAAGCGATGACTGTTTAAGAGTAGAAACAAGTATATCCCTCAGAAAGAATGGCAATTAGGCTCAAAGATCTCTTAGGGAAGTCTCCACTAATTTTCTGAAATTCACTCAAATTCAGTTGTTTTGTTTACTTAATCACTTAAAACAAGGCATTGTGAAGTGCAGATTATGAACTACTTCACCATGGCATGACTCTTACTGTGGAAAAGATGGTTAACTTAGCATATACATCCCTATTAACAAGTTATCATACTATCACTAACAAAAACTTAACTAAACAGAAAAAAACTAGAACGGAAAACTCAAAAGTCCTAGAAAAAAATTAAACGGAAAACTCAAAAGTCCTGGCCGTGTATCACCCCCAAACCTACTTGTTTCTGATAGGAGCATATTTATGCGACATTTTATCTTGTTTTCTTATGCATTTCTTAGCATGTTTCGTATGTTTTCTTAATACTTAGCTTGTTTTCGTGTTTTGTAGGATTTTTGGAAGCTAAGTTACAAAAGGAGTTAATGAGTGCTGTTTTGGAAATATAAGGAGGAAACTTTGAAATAGACTTCAGCAGATCTGTCAACTTCTCGAAATTTACTGCCCCTGCTCGGGAAGAACTAGCTGATGGACCATATATCGTTGGAAAGATACGGAAGTCTAGTTTCTAGAGAATTTTACGGTTTGTGAATTAGAGTTTTCTAGAATGAGTTATGGCCGTTTTAGTACAGCAATGTCAGGCTGAGATGGAATTCAGCATTCCTTCTATTTCAAGTTTTCTAATCCTTATCGGGCTTGGACGACTAGAGGCTTAGTTCATTAAGGTTACGGGAGAAAACGTTTTAATCAGAAAAACGCAGATAAAAAATAATAAAGGGAGAAGAGCAGGCACAACGAGAGGATTGATTGAGCAGCGAATGCAAACAGTAACGTCTCTCTCCCTCATTAAGGAAATTAACACCCACATCAATTCTAGGCAGCAAAGGGGCAGACACATACATGGGACAAGGGGACAATGTGAGTGAAGACAAAAAGGCAGCCAGCAAAGAGTCATGCTCCCACACAAAAAGTGAAAAACGTCTCTCTCTATCTCATAGTTGAAGAAACAACTCTTTTTCTCCCGAGAAAAACTGCAGAAACGTTGGAAGCTTTCACACAAAGACTTAGCCACACCATCCCATTCTGCTCCATCCTTCAACGTTCCAAGGTCTAAAAGGCTTAGGAAGCAAGGAGGAACGTCAAGGTGTCATCCAATCACTTTGGCTGACCAACACATCATCAAAGAGCTATCTTCTTCCTCTTTTTATTTTCTGTTTTTTTTTTTATGTTCTTGATGTCTATTTAAATTATGGCTAACTAAGTACTTTAGTTAGGGCTCGATTGAAGCCCTAATCATGTTTCTTTAAGGATTTCGATATGCCTTTGCTGCAAACTACTTTTGTGATGCTTAATTGATTAATTTCAAATTATATTTTACTCTTTACATACGTTATGTTATGCTTGATCACCATATGCATGCTGTGTATTGAGTTTGCTACATAGGTAAATTTAGATGACCGAATCTTGTGCCTATGAGAGTAACAAAAGAACTAGTTATAAGTTCTTGAAATTAATCATCATGAATAACTAGAATAGATACCATGTTCTAGGAGTTGTGTGTTTGTCGATTTCCATTGTGTTATGCGTTCTTAAAGTGCAACTTAGTAGATACCATGCTAAATACTTTAAGAATGAAAAGAGTTAGCGTAGATACCCATGCCTAACTTGTTGCTTAGGGAAATCAATAATTTAAAGAGTAGATATCATGCCTTTAGGTTGACAAACATGAGCATCTAAAATCTGTTTTGTGGCATTGTGCATGTCGTTTGCTTAAGGAAGAAGATTAGCGGTGAACATCGATCCCTAACTTGATTTCTCATTTTTTAACCTCAATCCAATTCTATTTTTAATCAAACGCTGTTTTTTTTTAATATTTTGTTTATAAATTTTCAGTTTTCAAAATCATCTTAAAATCAATTTTAAACACATATTAATCCAGTCCTCGTGGGAATGATCTCGTATTTGCTTTCTATACTATTTGTCTTATCTTGTGCACTTGCGAGTTAAAACGTGCATATAGTTGCGTAATTTTTATGTTGCTATTTGTACAACATGTTTTTGGCGCCGTTGCTGGGGATTGTGTATTAGTTTGTGCTGAAATGGATTTTTGGTTTTCTTTTACATGTTGAATTTTGTTTATGCAAGGTCGTCGATCCCAAAAGTTAGCGGTCGGTGTTTACAATCCTGAGATTGAACGAACTCTTAGACGTCTTCAAAAGCAGGCTGAGAGGGCAAAACTTAACACGCAAAGAGAATATTTTGAAGAAGGAGAAAGATTAGAATCTTTGAATGAAATGGGGGATGAACAGGTTCGAAGGCCAATGAAGGACCCCTTTGTTCCTCAGAACCTTAATCAACCATCATGCATTGCCTACCAACCAACTGCGCAAGGCAGCTTCAATTTATCACCTCAATTGCTTAACATGGTGCCGCACTACAGAGGCACAGATTCTGAGGATCCATACTTGCACATTAGGGATTTCTTCGATCTCTGCAAGACTCAGAACATCCAGGGCTTAACTCCCGAAGGAATCAGGTTAATTCTCTTTCCTTTCTCCTTGAAAGATAATGCTAAGTTGTAGTTGAATTCTATGGTTGCAGGTTCCATTACTACTTGGGAACAATTGGCTACTAAATTTTTGAAGAAGTTTTTCCCAGCCCAAAAGACAAGACAACTTAAAAGGGAGATTTAATACTTTCAACAACAGAATGGAGATCTTTTCTTTGAGGCATGGGAGCATTTCAATGAGTTGCTTCTCAAGAGTCCACACCACAATCTATCTCAAGACGATCAGGTACAAGCTTTTTATGAAGGTTTAAATGATATTAACAAAAGGCTTGTTGTTTCAACTTGTGGAGGTGTGCTTATGGAAAAAGAGCAGTGATGAAGCCATTGAGCTATTTGAGACCCTAAGTGAAAATTCTAAGCAATTCTCATCAAGAGGGAGACAAGGAGTAAAAAGTAAAGGTGTTTATGAAGTTAGCACAAATGGTGGAGTCCAGAGTCAAATGGCAGCAATGGAGACAAAGTTAGATATGCTGGTGAAAGCAATGTCAGCTCATAACATCCCTCATGTTCAACAAGTTGCTAAAGTCGAGGTATGTGCTCTATGTTCTCATTTTAATCCTACTACTGAGACTTGCCCTATGTCTTGTTTTATAGATCATGAGCAAGGTAATCAGGTGGGGCAAAACAACTATCATCTCAAGAACAGCCCATATTTGAAGACTTATAATCCAGGATGGAATGACCACCCAAATTTCTCTTGGAGCAACAGTCAGAATGTGCTTAATCCACAAGGGCAGCAGAAGAACTTCCAGCAGGGAAGTAATTATCATGCTTCATCGTAGGTGGCACAACCAAATACTGAACAGAAGAAGAATAATCTTGAAGGTGCCATACTCCATTTCTTGACTGCACAGCAACAGACAAATGCTCTAACTAGTCAGAACATTCAGAAACTAGAAGCAACAACTAGCCAGGCTATTCAGAGATTGGAGGCACAAGTAGGGCAAATGGCAAAGGAGTTAAGTAAGAGAAAGCAATGAGAGTTTCCATCACAAACCATACCTAATCCAGGAGGCCAAGAGCAGCTCAAGGCTGTGGAAATCCTTAGAAGTGGCAAGGTAGTTGACAACACGGTGGGGACATATGAGAATGAACCAGAAAATGTTGAACCACATCCAGCCACAAAGGTAGGTGAGAAGGAGAAGGTGATATTGCCACCCTTCCCTCAAAAGTTAGTTAAGCAAAAGAAAGAAAAACATCTTCTTGATATTTTTGAAACTTTGAGAAAAGAAGAAATCAACATTCCTTTACTTGATGCAATTAAACAGATTCCATCTTATGCTAAGTTTTTTAAGGATTGTTGTACACACAAAAGACAGTTTCAGGAACATGAGAAAGTTGCATTGACTGAGGAGGTAAGTGTGGTTTTATTGAGAAAGCTACCACCTAAACTAAAAGATCCAGGTAGTTTTACTATTCCTTGAAGGGTTGGTGACCGTCGGTTTGAACGTGCTTTGCTTGATTTAGGAGCAAACATTAACCTGATGCCTTATACCATTTATGAGGAGTTGAGGTTGGGCGAGCTCAAACCAACCTCAATTATATTGCAATTGGCAGATAGAAGCATCAGAAGACCTAGAGGTGTATTAGAGGATGTTTTGGTTCAGGTAAATGAAGTTATTTTGCCTGCTAATTTTGTTGTTCTGGATATGGAAGATTCCCCTATGCCATCTTCATTACCTATTATTCTTGGTAGACCCTTTATGGTAACTGCTGATACAAAGATAAGTGTGAAAAAGGGTACTATATGCATGAAAGTTAATGGTAAGAAGATATAATTCATGTTGTCTGATACTATCAAATTGCCAAATGATAACCACGATTGTTTCAAGATTGATGTGGTAGGAAGTGTCGTTGAGTAAGTGTTTCAGGTACATAGCATGGACCCTTTAGAGGCAGGCATAGCCCAGAACCTCACAAGGCTGAATTATGAACGTGGATGTGATGTTACAGAGATAGACCTCCATGAAGTTTTGCATTCTCTTGAGGCTTCTAAGCCTTATCCAAGTAAGTATGTACCTCCCTTTGAAACTCTTGTGTCTATTAATATGACTCTTGTCCCTTCCATTGTTAGGGTACCAGATCTAGAATTGAAGCAACTACCTGAACAATTGAAGTATGCTGACTTGGGAGAGAACCAGACATTACCAGTGATAGTTGCTGCAAACTTGAGTTTGGTGGAGCAAGAGAAGTTGTTGAAAGTTCTTAGGGAGCACAAGACTGCATTAGGGTGGACCATAGCCGACATCAAAGGCATAAGTCCATCCAAGTGCATGCACAGAATCCTCCTTGAAGATATGCAACAAGCAGGTGACAAGAGAAAGTTACAGCTGAATGAGCTTGAAGAGTTGAGGTATGATGCTTATGAGAATGCGAAGTTGTATAAGGAGCAGACCAAGGCGTATCATGATAAGCGGCTACTTAGGAAGGAGTTTCATGTGGGACAGAAGGTGTTGATCTACAATTCAAAATTGAGACTTTTCCCTGGTAAGCTCAAGTCTAGGTGGTACGGTCCTATTGTTGTTACAAAAGTGTTCCCTCATGGAGCTTTGGAGGTTCATAGGAAAGAGAAGAATCATACATTCATGGTGAATGGGCACAGAGTAAAGCCCTATATTGAGATGAGCTTTGAGCCTGGAGAGGAGGATGTGACTCTCCAACATGTTTAGTACATTGCATGAGAGTCCAAGAGTCTGGCTGAAGACTATAAACTTAGCACTACTCGGGAGGTAACCCAAAGGGAAGTTGGGAGGCAATCCATGTGAAGAGGATGATGATAGTTTTTGCATTGGTTAAAAAAAATTAAATAAATAAAAAAAAACACTTGTGTGTTTCCGTTGATTTTGCATTGGTTCAAAAAAAAAAATTATTAAAAAAAAATAAAAAATTTTTGACGGCTTTGTTTTTAGCTTTAGTTTGTGTCGGTTTTAGTAGTGTTTTTTGGGTAGTTTTTGTGTTTGGTTGTGTCTTAGGTTTATTTCCAACACAATGATGAGATTTGGTTTTTAATTGCATGACTTTAAGATGATTTCTAAGCATGATTCAAGGGCTGAAATTATTCTTTGGTTAATACTCAATTATTCATGGTTATCATATGCAAAATCACATGTAATCACTCGAGTAAGTGGTACCCATAACATGCTTAATTGAATGAACCTCAATACAACCCTTTTGTGAGCTTTTGAACCTTTATCCTTTGTTTGAGAGAGTTGTATTTGTTTAATCTATCACTTTCTTGTCAATTAAGTTGTTGCATGAGCTCATATTTCGGGTTGCTACTTGAATTGCTTATCATCATTGGAACTAAATGCTAGAACTGGTACTAATTTCTTTTCGAGGCATTGAATTGATTTGCATGACATACTTGAGATGATGAAGGCACCTAGATTACCACCATTTCCAAAATGACCTTTGACCCATGATACACTTTCGTCTAGGTAAACCCCTGTTGAGCCTTTGTTTAAGCTTTTTTTGTTTCATAACCCTCATTTTCCTTACCTAGCCTAAACACTTTCATCCTTACCCTTTTTCGTAAAGATTAGTGAAGCATAATTTGTAGAGACTTAATTGTGAATCAAGGGGTGTTTAAAGAGCAAGTTTGGGGGAATGTTCAAAAGAAAAAAAAAAAAAAAGATAAGATTTGTACACGGTTCAGAGTGTGCACCAGAAAAAAAAATGAAAAAAAAAAAAAGAGAAAAAAAAATTCGACATTGTGTTTGAATTGTTAATGCCCTGACCGTTCATGTATTGATTGTTGAAGGATGGTCAATAATGTTCAAATCGGCCATTGAGTGTATGTACTTGCTCGGTACTTATATGATTTTTAAGTCTTGATAGTGATACAAGTTCTTATGTCTCTAACATCATTGCATGCTTCTACTATTTCTTTAAGAACTTTGTGTTATACATATCCATTCTTTCTTTAACCCCTTACCCTTTGGCCTCATTACAATCCTCATAAAGACCTTATGATCTTGTTTGTTGTGTTTATATCAATATGTGGAGATTTGGATGAAGTATGAGCATATGGTGTCACATGTTCTTGCATTCAAGTAGTAGCATTCCTTTCATGAGTCATATTCATAAGAAAAATTCTGAAAGTGCCTTTCTTTCTTGTTATATCATATGTGAGCAATTTGTTTCTATTTTACATCAATCCTCTCACATATAACTAGTATTGGACGAGTGACTTAACCAGAAAATATGAGGTAAAATCAGAGCTTATTCGGTGAGAATTTTGACAGCTAATTCTTTGCAACATGTATCTCTCTTTTTACTGGTGCTTTGATTGATTTAATTGTGAGTATGTGTATGATTTCTATGAAGGTGTATTAACTCTCGGATCAAGTGGACCAATTCTTAAGCTTATGATGAATCATAATGTGTCATGATTCATTGAAAATCTCTGAGACAAAAGTTGGAAGGTTTAGGTTGAATTATTGAGTCTTTGGTTTTTCTTTCATTCTTTGTTTCTGTTTTGCTCGAGGACTAGCAAAAGCTTAAGTGTGGGGGAATTTGATAGGAGCATATTTATGCGACGTTTTATCTTGTTTTCTTATGTTTTTCTTAGCATGTTTCGTATGTTTTCTTAATACTTAGCTTGTTGTCGTGTTTTGTAGGATTTTTTGAAGCAAAGTTACAAAAGGAGTTAATGAGTGCTGTTTTGGAAATCTAAGGAGGAAACTTTGAAACAGACTTCGGCAGATGTGTCAACTTCTCGAAATTAACTGCACCTGCTCGGGAAGAACTAGCTGATGGGCCATATATCGTTGGAAACATACGGAAGTCTAGTTTCTTAGAGTTTTACGGTCTGTGAATTGGAGTTTTCTAGAATGAGTTATGGCTGTTTTAGTATAGCAATGTCAGGCTGAGAAGGAATTCAGCATTCCTTCTATTTCAAGTTTTCTAATCCTTATCGGGCTTGGATGACTAGAGGCCTAGTTCATTAAGGTTACGGGAGGAAACATTTAAATCAGAAAAAGGAAGATAAAAAAATAATAAAGGGAGAAGAGCAGCCACAACGCGAGGATTGATTGAGCAGCGAATGCAAACAGTAACGTCTCTCTCCCTCATTAAGGAAATTAACACCGACATCAATTCTAGGCAGCAAAGGGGAAGACACATACATGGGACAAGGGGAAAACGTGAGTGAAGACAAAAAGGCAGCCAGCAAAGAGTCATGCTCCCACACAAAAATTGAAAAACGTCTCTCTCTATCTCATAGTTGAAGAAACAACTCTTTTTCTCCCGAGAAAAACTGCAGAAACGTTGGAAGCTCTCACACAAGGACTCAGCCACACCATCCCATTCTGCTCCATCCTTCAAGGTTCCAAGGTCTAAAAGGCTTAGGAAGCAAGGAGGAACGTCAAGGTGTCATCCAATCACTTTGGCTGACCAACACATCATCAAAGAGTTATCTTCTTCCTCTTTTTATTTTCTGTTTTTTTTTATGTTCTTGATCTCTATTTAAATTATGGCTAACTAAGTACTTTAGTTAGGGATCGATTGAAGCCCTAATCATGTTTCTTTAAGGATTTCGATATGTCTTTGCTGCAAACTACTTTTGTGATGCTTAATTGATTAATTTCAAATTATATTTTACTCTTTACATACGTTATGTTATGCTTGATCGCCATATGCATGCTGTGTATTGAGTTTGTTACATAGGTAAATTTAGATGACCGAATCTTGTGTCTATGAGAGTAACAAAAGAACTAGTTATATGTTCTTGAAATTAATCATCATGAATAACTAGAATAGATACCATGTTCTAGGAGTAGTCTGTTTGTCGATTTCCATTGTGTTATGCGTTTTTAAAGTGCAACTTAGTAGATACCATGCTAAATACTTTAAGAATGAAAAGAGTTAGCGTAGATACCCATGCCTAACTTGTTGCTTAGGGAAATCAATAATTTAAAGAATAGATATCATGCCTTTAGGTTGACAAACATGAGCATCTAAAATCTGTTTTGTGGCATTGTGCATGTCGTTTGCTTAAGGAAGAAGATTAGCGGTGAACATCGAATCCCTAACTTGATTTCTCATTTTTTTAACCTCAATCCAATTCTATTTTTAATCAAACGCTGTTTTTTTTTAATATTTTGTTTATAAATTTTCAGTTTTCAAAATCATCTTAAAATCAATTTTAAACACATATTAATCCAGTCCTCGTGGGAATGATCTCGTATTTGCTTTCTATACTATTTGTCTTATCTTGTGCACTTGCGAGTTAAAACGTGCATATAGTTGCGTAATTTTTATGTTGCTATTTGTACAACATGTTTTTGGCGCCGTTGCTGGGGATTGTGTATTAGTTTGTGCTGAAATTGATTTTTGGTTTTCTTTTACATGTTGAATTTTGTTTATGCATGGTCGTCGATCCCAAAAGTTAGCGGTCGGTGTTTACAATCCTGAGATTGAACGAACTCTTAGACGTCTTCAAAAGCAGGCTGAGAGGGCAAAAATTAACACGCAAAGAGAATATTTTGAAGAAGGAGAAAGATTAGAATCTTTGAATGAAATGGGGGATGAACAGGTTCGAAGGCCAATGAAGGACCCCTTTGTTCCTCAGAACCTTAATCAACCATCATGCATTGCCTACCAACCAACTGCGCAAGGCAGCTTCAATTTATCACCTCAATTGCTTAACATGGTGCCGCACTACAGAGGCACAGATTCTGAGGATCCATACTTGCACATTAGGGATTTCTTCGATCTCTGCAAGACTCAGAACATCCAGGGCTTAACTCCCAAAGCAATCAGGTTAATTCTCTTTCCTTTCTCCTTGAAAGATAATGCTAAGTTGTAGTTGAATTCTATGGTTGCAGGTTCCATTACTACTTGGGAACAATTGGCTACTAAATTTTTTACGAAGTTTTTCCCAGCCCAAAAGACAAGACAACTTAAAAGGGAGATTTAATCCTTTCAACAACAGGATGGAGATCTTTTCTTTGAGGCATGGGAGCATTTCAATGAGTTGCTTCTCAAGAGTCCACACCACAATCTATCTCAAGACGATCAGGTACAAGCTTTTTATGAAGGTTTAAATGATATTAACAAAAGTCTTGTTGTTTCAGCTTGTGGAGGTGTGCTTATGGAAAAAGAGCAGTGATGAAGCCATTGAGCTATTTGAGACCCTAAGTGAAAATTCTAAGCAATTCTCATCAAGAGGGAGACAAGGAGTAAAAAGTAAAGGTGTTTATGAAGTTAGCACAAATGGTGGAGTCCAGAGTCAAATGGCAGCAATAGAGACAAAGTTAGATATGCTGGTGAAAGCAATGTCAGCTCATAACATCTCTCATGTTCAACAAGTTGCTAAAGTCGAGGTATGTGCTCTATGTTCTCATTTTAATCCTACTACTGAGACTTGCCCTATGTCTTGTTTTATAGATCATGAGCAAGGTAATCAGGTGGGGCAAAACAACTATCATCTCAAGAACAGCCCATATTTGAAGACTTATAATCCAGGATGGAAAGACCACCCAAATTTCTCTTGGAGCAACAGTCAGAATGTGCTTAATCCACAAGGGCAGCAGAAGAACTTCCAGCAGGGAAGTAATTATCATGCTTCATTGCAGGTGGCTCAACCAAATACTGAACAGAAGAAGAATAATCTTGAAGGTGCCATACTCCATTTCTTGACTGCACAGCAACAGACAAATGCTCTAACTAGTCAGAACATTCAGAAAATAGAAGCAACAACTAGCCAGGCTATTCAGAGATTGGAGGCACAAGTAGGGCAAATGGCAAAGGAGTTAAGTAAGAGAAAGAAATGAGAGTTTCCATCACAAACCATACCTAATCCAGGAGGCCAAGAGCAGCTCAAGGCTGTGGAAATCCTTAGAAGTGGCAAGGTAGTTGACAACACGGTGGGGACATATGATAATGAACCAGAAAATGTTGAACCACCTCCAGCCACAAAGGTAGGTGAGAAGGAGAAGGTGATATTGCCACCCTTCCCTCAAAAGTTAGTTAAGCAAAAGAAAGAAAAACATCTTCTTGATATTTTTGAAACTTTGAGAAAAGTAGAAATCAACATTCCTTTACTTGATGCAATTAAACAGATTCCATCTTATGCTAACTTTTTTAAGCATTGTTGTACACACAAAAGACAGTTTCAGGAACATGAGAAAGTTGCATTGACTGAGGAGGTAAGTGCGGTTTTATTGAGAAAGCTACCACCTAAACTAAAAGATCCATGTAGTTTTACTATTCCTTGAAGGGTTGGTGACCGTCGGTTTGAACGTGCTTTGCTTGATTTAGGAGCAAACATTAACCTGATGCCTTATACCATTTATGAGGAGTTGAGGTTGGGGGAGCTCAAACCAACCTCAATTATATTGCAATTGGCAGATAGAAGCATCAGAAGACCTAGAGGTGTATTAGAGGATGTTTTGGTTCAGGTAAATGAAGTTATTTTGCCTGCTGATTTTGTTGTTCTGGATATGGAAGATTCCCCTATGCCATCTTCATTACCTATTATTCTTGGTAGACCCTTTATGGTAACTGCTGATACAAAGATAAGTGTGAAAAAGGGTACTATACGCATGAAAGTTAATGGTAAGAAGATAGAATTCATGTTGTCTGATACTATCAAATTGCCAAATGATAACCACGATTGTTTCAAGATTGATGTGGTAGGAAGTGTCGTTGAGCAAGTGTTTCAGGTACATAGCATGGACCCTTTGGAGGCATGCATAGCCCACAACCTCACAAGGCTGAATTATGAACGTGGATGTGATGTTACAGAGATAGACCTCCTTGAAGTTTTGCATTCTCTTGAGGCTTCTAAGCCTTATCCAAGTAAGTATGTACCTCTCTTTGAAACTCTTGTGTCTACTAATACAACTCTTGTCCCCTCCATTGTTAGGGTACCAGATCTAGAATTGAAGCAACTACCTGAACAATTGAAGTATGCTTACTTGGGAGAGAACCAGACATTACCAGTGATAGTTGCTGCAAACTTGAGTTTGGTGGAGCAAGAGAAGTTGTTGAGAGTTCTTAGGGAGCACAAGACTGCATTAGGGTGGACCATTGCCGACATCAAAGGCATAAGTCCATCCAAGTGCATGCACAGAATCCTCCTTGAAGATATGCAACAAGCAGGTGACAAGAGGAAGTTACAGCTGAATGAGCTTGAAGAGTTGAGGTATGATGCTTATGAGAATGCTAAGTTGTATAAGGAGCGGACCAAGGCGTATCCTGATAAGCGGCTACTTAGGAAGGAGTTTCATGTGGGACAGAAGGTGTTGATCTACAATTCAAAATTGAGACTTTTCCCTGGTAAGCTCAAGTCTAGGTGGTACGGTCTTATTGTTGTTACAAAAGTGTTCCCACATGGAGCTTTGGAGGTTCATAGGAAAGAGAAGAATCATACATTCATGGTGAATGGGCACAGAGTAAAGCCCTATATTGAGATGAGCTTTGAGCCTAGAGAGGAGGATGTGACTCTCCAACATGTTTAGTACATTGCATGAGAGTCCAAGAGTCTGGCTGAAGACTATAAACTTAGCACTACTCGGGAGGTAACCCAAAGGGAAGTTGGGAGGCAACCCATGTGAAGAGGATGATGATAGTTTTTGCATTGGTTAAAAAAAAATTAAATAAATAAAAAAAAAACACTTGTGTGTTTCCGTTGATTTTGCATTGGTTCAAAAAAAAAATTATTAAAAAAAAATAAAAAAATTTTGACAGCTTTGTTTTTAGCCTTAGTTTGTGTCGGTTTTAGTAGTGTTTTTTGGGTAGTTTTTGTGTTTGGTTGTGTCTTAGGTTTATTTCCAACACAATGATGAGATTTGGTTTTTAATTGCATGACTTTAAGATGATTTCTAAGCATGATTCAAGGGCTGAAATTATTCTTTGGTTAATACTCAATTATTCATGGTTATCATATGCAAAATCACATGTAATCACTCGAGTAAGTGGTACCCATAACATGCTTAATTGAATGAACCTCAATACAACCCTTTTGTGAGCTTTTGAGCCTTTATCCTTTGTTTGAGAGAGTTGTATTTGTTTAATCTATCACTTTCTTGTCAATTAAGTTGTTGCATGAGCTCATATTTCGGGTTGCTACTTGAATTGCTTATCATCATTGGAACTAAATTGTAGAACTGGTACTAATTTCTTTTCGAGGCATTGAATTGATTTGCATGACATACTTGAGATGATGAAGGCACCTAGATTACCACCATTGCCAAAATGACCTTTGACCCATGATACACTTTCGTCTAGGTAAACCCCTGTTGAGCCTTTGTTTAAGCTTTTTTTTTGTTTCATAACCCTCATTTTCCTCACCTAGCCTAAACACTTTCATCCTTACCCTTTTTCGTAAAGATTAGTGAAGCATAATTTGTAGAGACTTAATTGTGAATCAAGGGGTGTTTAAAGAGCAAGTTTGGGGGAATGTTCAAAAGAAAAAAAAAAAAAAAGATAAGATTTGTACACGGTTCAGAGTGTGCACCAGAAAAAAAAATGAAAAAAAAAAAAAACAGAAAAAAAAAATCGACATTGTGTTTGAATTGTTAACGCCCTGACCGTTCATGTATTGATTGTTGAAGGATGGTCAATAATGTTCAAATCGGCCATTGAGTGTATGTACTTGCTCGGTACTTATATGATTTTTAAGTCTTGATAGTGATACAAGTTCTTATGTCTCTAACAACATTGCATGGTTCTACTATTTCTTTAAGAACTTTGTGTTATCCATATCCATTCTTTGTTTAACCCCTTACCCTTTGGCCTCATTACAATCCTGATAAAGACCTTATGATCTTGTTTGTTGTGTTTATATCAATATGTGGAGATTTGGATGAAGTATGAGCATATGGTGTCACATGTTCTTGCATTCAAGTAGTAGCATTCCTTTCATGAGTCATATTCATAAGAAAAATTCTGAAAGTGCCTTTCTTTCTTGTTATATCATATGTGAGCAATTTGTTTCCATTTTACTTCAATCCTCTCACATATAACTAGTATTGGACGAGTGGCTTAACCAGAAAATATGAGGTAAAATCAGAGCTTATTCGGTGAGAATTTTGACAGCTAATTCTTTGCAGCATGTATCTCTCTTTTTACTGGTGCTTTGATTGATTTAATTGTGAGTATGTGTATGATTTCTATGAAGGTGTATTAACTCTCGGATCAAGTGGACCAATTCTTAAGCTTATGATGAATCATAATGTGTCATGATTCATTGAAAATCTCTGAGACAAAAGTTGGAAGGTTTAGGTTGAATTATTGAGTCTTTGGTTTTTCTTTCATTCTTTGTTTCTGTTTTGCTCGAGGACTAGCAAAAGCTTAAGTGTGGGGGAATTTGATAGGAGCATATTTATGCGACGTTTTATCTTGTTTTCTTATGTTTTTCTTAGCATGTTTCGTATGTTTTCTTGATACTTAGCTTGTTGTCGTGTTTTGTAGGATTTTTTGAAGCAAAGTTACAAAAGGAGTTAATGAGTGCTGTTTTGGAAATCTAAGGAGGAAACTTTGAAACAGACTTCAGCAGATGTGTCAACTTCTCGAAATTAACTGCACCTGCTCGGGAAGAACTAGCTGATGGGCCATATATCATTGGAAACATACGGAAGTCTAGTTTCTAGAGAGTTTTACGGTCTGTGAATTGGAGTTTTCTAGAATGAGTTATGGCTGTTTTAGTACAGCAATGTCAGGCTGAGATGGAATTCAGCATTCCTTCTATTTCAAGTTTTCTAATCCTTATCGGGCTTGGATGACTAGAGGCCTAGTTCATTAAGGTTACGGGAGGAAACATTTAAATCAGAAAAAGGAAGATAAAAAAATAATAAAGGGAGAAGAGCAGCCACAACGCGAGGATTGATTGAGCAGCGAATGCAAACAGTAACGTCTCTCTCCCTCATTAAGGAAATTAACACCGACATCAATTCTAGGCAGCAAAGGGGAAGACACATACATGGGACAAGGGGAAAACGTGAGTGAAGACAAAAAGGCAGCCAGCAAAGAGTCATGCTCCCACACAAAAATTGAAAAACGTCTCTCTCTATCTCATAGTTGAAGAAACAACTCTTTTTCTCCCGAGAAAAACTGCAGAAACGTTGGAAGCTCTCACACAAGGACTCAGCCACACCATCCCATTCTGCTCCATCCTTCAAGGTTCCAAGGTCTAAAAGGCTTAGGAAGCAAGGAGGAACGTCAAGGTGTCATCCAATCACTTTGGCTGACCAACACATCATCAAAGAGCTATCTTCTTCCTCTTTTTATTTTCTGTTTTTTTTTTATGTTCTTGATGTCTATTTAAATTATGGCTAACTAAGTACTTTAGTTAGGGCTCGATTGAAGCCCTAATCATGTTTCTTTAAGGATTTCGATATGTCTTTGCTGCAAACTACTTTTGTGATGCTTAATTGATTAATTTCAAATTATATTTTACTCTTTACATACGTTATGTTATGCTTGATCACCATATGCATGTTGTGTATTGAGTTTGTTACATAGGTAAATTTAGATGACCGAATCTTGTTCCTATGAGAGTAACAAAAGAACTAGTTATATGTTCTTGAAATTAATCATCATGAATAACTAGAATAGATACCATGTTCTAGGAGTTGTGTGTTTGTCGATTTCTATTGTGTTATGCGTTCTTAAAGTGCAACTCAGTAGATACCATGCTAAATACTTTAAGAATGAAAAGAGTTAGCGTAGATACCCATGCCTAACTTGTTGCTTAGGGAAATCAATAATATAAAGAGTAGATATCATGCCTTTAGGTTGACAAACATGAGCATCTAAAATCTGTTTTGTGGCATTGTGCATGTCGTTTGCTTAAGGAAGAAGATTAGCGGTGAACATCGAATCCCTAACTTGATTTCTCATTGTTTTAACCTCAATCCAATTCTATTTTTAATCAAACGCTGTTTTTTTTTAATATTTTGTTTCTAAATTTTCAGTTTTCAAAATTATCTTAAAATCAATTTTAAACACATATTAATCCAGTCCTCATGGGAATGATCTCGTATTTGCTTTCTATAATATTTGTCTTATCTTGTGCACTTGCGAGTTAAAACGTGCATATAGTTGCGTAATTTTTATGTTGCTATTTGTACAACAAGTTTTTGGCGCCGTTGCCGAGGATTGTGTATTAGTTTGTGCTGAAATGGATTTTTGGTTTTCTTTTACATGTTGAATTTTGTATATGCAAGGTCATCGATCCCAAAAGTTAGCAGTCAGTGTTTACAATCCTGAGATTGAACGAACTCTTAGACGTCTTCGAAAGTAGGCTGAGAGGGCAAAACTTAACACACAAAGAGAATATTTTGAAGAAGGAGAAAGATCAGAATCTTTGAACGAAATGGGGGATGAACAGGTTCGAAGGCCAATGAAGGACCCCTTTGTTCCTCAGAACCTTAATCAACCATCATGCATTGCCTACCAACCAACTGCGCAAGGCAGCTTCAATTTATCACCTCAATTGCTTAACATGGTGCTGCACTACAGAGGCACAGATTCTGAGGATCCATACTTGCACATTAGGGATTTCTTCGATCTCTGCAAGACTCAGAACATGCAGGGCTTAACTCCAGAAGGAATCATGTTAATTCTCTTTCCTTTCTCCTTGAAAGATAATGCTAAGTTGTGGTTGAATTCTCTGGTTCGGGTTCCATTACTACTTGGGAACAATTGGCTACTAAATTCTTGAAGAAGTTTTTCCCCGCCCAAAAGACAAGACAACTTAAAAGGGAGATTTAATCCTTTCAACAACAGGATGGAGATCTTTTCTTTGAGGCATGGGAGCATTTCAATGAGTTGCTTCCCAAGAGTCCACGCCACAATCTATCTCAAGACGATCAGGTACAAGCTTTTTATGAAGGTTTAAATGATATTTACAAATGTCTTGTTGATTCAGCTTGTGGAGGTGTGCTTATGGAAAAGAGCAGTGATGAAGCCATTGAGCTATTTGAGACCCTAAGTGAAAATTCTAAGCAATTCTCATCAAGAGGGAGACAAGGAGTAAAAAGTAAAGGTGTTTATGAAGTTAGCACAAATGGTGGAGTCCAGAGTCAAATGGCAGCAATGGAGAAGAAGTTAGATATGCTGGTGAAAGCAATGTCAGCTCAGAACATCTCTCAAGTTCAACAAGTTGCTAAAGTCGAGGTATGTGCTATATGTTCTCATTTTAATCCTACTACTGAGACTTGCCCTATGTCTTGTTTTATAGATCATGAGCAAGGTAATCAGGTGGGGCAAAACAACTATCATCCCAAGCACAACCCATATTTGAACACTTATAATCCAGGATGGAAAGACCACTCAAATTTCTCTTGGAGCAACAGTCAGAATGTGCTTAATCCACAAGGGCAGCAGAAGAAATTCTAGCAGGGAAGTAATTATCATGCTTCATCCCAGGTGGCACAACCAAATACTGACCAGAAGGAGAATAATCTTGAAGGTGCCATACTCCAGTTCTTGACTTCACAGCAACAGACAAATGCTCTAACTAGTCAGAACATTCAGAAACTAGAAGCAACAACTAGCCAAGCTATTCAGAGATTGGAGGCACAAGTAGGGCAAATGGCAAAGGAGTTAAGTAAGAGAAAGAAAGGAGAGATTCCATCACAAACCATACCTAATCCAGGAGGCCAAGAGTAGCTCAAGGCTGCGGCAATCCTTAGAAGTGGCAAGGTAGTTGACAACACGGTAGGGACATATGAGAATGAACCAGAAAATGTTGAACCACCTCCAGCCACAAAGGTAGGTGAGAAGGAGAAGGTGATATTGCCACCCTTCCCTCAAAGGTTAGTTAAGCAAAAGAAAGAAAAACATCTTCTTGATATTTTTGAAACTTTGAGAAAAGTAGAAATCAACATTCCTTTACTTGATGCAATTAAACAGATTCCATCTTATGCAAAGTTTTTTAAGCTTTGTTGTACACACAAAAGACAGTTTCAGGAACATGAGAAAGTTGCATTGACTGAGGAGGTAAGTGCGGTTTTATTGAGAAAGCTACCACTTAAACTAAAAGATCCAGGTAGTTTTACTATTCCTTGAAGGGTTGGTGACCGTCGGTTTGAACGTGCTTTGCTTGATTTAGGAGCAAGCATTAACCTGATGCCTTATACCGTTTATGAGGAGTTGAGGTTGGGGGAGCTCAAACCAACCTCAATTATATTGCAATTGGCAGATAGAAGCATCAGAAGACCTACAGGTATATTAGATGATGTTTTGGTTCAGGTAAATGAAGTTATTTTGCCTGCTGATTTTGTTGTTCTGGATTTGGAAGATTCCCCTATGCCATCTTCATTACCTATTATTCTTGGTAGACCCTTTATGGTAACTGCTGATACAAAGATAAGTGTGAAAAAGGGTACTATACGCATGAAAGTTAATGGTAAGAAGATAGAATTCATGTTGTCTGATACTATCAAATTGCCAAATGATAACCACGATTGTTTCAAGATTGATGTGGTAGGAAGTGTCGTTGAGCCAGTGTTTTAGGTACATAGCATGGACCCTTTGGAGGCATGCATAGCCCACAACCTCACAAGGCTGAATTATGAACGTGGATGTGATGTTATAGAGATAGACCTCCATGAAGTTTTGCATTCTCTTGAGGCTTCTAAGCCTCATCCAAGTAAGTATGTACCTCTCTTTGAAACTCTTGTGTCTACTAATACTACTCTTGTCCCCTCCATTGTTAGGGTACCAGATCTAGAATTGAAGCAACTACCTGAACAATTGAAGTATGCTTACTTGGGAGAGAACCAGACATTACCAGTGATAGTTGCTGCAAACTTGAGTTTGGTGGAGCAAGAGAAGTTGTTGAGAGTTCTTAGGGAGCACAAGACTGCATTAGGGTGGACCATTGCCGACATCAAAGGCATAAGTCCATCCAAGTGCATGCACATAATCCTCCTTGAAGATATGCAACAAGCAGGTGAGAAGAGGAAGTTACAGCTGAATGAGCTTGAAGAGTTGAGGTATGATGCTTATGAGAATGCTAAGTTGTATAAGGAGCGGACCAAGGCGTATCATGATAAGCGGCTACTTAGGAAGGAGTTTCATGTGGGACAGAAGGTGTTGATCTACAATTCAAAATTGAGACTTTTCCCGGGTAAGCTCAAGTCTAGGTGGTACGGTCCTATTGTTGTTACAAAAGTGTTCCCTCATGGAGCTTTGGAGGTTCATAGGAAAGAGAAGAATCATACATTCATGGTGAATGGGCACAGAGTAAAGCCCTATATTGAGATGAGCTTTGAGCCTAGAGAGGAGGATGTGACTCTCCAACATGTTTAGTACATTGCATGAGAGTCCAAGAGTCTGGCTGAAGACTATAAACTTAGCACAACTTGGGAGGTAACCCAAAGGGAAGTTGGGAGGCAACCCATGCGAAGAGGATGATGATAGTTTTTGCATTGGTTAAAAAAAAATTAAATAAAAAAAAAAAAACACTTGTGTGTTTCCGTTGATTTTGCATTGGTTCAAAAAAAAAATTATTAAAAAAAAAAAAAATTTTGACAGCTTTGTTTTTAGCCTTAGTTTGTGTCGGTTTTAGTAGTGTTTTTTGGGTAGTTTTTGTGTTTGGTTGTGTCTTAGGTTTATTTCCAACACAATGATGAGATTTGGTTTTTAATTGCATGACTTTAAGATGATTTCTAAGCATGATTCAAGGGCTGAAATTATTCTTTGGTTAATACTCAATTATTGATGGTTATCATATGCAAAATCACATGTAATCACTCGAGTAAGTGGTACCCATAACATGCTTAATTGAATGAACCTCAATACAACCCTTTTGTGAGCTTTTGAGCCTTTATCCTTTGTTTGAGAGAGTTGTATTTGTTTAATCTATCACTTTCTTGTCAATTAAGTTGTTGCATGAGCTCATATTTCTGGTTGCTACTTGAATTGCTTATCATCATTGGAACTAAATTGTAGAACTGGTACTAATTTCTTTTCGAGGCATTGAATTGATTTGCATGACATACTTGAGATGATGAAGGCACCTAGATTACCACCATTGCCAAAATGACCTTTGACCCATGATACACTTTCCTCTAGGTAAACCCCTGTTGAGCCTTTGTTTAAGCTTTTTTTTTGTTTCATAACCCTCATTTTCCTCACCTAGCCTAAACACTTTCATCCTTACCCTTTTTCCTAAAGATTAGTGAAGCATAATTTTTAGAGACTTAATTGTGAATCAAGGGGTGTTTAAAGAGCAAGTTTGGGGGAATGTTCAAAAGAAAAAAAAAAAAAAAGATAAGATTTGTACACGGTTCAGAGTGTGCACCAGAAAAAAAAATGAAAAAAAAAAAAAGAGAAAAAAAAAATCGACATTGTGTTTGAATTGTTAATGCCCTGACCGTTCATGTATTGATTGTTGAAGGATGGTCAATAATGTTCAAATCGGCCATTGAGTGTATGTACTTGCTCGGTACTTATATGATTTTTAAGTCTTGATAGTGATACAAGTTCTTATGTCTCTAACATCATTGCATGCTTCTACTATTTCTTTAAGAACTTTGTGTTATCCATATCCATTCTTTCTTTAACCCCTTACCCTTTGGCCTCATTACAATCCTCATAAAGACCTTATGATCTTGTTTGTTGTGTTTATATCAATATGTGGAGAGTTGGATGAAGTATGAGCATATGGTGTCACATGTTCTTGCATTCAAGTAGTAGCATTCCTTTCATGAGTCATATTCATAAGAAAAATTCTGAAAGTGCCTTTCTTTCTTGTTATATCATATGTGAGCAATTTTTTTCCATTTTACATCAGTCCTCTCACATATAACTAGTATTGGACGAGTGACTTAACCAGAAAATATGAGGTAAAATCAGAGGTTATTCGGTGAGAATTTTGACAGCTAATTCTTTGCAGCATGTATCTCTCTTTGTACTGGTGCTTTGATTGATTTAATTGTGAGTATGTGTATGATTTCTATGAAGTTGTATTAACTCTCGGATCAAGTGGACCAATTCTTAAGCTTATGATGAATCATAATATGTCATGATTCATTGAAAATCTCTGAGACAAAAGTTGGAAGGTTTAGGTTGAATTATTGAGTCTTTGGTTTTTCTTTCATTCTTTGTTTCTGTTTTGCTCGAGGACTAGCAAAAGCTTAAGTGTGGGGGAATTTGATAGGAGCATATTTATGCGACGTTTTATCTTGTTTTCTTATGTGTTTTCTTAGCATGTTTCATATGTTTTCTTAATACTTAGTTTGTTTTCGTGTTTTGTAGGATTTTTGGAAGCAAAGTTACAAAAGGAGTTAATGAGTGCTGTTTTGGAAATCTAAGGAGGAAACTTTGAAATAGACTTCAGCAGATGTGTCAACTTCTCGAAATTAGCTGCACCTGCTCGGGAAGAACTAGCTGATGGGCCATATATCGTTGGAAAGATACGGAAGTCTAGTTTCTAGGGAGTTTTACGGTCGATGAATTGGAGTTTTCTAGAATGATTTATGGCCGTTTTAGTACAGCAATGTCAGGCTCAGATGGAATTCAGCATTCCTTCTATTTCAAGTTTTGTAATCCTTATCGGGATTGGACGACTAGAGGCCTAGTTCATTAAGGTTACGGGAGGAAACGTTTTAATCAGAAAAAGGAAGATAAAAAAATAATAAAGGGAGAGGAGCAGCCACAACGCGATGATTGATTGAGTAGCGAATACAAACAGTAACGACTCTCTCCCTCATTAAGGAAATTAACACCCACATCAATTCTAGGCAGCAAAGGGGCAGACACATACATGGGACAAGGGGAAAACGTGAGTGAAAACAAAAAGGCAGCCAGCAAAGAGTCATGCTCCCACTCAAAAAGTGAAAAACGTCTCTCTCTATCTCATAGTTGAAGAAACAACTTTTTTTCTCCCGAGAAAAACTGCAGAAACGTTGGAAGCTCTCACACAAGGACTCAGCCACACCATCCCATTCTGCTCCATCCTTCAAGGTTCCAAGGTCTAAAAGGCTTAGGAAGCAAGGAGGAACGTCAAGGTGTCATCCAATCACTCTGGCTGACCAACACTTCATCAAAGAGCTATCTTCTTCCTCTTTTTATTTTCTGTTTTTTTTTATGTTCTTGATGTCTATTTAAATTATGGCTAACTAAGTACTTTAGTTAGGGCTTGATTGAAGCCCTAATCATGTTTCTTTAAGGATTTCGATATGCCTTGCTGCAAACTACTTTTGTGATGCTTAATTGATTAATTTCAAATTATATTTTACTCTTTACATACGTTATGTTATGCTTGATCACCATATGCATGCTGTGTATTGAGTTTGTTACATAGGTAAATTTAGATGACCGAATCTTGTGCCTATGAGAGTAACAAAAGAACTAGTTATAAGTTCTTGAAATTAATCATCATGAATAACTAGAATAGATACCATGTTCTAGGAGTTGTGTGTTTGTCGATTTCCATTGTGTTATGCGTTCTTAAAGTACAACTTAGTAGATACCATGCTAATACTTTAAGAATGAAAGGAGTTAGCGTAGATACCCAGCCTAACTTGTTGCATAGGGAAATCAATAATTTAAATAGTAGATATCATGCCTTTAGGTTGACAAACATGAGCATCTAAAATCTGTTTTGTAGCATTTTGCATGTCGTTTGCTTAAGGAAGAAGATTAGCGGTGAACATCGAATCCCTAATTTGTTTTCTCATTGTTTTAACCTCAATCCATTTCTATTTTTAATCAAACGCTGTTTTTTTTTTAAATATTTTGTTTCTAAATTTTCAGTTTTCAAAATCATCTTAAAATCAATTTTAAACACATATTTATCCAGTCCTCGTGGGAATGATCTCGTATTTGCTTTCTATACTATTTGTCTTATCTTGTGAACTTGCGAGTTAAAACGTGCATATAGTTGCATAATTTTTATGTTGCTATTTGTACAACAGTTTCTATATGCAAAATTTGAAATCCACAACCCCAAACCTAAACTGAACATTGTCCTCAATCTGATAAGCAGTAAGTATGACAACATAACATAGGTTTGAGAGATATAAAGGGCATAAACAACAAAGGAAGAGAGAAATACAAACCAGGGCTAGGCTGCCTCCTAGGAGCGCTTTATTTAATGTCTAGGCAAGATGTGGCTGGCTTGCTAGGCATTTGGTGGTGTGCCCAGGATTTTAGCGTATCCATGTAACCGATTATGAGCCTCTTGTTGTAGAATCTGCGCTGCAGCATGGAGAAAAAGTTAGAAACACATAAAGGAATCCACTGACGAGAACATAACTTATCGGGAAAGATATTGTGGAGTGATTTGAATGAGGGCAGTTTCTGTCCATTTTGGAATGTCTTCCTTGGGCAATGCTCGTGGGGGAACAGTTTGGTTGTCCCTTGTACGTTCTAGACTTTATCCTTGGTCCCTCCCAGTTTTCTTCCATTTCGCTTTCCAATCTGTGAGTGCAAGGCAAAGAGGTATAGTTAGACATGAAATCAGAATCAGAAACATTATAAAAGGAAGAGTATATTGGAGGGTATGAATTGGGTGCGTCCCACTGCTCAATCTGAGCAGAATTGGGAAACACTGTCATGGCATGGCCTTGTGTGGAATTCATGGCATCCATGGCAAGCACTTGTCGAAGTGTTAGCATGATGGTGTCCTCATTATGCTCTTCATCCATGTGATGGTTCTGATTACAAGCCTCCATGATTTGTATCCTGGTCCACAGTGAAGGTTAGGTGGACTTCGCGCCCTCTATGGCAAGCACTTGTCAAAGTGTTGGCTCGATGATTTCTTCATCATGATCATCATTTACATCCTCACTTGGTGGAGAATGTGCCCTTTCTTTGATTTGGAGAATGTTGAACTCAAACTCTCTCATGCTCTTTTTCAGTATCTCCTCCATGCACTGGTTTAGCTCTCGGATTTCTTCAGAAGCGGCTGCCATGCATTGATTATGAGTCTCCATGCTTTGTATCAAGGCCCTCAGCTAAGGTTGGAGGTCAGGAGTTGGGTCGTAGTGAGGAAATATTTGAGGGGAGTTCCATGTGAAATTACGCTGCTTGCACCATCCTGGGTTGTATGGTTCTGGGTGTTCTTGATAATAGAATTCCAGTTGATTGCTCCACCCTGGGTTGTATGGTTCAGGGTTTTCGTGATTGCTCCACCCCGGGTTATATGGTTATGGGTTTTCGTGATTGCTCCACCCATGATTGAAAAAAGTTGGGTATGGATCGTTCCAAGCTCCCATCTCAATGTATGGATAATTCCATGGTCCCATATCCATGTACGAGTTGTTCATATGTGCATGAGAAAGATGACAAACTAAATTAGTAAACAATCTAAATGAAATCTAAATAGTTAATATACAAAATTGAGTTAACTAAATCTGAATTAATGGGCACCGTTGAGGGACAAGTCCCCGACAACGGCGCCAAAAACGTGATAGAGGAAATACTGAACACAATAATTATGAACTTTATTTCCACTAAGTATAACTTTGCAAGCGTACAAAATTGGTGGAGATAGTATAATGACAAGAAAAGGTCGATCCCTCCGAGGACTTGTTCAACGAGATTTGTTAACTTATAGAAAAAAACACACACACACGCCAGGGAGGGGGGGTGGTGTGTCCTGTGGTTTATTATTTGGCAATTGAAAATTAAAGACAAGTAATTCTAACATGGCTAGGGCTTCAAACAGCCCTAATTCTAAAAGGAACTACTCACTCATAACTGAAATTAAAACAAATATAATTGAATTCATAATTAAATTGCAATAATAAAAATAAGGTTACATAAGAGATTGTTGAAGACTTGGCACAGCAGAAGACCACCCCAAAGCTTGCTCTGGCAAGGCTCATGCCCAAAAAGTGTAGAAAATAAAAACTGTTTAAAATTGAAAACTGGAGTACGATGATGTCTTGAACCTAAGGTCTGTAGATCTCCGAAATAATGTGTAAAAATCTCGTTTAAAAATATGGTGTCAAAAACACTGAACAAAGGCTCCCTTTTATAAACAAAGGGAAAACCTTTTCCTTCGTGGATTGGAATTGGAAACCCTAGCCTAGAGTGTTCTACAACAGTTATTGTACTTCTAAGTAATTACAAAGTACCTAAAATCTATCAGAACCAATCAGAACACGGTTGGGAGTGTGAATGCAAGCTGGCAAGTAGGAACAAAAGTTGGATGCGCGCAGCCTGCGGTCTTTCTATGGTAAGACGCTGAAACTTAGAACTTGGCCCTTGGAATGTCTTCGTCATAGGGATCTGGGACTGCGCTTTTGAGGCACACCATGAGCATAGTAGAAGCGCATCTTCGTTCAGGCTAGGCGAACAGGTTTTCAGGCTGAGCGCAGAGGAGGAACTTTGTTCCACCGCTGGCGGAACATAAACTAGGGTGTAGGCATAGAGGCTGGGCTCGGATGAGAAGTTCTTGGGACATGTACTCGACATGTCCTGGCATGACCTTGGCACTTCTAGGACATGAACTTGATGTCATGGGAAACAGGTTTGGGACTCGGATGGCATCATCTGAGGTACTTGGCCAAGGACCCAAAATAGGCGCACTCTTCAGGACCTGATATTGAAATGAGGACATCTTCTTCATCTGAACTTCGATTTGAGTCATTCTTTTCGCGTTCTTCTCTGAATTTACCTATCTTTCCAAATCTTTACAGGTCTCACAAGATTGATCATTTTCTACAATGGATGGCACAAATCACTCAAAAGACATGTAAGAGAGGCATATAAAGACATCAAAATGATGCATAAATAATGACTGATCACAAATAATTTAAGATGGATTTTGCCACCATTGAGAAGATCAAGGCAGGCCTCGCCGTCCAGTAGCAAAATGTGATTTGATATATGTTTTTTTGTTTCTTGTATTCTCTTGATGTTAATTTACTTGTTTTTCCCTTTTTATGTGTTGAAGAGTCCCACATCGGAATATTAGAAAAAGAAAATAAAATATATAATGAATGGTTCTACTACCAACAATACCGAGACTAGCAGTTTGAAGAAGATGGTTTTAAAACTAAATATGTCAAAAGCATATGATCGGGTGGAATGAATTTTTTTGGAAGCCATGCTGAAGAAAGTCGGTTTTGGGGACAGATTTGTGAACTTAATTATGGATTGTGTGACCACGGTCACCTACTCTATCCAAATCTGAGGGCAGCCGACGGGGCATATTTTCGCATCTCGAGGACTCAGACAAGGAGACCCTCTTTCACCTTATCTATATTTGTTATGTACTGAGGGATTTTCTGCTTTATTATCATAGGCTCCAGAGAGGAAGTTAATTCACGGGGTCTTTGTGGCATCTAGGGCTCCCACGTTATCTCACTTATTCTTTGCAGATAATAGCTTTCTTTTTTGCAATGCGCAGTTGCCAGAATGTATGCAACGGCTCTCAATCCTAAAGGAGTATGAGTAGGTTTTTGGGCAGGTCGTTAACTTTGATAAATCAGCAGCGTCATTCAGTCCCCACACGGACCCCATTCTGATCAGATGAATTTCCAACCTTCTGTGTTCTCTAGTAGTGGAGTGTCATGAGAGCTATTTGGGTCTTCCAACGAAAGCTATTCGAAACAAGAGGCAAATGTTTGGCAAGGTTAGGGATGTGTTGCGAAACAGATTAAATACTTGGAATGCTAAGCTTTTGTCAGCTGCAGGGAAAGAAGTGTTAGTTAAGGCTGTTGCTCAAGCTCTCCCAACCTACTCTATGAGTGTATTCCAACTTCCAAAGTACTTGTATCATAAGTTATTAGCCCAAATTGCTCGTTTTTGGTGGGGGAAAGCAAGCCGTCGGAGTATTCATTGGTTGAGTTTGCAAAAATTATGTTGCCCGAAGAGTAGAGTTGGCCTGGGTTTTAAGAATTTTGAAGCTTTTAACAAATCTATGATGGCAAAACAGGCTTGGCGGATTTTAGAGTTTCTAGATTCTCTGGTTGCACGAATTTTAAAGGGCAGGTACTTCTCGAGAAGTTGTTTGATGTCGGCAGAGCTTGGGTCCTCTCCTTTCTTAATTTGGAGATCGATTCTTTGGGGAAGAGAAGTTATTCAGCTGGGTCTAATTTGTTGTATTGGCACTAGAGAGTCAGTCTCTTTATTTTTTGACAAGTGGATCCCGAAGCCATTGACCTTCAAGCTTATTCTTAACATGGGGCTCCCATTGGACTCTAGGGTGGCCAGTTTAATCACATCAGGTAGACAGTGGGAAGTTGCTTTCCTTCAATGTGTGTTTTATCATGATAATGTTCTCCCAATTTGTAGCATTCCTCTTAATTTGTAGCATTCCTATTAATTCCACAATTTCTTTTAACGATGGTCATTATTTGTTACGAAGACTGGGAAGTATTCGGTTAAATCAGGTTACCATTTTCTTTGTCTCAAGTGGACTCATTTTTGAATGATGGTGGCGAGAGTTCTTCTATGACTATTATTGGGGTTTATTGGAAAAAGTTGTGGGGTTTAAATATTCCTACCAAATCTAATATCTTCAGGTGGAAAGCTTGTTTGGAGATTCTGCCAACATCCCTAAACCTGTCGGTTAGGCAGGTAATTCCTTCATAAGTTTGTATTCGCTATGGAAAAAAGATCCAAGATGTTTTTCATGTTGTTCGGAGTAGAAAATTCAGCCGACAAGTTTGGAAGAAGACCAAGTTCAATATGTCAAAATTTCCTCATTTGGGTCGTTTTATGGATGTCTTTGATGCGGCAAGAAGAGATGTCTCAAGTTGAATTGGACTGGTTCGTGCATGTATGCTTGCAGATTTGGCATTCAAGAAATCGAGTTTTACATCATCTTCCAACTTTGGAAGCCAAGCTGCAGGTGGTGCAGGGGATGGAGGCTCACGGCTAATTTGCTGCTCAAAATTGTAGGGTGACGCCACTGAGACTAGTAAGGATTACAAGATGGAAAAAAAACACCTCCCTCTTCTCTCAAATTGAACTATGATGGGGGAGTTGATAACCATGGTTTGACGCGGGGGCTAGGTGGAATTATTCGTGATGATTTTGGTGGCGTGGTGGCTGGATTCACAGGAGACGGGCCTATGGGTCTCGCGGTGCTGGATGTGGAATTAGAAGCCATTAAAAGGAGTTTGCTTTTGGTAAGGCAACTGAACCTTCAAGTGCATGTGGTTGAAACAGATTCAAAGGAGTCGGTGAATGCAGTTGGTACAACGTTGCAGTCCTGGAATGGCACGGCGTTGCTTGCCCTTGAAGTCAAGGCTCTAATGTTGTAGCTTGGGTTGCAGTGTTCCCAGCCGATTTTCTGCTCACGTTTGTAACAACCCGGAATTTTAATTATTGGGTTTACGCAATTATTTTTGTAAAATGACGATTTTATCCTTGGTTGGTAAAGAGCATGGAAATCAAGTTTTGTTTCGGAACTTATTAGGCGGTGTTTCGGGTACCGTTGCGTAGGTCTCGAACTCACGAGTTCGTAGACAGGTAACACGCAGAAAATGGAGTTCGTGGACGAAAGTTATGGGTCTAGACGTGTAAGGGCAATTTGATAATTTGCCATAGAGGGGAGATATTTTTAACCACCCAAATCAGATTAATCTGATCCACATCACTTCATTCATCACCTCCTCATCTCTCTGAACTCTGAACCACCCATTTATCTCCCAAAACCATCGAACCCGTGCAAAAAACACACCAAAAACCCACAAAGTCAACTTTTGATTCAAGGCTTTAGCTTCCATTTTTGATCAACTAATCGTATTCTACTCCTTCCCACGATCACAACCGTACCAATCATCGAAGGAGAGGACCACGGGGGAAGCCAAACCGAGTATAGGAAGTTTCGGATCTTCCGATCGATTTTTCGGCTTACACAGGTACGTGTTTATGGTTTTAAGGTCATATTTGGATTCTTGGGTTTGAGTAGATAGATTTAGACATAAAATTTATGAGAAATGGTTGAGTTTTGGAGAAGTTATAAAAGCTTGAAGTTTCAACCGGAAATGGGGGATTTCGGCGAAACCAGACGGCGGCGGCCGGTCATCTTCTCCGGCCAGACTTCGGTGACGGTGCCGGCAGCCGGTTGTCTTCTCCGGCGAGTCACCGGTGACCGGTCGGGTTGAGTGAACCGATCGGGTTGAATGAACCGGTCGGGTCGAGTTGGACCGAGTCAGGTCGAGCCGGGCCGGGTTGGACCGATCCAAGCGCGTGAACACTATAGCAAGCGCGTGGTAACTAGTTTGCTAGAACAGGTTTGTGAGTGGACTTTTGTTTTATAAACTGAAATGCATGCATCAAAATATCTTTGTTTAAATACTGTTATGTATTGTGGCATTGAATTTCTGGATTTTAGAAATGATTACTGGACACATGTTTTCCACTATTTCAGTTAAATTGTGATTTGAGAAATATCATGGTTTTTGGACTCGGTTTTGATATCGTTTTGACGTGGAAATTATTGAGTCCATGATTTGGGTTTTGACCCGGTTGTATGAGTTTATCGGATTTGGACATATTTAAGGGAGGCCAGGAACTGGGGCTAGGATTCGTTATTAGCGGTGAACCCGGTGAACCTCCAAGATACACATTGATTTGAGGGAGGCTAGGACCCGGGACTAGGATCCGTTATTAACGGTGAACCCGGTGAACCTCCAAGATAAACATTGATTTGAAGGAGGACCAGGATATGGGACTAGGATCCGTATTAGCGGTGAACCCGGTGAACCTCTAAGATAAACATATTTGAGGAGGACCAGGATATGGGACTAGGATCCGCTGTTGGTGGTGAACCCGGTAAACCTCCAATATAATTGGTTACTGTTTCTTCGACTAGCGTCGAGAGTTTTACTCCGTTGGTTCGTTGAGTGCTCCGACTCTGGCATCGTGGAATTTTAGCTCCGTCGGGTCGCGAGGATGTCTATGCATAGTACAGAGAGTTGTGATACAGGACTAGAACACCCCAAGGGATACCCTGGTGGCTAGTGGATGTGTCGGGAACAGTGGATTTGAGATATTATGTGTCCAGGTTGAATTAAATGATTTTGAACTGTTTTGAGGATGATTTTCAAACCAGACTGTGGACCACAATGTGTTTTCCTTATATGGATTTTGTGTGAGTCCTACTAAGTGTTTTTAAAGAGAAATGGAAATGCCGGTGATTTAAAGATGATGTTTTTATATCATGAACTGTTTATGTGATGCATGCATGGTTTTATAAATGGAGGGGGAAAAAGGTAATATTCCTTGGAAAACGATTTATAAATGATTATTTTTGTCCACTCACAACTTTTGTGTTTAAACCCCCTTCAGGCTGTCGAGTTGACGCGGACACTTATCTCGAGGCAGAGGCATTAGTACTCTCGGCTGCGCTGTGTAGTTGTACTTGAGTAGGATATCTAAATTGTACCCTTGATCCTACTTAGACGCTCTGATATTATATTTTATTCGGTTGGTCATTAATTACGGGAATTATTGAGTGCTTGAATCCCTTGTCTAACAAGTGAAAGTATTTATTATTATTATAATTTGTAAGGATTGAAGGGTATTTTGGGAACCTTTCCTTAGGTTGTCAGACGGGATCAGGGTTCTTCCCGGGTTTCGAGGGGAAATTCGGGACGGGTCCTGACAACGTTCCTCTAACAAAGTAGCCCATGGGCTGGCGTAAGATGGTCTAGCTTCTCAACACAATGTCCAATGGATTGCTCCAGCTCCTCCATGGCTGGATTCGTTAATTGCAGCAGATTTGGAAGATTAATTTTCTCTTGCTGTATAGTTTTTTGGGGTGGGGCACTATTTTTCCTCACTGTATCTTTCCCGGTCTAGCTGGGTTTTCAAGGTGAGGTTTGAATAAGGCCCCCGGTTTTTTCGCTTTTTGGCCCAAATTTATATATGTATTCCTTTCATCATGAATGGAATATTCATTATGATAAAAAAATAATATCGAGGCCTTTTGTGATAAACCACATACATGTTGGACTGTATAGGTGGTAACCCCAAGTTGTAGACAATACCGTGTTGGAGGGAGTGGGCCGCTGGCCCGACTCTGGAATCTTGACATGGTATTAGAGCGGGCTTGACTGGGCCGAAGATGGGTCTTATTTGGCCCAAGTTATCGGGTTTACTACCTACCCTTGCTTCAAGTTATCGGGTTTACTACCTACCCTTGCTTCAGCTAGACAATATGGATGTTTAAAGGAGAACGATTTTGACTGGGCCCAAGATGGGTTTTTTTTGCCCCGAGTTATCGGGTTTACTATTGTTGGAAGAAAAGTATGACAAGTAAATGCAACACAATCCTTAACAATTAAATCCTAGCAAGTGCACTAATACATAGGCAATATAGTGGTACATTGTTCAGTCATTATTTGTACGTCATGTTGAGGACCAGCAGATCAAGTTCAAGGTGGTACAAGGTTCAGGTCGTGACATGTCTCTGACAGTTCCCAAAGACACCAAAAGTACGCCCTAATCCGAGCCCAGGACGAAGTCCTTCAGAGCTCTCAGCAAAGTCCCATGCGTATCCCCTGACGCGGGCCAATTCCAGAAGCGGAGCCTCTATCGAGTCCCTCAAGTGCATCGGATTGAGTCCCTGAGTAGGCCTAGTACTGAGCCCCAGATTTGCTCCTACCGAGCCCAAGAACATGACCATGGCATGTCCTAGCCATGACTCAAAGAAGTCCAACCGAGAGCCTTGTGAAGTCAAAGTTCCTGCCCTGCGCTGAAGTCCTTCTCCCAAGTTCCAGCCCCAAAGACATGCCAGGACATGTCCCTGACACATCTCTTGTCACTTAGAGATGCGCCCAACGATAGACCCAACACACCAGAATCAGGTTCGTGACATGTCCCTTAATAGGTCCGGAAAGGCGAATTTGGGCCATGACCTGGAACTCGATGGAACAAAGCGAGACACCACTCATATCTAGATTTCAAATCACCTATCTAAGCTAATGGAAGCATGTGTCTCACCAGAAAATTCCAAAGACACGTCCGGGTCCTATTTTGCCCTGAAGGAACTCCCGAGAGCCCTGATTTGGGCCAAACTGGGCCACTGCGTTTTCTACGACCTTTTGAGTGGGAAAAATCCTACAACTGTACTAGAAATATCATGTGAAAGTGAAGCACGTGGTTTATCCCAACTGCATTGGTCAATGTCCTGCTGAGTCATTAGCAGGTCTAATAAGGAGATCCTAGGAGCCAAGATTCTGCCAGTCGTGTCAAGAAGATCCAAGAAGGATGCCAGCCATGCTTTTTTGTCCAAGAAAGTTTTAGAAGGTTCCAGAATAGTTCTTGGTGCATTAGAATTCCCTAAGCTGCGTGGAGATTGCTTGCTGCCAAAGAAAGTCCTAGATTTTAGGACTTTGTCCCTACTAAGCTAGGAAAACCTTTTTAGCATTTAATTAAGGGTCTTTTGGCCTTTGTAATGTTGGCTTTAGTTCCTAGTTTTTAGGGAAATGCTAGGAATATTTAAAGTAAGCATTAACACAAGCTTAGGGTTACCACCCTTAGCCGCATACATTTTTCAGTTTTAACGTAGTTTTCAGTTTTGAGACTTTTTTTTCATTGTTTTTGGGAAGAGTTGAACGCAGAGAATTCTTGAAGATTGCTGGGACATGTGCCTTGGATCATCACCATTCTCATTGTTTTCTCTTCTACTATTTAATTAATTGTGTAATCATGAATTCTTTAAGTGTTATTTCAATATGATGCGTGAGTAGTTCCTTTCAGAATTAGGGTTGCTTGAAGCCCTAGCCATGTAGTTCTTGACATGATTTTGGCCCTCGATTTACATTACTATAGATGCTGAACACAAATTAGATTACTATGAGTCATGAGCTTAGTTTGTGTTTATGTGTTTGGCTAACTTATTTGCATGATCTATCGATGATTGATTGCTTGCTAGACTCGCCATCTTCTTGTGATTGTTTAGCATCAAGGGTAGTGCCTTTACATTTTACTTGTAATCTAAATTCACGACAAACTCGATTAAACGACATCTTCTAGTGGTAGTGTGATTGCTCTGATTTCCTTTCATACTTAAAGCATTCTTTTGTATGATTGAATAGTTGTGGTAGTGAGCTGGAAACGCCTGCTACATATGATTTAAGAAGGAAACAGAATGTGTGGAGTGAACCTTGACCGAACCTTTGCATGGGCATCATATTCAGTTAATTCGTAGTAATGGAATCTTGGAAATTGTGTTAGGAACTTAATTGGTTTGCGGTGGATGGTTTGCCTTGATTCACTTTAATTAATCACTAAATTCAATCGTTGTTACTCTTGTTAAATTCAGTTCTTGCATTAGAAGTTATTTCGTTGATTTCTAATTTTCAAGCATCAAAACCCCCTTTAGCCATGGTACTTTACTTGAGTCTTGTTGAGTCTTTTGTGTTTCTTGCGTCTTAAGTCATTGTTTAGGTTTGTGTTCAAGTCTTTCTATGTTTCTTTGCGTGTTATTGCTTCGTTCCGCAGTGTCAAATTGTTTCTGGTTTGTTTTTTATTTTGAGTCTTAGCTATGTTATTCACCCTAGGTTCAGTGGTTATCATTGAACAAGTCCTCGAGGGATCAACTCTTGCTCTGTTGCTATACTATCTCTATCGATTTGTGCACTTGCAATGACTATAACTGTTAGAATTGGATTGCATATTTCTTGTTCTCCAATTTTACGGAAAAGTTTTTGGCGCCGTTGCGAGGGACTTGCCCCTCAACGATGTCCATTTAGCCAGGATTGTTTAACTTAGTTCTTTTCTTCCTTTGTTTAGGTACTTGATGTTTATGTCATCTAGGGGCTCTGTAAAAGCATCTGTGCATGGTTCCTCACAAGCTTCATCTTCCAGCAGCTCAGTGCACAGCTCTCCATAGCCAACACCACCACAATCTCCTCCTAGGGTGGCATGCCGTGACATCATCCCACCACCACCTGAACCTCCAGCCCCACGGCTTCTGAAGGAGTATGCCGCCCTAAATGTATCTGAGGATAAGTTTCCTATTGCTTTCCCACCATCTACAGTGGAAAACTTCGAGCTTAAGTCAGGGACCATACACATGCTCCCTAAATTCCATGGACTATCTAGAGAGGATCCTTATCTTCACATCAAAGAATTCGTAGAGGTGTGCTCTACATTGAGAATCAATGGTATGACGGAGGCAGAAATCAGATTGAGACTATTTCACTTCAGTCTCAAAGATAGAGCTAAGGCTTGGTTTCACCCCTTGGCCCCTGCATCTATCTCATCATGGAGAGACTTGTCATCCAAGTTTCTCACCCAATACTATCTTGTGGCCAAGACCAACAAATTGAAAAGTGAGATCATGGACCCACTGCAAGCAGAGGATGAGTCCTTTAATGAGTTTTGGGAAAGGTTTAATCAACTCTTTCAATCATATCCTCACCACAACATCGATGACTGCCACCTCATGTTGTATTTCTTTGGGGGATTGAAGAACAGCGGCAGAGTGATGGTGAACTCCCAATCTAAGGGAGTCCTTGAGAGCACAGCCGAGGAGGTTAGTACTGCTTTTGAACGTATTGCTAAATGGGAGAAGCAATTCATTTATAAGGGTCATCAACCCAAAATTCTCGAAGGAGTGAGCAAGGGAAAAGATGACTCCATTTCACAACTAACGGCAATGGTGAAGCAATTGTGTAAGGAGAAATCTAAGAGTGTTCACGTGTGTGATGTTTGTTCAGTTCAGAGGCACAACTCCCCAGAGTGCCAATGGTTGAAGAAGCTAGCATGGTGGGAGTATTCAATCATCACCCATGGCCCAAGCATGATCCCTACTCCAATACATACAACCCGGGGTGGCGGAACCATCCTAACTTCAGGTGGGGGAACAATCAAAACATTCAGAATCCACCACCTGGATTCCAGAACCAGGCCGTGGCACCCCAAGCCCCTATTCAAGCCCAACTACAGTCTCAAGCCACTCACACTCAGGGAGGTGAATCCTGGATTGATCCCATGCTTAAAACCCAAAACATGATTCAAGCCCTGACCCATAACACGTTTGCACACCAGCAAAAGACTGACAAAGCTATAGCCAATCTAGATCGTCAGAGAGAGCAAGGCACATTGCCAAGCCAAGTGTTGGTGAACTCTAAGGGCTTCCATAACCCAACTTCTAATGCCATTACTTTGAGAAGTGGGACCAAGCTTCAAGGACACCAACATGTGCCCTCTCACGACATCAAAGACGAGTCCGATGTTGAAGATGTCGATATTGAATCTGTGTCACAGAGTGTGTCCAAAACCCCACCGCAGGGTAGCCATGCCATGGAGCACACCAAGACCTTGCCACATGCGTGCAATAAGGTGCAGAATGAGCACTTGGTCTTGCCGCAGCTTTTGCCCAAAACCCTATGGCTGGGACAACATTTGGGCATGCCGTAGGAAATGCCTAGGACCTTACCGCAGGGGTCCTTCAACACAAAACCACAGGGCACATCTTTGGCCCCAGCGCAGAATCTGCCCAGTACCGAGACCCTGCGTACAAACCTGCCATAGAGCACGCCGCAGGACCCGCTACGCTAGTGCGCAAAACATGTCCCTGGAGATTGATAGAAGAAATATTGAACACAATAATTATGAACTTTATTTCTACTAAGTATAACTTTGCAAGTGCACAAAATCGATGGAGATAGTATGTTGGTGGTTGGTTGGTGTTGTTTATGATTGAGAGCTGAAAATTAAAGACAAGTAAATCAAAGTGCAAAAACTAACAATGTAAGAATGAAAGGTTGATTGTTTGTTAAACTAAGGTGAATTAAGGCTTATTATGCACTCTAACCAATTATAGTCCTTAACCAGATTTTCTTGACCTAATTACTATCCAACTTCTAAATTAAGTGCCCATGCAAAGGTCCCGATGGTTGGCCCACTCCACATATATTATTCTCTCTTACTTGGCATGTTCTAAGCATGATGTGTACTCTAGAACGTCTATCACCTACCAGTTAAGATGATGCATGAAGTACAAAGAGAATTTAATGACACTACACTAGCCTAGAAAAGTGATGTGCATTCCTAGAGTGTTGTGAATTTCGACTACAATATCGTTTCTTAACCTCAACTTCTTGATGCTCATGAATTACAAGATGATATAGTGGTCACTCAAGCAATTCCATCAATAAGTTATGCAAACAAGGTAGCAAAGCTAATAAGCATAAAGGAATGGCAGTTAAAGCAGTAATCAGAGTTATTCAGCATGCATAGCAATCAAAATCAAGAGCCAAAATCTAATTAACAAACTAACATGGTTATTGCTTCAAGCAGCCCTAATCCTAACAAAAACTACTCACACATAACTGGGATTAAAACAGATATAATTGAATTCATAATTAAATTGCAATAATAAAAATAAGGTTACAGAATAGATTGATGAAGAACAGACACAGCAGAGCCACGACAGAGCCTTCTTCTCCAAGCTCCACGCCTAATAATCTGTGTGTAAAATATTATCTCTAAAAATCTGGTCTTCTAAAACACTGAACAAAGGCTCCCTTTTATAGACAAAGGGAAAACCTTGTCTTATAAGGATTGGTAAAACCCTAGCCCAGAATGTTCTAGAATAGTTATTGTACTTCTAATTAATTACAAAGTCTTTAAAATCTATTAGAACCAATCAGAGCACGGTTGGGAATGTGAGTGCAAGCTAGCTAGTGGGAACACAAGTTGGTCGCGGGCAGCCCGCGGTCTTCCCGTGGTCTTTGGAATGTCTTCGTCATAGGGGTCTAGGACTGCGCTTTTGAGGCACACCATGAGCATAGTAGAAGCGCATCTTCGCTCAAGCCAGGCGCACAGGTTGTCAGGCTTAGCGCAGAGGAGGAACTTCGATCCACCTCTGACAGAACAGGAACCCGGGTTTAGGCATAGAGGATAGGCTCGGATGGGAAGTTCTTGGGACATGTACTCGACATTTCCTGGCAAGACCTTGGCACTTCTAGGACATGAACTTGATGTCATGAGACACAGGTTTGGGACCCGGATGGCATGATCTGAGGTACTTGGTCAAGGACTCAAATAGGTGCACTGGCGCACTCAGGACCTTGTTCAGGACCTGATATTGAAATGAGGACATCTCTTTCATATGAACTCCGATTTGAGTCATTCTTTTTACGTTCTTCTCAGAATTTACCTATCTTTCCAAATCTGCACAAGTCTCACAAGATTGATCATTTTCTACTGTTGATGGCACGAAATCATTCAAAAGACATGTAAGAGAGGCATATAAAGACATCAACATGATGCATAAATAATGACTGATCAGACATGTCTTGGGACACGTCCCAGCCATGTCATGGCTAGACAGGCCAGAGCATCCGATAACGCCCAATGTGCAGAATTCTGTTACGGCAGGACCCTATTAGACTCAGAACATGTCTCAGCCCATATCTAAAGACAAGGGCTCGGTTTTGGACCAGACTCAAATTTCTTACTCTGTAGCTCCTAATTCAACTAAGAAAGTCCGTTTTCTTTTAAATGATGATGTTATCATGCCTTTGCCTCGCAGGTTCCAAAATAAAACAAGAAGAATGAGGAATTTGAGGAAACCATCACTAGCATGCTGCAGAAATTGCAAATGACCTTGCCATTTCACAGGGAAGCGAGGGTTCAGTACACAGGATATCATTGGCATACCCAAAGCATGTTCTGCTGCTCTTCTGCGCATGCCCCTCAAAGCTAATGATCCCGGCCCTCCCACACTTCCTTATGTCATCCAACCTAAGAGGTTTGAACATTGTCTATGTGACACAGGAGCATCTATGAGTATAATGCCTTTTCATATATATAAATCTCTCAATCTTGGAGCATTCAAACCTACTCATTTATGTGTTAGATTAGCTAATGCTTATGTTACTAATCTAATGGGTGTGCTTGAAGATGTACTTGTTCAGATTGGTGATACTTGTATTCCAACAAATTTTTACATCCTCAAGATGGACAGGATTGATCAGAATGAGGAGCCACCATTGATCTTTGGCAGACCCCACTTAGCCACGGCTGAGTGCTAGATTGATGTGAAAAATGGTTAAGTGTCGATTACAATGATAGATAAATTGCGAACTTTTTCTATTCATGATGCAATTCAATATCCACCTGAACCTATAGTTGATTTTCCTTTAAATATGATGATATTTTGCTCAGAAAACATTCGCTAATGCTTGTGTCATAGATACACTTGAGACAGCATTGACTTGTCCTTCCCCAAACAATGAGCTACTTGATGAGCACGTTCCGTGCTCCACCACACATGGCAATCCTCACGGCCCTTTGAGGAACTCACCCTTACGGCCATGCAGCTCCTGCCATCCATAGAGCAAGTTCCTGAGCTCGAACTGAAGCCTTACCAGAGCATCTGAAGTATGCATTCCTAGTTAAGAATCTCACTCTTTCGGTTATTATTTCATCTAACCTAAATGCTGTGGAAGAACAAGAGTTGGTGCAGGTTTTGAAGGCCAATCAAACTACAATTGGGTGGACTATTGCAGACATCAAGGGAATCAGCCCCTCCAAGTGCATGTATTGGATTCTACTTGAAGAAGATGCCAAAACATCCCGTGAGGGTCAAAGAAGGCTCAACCCGCTAATGAAGGAAGTGGTGAAGAAGGAAGTGCTTAAGCTTTTGGATGTTGGAGTCATCTATCCAATCTCTTATTCAAACTGGGTAAGCCCAGTTCAGGTGGTTCTAAAGAAAAGTGGAATCACAGTGGTCAACAAAGAACATGATGAGTTAGTTCCACAGCGAGTCCAAACATGGTGGAGGATATGTATAGACTATAGGAAGTTAAACTCCACAACTAGAAAATATCACTTTCCTTTACCCTTTATTGATCAGATGCTTGAGCGACTTGCATGACATTCTCATTACTGTTTTCTAGATGGCTATTCATGGAACAATCAGATTGCCATCGCCCCGGAGGATGAAGGGAAAACCACGTTGACTTGCCCCTATGGTACGTTTGCCTATAGGAGGATGCCATTTGGGTTATGCAATGCCCCTGCCACATTCCAGCGATGTATGATGAGCATTTTCTCAGATATGGTTGAGGATATTATAGAGGTTTTTATGGATGATTTTTCCGTGTTTGGACATTCATTTAAGCTTTGTTTATCTAACTTATCTCGAGTGTTGGAGAGATGCAGGGATAGTAATCTCGTGCTAAACTGGGAAAAGTTCCATTTTATGGTACAACAAGGGATTGTGTTGGGTCACGTGATTTCAGCCCGTGGCATTGAAGTGGATAAAGCCAAACTTGATGTTGTGGATCGTTTCCCCTACCCTACATCTATCAAAGAGGTGTGATCGTTCTTGGGTCATGTTGGTTTCTACCGGAGGCTCATCAAAGACTTTTCAAAAATCACCCGACTCCTGTGCAACCTCCTAGCCCAGGACGTCGTGTTTGAGTTCAATAAGGAATTCCGTGAGGCATTCAACTTCCTTAAAGCCAAGCTCACGGAATCCCCCATTATCATGCCTCCCAATTGGAACCTTTCATTCGAGTTGATGTGTAATGCATTGGATTATGCAGTTGGAGCTGTTCTAGGACAACGAGTGAATAAAATGCCCCATGTCATCTACTACTCCAGCAGAACGCTCAACGATTCCCAATTGAACTACTCCACAACAGAGAAGGAGTTTTTAGCTGTTGTTTTCGCTTTAGAAAAGTTTCGTTCTTATTTGATTCAATCTAAAGTGATAATTTACACTGATCATGCAGCTTTGAAGTACCTACTCACCAAGAAGGATGCTAAGCCTAGGCTATTGCGTTGGATGCTGCTGCTACAAGAGTTTGATGTGGAAATTAGGGATAAGAAGGGGAGTGAGAATGTTGTAGCAGATCATCTAAGTAGGCAAGTTCTTGGGTCCACTGAGGAAGTTGACCAATTGCTGCTGCTTGAAACTTTTCCGGATGAACAACTCTTCTCTTTACAAGTCATTGATCCCTGGTACGCTGACATTATTAACTATCTAACTACTAAATGTGTGCCTTCTTCCTTGAACAGGTTTCAGATGGACAAGTTGGTGAAACAGGCCAAGTACGATGTATGGGATGATCCATACCTATGGAAACATTGCTCAAACCAAATCATCAGACGCTGCATCCCTGAAGCTGAGATAAGGTCATTTTTGAACTTCCGTCAAGGCTTGGCGTGTGAAGGACAGTTCTGGGCCAAGAAGACTGCGCTGAAGGTATTACAATCTGAATTTTATTGGCCTACATTGTTTAAAGATGCACATGAGTTTGTTCTTACTTGTGATAAATGCCCAAAGCAAGGTAATATAGGCCCTAGGAATCAAATGCCGCTGCACCCTATCCTTATTGTTGAAATATTTGATGTGTGGGGCATTGATTTCGTGGGCTCGTTCCCAATTCATATGGTTATCTTTATATATTACTTGCTGTGGATTATGTCTCTAAGTGGGTGGGAGCGATTCCCACTAAAACTAATGATTCCAAAGTTGTTGTGAGCTTTTTACAGGGTAACATCTTAGCCAAGTTTGGAGCGCCTAGGGAAATCATTAATGATGGTGGAACTCACTTCTATAATCGTTCTTTTCAGGCCTTAATGAGAAAATATGGTGTCACTCATCGAGTTGCCACACCCTACCACCCTCAGACTAGTGGTCAAGCTGAGATTTTAAATAGGGAGGTGAAGACTATCTTGGAGAAAGCCAAGTGTGCCCTACAAGGAAGGATTGGTCTCAATGTCTGAATGACGCTTTGTGGGCCTACAAGATAGCGTATAAGACCCCTATTGGAATGTCACCATTTTGGTTGGTCTTCGGGAAAGGTTGTCATCTCCCAGTTGTGCTGGAACATAAGGCCTATTGGCCAATCAAGAAGGCTAACATGGACCTGGATGTAGCTGGCACTCAAAGGGAACTACAACGAGGCCTTTGAGAGCTCACGCATCTACAAGGAGTAATCCAAGGCATTCCATGACAAGCACATTCAACGAAAGCATTTTCAAATTGGATAGAAAGTACATCTATTCAACTCACGGTTGAAGCTCTTTCCAGCTAAGCTTCGTTCCAGATGGTATGGACCTTTCATTGTCACTCATGTCTTTTCTCATGGTGCAGTTGAGATTTGTCACCCACAAAGGCAAGATAAGTTCAAGGTGAACGGCCACCACCTCAAGCCTTACTTTTCAATCTTCACTAACCAACCGGTGACTGTCCAAGAGCTTGATGCCCCACCAAGTGCCTAGAAGCCAGCCTCGTCTTGCCTAGACTTTAAATAAAGCGCTCCTAGGAGGCAACATAGCCCTGGTTTGTATGCCGCTCTCTCATTCTCGTGTTTCTGCGCATAATCCCTCACTAAACTTGCATCATGTTCTATCTTCTAATTATCAAACATTAAGGATAATGTTTAGTTTAGGTTTGGGGGTATGGTTTGAAATTTTGAGACATATAGAAACAAGTAGGTTTGGGAGTACTCACGACCAGGTTTCTGCGTTCTTTTTGTTTTTAGTTTTAAGTTATAACTTTTTTTAGCGTCTAACTAGTCTTTTAAATTTTTTAGTAGTTGTAACTAGTGCTAGATCATATGACTTTGACTTGTTAATAGGAGTTACATGCTAAAGAACTAGCTTTGTGTGATTAAGAGTTATGCCATTTCAAGTTTGTAGCATATCATGCATTTCACAATCCCAGGTCTTAAGTGATTGAGTGAATAAAACTGTCGAATTTGAGTGAACTTCAAAAAAATAGTGGAGACTACCATGTGAGCAATTGAGCCTTAATGCCATTCTTTTGAGTGATATATATTGTTTCTTCTCTTCAAACCTCATCCCTTTGTTCTTAATTCTTGATCTCATCACATCACATTTGCATCGGATTTTAAAGAACTAACATCATATAGATGATCGTGGTTTGAAGTGTGGCTTTCCATAAGAAGTGATGTAGGCTATGTGTGCTTAACCCCTAAAGGCCTTATCCCACCTTATTGTATGTGCTCTAAGCCCTTTTGAAGCCAAACACTCAGCCTTTTCTTTAATCACCAACAGTATGACCTATCCAAAACATTCAACTATTCAAATTTGCCATGCCCTATAACCTAAGTCTATGCTAAGGTTGCCTTAAATGAGAATCATGGTGGGAATGAGAAGCGAAAGAAGTGCTGCCCAGTTCTGAGAGTGATTACCGCAAGCACCAAGTGTGAGGAAGCCTGAAAAATGAATTTTGAGCACAATGCTCTACATGTGAAAAGCTTCATAAGGTTTGAGAAAACCATTGCATGATCTTGGATCAATTCAATTCAAAAGAAAAAGAAAAAAAAAATAGAGGAAAGAAATCAGAAAAAAAAAAAAAAAAGGAAAAGTGAATTGATCCAAGTGAGCCAAAGGGCCTCAAAAGGAGAAATCAAGAAGTGCAATGCCATTGGGCTTAAGCAAGGAATCAGATCAAAAAGTACATATTCAAGCCATGACTTCTCATGCCTTAGCACAACTCAGGTTCTTTGAAACCTATCCTTTCTTTCTTCAACCCAAAAGCCTAGCCCCAATGCACCCTATTGTAAAAGACCTAACTGATCTTGTGGCCAGTCATGCTGAGAATCAAGGTGAGTGTCTGTGTTCTTAAGATTCAGTTCCATTCATGAGATCTTAATTCCAGAAAATGCTGTTTTTCATTGAATACTCATATTTGATTATATCTTGATCCCTATTGCATAACTTCATCACATATGCTTGACATGAGTGTAAGCCTAGGATTCTAGAGTGCATTGAGAGACATCTAGTGAGGATTAGAGTCGAGGCGAAATCTTTCGGGAGCACTTGAATGGAGTTGTTTTTTTAAGCTTGGTTGTTTAAGAGTTTGGCACTCACATATAACACAACACTCTTACTAGGGTGTCATATCTTTTAATTCTGCAAAGCAGGTCTAATTTCATTGATTCCTATTAGCTTGTTAAAGAACTTTGTCTCTAGCAACTCAGTGTCTAAGTAAAACATTTGTGGGTGTCGTGCTGCTATAACCCTCAGGAAACAAAACTCCTCCTACTAGGAAAACCTAGGGGTTTAAATGTCCAATCCTTAATTAAGATCGAGTCTTTTCAGTTGTTTAGTTTTATTTTCCTTTGTTTTGCTCAGGGACTAGCAAAAGATAGGTTTGGGGATATTTGTTCAGTTATTATTTATACATCATTTTGATATTACTTACTGCCCTTATACATGTCTTTGGAATGAATTAATGCCAACCATAGTAGAAAGAGATGAATTTTGTGAGACTTGTGCAGAATTGGAAAGATAGGGATACTCTGAGGAGAACGCAAAAAAAAAAGGCTAAATTTGGACTTATAATGAAGAAGTTGTCCTCAGTACAAAATCACATCCTGAATCCATGTCTGAGGACCAGCAGATCAAGTTCGAGGTGGTACAAGGTTCAGGTCGTGGCATGTCTCTGACAGGTCCCAAAGACACCAAAAGTGCGCCCTAATCCAAGCCCAGGACGAAGTCCTTCAGAGCTCTCAGCAGAGTCCTAGCCGTGTCCCTTGACGCGTGCCAATTCAAGAAACGGAACCTCTATCGAGTCCTTCAAGTTCCTTAGATTGATTCCCTTAGCAAGCTTAGTACTGAGTCCCAGATTGTTCCTATAAAGGCAAAGGACATGCCCTTGGCATGTCCTAGCCATGCCTCAAAGAAGCCCCAGCCAAGAGCCTTGTGAAGTCCAAGTTCCTGCCCTGCGCTGAAGTCCTTGTCCTAAGTTCCAGCCCCAAAGACATGCCAGGACGTATCCCTGACACATCACTGGTCCCTCAGAGATGCGCCCATCGATAGACCTAAGACACCAGAATAAGGTCCGTGACATGTCCCTTAATAGGTATGGGAAGGCCAATTTGGGCATTACCTGGAACTCGACGGAACAAAGCGAGACACCACTCATATATGGACTTCAAATCACCTATATAAGCTAATGGAAGCCTGTGACTCGCTAGAAAATGCCAAAGACACGTCCGTGTCCTATTCTGCCCTCAAGGAACTCCTGGGAGCCCTGATTTGAGCCAAATTGGGCCAGTGTGTTTTCGACGAGCTTTTGAGTGGGACACAGCCCAGGACTGTACTAGAAACATCATGTGAAAGTGAACCGTGTGGTTTGGCCCAGCTGCATTGGTCAATGTCCTGCTGAGTCTTTAGCAGGTCCAATATGGAGATCCTAGGAGCCAAGATTCTGCCAGCAGTGTCAAGAAGATCCAAGAAGGATGCCAGCCATGCTTTGCTGTCCAAGAACGTCTAAGAAGGTTCTAGAATAGTTCTTGGCGCATCAGAATTCCCTGAGCTACATGAAGATTGCTTGCTGCCAAAGAAAGTCCTATATTTTTGGACTTTTGCCCTACTAAGCTAGGAAAACCTTTTTAGAATTTAATTAAGGGTCTTTTGTTCTTTGTAATGCCGGCTTTAGTTCCTAGTTTTCAATGAAACCGTAGGAGTATTTAAATTATGCTTTAACGCAACCTTAGGGTTACCACCCATATTCGCATACATTTTTCAGTTTTAACGCAGTTTTCAGTTTTGAGACTTTTTGTTCATTGTTTTTGGGAAGAGTTAAATGCAGAGAATTCTTGAAAATTGTTGGGATTTGTGCCTAGGATCTTCCCCATTCTCAATGTTTTCTCTTCTACTATTTAATTAATTGTGTAATCATGAGCTCTTTTAAGTGTTATTTCAATATGACGCGTGAGTAGTTCCTTCAGAATTTGGGCTGCTTGCAACCCTAGCCATGTAGTTCTTGTCAAGATTTTGGCCCACGATTTACATTACTATGCATGCTGAATACAAATTAGATTACTGTGCGTCATGATCTTAGTTTGTGTTAATGAGTTTGGCTAACTTATTTGCATGATCTATCGATGATTAATTACTTGTTAGACTAGCCATCTTCTTGTGATTGTTTAGCATCAAGGGTAGTGGCTTTACATTTTACTTGTAATCTAAATTCACGACAACCTAGATTAAACGACATCTTCTAGGGGTAGTGTGATTGCTCAGATTTCCTTTCGCACTTAAAGCATTCTTTTGTATGATTGAATAGTTGGGGTAGTGAGCCGAAAACGCCTGCTACAAATGATTTAAGAAGGAAATAGAATGTGGGGAGTGAACCTTAACCGGACCTTTGCATGGGCATCATATTCAATTAATTCATAGTAATGGAATCTTGGAAATTGTGATAGGAACTTAATTGGTTAGCAATGGATAGTTTTCCTTGATTCGCTTTAATTAATCTCTAAATTCAATCGTTGTTGTTCTTGTTAAATTCGGTTCTTGCATTTGAAGTTATTTCGTTCATTTCCAATTTTCAAGCATCAAAACCCCCTTTAGCCGTGGCACTTAACTTGAGTCTTGTTGGGTCTTTTGTGTTTCTTGCATCTTAAGTCATTGTTTAGGTTTGTGTTCAAGTGTGTTTCTGCGTGTGTTCTTGCTTGGTTCCGTAGTGTCAAATTTTCTCTGGTTTGTTTGTTATTTTGAGTCTTAGCTAAGTTATTCACCCTAGGTTCAGTGGTTATCGTTGAACAAGTCCTCGAGGGACCGACTCTTGTTGTGTTGCTATACTATCTCTATCGATTTGTGCACTTGCAAGGATTATAGCTATTAGAATTGGATTGCATATTTCTTGTTCTCTAATTTTACCCACATACATGCAAGGGTCGAATCCCACAAGGACTTGACTCAACAATGTAACCAATGAAATAGATTTTTTAGCTCACAAGTTAAGTACTCAACAAAGAAAATAAAGACACTAAGTAGAAATGCTTTGACCCTAACAGGACGTACTCTAAACAAAGTCACTATACAAGACACGGACTGTAACAACCCGGAATTTCAATTATTGGATTTAAGTAAATTATTTATGTAAAATGACGATTTTGCCCTTGCTTGTTAAAGGGCATGGAAATCAAGTTTTGTTTCGAAACCTTTTCGGTGGTGTTTTGTATACCGTTGCGTAGGTCTCGAACTCACGAGTTCGTAGACAGGCGGCACGCGGAAAACGGAGTTCTTAGACGAGAGTTATGGGTCTAAATGTGCAAGGGCATTTTGGTAATTTTCCATGGAGGGGAGATATTTTGGTAACAAATCAGATAAGTCTGATTTGTTTCATCCTCATCTTCATTTCATCTTCATCTCTTTCTTCTCTCTCTGTGACAAAGAAAACAAACAAACACAAACCACCCACCCCGTGCGAAAACTCCCGAAGAGAACACAAAGTCAACATTGATTTCAAGGCCTCATCTTCCAGTTTTGATCCACTAATCGTGTTCTACTCCTTCCCGTGATCACAACCGTACCAACCATCGAAGGAGAGGACCACGGAGGAAGCCGAACCGAGAATAGGAAGTTTTGGACTTTCCGATCGATTTTCCGGCTAGCACAGGTATGTGTTTGATGTTTTAAGCTCATATTTGGATTCCTGGGTTTGAGTAGATAGATTTAGACGTAAAATTCGTGAAAAATGGTTGAGTTTTGAAGAAGTTGGAAAGCTTGGAGTTTCGGCCGGAAATGGAGGATTCCGGCGAAACCAGACGGCGGCGGAGGTGGTGGTCCGGTCATCTTCTCCGGCCAACCTCCGGCGACGGTGACGGCAGCCGGTCATCTTCTCCGGCGAGTCGCCGGTGACCGGTCAGGTTGAGTTGAACCGGTCCGGTCGAGTGAACCGGTCGGGTCAGTTGAACCGGTCGGGTCGAGTTGAACCGGTCCGGTCGAGTGAACCGGTCAGGTCGAGTTGGATCGGGTCGGGCCGAGTTGGACCGGGTTGGACCGGTCCAGGCGCGTGGGTACTGTAGCAGGCGCGTGACCGGCGCGTGAGGGCGCGTGGCGGCGCGTGAGCGCGTGTTCCGACCTTCCGTCGGCGCGTGGCGGCGCGTGGGGCCGAGGCTGAGGTCACGGTGGCGCGTGACAAATAGTTTTTGACGTTTCGGACCTGTTGGCGCAGGTTTCGAGTCGATCGGATGTCGTTTAGGGGTTGTTTCGGACGTTTTAAGGTTGCTGCGTTTTCTAGGACAGCATCGTTAGACTCCCGGGATTTATGGGGTTTATACTTAAGATTATTATTATTAGCTGGTAATCCCGATTATTAATTTGGACAGGCGATACTGCTCCAGGAACCTCAGGGGAGCGTACAGTTCGGGATTGAGCGTGCTTGAACAGGTTTGTGAGTGGACTTTGATTTATAAACTGTAATGCATGCATAAACGTATCTTTGCTTTAAATACTGTTGAGTATGAGTGCAATGAATTTCTGGATTTTAGAAATAATGCTGGACACATATTTTACAATATTTTTGTGAAAGTATGTTTTGAGAAATGGCCTGATTTTGTACTTGATTTTGATATCGTTTTGACGTGGTAACTATTTGAGTATGTGATTTGGGTTGAGACCCATAATTGTGATTTTACCTATTTTGGCCATAAAATGATATTTGCAAAAATTTGGCTAAGGCCGCGAAACAAAGATTTCGAAGTATGGATTTGATTCACTGATTCCCGTCCCGATTATTGTTGTTGCTATGACTGGTGTTGAGGAGTATGACTCTACCAGTTGTTGAGGGTTCGGACCTTAGGTGTTGAGGAGTATGTCTCCGCCGGGTCGCGAAACTGTCTATGCATAGTACAGATATTACAGACAGTACATATGGTACACAGAGTTGTACAGATTTGAACACATCTCAAGGGATACCCTGATGTGTTATGAATATGTCGGGACCAGTGAATTCTTGATTTTGAGATATTTGCCAAATGGAACCAAACGATTTGAATTTGAGATATTATGTGTCCGATTGAACCAAACGATTTGGATTTGAGATAATTTGTGTCCAGATTGAATTATATGATTTTAAACTCCTTTGAAGAGAGTTTTCAAACCAAATTGTGGATTACGAGGTATTTTTATTATACAGATTTTATGTGAGTCCAATTCATGATTTTAAAGATAAATGTGAATTTTGGATGATTTACATATGATGCTTTTATATGATAAATTGTTTTATGTTATGCATGCATGATTTTATAAATGGAGGGGAAGAAAGGTAATTCTTCGAAAAGGAATTTATAAATGATTATTTTTGTCCACTCACAACTTTTGTGTTTAAATCCCCCTTCAGGCAGTTGAGTAGAGTTGACGCGAACATTGATCTCGAGGCTGAGGCATTAGGATTTCGACTACGCTGTGTTGTATATTTAAGTAGGATATCTAAATTTTACTCTTAATCCTACTTAGACGCTCTGATATTATGTTGTATTTGTTTGGTCGTAAATTACGGGAATTATTGAGTGCTTAAGTCCCTTGTCTGACAAGAGGAAGTATTTATCATGGTTATTGTAATTTGTATGGATTGAAGGGTATTTTGGGAACATTTTCTTAGGTTGTCAGACGGGATCAGGGTTCTTCCCGGGTTTCGAGGGGAAATTCGGGACGGGTCCTGACACGGACAAGGGGGGGTTTTTGAGTTTGAAAGATGTTTGAAAAAAAGAAACTTGTAATGCAAGAAAAAAGTAAATAAACAAAGGTTGTAATCAAATTAAAGGCCAAGTTAAGGCAATCCCTATCCACACCTAACCACAACGGTTTGCAACTTGGTTTGCAAGGTTCAATTGTTACTTGGTCTAGTGCCCATGCAAGAGGTTTCTTAAGCCCTCTCGTACACATTTGATCTCTTCTTACTTTGTATGTTTAGTTTTCTTAAACCACCAAACTTTCTAGTCAATTATGCAATAGTTCTCTTAAGCCACTAGCACAAAAGAAAGCATTAAGTACAAAATGGATTTGTTGATAGTAAACCAACCCTAGGGATTGCACGGCAACCCTAGGAATGTCATGGATCTCTTCATTGATTTTGTTTGCTATAATCCTTGATGCAAATTCATCTTTAAGTTATGCAAGTAAAATGGCCAGTTTTAAGAACACAAAATAGTCTCAATAAAAATAGTGAATCAATCTACCAAGACAAACATAATAACCAAACCAAGCGCCATAACTTAGTTAAGAAGTTGCCATGCTAGGGCTTCAAGATCAGCCCTAACTTAAAAGAAACTACTTACTACGCATAATGAAAAGCATACACATGAATTGTACTGAATAAAGAGTTGAAAGATTAAACCCAAGAAGTTCTCCCAAGGACTAAATCAAGCACGGCTTCAAGCAATCCTTGAAGAATTGCTCTTGGAGTTCGCGAACAGGCCTCACGAACAAAGCCCTCAGACAATAAGTTAAAAGTATCTAAAAGTATGTAAAGTGGCTTGTCCAAAACAATGGACAAGGCTCCCTTTTATAGAGCAAAGCCAAGCCTTGCCCAACAAGGATTTGAATTAGAAACCTAGCCAAGTGAGTTTTAGAACTTCTATTACATTTCTAAATGAATAACTAATCCCTAGAAACTTGGAAAATGAATAGGCATATGGCTGAAAGGTGTGAATGCAAGTTGGCTCTTGGGTAGCCAGCTGTCTCGGTTAGGAGCATAGGGCAGGCCCTGAAAGTCGGTGACTTGGCCCTTGGGATGTCTTTGTCGCACCTTGGCTCATTTTTGGCTTCAACACGGATCATAGGCCCTGAAAATGCCTTTGGGCACGGTCGGATGTTTGTAGGATGAAGGACGTCTTCATTTCTCTCAACTGGGTCATGTTTGGGACATGACATGGACTTGTTTGTCTGCCTGTCGATATATCGACACCATTGTGGCAAGCCTGGGACATGAATTAGGGCGCAGCCCTGAACTTAGTCTGGGCTCCTGCTTGGGCATCTTGGCAATGTTTCAGTGACACGAGTTGGGACGTCTATGAGGCGTGTTGAAGACATGCCTTGTCTCTAACTAGGGCTCTCGAGGGAACTACGTGGCGTGGCTATGGGTCTAGATTGGATGTCACTGGGAAGTTTCAGGGACACGTCTTGGGCCAACTTTTGGACATGTCTAGAGCTTGGTTCTTGGCTTGACAAAGGCATGTCATGGACTTGATCTGCTAGCCCTCAAACACGGTTCTGGGACCCGGAGGGCTTGATTTGCGATACTTGACCTTGGCCCTAAATAGGGCACATTGGCATGCCCATGGCCTTGCAAGGGCTCAGTTTGAGCAATGAGGACCCGATATGGATTTTTGGACATCTCCTTCATCTTAACTCCAATTTGAGCCCTTCTTTTTCCATTTTTCCTAGAATTAGGCTATCTTTCCAATTCCTGCACATGTCTCACAAAAGCATCACTATCTGCTATGGATGACATGAATTCAAACAAAAGGAAAGTAAAGGGGCCAAATATGGCATGAAATAAGTGTAGAAATTATGACTTAACAAATACCCCCAAACCTAGCTTTTGCTAGTCCTCGAGCAAAACAAAAAATAAAAAATAAACTAAAGACAAAAAGACTCTATCCGAATTAAGGATAGAACATTTCAACCTCTAGGTTCAACTAGTAGGAGGAGTTTTGTCCCCTTTTACTTAACAACTAATACACTAAAAATACTTAACAAGTTAATAAGGAACAAAGCAAATAGATCATGTTATGCCAAACTAAAGATATGCCAATCACAAGTAAGTACCAAGTGTAAGTGTGAATCCCCTTTACTTCAAGATTTCAAGCTTAAAACAACAAAGTTTAAATGCCTTAGAAAGTTTCGCCTCGACTCTATCCTTACTAGGCAACTCTCAATATCTCTCATGAATCCTAAGGTTTTCACTCTTACAAGTATATGTGATGAGTTTATGTAATGGAATCAAATATAATCACATATGAAATAGAATGAAAGAAAGGAAAATTCGGAAAATAGATCTCATGATGTAATTGAATTTTAAGAACATAGAAACATACCTTAACTCCAAGAAAGACTTCGCATAAGTGTTGGAAGAAAAGTATGACAAGTAAATACAATACAAATCCTGACAATTAAAACCTAGCAAGTGCAGGCCTTTGGGTTCGCAGAGGACACACCTTGAGCTCCTCTCTGCCACTCGAGGGCATGCCTTGGCGTGGCCCTGTAATTTAATCTTGGCGCATCTCCAGACATGTCAAGGACATGATATGGACTCGGACTTTGGGTGTCTTTGGGACATTGTTAGGGACATGTCCTGGCTTTGATAGTGTCATGAAAAAGGCATTTCATGGCCTTAGTCTACATATCAGGGACATGTCCTGGCTCTGATAGTGGCATGACAAAAACATCACTTTCTACTATGGATCACAAGATTTCAAACAAAAGACAAGTAAAGGAGCATAACACTCGTCTACCAAACCTCACAACTCCTTTCCTAAGAGATAACTTCAAGAAAACTCGCTCTTCGACCTAAAAAATCTCTCTTTTAACCCTACATTATTATATACACTTAACCGGCCGTCTATAACCAAGGTCCTATCGTCACTAATGGCATAGTCCTGCCTATTCCCTGCTCTCCAGAGTTCCATAAAAAACGGTAAGGAAACAGTGTGTAAATAAGCCAAAGAACCCCCTGATTCCCTACACAAAGCATCTTCCGCTACATTGGCCTTTCCTTAGTGATACTCAATGGTACAGTCATAATCCTTGATCAACTCTAACCACCTTCTATGTCTCAAGTTTAAATCTTTCTGTGTGAAGAAATACTTCAACCTCTGATGGTCTGTAAAAATCTTACATGTTTCCCCATACAAATAGTGTCTCCTAATCTTCAATGCATGCACCACTGCAACTAACTCTAAATCATGCATAGGGTAATTCATCTCATGGGGATTAAGTTTCCTGGAGGCATAGGCAATCACCTTTCCATGCTGCATTAGCACGCAGCCTATACCCCGTAATGACATGTCAATGTACACCTCGAAACCTCCACTATCATCTAGAAGAGCTAACACTGGAGCGGAAGTCAACCTCCTCTTAAGCTCTTGAAAGCTCTGCTCATACTATCAACGGGGCAGTTGTAGTAGAGAATCCTTCTACGAACCGTCTATGATACCCTACCAAGCCCAAAAAGCTCCTCACCTCTGAAATTGTGTTCGGTTGTTCCCAATGAACTACTACCTCTACTTTATGAGGATCCACACTGATACCCTTGGAAGAGATCACGTGACCCAAGAATCCTACACTGGTCAACCAAAATTGACACTTATTGAACTTGGCGTACAACGGCTTTTTACTTAGAGTATTTAGCACCAACCTCAAGTGCTTCTCATGCCTTTAGCACTCTTCGAATATACCAAAATATCATCAATAAATACAATCACAAATTGATCCAACTACCGTTGGAATACTTTATTCATCAAGTCCATAAACGCCGTTGGTGCATTGGTCAAGCCAAATGGCATGACCAGGAACTCATAATGCCTATAACGTGTCCTAACTACTGTCTTGGAAATGTCTTCTTCTCTTATTCTCAATTGATAGTACCTGGACCTAAGGTCAATCTTCAAAAAATACCTGGCCCATTTTAACTAGTTAAACAAGTCATCAATTCGTGGCAAAGGATACTTATTCCTCACCATAACCCTATTTAATTGCCGGTAGTCGATACACAATCTCAAACTATCATATTTTTCCTCACAAATAACACCGGCGCACCCTAAGGCGATACACTCTCTCAACTCTGCCGGTGACATCCTATATGGTGCTTGTGATATAGGTTGGGCACCTGGTAGAAGCTTTATGGTGAACTCGATCTCCCAGTGGGGAGGCAACCCCAGAAGATCCTCCGAAAACACATCTGAAAATTTATTTACCAAAGGTATGCCCTCCAACCTCAGTGAAGTATCTCGAGAATCAATCTCGTGAGCTAAATACCCCTCACAACCTTCCCTCAATAACTTCTTAGCCGTCAAAGCCGATATCACACACGAGGGAAGGACTCTCCGGTCTCCATGAAAAGCAAGCTCTAGCAAACCTAGGATCCAAAATACCACCCTCTTGTCGAAGCAATCAATGGAGGCATGATGATTAGTTAACCAATCCATTCCCAGAATCACATCAAAGTCGTAGATATCCAGGGGAATCAAATATTCTTGCAGGGCGTAACCTTCCACTAACGCTGGGCAATCCCATATCACTAGATTTGCCACTAACATATCCCTAGGGAGGGTACTAATGCCCATTTCCCAACCAATTGGCGATAATTCTCTGTTACCTCAAAGTGTAAAACCCTGAGAAATAAAAGAATATATAGCCCCGGGATCTATCAAAACTCGAGCATCATGGTCAAAGATAGATAACATACCAGTGACCACCTCCAGTGTGCATGGCCACTCAGCAGAAATTTGGCCAACCGCGCCTGGTCGCCTAGAGGGCACCTCATGACCTCAAACTCGCTCTAGATGAATAATCCACTCATCTACGTCTGCTGGGCCCAACTCGCCCATAAATACCGTCGCCCCCAGCCTATGGACTCGCTCTATATAAGAAATCTTAAAAGTACCCCTACTCTGTAAAACAGCGGTGATCGTCCGAGCCTACTGATCTAGTGTATGTGCAAGGTCAGGCTCTTTCACGGGGTTCGGTGCACCCCTAACATTTTCCGCTTCTTCATCATTTACAGACCATTGACAAGGCACGTATATCGGAGGCATTTCACTGAGAAGAAACAAGAATTCGTCAATAACACACAAAACATGCACACTAAGTGTGCGGTCTGCAGGAAGTTAAAACTAGAGCTCTAATACCAAGTTGACCGGATCCTTCCCGAATTCCCCTCGAAATCTATGAAAAGCCCTACTCCCATCTGACAACCCCTAACATTTCAATTTAAATCCTAAAATACCCTTCCTACTTCATAAATACCCTACAAGATTTCTACCGAAAATCCGGCAGAACCTCCCCTGTAACTTGGTCAAACCGTCTTCCACCTGTCAGATGAAGGATTCAAAAACTAAACTATAATCCAAACAGTCCAGATCAAGTTATATCCAAGCAACTCTAGGTCAAAGGCAACCCATCTACGTAATAATTTACAAACACCGATTTCCGAGAAAAACATAACTTTCACCTCCAAGTAAAACCATTCATGCATAATGTAAAACCCTTTTCAAGTAGCTAACTAAATAAAATAATCACAAAAGAACTTACCAGAAATCCATTTATTAATCTAAAACCCGATGTGACCCATGATAACACGAACAATAAAAATATCCCGTGGTCCATAACCATGTTTTGAAAACCCTCCTCGAAGGAGTTGAAAATGATAAGAAAACCTGGACATAAAATACTATAAAAATATCCCACCATCCCCCTAGTGAAATCCCAGGCAGTAGCTCGATATTCGGGGCCGTCCAATGCGGGGACAAGCCCTCCTAACCACAGCCGAAAATACCTCAAAGCAATGGCTAGAAACCGAGAGGTCCAAACTAGGGACCTGCTCTCCACATATCCGAAAACACCTGAAAGATATGCGGACGTACCTCTATACTACGTGTGTAGATAAACTCAACGAGCACATGAACGAAAATACCTCAAAGTCATGTATCGGAGATGTACACGCATGGCCGAAAATACCTCAAAGTTATGCGGTCACATGATCGAAAATACCTCAAAGTCATGTATCAGAAATACTTCACGAATACATGGCCGAAAATACCTCAAAGTCATGTACCGGAAACGAACACGCATGACTGAAAATACCTCAAAGTCATGTGGTCAGAGAAATGCTATAATAATCGAGCCTTAATTGAGTCCTTTTGTGTTTCTTGCGTTGCAAGTATTTGTTTAGGTTTGTTTAGGATTTCTTGCCGCGTCTTAGTGTCCTTTGCATCTCTAATTAGTTTGTGAGTCTAGGTCTAGGCGTGTGTGTTTTGTTATTTTGTGCCTTTTAATTGAGTTAATCAATCTAAATTCTAATTGGATAACTATTGAACAAGTCCTCTAGGGAACGACCATTGCTTGCCCATTTTATTATCTCACTCGATTTTGTATACTTACAAAGATTTTAATTGGATAGAATAGGCTTTGTAATTGTTACTTGTTTTATTTTACATCAAGTTGATCAGTGCAATGCTTCCAATGATAGGGCTCATCTCATATGTAATACTTGGCTTGCTTGACGAATGAGAAGGAATCATGTTAGTAGCAAGGTAATTGATAATGTCAGCATACCATGGGTCAAAGGCCTTGAGGTGGAAAAGCTTCTCATCAGGAAAGCTCTCTTGGAGACGTAGTTGGTCCATTTCTTCATTGGACCCTTGTATGATCCTGCTCAAGTGGTTAGCTACCACATTCTCACTTCCTTTCTTGTCTTTAATCACGAGATCAAACTCTTGAAGCAATAGCATCCATCTAATGAGCCTTCGCTTGGCATCCTTCTTGTTGAGAAGGTACTTGAGAGCTGCATGGTCAATATAGATAATAACCTTGGTTTGAAGCAAGTAAGACCTAAACTTCTCGAAGGCAAATATCACAGCTAAGAGTCCCTTTTCAGTAGTAGAATAGTTAATTTGAGCATAGTTTAAAGCTCTACTTGCATAATAAATAACATGGGGAAACTTATCTATTCTTTGACCCAAAACTGCCCTAATGGCATAGTCTGAGGCATCACACATGAGCTCAAAGGGCAAGTCCCACTTTGGTGGCATGATGATAGGGGCAGCGGTGAGCTTGTGCTTGAGGGCCTCGAAGGACTCACGGAAATCCATGTTGAAGTCAAAGGGTGCATCCTTGACAAGCAGATTACAAAAGTGAGAGTGTCCTACAAGTCTTTCAAGCATTTGGTTAATAAAAGGTAATGGAATGTGATCTTTGCAAGTAGTAGAATTTAACTTCCTATAATCTATGCATACTCTCCAACCCATTTGGACTCTTTGAGGGACAAGCTCATCTTGGCCATTCACGATGACTGTGATGCCATTCTTCTTAGGAACTACTTGGACTGGACTCACCCACTTGGAATCGGAGATAGGGTAGATGATTCCCACATCCAAAAGCTTGAGGACTTCCTTCTAGACTACTTCCTTCATAGGAGGATGGAGACGCCTTTGTGCCTCCCTAATTGGTTTGGCCTCTTCCTCAAATATGATCCAATACATGCACTTGGAAGGGCTTATCCCCTTGATGTCAGCAATGCTCTATCCAATGGCTTGCATGTTGTCTCTAAGAACCTGCACTAATTGACTTTCTTGCAAATAGGTGAGATTAGAAGCAATAATGAAAGGGAGTGTGTGATCCTTACCTAAGAATGCATACTTCAAATGCTCAGGCAAAGGCTTGAGTTCAAGCTTGGGAGCTTCAATGATAGAAGGAAGAGTCTTTTCTTCCTTCATGGGAAAGGTGTCATACATGAGTGGCCTTTCGTATGTGTGTTGAGGCACGACCTCAAAATGTTTAGTTCCTCAATGGCACGGCCTTGATGGTCATTGTCATTTTGAGAAGGCAAAGTGAGGGCCTTCTAAAGAGGGTCATCTATGCAAGCATTCATAATGGTTTGATGCAATAAAGATTCCATAGTGTTCCAGGGAAAATGAAGGATAGGCACTTCGGGATATTGCATAGTATCATGAATAGAAAAAGTCCTAGTTTTATTTAACACTTTGATAGAGATTTGGCCTTGGTTTAAATTAATCTAATAGTTTATGGTGGCCAAGAGAGGTCTCCCAGAGATCAAGGGAGGGTCGTCACTTTCAATAGTGGATAGGAAAAATAAAGAACACAATAAAACGAATTCTATTCTTAATAGTTATATCTTTGCAAGTGCACAAAATCGAATGGGATAATATAGTAGCAAGGTCAATCCCTCAAGGACTTGTTCAATGATTAATCCAATTAAGTTCAAATTTTATTAACTCAAATAAAAAAGCCATGAGCGTTACATATATTTCATGTCATATTATTCCCCTTTGCTTGTCTTTTTTTTTGAAATCATGTCATCCATAGTAGAGGAGGTGATGCTTTTGTGAGGCATGTGCAGGATTTAGAAAGATAACATAATTCTAAGAATAATGAAAAAAGAATGGCTCAAATCGGAGTTCAAATCAGGGAGATGTCCTCAAATCCATATTGCGTCCTGACATGACATGTCAGTGCGCCCTGTTTAGGGCGCATATCAAGTACCTCAAATCAGGCCATCTGGGTCCCAAAGCTGGGTCTGAGGACCTTCAGACTAAGGCCATGACATGCCTTTGTCATGCCAAGAACCAAGTTAGGACATCTCCTTGACATGTCCCAAAGACACCCAACACTGAGCCCAGATCATGTCCTTCGCATGTTTGGAGATGCGCCAAGTTTAAGTTCCAGGGACGCGCCAAGGCGGGTCCTTCGTAAGCCAAAGTTCCAATCAAGGAGATCCGAGCCCATGTCCCTGACACGTTTTCAAGACAAAGTCCAGTATAGGTTTCTATTTCTAATCCTTGTAGGACAAGGTTTTCCCTTATCTATAAAAGGGAGACATTGTTCAGTGTTGGAGACACACCATTCTAGACACATGTAGACACTTTTGACTTACTGTTTTTAAGCTTTGTTGACGAAGATCAGACTATGTTATGAAGGAGTTCTCACGGCTGTGCTTGGAGTTTGACTTTGAGAGAATAGTTTGGGTTTAATCTTTCTAATCTTTATTCAATTTAAATCTTGTTTATGTTATTCATTATGTGTAGTGAGTAGTTTCTTTTAAGTTAGGGCTGATCTTGAAGCCCTAATCATGGCAACTTCTTAGTCTGGTTTTGCTTTGGTTTGATTCTGGTGTTTATCTTGGTGTGTTACTTTACTGCTTAAACTGTTAAGATTGGCCATTTTAATTACATAAAGTATAGATGACTTGCATCAACAGGTTACGATAAGCAATAGCCTTGTAATTTAACTCATGACATTCCTAGGATTGCATACCACTTTCTAGGGTTAGTGTTGTGTCATTAAATCCCTTTGGTACTTAATGATTTTTTTTTGTTATAGTGGCTTAAGAGAACTATTGCATAATTGACTAGAAACTTAGTGGCTTAAGAGAACTAAACATAAAAGTAAGAAGAGATGAATATATGAGAGTGGGCTTAAGAGACCTCTTGCATGGGCACTAGACCAAGAAGTAAACACGAAAATTGAACCTTGCAAACCAAGTTGGAAAACGTTGTGGTTAGGTGTGGATAGGGACTACCTTATCTTGCCTTTTAATTTGATTACAACCTTTTTTATTTACTTTCTTTCCTGCTTTACAAGTTTTTTACTTTCATAGCATCTTTTGAACTTAAACCCCCGCTTTTGTTCGTGTCTTTTACTTAGTGTCTTGTTTAGTTAAGTGTTAAAGCATATCTAGTTAGTGTGTGTCTTTTGCGCCGTTGCCCGGACTTGTTCCTCAAAGGTATCCATTGCTTTGATTTTTCTGATTTAGTTCTTTTGTTTGTCTCAGGTACTTAGTTTTATGTCATCACAAGGTTCTGCTAGAGGATCTATTCAGGGCTTTTCAATTCCATTATCTGCTTCATCATCTGTCTGAGGTTCCCCTCATCCAAGTCTACCACCAAGTCCTAGAAGAATGGCTATGGAACGTGTCTTAGCCAATCCACCACCACGGCTGCTCAAGGACTATGCCACTCCACATGTTAGTGAGGATCAATTCTCCATTGTCTTTCCACCTTCCACTGTGGAGAACTTTGAGCTTAAGTCATGGACAATTCACATGCTCCCCAAGTACCATGGCCTCTCTGGTGAGAACCCCCATTTGCACATCAAGGAGTTTGTGGAAGTATGTTCCACTGTTAAGATCAATGGCATGATTGAGGCTGAGATTAGATTGAGGTTGTTCCATTTTAGTTTTAAGGACAAGGCTAAAGTGTGGTTCCATTCACTAGTACCCGCATCCGTCACATCATGGAGGGATTTGTCCTCTAAGTTCCGCACTCAATACTACCCGGTGGCCAAGACCAATAAACTCAAGCCACAAATCATGGCACCCCAGCAAGCTGAGGATGAATCTTTCTATGAGTTTTGGGAAAGGTTCAATCAAATGATCCAAGAATACCCTCATCACAACATTGATGAGTGCCACTTAATGCTATACTTCTATGGTGGTTTGAAGACTAGTTATAGGGTGATGGTTAACTCCCATTCCAAGGGTGTCTTAGATAGCACGACAGAGGAAGCTAGGGAAGGTTTTGAGAACATTGCTCAAAGGGAAAAGAAATTTAGTTATACGAGCCAACTATCTAGAACACTTAGCACCGTGAGTAGGGACAAGGATGATACCAATGCACAACTCACAACCATGGTCAAGCAACTCTGTGATTCCAAAGCTAAGCCCACGATAACTTGTGATGTGTGCTCTATTCAGGGTCATGATTCTCATACCTATCTCATGGTAGAAGATGCGAACTACATAGGCAATTACAATGATGGGACAAGGCCACGAAATGACCCTTACTCTAATACCTACAATCCTGGATGGAGGAACCATCCAAACTTCAAGTGGAGTAATAATCAGAATGTGCAAAACCCTAGTGCACCCCCTGGATTCTAAGGACATCACGTGGACCCTCAAGTTCAAAACCAGGTCAGTCAATATCCACCACAAGAAAACCCTACCTTGGGAGGCAAGTCAATTGAGGAAGTATTGTTGTCTACTCAAAATATGGTGCAATCTTTAGTCCAGAGCACAATTGCATTTCAATATGATCATGCCATTACTGCAATTGAGACCCAAATGGCCAGTCAACTAAACAGATTAGACCTTGGACCCCAATTGCCTAGCCAAGTCCAAATCAACCCCAAGAACAATTTTGACAAGGCCACAACCAATGCGATTCAGGTCAAAAGTGGAAAAGAATTGAATCAACAAGCCGCATGCCCTATTTTAGGCGCATGGCTAGATTTAGGGCGCAACCGAGAACCTACTGCTGTGCCAGATTTAGGGCGCAGCCGAGAACCTGCTGTTGTGCCAAATTTAGGGCACAGTTTCGACTCAGGACTAGAACCTGGCCAACCCGAGACACCTCAAGACACATCTAACCAGGACACATCAACACCCCATAATGATCCTTCAAACCCTATTTTGCCTTTAAATTCTAAGTCTAAAGTCAGTTTTAGTAACACTAGTTACTAAAGATGTTGCCTTACCTTTTCCTCGTAGATTCCAAAAGAAGGACAAGAATGCTCAATTCGAGCAGGAGCTCACAAACATGCTTCACAAGTTTCAAATCACTTTGCCATTCTCTAAGCTTGTGAGGACCATGCCCATCTTTGCCAAGCTTCTCAAAGGACCTAGTAGCTGGAAAACGTTGCTTTGATGCCAACAATGTCCTTGACATTAGTGCAGCCACTTTGAATGAGTTCCAAGGCTTGCCATGAAAGGCAAGTGACCCAGGCCCTCTTGCCTTGCCGTGTGTTATCCAATCCAAAGGGTTTGAACAATGGCTTTGTGACACAAGAGCCTCTATAAGTATCATGCCCATTCATGTTTACAATTCACTTGCTTTAGGAGACTTAAAGCCTACTCAATTATGTGTTCGACTTGCTAATTCTTCTATGACACAACCTATGGGCATGATAGAATATGTAATAGTTAAAATAGGAGACACATGCATACTAGTTGATTTTTACATCTTAAAATTGGAAAAGACAATTGAAAGTGAGGATCCTCCCTTGATCTTTGGGAGACCTCTCTTGGCCACCATAAACTGTGAAATCAATCTAAACCTAGGCCAAATATCTATTAGGGTGTTAGATAAGACTAGGAATACTATGGAATCTTTATTGCATCAAACCATCATGACTGCTTGTATAAAAGACCCTTATGAGAAGGCCCTCACTCTGCCTTCTCCAAGTGACAATGAGACTGAGGGTCGTGTCATTGAAGTACTTAATATCCTTGAGTCCATGGCTTCACTGAACAGCCTCCTTTTGAGTCTATGACAATGAAGGAAGGCAGGACTCTACCTTCTATCCTTGAGGCAATCCGTAGATTTAGAGAATGAGAATAGAATTGGGCAATGATCAGAGGCCAAACGAGGCCCTTAAGCTAGAATTAAAGCCCTTACCTAAGCACTTGAAATATGCATATCTAGGTTGAATAATACATTACCTGTCATTATTGCTTCTAACCTAACCTCTGCGCAAGAGAGAAAATTAGTGCATGTTCTAAAGGATAACATGCAAGCCATTGGGTGGAGCATTGCTGACATCAAGGGGATAAGCCCATTCAAGGGCATGCATAGGACCATACTAGAGGAAGATGCAAAACCAACTAGGGAGGCACAAAGGACTCTCAATCCTCCTATGAAAGAGGTAGTCAAGAGAGAGGTTCTTAAGCTCTTGGACGTAGGCATCATATACCCAATCTCAAATTCCAAGTGGGTAAGTCCAATACAAGTCGTGCCTAAGAAAACTGGCATCACAGTCATCAAGAATGAACAAGAAGAGCTTGTTCCTCAAAGGGTCCAAACTAGATGGAGAGTATGCATAGATTGTAGGAAACTTAATTCTACTAATTGCAAAGATCAATTTCCATTACCTTTTATTGACCAAATGATTGAAAGACTTGCAGGACATTCTCACTTTTGCATCTTAGATGGTTACTCAGGTTACAACCAAATTTCCATAGCACCTGAGGACCAAGAAAAGACAACTTTCACATGTCCATATGGCACCTTTTCCTATAGGAGGATGCCCTTTGGCCTTTGCAATGTTCCTGCCACCTTCCAAAGAACCATGATGAGCATATTTTTAGACGTGGTAGGGGACATCATTAAGGTATTTATGGATGATTTTTCTGTCTTTGAAAATTCATTTGATTTATGCCTAACAAACTTGTCTAGAGTACAAGAAAGATGCAAGGAGTCCAATTTGATTCTCAATTGGGAAAAGTGTCACTTTATGGTGCAACAAGGCATTGTGCTAGGACATGTCATCTCTAGTTGTGGTATTGAAGTGGATAATGCCAAAATTGATGTCATTAGTGGTTTGCCCTAACCCACTTCAGTCAAGGAGGTCAGATCCTTCTTGGGACATGCTGGATTCTATATGAGATTCATTAAGGACTTCTCCAAGATCACAAAGCCCTTGTGCAATCTGCTTGCCAAGGATGCACCATTTGACTTCACCGAGGAATGCCGTGAGTACTTTGAGGCCCTCGAGGACAAGCTCACGGCTGCACCTATCATTATGCCACCAAGATGGGACCTGCCCTTTGAGCTCATGTGTGATGCCTCAGATTATGCCATTGTGGCTGGCAATGTTGGGTCAAAGAATAGATAAGTTGCCACATCTTATTTATTATGCAAGTAGAACTTCAAATGATGCTCAACTTAACTATTCTACTACTGAGAAGGAACTTTTAGCTGTCATATTTTCTTTAGAGAAGTTTAGGTCTTATTTGTTTCAAACAAAAGTTATTATCTAGACTGACCATGCAACTCTTAAGTAGTTGCTGAACAAGAAGGATGCCAAGCCACGGTTCATTAGATGGATGCTATTGCTTCAAGAGTTTGATCTTGTGATCAAAGACAAGAAAGGAAGTGAAAATGTGGTAGCTGGCCACTTGAGCAGAATCATTCACAGGTCAATTGAGGAAGTGGACCAACTACCTCTCCAAGAGAGTTTCCCTGAAGAGCAGCTCTTCCACCTCAAAAACTTTGACCCTTGGTATGCTAACATTATTAATTATCTTGCCACTAACTTAATTCCTTCTCATTTTTCTAGGTTTCAAAAGGACAATCTTGTTAAGCCATCTAAATATTACATTTGGGATGAGCCCTATCTATGGAAACATTACCCTGTCTTGGTTGGAATTGCTTCCACCCATTTGGGACTTCTGCCACAACAATGCGTGTGGAGGCCACTTTGGTTCCAAAAAGACAGCTCTCAAGGTTCTTCAATGCGGCTTCTATTGGCCCACTCTGTTCAAAGATGCCCATGAACATGTCATCATGTGTGACAAGTGTAAAAGACAAGGTAATATCTGCCCTAGAAATCAAATGCCCCTAAACCCTATTCTAGTTGTAGAAATCTTTGATGTTGCATTGATTTCATAGGACCCTTCCCTAGTTCATTTGGTTTTCTAAATGGGTGGAAGCAATTCCAACCAAGACTAATGATCCAAAAGTGTTTGTATTTCCATTCAATCTCATATCTTGTCAAGGTTTGGCACACCACGGGCCATCATTTGTGATGGTGGCTTACACTTTTGCAATAGGTCCTTTGTGGCACTCATGAGGAAGTATGGAGTCACACATAGGATCTCAACTCCATACCATCCCCAAACTAGTGGACAAGCTGAGATATCAAATAGAGAAGTCAAGGCCATCCTTGAGAAAATCATGGGGCCATCAATGAAGGACTGGTCCAATAGACTCAATGACGCCATTTGGGTATATAGACTCAATGATGGCCTTTTGGGCCATCGAGCATGTAAACATGGATATGGATGAGGCAAGACACGATAGGACATTGCAACTTCAAGAACTTGAGGAAATAACGAATGAGGCCCATGAAAGTTCTAGAATCTATAAAGAGAAATCCAAGGCCTATCATGACAAGCACTTAATCCGTAAGACCTTCCATGTGGGACAAAAGGTCCTTCTCTTCAATTCAAGGTGGAGGCTCTTCCCTGGAAAGCTCAGATCTTGTTGGACAGGGCTATATCTAGTGCTTAAGGTCATACCTCATGGTGCCGTGGAAATCAAGCATGAGAAATCAAGACTTGAATTAAAAGTCAATGGCCACCATTTGAAGCCTTATTTTGATGAGTGCCCAGAACTGCCGGTTCAAGTTTTCACATTGGCCGTGCCACCCCTTTCTTGACTTGCAAGACATGTCTCGCCTAGACCTTAAATCAAGCACTCTTAGGAGGCAACCTAGCCTTTGTTTGTGTTTCTTTCCCTCTTCTTTATGTTTTCTATTGTGCATGCCTCCTTTCATTCTTTACTTAGTTGCTCTTAATGTTTTAACTTGTTAACATTGAGGACAATGTTTAGTTTAGGTTTGGGGGTGTGGGTTTTGCAACATTTAGGTTTAGGGGTACACGGCTAGGAAGTTAATGCTTTACTTGTTAATAAGTTACATTGTTAAATTAATCATTAGTGTCTTACTAGAGCCATGACATGCTTAAGTTGTGCCATGTCTTTACACTTAATACCTAACTTCAAGAAATTTAGCTAAAAGATGACTTTGTTCTACTCTTAAACACTACTCAATTCTGTCTATTCTATTTGACCTCATTATTATCACTTTGCATTGGATTTTAAATTACTAACATATTTTGTAGTGGCTCTTGATTCTAAGCTGGACAGACCATGAGAAGTGAAGTAGGCTATGTTTGTTTTTTAGCCCTCTAAAAGCCATATATGCCCCTTTGCATGCTCCCTTAATCAACTTTGAATCCAAACACTTGAGCCCTTTCTTTCATCACCTAAATAAAAAATCTAGCCCTAGATAGGAAGCCCTAAATTCTTGGCCATAGCCTATAGTCTAGGTTGTATAAGGCTGTGCCAAATGAAGTTCATGACAAGGAAGGAAAGAAAATGCATCAAATGTTCAAATTTGGGAATAAGCAGTTTGGGGCACACCGGGCCCGCATGGGCACACTAAGGACATGTCACGGCCAAAGAGGCCAAATTACAAAGTTGATATCAGGGGAATGTCTTAGACATCCCAAGTAACCCAAAAGTCCTAACTTGGTTTGAAACCAATACTATGTAAGTCATTGCATGATCTTGGCTTAGTTTGAAAGAAAATAAAAAACGGAAAAAAGAGAAAAATATGAAAAATAGAAAAGAGAAGAAAAAGAGGAAAGAAAACAATGAGATAAGCTAAGTGAGCCAATGAGAACAAGAGTCACAAGCCATCATCATTCAAAGTTCAAAATTCATGAAGCCATTGAAAATGCCAAGTTTGGCCGTGGGCCAAGGAGAAGTTCAAGAAGAAGATTAAGTTCCAAGTCATGCTAATTCATGCCATGTCATAGCCTAGGTTTTGCATTCCAATCCCTTTCTTCTTACACCCTACGAGCCTAGCCCCACTACAACCTTTGAATGAAGGCCTAACTGATCTTATGGGAAGTCTTGCTTGGAGTTAAGGTATGTCTCTACGTTCTTAAAGTTCAATTCCTTCATCAGATCTATTTTCAGATATTGCCTTTCTTTCATACTCTTTCATATGTGATTATATTTTCTTCCCTTTCATAAACTCATCACATATGCTTGCAATGAGTGTAACCTTAGGATTCATGAGAGAAATTGAGAGTTGCCCAGTGAGGTTAGAGTCAAAGCGAAATCTTTCTACGGCATTTGAACTTTGTTGCTTTAAACTTGAAATCTTGAAGTAAAGGGCATTCATACTTATTCATGGAACTTACTTGAAATTGGCATCTCTTTAGTTTGGCATGACATGATCTATTTACTTTGTTCCTTATTAACCTGTTTAGTATGTTGTTTAGTGTTTTAGTTGTTAAGTAAAAGGAGACAAAACTCCTCCTACTAGGTGAACCTAGGGGTTTAAATGATATATCCTTAATTAGGTTGAGTCGTTAGTTTTAATTTCATTTTTATTCTTTGTTTTGCTCGAGGACAAGCAAAAGCTAGGTTCGGGGGTATTTGTTAAGCCATAAATGTTACTTATATTCCATGTCATATTATGCCCCTTTACTTGTCTTTTGTTTGAAATCATGTCATCCATAGTAGAGCGTGATGCTTTTGTGAGACATGTGTAGGATTTAGAAAGATAACCTAATTCTAAGAATATTGGAGGGCGCATATCAAGTACCTCAAATCAGGCCATCCGGGTCCCAAAGTTGCGTCTGAGGACCATCAGACTAAGGCCATGACATGCCTTTGTCATGCCAAGAACCAAGTCAGGACATTCCCTTGACATGTCCCAAAGACACCCAAGATTGAGCTCAGATCATGTCCTTGACTTGTCTGGAGATGGGCCAAGTTCAAGTTCCCGGAACACGCCAAGGAGTGTCCTCTGTAAGCCACAGTTCCAGTCAAGGCGTGCTTTCGCCATGCCTCAATAAGATCTGAGCCCGTGTCCCTGGTACATTTCGAGACAAAGTCTAGCCGCTGAGTTAGAATGCAACTGCGCCCTAATTCCAGTTCCAAGATGCACCTAAAAGTATCGATATTTATCGGCAAGTCCAGGACAGGTCCCTGCCCTGACCCGGTAGGAACAAATGTGGCCATTTTAAATCCTTCAGCTATTTCATTAGGACATGAAGTGTTTTTAGACTCTTTGGACCATATGAAGCGATCCAGACGCTAAGGCGCGTTGAAGACCAGCCCTAGGTCCTAACCGAGCCAACTGTCTGGCCAAAGGGCCAACTGGTATTTCTCAATTCCAGCCTTGTTCTGCTTAGCTTTATACCAGTTTAAGGACTTCTTAGTAGATTGGGATTATATTTAACATTCTAGAGCACTCTACTATAGGTTTCTATTTCTAATCCTTGTAGGATAAGGTTTTCCCTTGTTAATAAAACGAAGCCATTGTTCAATGTTGGAGACACGCCATTCTAGACACTTTTTACTTATTGTTTTTAAACTTTGTTCGTGAGGTTTGCTCACGAAGATCAGACCGTGTTCTTGAAGAAGTGCTCACGGGTGTGCTTGGAGTTTGCCTTTGAGAGAATAGTTTGGGTTTAATCTTTCAAATCCTTATTCAATGTAAATCATGTTTATATTATTCATTATGTGTAGTTAGTAGTTTCTTTTAAGTTAGGGCATATCTTCAAGCCCTAATCATGGCAACTTCTTAGTTTGGTTTTACGTTGGTTTGATTGTTGTGTTTATCTTGGTGTGTTACTTTACTTCTTAAACTGTTAAGATTGGCCATTTTAATTACATAAAGTATAGATGACTTGCATCAACAGGTAACGATAAGCAATAGCCTTGTAATTTAACTCATGACATCCCTAGGAGTGCATACCACTTTCTAGGGTTAGTGTAGTGTCATTAAATCCCTTTGGTACTTAATGCTTTCTTTTGTGTTATAGTGACTTAAGAGAACTATTCCATATTTGACTAGTATTTTAGTGGCTTAAGAGAACTAAACATACAAGTAAGTAGAGATGAATGTGTCAAAGTGGGCTTAAGAGACCTTTTACATGGGCTCTAGACCAAGAAGTAAACATCATAATTGAACCTTGCAAACCAAGTTAGAAAACGTTGTTGTTAGGTGCGGATAGGGACTACCTTAACTTGCCTTTTAATTTGATTACAACCTTTGTTATTTACTTTGTTTCTTGCATTACAAGTTGTTTATTTTCATAGCATCTTTTGAACTAAAAACCCCCCCTTTTGTCCTTATCTTTTTCTTATTGTCTTGTTTAGTCAAGTGTCAAAGCATATCCAGTTAGTGTGTGTCTTTTGTTTTCTGTTTTTAACTATCTAAGTACTTAACTTGTTAACTAAGTAATCTAATCAATTGAACCTCACCGTTTGAGTCAAGTCCTTGTGGGATTCGACCCTTGCTTGTCTTGCTATTCTATCTATTGATTAGTGCACTTGCTAGGATTTCATTGTTAAGAATTGTATTGCATTTACTTGTTATACTTTTCTTCCAACGACATACAAGAAGAAAACAAACACAGACACACGGCAATACTAGAGTCACACTACTTTAGATATGCAAAGGACAATAGACACGGCAAGAAAGACTCTTAATTAACCCTATAATCGACTCGTGACATAAGACACAAAATTGACTCAAACAAGGACTCCAAATAATGAAAAACAACAGGGGGGTTTCTGCTTTTTGAAATTCTAAAATGTAAAACAAGTAAATAGAGTGCAGAAAATAACAATGCAAGGATAATGATTGATTGATTTTATTAACTAAGGAAAATAACAGCTTACTATCCACCCTATCCAATTCAAGTTCTTAACCATATTTTCTTCACTCAATTACTATGAATTGCCTGAATTAGGTGCCCATACAAAGGTCTAACTAAGGCCCACTCCACATATATTATTCTCTCTTACTTAGCATGTTCTAAGCCGGATGAGTACCTTGAACGTCTATCACCTATCAGTTAAGATGATGCAATAAGTACGAAGAGAATTTAATGACACCACACAACCCTTGGAAAAGTGATGTGCAAGTGCTAGGTTGTCACGAGTTTAGAGTACTGATAGGTGTCCCTCCACCTACCCATGATGCAACAAATCACAAGATGATATAGTGGTCCGTCAAGCAATTACATCAATAATTATATGCAAACAAGGTGGCATATCTCATAAACATAAATTAAGTTCATTAAGCTCAGTAATCCAACTCATTCAACATTCATAGCAATTAAAATCAAGAGGCCAAAATCTAATTAACGAACAAACATGGCTAGCGCTTCAAGTAGCCCTAATCCTAAAAAGACTACTCACACATAATTATAAAACATAACATAATAAACATCAAAATAAAAATAATGAAGCAAAAATGAAAGAAAGTAAAAAACAATGGAAGACTTTAAAAGACACGCCAAGGCTACTTCAAGATCCTCCTCTGCATTATGCTCTCTTTCTCGAAACTAAAAACTGTTTTTAAAACTCCAAACTGTAAAATAAAAGTGTATTGCGGCTAGGTCTAAAAATTGGGTCCTTGACCCGCGAGGCTTATGCTCCTTTTTATAGCAGCCAAGACCTGTACATGATAGGAGAGTATTTGCAAAACCTAATTACATAATGACTAAAAGATTGATATCCTATTCTGTTAGGTAAAAGGACTCCAAAAAGGGATTCCTTGTTGGACAAGGAGAGCTTCTATGCGGCAACCCTTTAGAATCTATCTTTTGGGCTTTCTTACATGCTAAGGCAGCTTCTGGGATCTTCTGGAGGCTTCATGGTCGTCAAGGACTGGGCTGGGGCAACCCTAGACACCTTTGGCACAACAGGACCTGAATTTGACACCTTTGGGCCTCCTTTTGGACTTGTCGAGAACTATGCATGTCATTGACCAATGCAGTAGGGCCAAACCACTTATTTATTTGCATATGATGCATTTAGCATGGTTTTGGGCTCTATCTTGATTAAAAGCTTGTAGAAACGTTGATGGCCCAATTTGTCTCCACTTAGGGCTCCCGGGACGTCTTTTAGGGAAAAACATGCCAAGGGCATGTCTTTGGAATTTATGAGCGTACCACTTGATGCCATTAGCTTAGACAAGTGTTTTAAAACCCAATTCCATCCTTTGTCTCTTTTGGTTCCATCGAGTTCTAGGCATTGACACACTTTAGCCTAACTGGATATGAATTTTGGCGCAGCAAGGGCTCTTCAGGGACTCCGTTTAGGGCGCGTCCTGGCTTGTCTTGGCACTTGGACTTCTTTGGCATGTCAAGGACACGGCAAGGACTTCTTTGGCATGTCAAGGACACGGCAAGGACTTCTTTGGCATGTCAAGGACACGGCAAGGACTTCTTTGGCATGTCAATTGCATGTGAAGAACTTGTCCATGGGCTCAGTAGAGTGTCTCTGGGACGTGTTACGGGACACATTCTGGGCCTGTTTCTGGCATGTCCTGGGCTTGTTCCAAGACTCAGTTTTTGAACGTTTTCAAGGCCTGAACTTCAACTTGAGATATCTCCTTCGTTATAACTCCAAATTGAGTCATTTTTTGCCTTGTTCTCAGAATTACCTATCTTTCCAAATCTGTACAAGTCTCACAAGATTGATCATTTTCTACTATGTTTGGCATGAAATCATTCAAAAGACATGTAAAAGGGTACTAAGTGATATCAAGATGATGCATAAATAATGACTGAACAAATACCCCCAAAACCTATCTTTTGCTAGTCCCTGAGCAAAACAAAGGAAAACAAACTTAAACCAAATAAAGACTCGATCTTAGTTAAGATAGGACATTTAAATGCCTAGGTCTTCCTAGTAGGAGAAGTTTTGTCTCCTGAGGGTCATAGCAGCATGATACCCATAAACGTTTTACTTGGACACTTAAAATTCTAGAGACAGTACTTTTAACAAGCTAACAAGAATCAAAGTAAGTAAACATGCTTTGTAGAGCTAAAAGGGATGCCATAGCCGTGAGTGTCATGTTCCAAGTGTAAGTTCCAAAGTTTCAAGTGATCATGCTTAAAAAGAACTTCATCCAAGTGCTCTAGAAACATTTCGCTTCGACTCTAATCCTCACTAGGCAACTCGCAATTCACACAAGAATCCTAGGCTTTTCACTCTTATCTAGCATATGTTATGAATTTCAAGTTTAATCACAAATGATTTGCAATGAAAGAACAACACTTTATGTTATTTTAAATCTCTTGAAAGGAATTGAACTTTAAGAACATAGATGCGTACCTTATTCCTTAGGATGATTATCCATAAGATCAGTTAGGTCTTCCATTTAGGTTGTAGTGGGGCTAAGCTTAGGGGATTAGTAAGGAAGGATTGGGATTCAAAGAACCTGAGTTGTGCCAAGGCATGAGAAGTCATGACTTGAACTTGGAATTTCTGATCTGAATCCTTGCTTAGAGCCCACGGTACTTGTACCTTCTTGATACTTCCGCTTAAGGTCCTTTTTAGTGCATTGGCTCACTTGGATCAATTAAATGTTTCTTCATTTTTTCACTTTTTCAATTCTCTTTTTTTTTTTTCGTGTTTCTTTTCTGAATTCTTTCTTTCCTTTCTTTTGTTTCTCTTTTTTTTTCTTTTGAATTGACCCATGATCATGCAAAGGTTTCCTCATTCATTGTAATGTTTCCTTTGTAGAGCTTTTCACTCAACTTTCACAATTTTACCTTCTTCACTCTTAGTGCTTGCGTGAATGGTTCTTGGAACTAGGCAGCAACTTCTGTCACTTCTCATTCTCACCATGATCCTCATTTAAGGCAACCTTAGTACAGATTTAGGTTATAGGGCATGGCTTTAGTGAATGGGTTATTATTTTTCGCGGATTATACTTTGGGTGATGAAAGAAAAGGCTGAGTATTCGGCTTCAAAATTGGCTTAGGGAGCACACAAGAGGGTAGGATAAGGCCTTTAGAGGTTAAGCGCACATACCCTACATCACTACCACACATTAAATCAAGAGCATCTATATGATGTTAGTTCTTAAAAATTCAATGCAAATATGATGTAATGATATCATCATTTACGAATAAAAGCGAAGAGTGTTTACGAGTAGAAACAAATTATATCCCTCGGAAAGAATGGAAATAAGGCTCAAAAATCTCACAGGGTAGTCTCCACTAATTTTCAAAAGTTCACTCAAATTCAGTTGTTTTGTTCACTTAATCAATTAAACATGGCATTGTGAAGTGCAAGTTATGAACTACTTGACTATGGCAAAACTCTTTAGTTAAACAAAGATAGTTAACTTAGCATGTACACCTTATTAACAAGTTAAAGCACTATTACTAGCAACAACTTAAACTACTTAACGAATTAACACTTAAAACTTAAACTTAAAATTTCTTGGATGTGTATATCCCCAAACCTAATTGTATCTATATGCAAAATCTTAGGTCCACACCCCTAAACCTAAACTGAACATTGTCCTCAATGTGATAAGCAGTGTGCATGACAAAAACAGAATGAAGGGTCATAGAGTGCAATATGGCACAGTAAAGTGAGAGAGCACACAAACCAGGGCTAGGTTGCCTCCTAGGAGCGCTTTATTTAACGTCTGGGTAAGACGAGGATGGCATGCTATGTAGTTGGTGGTGGTTTAAGTGGATGAGCAGCCATGGCCAACCTTGTTGGCTGCCGTGTCAATTGAAATGTAGGGGGGTTCTATGATGGAAGGCCAAGGGTCCTTGGCCGTGAGTGGGAGGGCATCATTTGGGGCTTTTTTGGACAAGAGCGTTGATGGCACACGAGAAGGAGGAGGTTCTTTGGCCGTGGGAGGCTGGACCTGAACTGGAGTGTGTGGATCCTGGCCTAGAGATGACACTGCTTGGAGCATGCTGAACCTTGCACTTTTGTGACCCTTATGATCTTCTCGAGGCCGTCTGATACCTTCGTCAAGATATTCCTTAGCACTGGAACCTGCTATTGTTTCCTGCAACAATTGATCCATTAGTTCTAAGGAAAAATGTAACGACTCAGATTTAAAATTAAAGTAAATTTGTAAAATTATTTAGGAAAAGACAACTTTACCCTCGGTTTAAGAGGGGTTCGGAAGTCAATTTTTACTTGGAAGTACTTTTGGAATTTTTTTCTTGGTCCTTGCGTATGTCTCGAACTCACGAGTTCATAGACAGGCGGCACGCGGAAATTGGAATCCGTATGAGAGAGTTATGGGTCTAGAAAGTGTAAGGGAATTTTTTTATTTGAGAGTTAGATATTTCAAAAGTCAACCTCTCTAAAACTTTTTCCAGAATTTTCGGACCACTCTCTTTCTCCCTTCACGATTTCTCCATTGTTGCCTATGAGAAACCATTAAACCCAAGAATTGGTGATTTTGATTTTGGCCTTGTCGACCCACACTAAACACACAAACACCTTCCTCTCTTCTCCACGAGCATGACCATACTTTCCATGAAACCTAAGGACCACCATAGGCAGAGGATTCAAGGTCCAAAGTTTATGAAACATTCCAAGCAATTTTCCAGCCACCACATGTATGGGTTTTTAGTTTGGACTTCAGTTTTGGATTCCTTGGCTCGAGTAGATAGATTTCCATTATTAGAACATCGAATTTAGTTGAGAAATGAGTGAGATATCGAGCTTTGAAAATTGGATGGTTATGGAGGAACACGGGTCGACCCAGCTGGAGGCTGAAAGAGAGTAAACCACGCAGTCGCGTGTGGGGAAGGGCCACTACCGCTCCACTGGCACGTGGGGGCGCGTGGGGCACTTTCTCGGCTTCCAGCGACTTGCATCAATAAGGATTTCGACGTTCCAGATCTTTTGGCACAGGTTTCGAGCCAATCGGAGTTCGTTTAGGGGTTTTTTTAGACGTCCGAAGTCACATTAAACGCGTGAGAACGCGCATGTACTCCCGAGGTTAGAGAGTTGGATTTTAAGGTTTTTTAATTATCATTTAGTAATGTCAATGTTGTGTTTGGCAGACGTGGTGGCTCCGAAGGTCATGGGGACCGAATAGCTTTGAATTGGACTCGTTTGGACATCACGGTGAGTGGAATTGTTTTCCTAAACTACAATGCATGCATATTGTTATGTTTTAAGTATTTTACATTCAATTACGAATTTCTAGAATTAAATGGAAGGATTATTTAGTATTTTCATGAGTCTCGGGAAATAAGGATAATTATTATAAAGCATTTATTACCCTTCCAAGACTCGGGACTAAGGATAATGAATTGCGTGACTTTTCAATGGTTATGAATTTTGATATGTAAGGATATAGATTTATTATAGATTATGGATTTCGATAATGGTTTTGGGAAACTATTTTAATATGGAATTGGGCTTAGGCCCGAGATGGAAATTTTATGGATTCCAACTTATCGATTTTAGGCTTTGGCACGGGGTTATGTATTTGGGCTTAGGCCTAGGTATTGGATGGTTTTGGGGTTTTGGGCTAGGATGGTGGGTTAGGCTTCGATCCTGGTGGGAGGGTTGGTGGTAGTTTCTAGGTGAGGTATGGCAGGGAAGATTCCCTCATACGCTCGGTGAGGTATGGTAGGATGGATTCCCTCATACGCTCGTTGGGGTATGGCCGGGTGGATTCCCTCATACACTCGGTGAGGTATGGCAAGGTGGATTCCCTCATACCCTCGTGAGGTATGGGAGGCTGGATTCCCTTATACGCTCAGTGAGTTATGGAAGGGTGGATTCCCTCATATGCTCGGTAAGGTATGGAAAGCTAGATTCCCTCTTACGCTCGGTGAGGTATGGCATGGTGGATTCCTTCATACGCTCAGTGAGGTATGGTAGGGTGGATTCCCTCCTACGCTCGGTGAGGTATGATAAGGTGGATTTCCTCATACGCTAGGGAATGGCTATGATCGAGATATTGAGCTACGACTCGGGATGACGGCTATGATTGGGATATCGAGGTACAACTTGGGATGATGGCTATGGTCGGGATATCGAGTTACGGCTCGGATGATGGCTACGGCCAGGATATCAAGCTACGGCTCAAGATGAGAGCTACGACCGAGATATTGAGCTACGACTCAGGATGACTGCTTCAACTGGGATATCAAGCTAAGGCTCGGGATGACAGTTACGACTGGGATATCGAGCTACGGCTCGGGATGACGGCTACGATGGGGATATCGAGGTACGACTTAGGGTGATGTCTACGGCCTGGATATCGAGCTATGACTCGGGATGACGGCTACGATCGGGATAGAGAGGTGCAACTTGGGATGATGGCTACGGCCGAGATATCGATTTGTGGCTCGGGATGATGGCTTTGGCTGGGTTACTGTTATGGCGGGCACATGTAAAGATAGCGTGGGTTTCACCGGGGTAAATCAATTGGATTCTGGTAAGTTGTATTTACTTATATATGCGGATCTTGTTGCATATAAGGTTAGATAACGAGGTGGGATTATATCTATTAGTATTATTATTTTATTTTTGAGACCACACTTTTATTGTATTTGGTTCTATTATCCACTCACAGTTGTTTGGTTTTGTGCCCTCTAGGCCGTAGCGGGATGAGGCGACGAGACTAGGAGGAGGCATCACCTTTTTCTACGCTACCGTCACATATGACATGTTGGTTTTGTAAATGTAAATCTAAACATAGTATGCTCTGATCAACCTTTAGGTTGTTTGTTGAGTGAGTATTACAATGGAACTTAGTTTTATCTGGACTGTTTGGATATTAGTTTAGTTTTGAATCCTTCGTCTGACAGGTGAAAGGCGGGTTGACCAATTTTACATGGGAGATTCTACCGAAATCTCGGTAGAATTCTCAGAAAGTCTTTGTTGGACTAGTGAGGGTATTTCAGGATATGTGTCAAGGTTGCACGTATGTCAAACGGGGGTAGGGCTTTTCACGGATTTTGAGGGAAAATTAGGGAAGGGTCCTGCAAAAAATCCATAATTGGTTTAGCAGGGTGTTGCATGATATCATGGCTATTGAAAGTTAGCAGCTTCTCCCAAACATTAATAGCTAATGTCCCTTGTTTTACGTTGATGTCGCAATCCACTGTGGCTAAAAGAGGGCATGCCATGTAGAGCATTTAGAGTGGCTGAATTGATGTTAAGGGTGATTTTTGGCTCAGCTCCATGTTTTCCAGAATCGAAGTCTTCAAAAGTGTAGCAAAGATTGGCATATACTTGACAAGTTTGTGGAACGGGAGTGTGATTTCAAGCTTTTGCAGCATGCGCTCCATCTCTTTCTCGAACTCCTCCGCTTCCTTGTTCTATTGTTGAAATCGGCGATGAAATGGCACAACCACGTCATCCTCTAAGTCAACATGTGATTTCTTAGATTCTTTATTGGTTGTTGTTGGAGATTTAGAGTAAAAGTTAGTTGGATGGTGAACTTTTGCATTTGGACTCAAGGCCATGGCTTTATCTTTCTGAAGAGAATTGCACGCGACGTTGGCTTCTGGTGATCCTGCTGTGGACATGTCCTGGCGGCTAGGCGCAGTTTGGTGTAAAATTAGGTCCTCGGTGTGTGTCTGAGATACGTCGAGGTCATGCCCTGGAGTGGAGCTGGGCAGAACTTGTGACATAGAACCTGGCCTGCTCTACAGCAATGGTTGGGCCGGGGTTTGCGACTGTGCCATGGCCCTCGGTAGTGCAGTTTGAGGCATGGCTTGTGGCAGAGCCTGAGACAAGGGCACAACTCCTGGCAGCGCCTGAAATGTGTCTTGGTGTTGCGGTGAAGGATTGGTCCATTTTTGCGGATTGACATGGTGCGGAGGTGCCTGGGACGTGTCATGGTCCTTGGGTTGCTATAGGAGGCTGGTTCCGGCTTGCGGCAGGACCTGCTATGAGGACACAACCTGGGATGTGAACATGGTCTCGATGGCGCGTCCAGGTTCAAATTTTGAATGATATATGGCCTTGGCAAGGTTGTATTTTGAGTGTGCCATAGTGACTTCATCATAATACGCAGCTTCAATATCTTTAACATTTTCCTCGTAGGCAGCATATATAGGGCCTCGGAGTTGTGTGAAACTACACAACGTGATGGAATTTACACTTGGATTTTGAAATCCCTTCGGATTGACCATCCCTTGGCTAGGTAACTTCACTTGCTCCCTTTGGTTCAAGTAATTTGCAATCTGCCCCATTTGGCAGTCTAAATTTGCGATTGCATTATCAGTCTTTGCCATATGGCTCCGACTCTCTTCAATAAATGCAATGGTGGTTTGCATAAATTGAATGTTTTGTTGAGCCATGGCATTGGCGGCATCCTCCCAGGATTTGCTTCCGGTGTTCTGATTTGGTGAAGAACCTTGGTGATTCATTTCGAAAGCCGCAAATTGCTGCTGGAATCCAGGTGGTGGCAAAGGGTATTGCACATTTTGATTATTGCTCCAACGCAAATTTGGATGATTTTTCCACCCCTGATTGTACGTGTTGGAATATGGATCCTTCCGGGGTCGTGAACCATTATTGAATCCTCCAAAAAAGTTGGCATCTTCCACCTTGTTGCAGTCTTGGGACGTGTGTCCCTGAATAGAGCAAATGTCACAGACTTGCACTCCTTGAGCCATCACGTTGCACAACATCTTCACCATTGCCGTAAGTTGACCAATGGCATCATCCTTGTCTGTGGTTTACGCATCACTAGTAGCCCTAGAGGAATGACCTATGTAACTAAATTGTTTCTCCCTTTGAGCAATGTTCCCAAAGGCAGTTCGTGCTTCCGCAGCTGTGCCGTCGAGGATCCCTTGTGATTGAGAGTTCACCATGACTCGATCGCTAGTCTTCAAGCCTCCATAGAAATACAACATCAAATGATGCTCGTAGATGTTGTGGTGCGGGCACGCCTGAATCATTTGATTGAAGCGCTCCCAAAACTCATAGAATGGTTCGTCCATGGCTTGGCATGGATCCATGATCATGCTCTTCAACTCGTTCGTCTTTGCCACGGGGTAGTACTGAGTGAGGAATTTGGACGACAAGTCCCTTCACGAATTGATGGATGCCAACGCCAATGAATGAAACCACGCCTTAGGAGCGATCCTTGAGACTGAAATAGAAAAGTTGTAGCCTTATTTCCGCTTCCGTCATGCTGTTGATGCGCAACGTGTAGCAAACTTCAACAAATTCTTTGATGTGTAAGTGCGGATCTTCTCTGGAAAGTCCATGGAACTTCGGCAACATGTGAATTGTGCCAAAACTTCAACTCAAAATTCTCCACCATGGATGCTGGAAACACGATGGGAAATTGGTCATCCAACACGTGAGGGTGGCAAACTCCGTCAAGAGCCGTGGGGCCCGAGGTTGTGGTGGTGGTGCTAGGTCACGGCCTGCCATCCTAGTAGAAGATGGTGGTGGACTTTGTTGTGGGGAGCCTTTTACCGAAGATCCTCTTGAAGATGGTTCAAACGACGATATGTGCAACGATCCATGGATTGATCCTTGCGATGTCATAAAACAAAGTACCTAAAGCAAGAAGAAACAAAACTGAGTTAATCAATCTAAACAAAGTGGACACCGTTGAGGGACAAGTCCCGGCAACAGCGCCAAAAACTTGATAATAAAAATAAAGAACACAATAAATATGAACTCTATTCTTAACAGTAATATCTTTGCAAGTGCACAAAATCGAATGAATTAATATAGTAGCAAGCAATGTATAACAAGTAAATGCAACACAATTCTTAACAATGAAATCCTAGCAAGTGCACTAACCAAAAAATAGAATAGTAGTACAAGCAAGGGTCGAATCCCACAAGGACTTGAATCAACAATGTACAAAGAGATAGATTGCTTAGTTCACAGGTAGGTACTCAAAACAGAAAATAAGGACACTAACTAGATATGTTGTGACACTTAACTAAACAAGATTCTAAATAAAAGACACGGACCAGGGGGGGTGTTTTTTTTAAGTTCAAAAGATGCTGTAAAAGTAAATAACTTGGAATGCATGAAACAAATAAATAACAAAAGTTGTAATCAAATTAAAAGGCAAGTTAAGGTAGTCCCTATCCACACCTAACCACAACGTTTTCTAGATTGGTTTGCAAAGTTCAATTATCATGTTTACTTCTTGGTCTAGTGCCCATGCAAGAGCCCTGTTAAGCTTACTCACACACATTCATTCCTTCTTACTTTGTACGTTTAGGTCTCTTAGGCGCTCTAAACTTCTAGTCAATTATGTCATAAGTCTCTCAAGCTATTATAACACATCAGAAAGAATTAAGTATAAAAGGAATTTAAAGACACTAAACTAACCCTAGGAAGTGGTGTGCAATCCTAGGAATGTCATGAGTTAAATTACAAGATTATTGCTTATCGCAACCTTTTCATGCAAGTCATCTATACTTTATGTAATTAAAATGGCCAATTCCAATAACACAAAGAAATATCAGCTTCAGCAGTAAAGTAACACACCAAGATAAACACAATCATGAAAACAACGTAAAGCTAAACTAAGAAGTTACCATGGTTAGGGCTTCAAGATCAGCTCTAACTTAAAAGAAACTACTCACTACTCATAATGAAAAACAAAAACATGAATTAAATTAGATAAAGATTCGAAAGATTAAACCCAAACTATACTATCGAAGGAGAACTCCAAACATAGATGTGAGCACTTCTTCAAGAACATAGCCTGGTCTCGTGAACAAACCTCACGAACAAAGCTCAAAACAATAAGTAAAAAGTGTCTCAATGTATATAGAATGGCATGCACTGAACAATGGCCCCCATTTATAGACAAGGGAAAACCTTGTCCTACAAGGATTAGAAATAGAAACCTAGGCTAGAGTGTTATAGAATGTTAAGCAGAACACGGCTGGAATTGGGATATCCAGTTGGCACTTTGGGCAGACAGTTGGCTTGGTCAGGACCTAGGGCAAGCACAGAATGACGGTGACTTGGCCCTTGGCATATCTTCATCGCACCTTGGCGCGCCTTAGCATTTGGATAGCTTCATTTTGGTCTAGAGAGTCTGAAAACATGTCATGTCTCGAACAAATAGTAGAAGGATGGAAAATGGCCTCATTAGAACTCACCAGGTTAGGTTAGGGACTTGAAACTACCGTGGCCCTTAGGACTCGCCTTTGGCGCAGTTGCGCCTTGTCTTGGAATTGTGTCTGGAACTCAAGCTTGGGCTCATTTTAGTGTGGCGAAGGTACGCCTTGGCTGGAACCTCGATTTGGACTTAGCACTTAGGTGGACACGCATTTGTGCACTCCCAGACATGTCGAGGACATGATATGGGCCTCGGTCTTGAGTGTCTTTGGGACATGTCCTGGCTCCGTTAGTGGCAAGATAAGGGGATGTCATGGACTTCATTTGAAGGTCCTCAGACAGAACTTTGGGACCCGGATGGCCTGATCTGAGGTACTTGAGCTGCGCCTGAAATAGGGCGCACTGGCGCACTCAAAACCTAGTTTAGGACCCAATATTGATATAAGGACATCTCCCTCATTTCAAATCCGATTTGAGCCATTCTTTTTCCAGTATTCTTAGAATAGCGTTATCTTTCTAAAGCATGCACATCTCTCACAAAAGCATCACTTCCTACCATGGATGGCCAAATTTCTAACAAAAGACAGTTATAGGGACCAAATATGGCATGAAATGCATGTAGCAAATATGACCTAACAAATACCCCTAAACGAAGCTTTTTCTAGTCCTCGAACAAAACAAAGAATAAAATTGAAGTAAAAACTAAAAGACTCAATCTAATTAAGGATAGAACATTTAAACCCCTACGTTCACCTAATAGGAGGAGTTTTGTCTCCATTTACTTAACAACTAAAATACTAAAAAAATAATAAACAGAATACTTAGCAAGCTAATAAGGAACAAAGCAAATTAATAGATCATATCATGCCAAACTAAAGATATGCCAGTCTCAAGTAGGTATCTTGTGTAAGTGTGAATGCCCTTGCTTCAAGATTTCAAGCTTAAAACAACAAGGTTCAAATGCCTAAGAAACATTTCGCCTCGACTCTAACCTCACTAGGCAACTCTTAATTTCTCTCATGAATCCTAAGGTTGCACTCTTGCAAGCATATGTGATGATTTTTTGTAAAGGAAGCAAATACAATCACATGTGATATAGTATGAAAGAAAGGCAATTTCTGAACATATATCTCATGAAGGAATTGAACTTTAAGAATGTAGAGACATACCTTAACTCCAGGCAAGACTTCCCATAAGATCAGTTAGGTCTTCATTCAAGGGTTGTAATGGGGCAAGGCACGAAGGGTGTAAGAAGAAAGGGATTGGAATTCAAAAGCCTAGGCTTTAACAAGGCATGAAGTAGCATGACTTGGAAACTTGATCTTCTTTTCTTTGAACTCACGGCCAAACTTGGTATTCTCAATGGTTTCTTATGCCGAGGTTTGCTTTCCTTGAATAATGATGAATTGTGACTTCTATTCTCATTGGCTCACTTGGCTTAGCTCAGTATTTCCTTTTCTTTTTCTTTTCACTTTTCTTTCTTTTTCATTTCATACATTCTTTTGTTCTTTTTTTTTTCTTTCTAACTAAGCCAAGATCATGCAATGGTTTACATCATTTTGGTTTCTGTCCAAGATAGGACTTTTGGTCACTTGGGATGTCTAAGACATTCCCCTGATATCAACTTCACATTTTTCCTCTTTTGGTCGTGACATGGCCTTGATGAGCTCCCCAGCTTGACTTTGATTTTGAACACTTGAACTTGTCTTTCCTTTCTATGTCATGAACTCCATTTGATGCTGCCTTCTAACAACTTAGACTATAGGGTATGGCCAAGATTTAGGGCATGCTATCTAAGGCTTAGGTTATGATTCGGGTGATGAAATAGAAATGTCTAGGTGTTTGGCTTCAAAGTGGGTTAGGGAGCATACAAAAGGGACAAATATGGCTTTTAGAGGCTCAAACATGCATAGCCTACATCACTTCTTATGGTACATCCAACTGAGAATCAAGAGCCTCTACATAAGATGTTAGTTCTTTAAAATTCAATGCAAAGTGATAATAATGAGATCAATAAATATCAAAATAATTGAATAGTGTTTAAGAGTAGAACAAAGTAAATCTCTCAAAAAGAAAGGCATTAGGCTCAAAATCTCACATAGGGTAGTCTCCACTAATTTTCTGAAGTTCACTTAAACAAAGTTATCTATTAGCTCAATTTCTTGAAGTTAGGCATTAAGTGTAATGAATATATCACAAACACAAGAATGACATGGCTCTAAGAAGACACTAATGATTCGTTCACAATGTAATTTATTAACAAGCAAAGTATTAAGTACCTAGTCATGTACCCCCAAACCTAAATTTTGCAAAGTTTTGATCCACACCCTGAAACCTAAACTAAACATTGTCCTCAATGTTAACAAGTTAAAACACTAAGATCAAAATAAGTAAAGATTTAAAGGAGGCATGCAAAACAGAAAATAGGAAGAAAAGGGAATGATACACAAACTAGGGCTAGCCTCCCTCCTAGGAGTGCTAGATTTAACGTCTAGGCAAGACGTGGCTTGCAAGTCAAGTAAGGGTAGGCATGGCCATGTCTACCTCTTGAAAACCAGGCACTGGAACAGCTTCTAAGTATGGTTTCAGGCGATGGCCATTGACCTTCAATTCGAAGCCATTGTGGTCTAACTTGATCTCCATGGCACCATGGGGTAGGACTTTAAGGATAGTGTAGGGCTTGACCATCGTGATCTGAGCTTTCCTGGAAAGAACTTTAGGCAGCAATTGAATAAGAGGACCTTTTGTCCTACCTCAAAGGACTTGCGGACCAGGTGCTTGTCATGGCAGTCCTTGGACTTTCTTTGTAGATTCTAGAGCTTTCATAGGCTTCATTCCTTAATTCTTCAAGTTCTTGCAACTGAAGCTTCCGATGATGTCGTGCCTCATCTATGTCCCTGTTGGCATGCTTGATGGCCCAAAAGGCCTTGTGTTCCAACTCCACGGGTAAGTGGCAACCTTTGCCATAGACAAGCCTGAATGGGGACATGCCAATAGGTGTCTTCTAAGTAGTCCTATATGCCCAAAGGGCATCATTGAGCCTGTTGGACCAATCCTTCCTTGATGGTCCCATGGTTTTCTCAAGGATGGCCTTGACTTCTCTATTTGAGATTTCAGCTTGTACACTAGTTTGGGCATGATAAGGAGTCAAGATCCTATGTGTGACTCCATATTTCCTCATGAGTGCTTCAAAGGATCGATTGAAAAAGTGTGAGCCACCATCACTAATGATGGCCCGTGGTGTGCCAAACCTTGATAGGATATGACATTGGATAAAACTACACACTACTTTTGAATCATTAGTCTTGGTTGGAATTGCTTCCATCCATGTAGAAACATAATTAATAGCAAGGAGAATGTAAAGAAAACCAAAGGAGTTAGGGAAGGGGCCCATGAATTCAATGCCCGAAACATCAAAGAGTTCAACAACTAAAATAGGGTTTTGGGGCATTTGATCTCTAGGGCCAATATTACCTTGTCTTTGGTACATGTCACAAGTGAGGACGTGCTCATGAGCATCTTTGAAGATAGGGGGACAATAGAACCCACATTGTAGTACTTTAAGAGCTGTCTTTTTGGCGCCAAAGTGTCCTCCACACGCCTTGTTGTGGCAGAAGTCCAAGATGGACTTTACCTCAGTTTCTAGAATGCACCTCCTTACGAGTTGATCAGGGCAGTGCTTCCATAGATAGGGCTCATCCGAAAGGTAATATTTGGATTTCTTGACAAGCTTCTCCCTTTGAAACCTAGACAGATAAGAAGGAATCAAGTTAGTAGCAAGATAATTGATAATATTAGCATACCAGGGGTCAAAGGCCTTGAGATGGAAGAGTTGCTCGTCAGGGAAGCTTTCTTGGAGAGGGAGTTGGTCCACTTCCTCATTAGACGCGTAGATGAGTCTGCTCAAGTGGTCAGCTACCATATTTTCACTTCCTTTCTTGTCCTTGATCACAAGATCAAACTCTTGAAGCAGTAGCATACACCTGATGAGCCTTGGCTTGGCATCCTTTTTGTTAAGCAAGTACTTAAGAGTTGCATGGTCAGTATCAATGATAACCTTTGCTTGAAGCAAATATGACCTAAACTTCTCTAAAGCAAATATAACAGCCAATTGTTCTTTCTCCGTAGTAGAATAGTTAAGTTGAGCATCATTTAAAGTTCTACTTGCATAGTAAATGACATGTGGCAACTTATCTATTCGTTGTCCCAAGATTTCCCCAACGGCATAGTCTGAGGCATTACACATGAGCTCAGAGGGCAGGTCCCATCTAGATCTCATGATGATAGGTGCAGCCGTGAGCTTGTCCTTGAGGGCCTCAAAGGACTCATGGCATTCCTTGGTATAGTCAAATGGTATATCCTTGGCTAGCAAGTAACACATGGGCCTTGAGAACTTGGAGAAGTCCTTGATAAACCTCCTATAGAATCCAGCTTGTCCAAAGAAGGATCTTACCTCTTTGACTGAAGTGGGATAGGGAAGGCCACTTATGACATCAATCTTGGCCATATCTACTTCTATGCCTCGGCTGGATATGACATGGCCAAGCACAATACCTTGCTGGACCATGAAGTGACATTTTTCCCAATTTAGAAGTAAATTGGACTACTTGCATCTTTCTAGGACTCTTGACAAGTTTTTAAGACATAAATCAAAGAAATTACCAAAAACTAAAAAGTCATCCATGAATACCTCAATGATGTCCTCCACCATGTCAGAAAATATGCTCATCATGCACCTTTGGAAGGTGGCATGTGCATTAAAAAGGCCAAAGGGCATCCTCCTATAAGCAAAAGTGCCATATGGACATGTGAAGGTTGTCTTCTCTTGGTCTTCAGGTGCAATAGCAATATGCTTGTACCCTAAATAGCCATCTAAGAAACAAAATTGACAATGTCTTGCAAGTCTTTCAAGCATTTGATCAATAAAAGGTAATGCAAAGTGATATTTGCAAGTAGTAGAATTAAGTTTCCTATAATCTATGCATACTCTCCATCCAGTTTGGATCCTTGGAGGAACAGCTCATCTTGTTCATTCTTGATGACTGTGATGCCACTCTTCTTAGGCACAACTTGGACTGGACTGACCCACTTGGAATCTAAGATGGGATAGATGATCCCACGTCCAAAAGGTTAAGGACCTCCTTCTTGACCACTTCCTTCATGGGAGGATTTAGGCACCTCTGAGCTTCCCTTGTAGGCTTCGCATCCTTGTCAAGGATGATTTTGTGCATGCACTTTGAAGGGCTTATCCCCTTGATGTCAGCTATGGTCCATCCAATAGCTTGCATGTTGTCCCTTAGAACCTGCACTAATTAACTCTCTTTCACACGGGTTAGGTTTGAAGCAATAATGACAGGCAATGTATTATTCTGACCTAGATATGCATATTTTGAAGTGCTCAGGCAAAGGCTTTAACTCTAGCTTAGGGGCCTCAATGATAGAAGGCAGGGTCCTGCCTTCCTTTATCGTCAAAGACTCAAAAGGGGGCTGTTTAGTGAAGTCATGGCTTGGCAGGGCCTCAAGGAGGTTGAGTGCCTCAATGACATGGCCCTCAGGGTCATTGTCACTTGGAGGAGGCAGAGTAAGGGCCTTCTCAAGAGGGTCTTTTATACAAGCATTCGTGATGGTTTGATGCAATAAAGCTTCCATAGTATTCAAAGGAAAATCCATTATAGGCTCTTGGGGGTATTGCATAGTATCATGAATAGGGAAGGTCCTTCTCTTATCTAACACCTTAATAGAAATTTGGCCACGTTTAGATTGATTTCACAGTTTATAGTGGCCAAGAGAGATCTCCCAAAGATCAAGGGAGGATCCACACTTTCAATTGGTTTTTTTCCATTTTTAAGAGGTAAAAATCAGCTAGAATGCATGTGTCTCCTATTTGAACTATTACATCTTCTATCATGCCCATAAGTTGTGTCACAAAAGAATTAGCAAGTCTAACACACAATTGAGTAGGCTTTAAATCTCCTAATGCAAGTGAATTGTAAACATGAAAAGGCATGATACTTACAGAGGCTCCTGTGTCACAAAGACAATGTTCAAACCTTTTGGATTGGTTGACACACGGCAAGGCAGGAGGGCCTGGTTCACTGGCCTTGCGTGGCAGGCCTTGAAACTCATTCAAAGTGGCTGCACTAATGTCTAGGACATTGTTGGGGTCAAAGCCACATTTTCTAGCTACTAGGTCCTTGAGAAGCCTGGCAAAGATGGGCATGTTCCTCACAAGCTTGGAAAATGGCAAAGTGATTTGAAGTTTGTGAAGCATGTTTGTGAGCTCCTGCTCAAACTAAGAATTCTCGTCCTTCTTTTGGAACCTAAGAGGAAAAGGTAAGTTAACATCATTAGTAACTAGGGGATTACTAAAACTAAGTTTAGACTTAGAATTTAAAGGCAAAATAAGGTTAGAAGGCTCATTATGTGGTGTTGCCGTGTCCTGGGCACTACTGTCCAGAGGTGTCTTGGGTTGGCCAGGTTCTGGTCCTGAAGAGGACCTCTGCCTTAAAACTGGCACAATGCTAGAACTGTGCCCTAAAACTGGCGCATGGGCCGATTTTGCGGCAGGGGCCTGGACCTGATTTTCAGCCTCGTCTAAGGTCTCTTGGGTCTCAATTGAGCCTTGAAGCTCTATTCCACTCCTAAGCTTAATGGCATTGGCAGTGGCCTTGGGATACATGTTCTTGGGATTGACTTGGACTTGGCTAGGCAATTGGGGTCCAGGGTACAGCTTGTTGAGTTGGCTTGCCATCTGACCTACCTGACTTTCCAAGGCAATAATGGTACGATCTATCTTCTGCTGGAAATTTGTGGTGTGTTGAAACAGATTTTGTTGGAAAGTAGCAATACGCTGAATTAGATCAGACATCATGTCTTCCAAGTATCTCTTTGCTGGGCAGGATTGCCTTGAGGATGTTGACGGACTTGAGTGGGAACCTGAGGGGCCACAACATGCCCTTGGAATCCAGGGGGTGCCGTGGGGTTTTGAACATTCTGATTGTAGTTCCACTTGAAGGTTGAATGGTTCCTCCATCTACGATTGTAGGTATTGGAATAGGGGTCATTCCTAGGCCTTATGCCATCATTGTACCTTCTAATGTAGTTTGCATCCTCGACCATGGGACATGTCTGAGAGTCATGGCCTTGAACTGAGCACACATCACAATTCATAGTGGACTTAGCCTTGGCATCACAAAGTTGCTTCCCCATAGCCATGAGTTGGGCTATAGTGTCATCTTTATCCCTACTCACACTATTGAGAGTCATAGACTGTTGTCCCCTATAGCTAAACTGCTTTTCTCTTTGAGCAATGCTCACAAATGCTGCCCTAGCTTCCTCAGCCGTGCTCTCCAAGACTACCTTGGATTGAGAGTTCACCATTACCCTATCACTAGTCTTCAAGCCACCATAGAAGTATAGCAATAAGTGGCACTCTTCAATATTATGGTGAGGGCACTCTAGAATCATTCCATTAAACCTTTCCCAAAACTCATTGAAAGATTCATCCTCAGCTTGTTAGGGTGCCATGATCTGGGCCATGAGCTTATTGGTCTTGGACATGAGGTAGTACTGAGAGAGAAACTTGGAAGACAAGTCCTTCCATGATGTAATAGATCTTAGTGCCAAGGAATGGAACCATGCCTTAGCCTTGTCCTTAAGACTAAAGTGAAACAATCTCAGCCTAATCTCAACCTCAGTCATGCCATTGATTCTCAAGGTGGAACAGGCTTCCATAAACTCCTTAATGTGTAGATGGGGGTCCTTACCCGAGAGGTCATGGTACTTAGGCAGCATATGGATTGTGCCTGACTTGAGCTCAAAGTTTTCCACCATGGATGGTGGAAAGTTGATAGGGAATTGGTCCTCACTGACATGAGGCGTAGCATACTCCTTAAGTAGCCGTGGTGGTGGGTTAGCTAAGACAAGTTCCTCATCCATTCTTCTAGGGCTTGGTGGGGGACTTGGATGAGGAGAACCGTGGACATACGATGAAGCAGATGATGGAATTGAAGAGCTGTACACAGATCCCCCAACAGAACCTTGTGATGACATAAAAGTACCTAAACAACAAAATAAACTAAATTAAAACAATCTAAACAATGGACACCGTTGAGGGACAAGTCCCCCGCAACGCTGCCAAAAAAACAAAGAAATATCAGCTTAAGCAGTCAAGTAATGATCAGTCGTTATTTATGCATCATTTTGATGTCTTTATATGCCTCTCTTACATGTCTTTTGAATGATTTCGTGCCATCAATAGTAGAAAATAATCAATCTTGTGAGACTTGTGCAGAGTTAGAAATTTAGGTAAAATCTGGAAAGAACGCAAAAAGAATGACTCAAATCGGAGTCCAGATGAAGGAGATATCCTCATTTCAATATCAGGTCCTGAACGGAGTCCTGAGTGCGCCAGTGCGCCAATGCGCCTATTTTGGGCCACTGGCCAAGTACCTTATATCAGGCCCTCCGGGTCCCGAACTTGTGTTTCATGACATCAGGGTCAGGTCCTAGAAGTGCCAAGGTCGCGCCGAGGCAGGTCGAGGACATGTCCCAAGAACTCCCATCCGAGCCCAGATGTGCGCCTAAGCCCGGGGTCCCTGTTCCGCCAGCGGTGGATCAGAGGTTCTCCCTCTGCGCTAAGCCTGACAACATTTGCGCCAAGCCTGAAAGATGATGCGCTTCTATTATACTCCTAACGTACTTCAAAAGCGCGGTCCTAGATCCTGATTACGAAGACAGTCAAAAATCCAAGTTTGGCCAGCTTGCGTTCCCACTTGCCAGCCTGCATTCACACTCCCGGCCGTGCTCTGATTGGTTCGAATAGATTTTAAAGACTTTATAATTAATTAAAAGTAAAATAACTTTCCCTATTCCTATATGACATGGTTTTACCAATCTGTATAGAACAAGGTTATACCAATCCTTATAGAACAAGGTTATACCAATCCTTATAGAACAAGGTTTTCCCTTGTCTATAAAAAGGAGAATCATATAGAGGATTGGGGGCGTTTTTTGTTTCTGGGAAAACAGAGACTTGAGCCACAGAGAGTTCCGTTTTGGTTTTCTAGAGAATTAGGGACCATATTTTGGGAGATAATCTTTCACATAGATTATTGGACGTGGAGCTTGGAGAAGAAGGCTCTTCCGTGTCTTCTGCTGCACCTGTTCTTAACAATCTCTTCTGTACCCTTATTTACATTATTGCAATTTACTTATGAATTCAATTATACTTGTGTTTATTTCAGTTATGTGTGAGTAGTCATTAGGATTAGGGCTGCTTGAAGCCCTAGCCATGTTAGCTTGTTGATTGGATTTCTGGCTCTTGATTATGATTGCTATGCATGCTGAATAAGTTGGATTACTATGCTTAATGAACTTAATTTATGCCTATAAGATTAGCTACCTTGTTTGCATATAATTATAGATGTAATTGCTTGAGTGACCGTCATATCATCTTGTAATTTGGAGCATCGAAAGTATTCTTACTTGTAATCTTAACTCATAACGACCTAGGATTGCATGTCACTTTGCTAGGCTAATGTGGTGTCATTAAATTCTCTTTAAACTTCATGCATCATCTTAAAAGGTAGGTGATAGACGTTCTAGGCATATGCCCTGTTTAGAACATGCTAAGTAAGAGGGAATAAGATGTGTCTAGTGAACCAACGCCATGTCCTAGGCACGGGCACCTAATTCAGAAAATGCATAGTAATTTGGTCAAGGAAATCTGGTTAAGAGCTATAATTGGTTAGAGTGGATAGTAAGCCTTAATTCGCCTTAGTTAATAATCAATCAACCGTTAATTCTTGCATTGTTATTTTCTGTATTTTATTTTACTTGTCTTTAAATTTCAGTTCTCACATCATAAACCCCCTGCGTGTGTGTGTGTGTGTGTGTTTTCACTAAGTTAATAAATCTGAACTAAAGTGGTCATAACGTTGATACAAGTCCTCGAGGGATCGACTCTTGCTGTGCTACTATACTATTCTTATCGATTTGTGCACTTGCAAGGATTTTATAACTGTTAGAATTTAATTGCATATTTCTTGCTCTTTAATTTTACCAACAAGTAACACACCCTGAAAAACACAATCATCACACCAACGCAAAACCAAACTAAGAAGTTTCCATGGTTAGGGCTTTACGATCAGCCCTAACTTAAAAGAAACTACTCACTACTCATAATGAAAAACAAAAACATGAATTAAATTAGATATAGATTAGAAAGATTAAACCCAAACTATACCCTCAAAGGAGAACTCCAAGCACAACCATGAGCACTTCTTCAAGAACACAGCCTGGTCTCGTGAACCAACCTCACGAACAAAGCTCAAAAACAATAAGTAAAAAAGGCCTCAATGCATCAAGAATGGCGTGTGTAAAACGCTGAACAATGGCCCCCTTTTATAGACAAGGGAAAACCTTGTCCTATAAGGATTAGAAATAGAAACCTAGGCTAGAGTGTTCGAGAATGGTAAGCACAATCCTAAGTTACTAAGAAATCCTTAAACTACTGAAAAACTATGCAGAACACGGCTGGAATTGAAATATGCCAGTTGGCACTTTTGGCAGACAATTGGCTCGATCAGGACCTAGGGCAAGCCCTGAATGTCGGTGACTTGGCCCTAGGCATGTCTTCATCACGCATTGGCACACCTTAGCGTTTGGGTGGCTTCATTATGGTCCAGAGAGTCTGAAAACACGCCGAGTCTTGATCATATAGCTGAAGGATGGAAAATGGCCTAATTGGAACTCACTGGGTCAAGTCAGGGTCCTGAAACTATCGTGGCCCTCAGGACTCGCCTTTGGCGCAGTTACGCCTTGTCCTGAAATTGTGTCAGGAACGCTCCCTCATTTCAATTTGGACTTAGCACTTTGGTGGACACGCATTGGCGCACTCCCAGACATGTCAAGGACATGATCTGGGCATCGGTCTTGAGTGTCTTAGGGACATGTCCTGGCTCCGTTAGTGGCATCATAAGGGAATGTCATGGACTTCATTTGAAGGTCCTCATACACAAATTTGGGACATGGATGGCCTAATCTGAGGTACTTTACCTGCGCCTGAAATAGGGCGCACTGGCGCACTCAAGACCTAGTTTAGGACCCGATATTGATATGAGGACATGTCCCTCATTTCAACTCCGATTTGAGCCATTCTTTTTCCAGTATTCTTAGAATTACATTATCTTTCTAAAGCTTGCACATGTCTCACAAAAGCATCACTTTCTACTATGGATGGCCAGATTTCTAACAAAAGACATTTAAAGGGACCAAATATGGCATGAAATGCATGTAGGAAATATGACCTAACACCACACTACTTTAGATATGCAAAGGACACTAGACATGGCAAGAAAGACTCTTAATTTGACAGGACCCTTCCCGAAATTCCCCCCTAAATCCGTGAAAAGCCCTGCTCCCGTCTAACAATACCTGCAACTTGGAAACAAATCCTAAAATACCCTCACTAGTCCAACAAAGACTTCCCGAGAATTCTACCGAAAATTCGGCAGAATCTCTCCTGTAATTCGGTCAAATCGTCTTACACCTGTCATACGAAGGATTTAAATACTAAACCAATAATTCAACCAGTATAGACAAGATCACATCCAACCAACATAAACAATCCAAACCCCCAAAAGGTTAATCAGACCAACTAGTTAAATTTAAAATACAACCCAACCAAATCCTGCACTAACAACGCAGCAGAAAATGATGCCTCCTCCTAATCTCGACGCCTCGTCCCACTATAGCCTGGAGGGTACGAAACCAAAGCAACTGTGAGTGGACAATAGAACAAAATACAATAAAAGCGTGGTCTCGCAAATAAAATAATAATACTAATAGATATAATCCCACCTCGTTATCAAACCTTATATGCAACAAGATCCGCATATATAAGTAAACACAACTTATAGGAATCCAATTGATTTACCTCGGTGGAACCCACACTACCTTTACATGTGCCGCCATATGTAACAACCCACCCCCGCTCGTAAGCCTTACAGGATGGCCATTGTTATGGCCGTCGGCCTCCAACCAGCGCAGCCCAAGGTTCACCACCTTTAACAGTGAAATCTTACCTTCACAAAGGTATTGTTATGCTTGCCATATTCGCTCCCACTCACATGCAGCCTTATTGGGAGTCGAACCTTGGACCAAGCCTTTTATTCCTCTCAAGGGGAGCGAATATGGCAAGCATAACAATACCTTTGTGAAGGTAAGATTCCACTGTTAAAGGTGGTGAACCTTGGGCTGCGCTGGTTGGAGGTCGGCGGCCATAACAATGGCCATCCCGTAAGGCTTACAAGCGGGGGTGGGTTGTTACACCATATCAGTAACCCGACCGAAGCTATCTCCCCAGGTCGAAGCTGATATCCCAACTGAAGCCGTCATTCCGAGCCGTAGCTCGATATCCCAGCCGTAGCCGTCATCCCAAGTTGTAGCTTAATATCCCTGCCGTAGCTGTCATCCCGAGTAGTAGCTCGATATCCCGGCCGTAGCTGTAATCATAACTCGCCGAGCATATGATGGAATCCTCCATGCCATAGCTCGTATCATACCGAGCGTATGATGGAATCTTCCATGCCATACCTCAAATCATACCGAGCGTATGATGGAATCCTCCATGACATACCTCACTGAGCGTATGAGGGAATCCACCCTACCATACCTCACCGAGAAACTTCCACCAACCCTCCCACCAGGGTCAAAGCCTAATCTACCATCCTGGACCGAAACCCCAAAACCCAATATCCATGACTCCGGGCCGAGGGCCAATATCCGTATCCGGGACTGTTGAAACCCAAAATTTATTAAAGATAATACAAAAAATAAATAAATAAAATCAAGATTCCTGATTAAAAGGACACAACAAGGTGATTCCTCATGTCAGGTGCATTGAATGGAGATGTTAAATGAAGTTGTTATTGAAATCCATATCTTGGATAAGTCTGGTATTCAAGATGTAGCAAGTGTTTGACAAGAAACAAACACTAGCTGATAAAATTTTAGCTGGTCATCTTTATCTCAAACTCTCTCAAATGGAGCCTATATAAAGGCATGAGCGTTGAGAGAATAAACAACACCGGGGCAGAAAACAGTTGAGAGCAAGAGAGCAGACACGCCGTCGACAACATCTTCGGAGAAGAAGTGTCGACATCTTCAGAGAAGAAGCAGACAACATCTTCGGAGAAGAAGTGTCGACATCTTCAGAGAAGAAGTAGAGAGAAATAAAGACAAGTGGAGAGATCATTCTCGTCACCTCTCTAAGCTCTGCGTAAATCCGGTGCTGTTGGCACCTAAACTAAGTCTAATCCGGAAGTGGATTGAACGATGGACCAAACGTGCTCTAACTCAATTTGAGCCGTAGCTGTCCCTGAAAGAAGATCAAGAAAAACTCATGGTGCCGGCAAGACGAATCCCAGTCGCTGCAACTGCTGAGGAAAGAGATTTTCTAGCAGCAGCATGATGAACATAAGAGATAGAAATATCTTTACTCTCATAGAAACTCGGTGAAGGAAGATATCATTAAGCGAGGTCCATGGTGTCGTTCAAAAAAATATGAAACTGGTATCTTTCTTGCTCTCTCCAAGTCACAGCGATCACGGCGATCATGAGGAAAGTAAACGTAAGGAGCATACATAGCAATAAAACTTGTTACCTTTGTTTGGTAGCAGTTTGATTTGCACCGTATGGAAGATGAGCCATTAATCCCTCAAAGGAAAGCTTCGCGAGTTCGCATACAGGAATACAGAAATGAAAAAAGAAGTCGATGACTGGCAAGGTAGCAGAGATAGGCCAAGAAGAAAATAAGAGGCGTAAAGCAATAGAACTCATTGCCTTTTGCTGGTATGGTTCGATTTGCGAGACAAATTCCTTTTTAAGAATGCTCACGGTTTTGGTAGACGGAAATGAGAGATTAATTGGTCTCCCTGCAAAGCAACAAAAGCATACAAAGAAAAGAAGAATTGTTTTGTGTCTTGGCCGACAGACCAGACAAACCAAAAATAATGGTGTCAAGCAAAGATGAAAGAAAAAAAAGGAAGCGGTGGAGTTTGTCTCTTTTGCCAAAAAATTACTCGCAGCAAAGAGAAGATGATGTTAATCTCATTACATCATAATATGAAGACCAAGGAGCATGCAACTAATTAATAGACGATAACCAAGAAAATCCGGTTATTCTTTAGAGGCTTCTACCATTTTTTGTCAATGGAAAGATGCAGCAAAGGTTGCTTTCCTCTCCTAGGTGAAGGATGCGGCATGCTCATATTGCTTTAAAGTAAGAGCTGTGGTTCGTCCACTTTACAATCAAGGCTCATGGTGCGTCCACTTAAAAAGTTCGTGGTTTGCCCACTTTAAAACTCAAAGGCTCGTAATTCATCCACCTTCAAAAAAATCAAAGGCATGTGGTGCGTCCACTTACAATCAAGGCTCGTGGTAGTCCACTTTAAGTTCAAGGGTCGTGGTTCATCCACTTCGAAAAAATCAAAGTTTGAATTAATTGGTGTAAATAAAAATTACCAATTAATGAGTCATCTACCCATCAGCCATATCTCGGAACTACGCCGGTTTGATCCCGCTAAGGGTACGTAGGCAATCTAGAATCAAATCTAGATACAACTGCCACCTCAAATAAAATTCATACTTCTTCCAAAGTTAAATCCACTCCAACCTAATTAAACACAAATTTTTAGTGGATCATTCATGCACTAAAACTCTCAAAGAAATCTTCTTTTCAATGAGTCATTCACTCATTGAAAATGTGTGAACTACCCCGGTTTGATTCCAGCAGAGGAATACGTTGGCAATCTAGAAACTCAATCTAGATGCAACCTCAATCTCTTAATCGAAATTAAATCCGTAGTTTCTCAAACCAAATTCGCCAAACAGTCATTCACTAAACCAAACACAATTCTTCTTCAGTGAGTCATTCACTCATTAAGAACCCCAAACCTAGAACTACGAGGGGCTTGATTCCGGTGAAGGATACGTAGGCAACCTAAGGTTTGACTTAGGTGCAGCTGCAAAAACAAATAAACATCCATCCCCTTACTAGGTTTCTATATTATTGTAATCAAAGGGTTTTCCTTTTCTATCAAGGGGTTGTAATTAAGAAACACACTTGTCTTGAATGGGTCGAACATAAAAATAAATAATAAAACCCCATTGCTTAGGCAGTGGCGATGAAATTATGTTGATGAACAAATTTTTTTGACAATAGGGACAAGCCCCAAACCATATCCAAATCATTATCAAAATCCATAACCAACATAAATCCACAAACCTAGTGTTCAGTCATTATATTTAGTGCCTTTTTCATGTCTTTCGCTTAATTTTGTGCCAACCATAGTAGAAATTGATGCTTCTTGTGAGACAAGTGCAGGATTTCGAAAGATACCCTAATTCTAAGAATACAGGAAAAAGAATGGTTCAAATCGGAGTTCAAATGAAGAAGATGTCTTTAAGAAGTGCCTGGCGTATCCTTGCGCCCCACAAGTCAAGTTACTCGAATCAGGCCATGCGGGTCCTGATACCATGTTTGAGGCCTAGCAGATCAATCCCATGAGGAGCCATGGTACACTCCAAGACGTGTCCCTGACATGTCTCAAGGATACTCCATATGCACCTAATCCAAGACTAGCCTAGATGAGCCAAGGCACGTCTTCAGAGCTCTCAGCCAAGTTCCACTCATGTCCCTTGACAAGCCTCAAGTTCCAGGTTCTTGGCGTGTTCCTCAGAAGTGCTAGAGGCCAAGCTCATCGGTGTACCAATCCCGCCAGAAGACAAGTCCTTCGACATGTTCATGAAGGCCAAAATAGGACATGACTTGGAACTCGATGGAACCACGTGAGACACCACCTAGAAGTACACTTCTAAACACCTATCTAAGCTACTGCAATCTAGTGTCTCATCTAGAACTGCCAATGACATGGTACGCCCAAGAAGACCTCGGTTGTGCCTTAAATTGAGCTAAATTGGGCCATTGAGCGTTCTATGAGCTTTTGAGAAGGACAAAGCCCAGAACTATTCTAGAAACATCATATGGAAGTGAAGCATGTGGTTTGTCTTAGCTGCATTGGTCAATGTCCTGCTGAGTCCTTAGCATGTCCAATAATGAGGTCCTAAGAGCTGAGATTGGGCCAGCCGTGTCAAGAAGAGCCAAGAAAGGTGCCAATTGTGCTTTGTTGTCCAAGAACGCCTTAGAACCTTCCAGAATCAGTCTTTCCGCATGATCAGTCATTATTTATGCATCATTTTGATGTCTTTATATGCCTCTCTTACATGTCTTTTGAATGATTTCGTGCCATTACTAGTAGAAAATGATCAATCTTGTGAGACTTGTGCAGATTTGGAAAGATAGGTAAATTCTGAGAAGAACGCAAAAAGAATGACTCAAATCGGAGTTCAGATGAAGGAGATGTCCTCATTTCAATATCAGGTCCTGAACTGGGTCCTAAGTGCGCCAGTGCGTAAGTGCACCTATTTTGAGTCCTTGACCAAGTACCTTAGATCATGCCATCCGGGTCCCAAACCTGTGTCTCATAACATCAAGTTTTTGGCGCCGCTGCCGGGGACTTGTCCCTCAACGGTGCCCATTAATTCAGACTTAGTTAACTAAATTTTGTATAGTAACTATTTAGATTTCTTTTAGATTTTTTACTAACTTAGCTTTTCATCTTTCTCAGGTACATATGAACAACTCATACGTGGATATGGGACCATGGCATTATCCATACATGGAGATGGGAGCTTGGAACGATCCATAGCCAACTTCATTCAATCAGGGTTGCAGCAATCACGAAAACTCAGAACCATACAACCCAGGATGGTGCCAGCAGCCTAATTTCACATGGAACTCCCCTTAAATAGTTCCTCACCACGAACCCACTCCTGACCTCCTACCTTCGCTGAGGGCCTTGGTGCAATGCAATGAGGCTTGTATTCAATACATGGAAACTTTTAATGAAGAACTCCGAGGGCAAAGCCAGCGCTTAGAGGAGTTACTGGAAAAGAGCAAGAGGGTGTATGCCAAACCGAAGAAAGGGCATATTCCCCACCAAGTGAGGCCGTGAATGGTAATCATGATAAAGCTATCATCAAGCCAACAATTCGACAAGTGCTTGCCATGGAGGCAGCGAAGTCCACCCAACCTTCGTTGTGGACCAGAATACAAAGCATGGAGGCTTGTAAACAGAACCATCACACAGATGAAGAGCATAATAAGGACACCACCAAGCTAACACTTTGACAAGTGCTTGCCATGGATGCCATGAATTCCACCCAAGGCCATGCTGTGACAGTGTCTCCTGATTATACTCAGATTGAGCACTGGGACGCACCCAATTCATACCCTCCAGTATACTCTTCCTTTTATAATGATTCTGATTCTGATTTCATGTCTAACTATACTTCTTTGCCTTGCACTAACAGATTGGAAAGCGAAATGGAAGAAAGCCGGGAAGAAGAGAATAGGACGAATGATGGTGACAAGGACAACCAGGTCAAACACATGCCCCTGCCCTATGTGCTGCCCAGCAGCAATGCACTGCCCCAAGCCGTGTCCATCATCCATGACCACGTTCTGCCTCATGACGTGATTGAGTCTCTACCCCAAATCCAGCCTCAAGCTGCACATGCCCTGCCACAGACCCAAGATCTTGCTGAGTCCCAGGACTCGCCAAATCCCCTACCGCAGCCACATCCCAGCACCACAGAACCTGGACATGTCCAGGGCACGCCGTCAACACGCCAAGCTACGCCAATTGATTCACTGCATGTCAAGTTCTTAGCCGCTGCACTAGTACCTTCCCAGCGCGCATCTGAGATGCGCAGCGCTGTAGCGAAGCTTCAAGACACATCCACAGCAGAACCCAAGGACCAGCCTGTGCCTCCCAATCTGCTGCCAGCTGTGTCTCAGCCCATGCCCACGGACAAGGACCCGGTTTTGAAATTCAATGTGCCTTCTCAACTCAATCCTGAAACACTTAACTTGCTTTTTAATACGGCAAACTTGGATTTGAATTATGATTTATCTCTGAATACTGTTGAACTTTTCCCGTGCAGGTTCCACCATAAAAACACCAAGAATATGCTAAAGGCCCTCAACTTGGTCCCCCTCTTCCAGTTCTGAAGGAAAAATCAATGGAAGGGACCAAGGTTGAAGTCTATAACGTACAAGGTGTAACGACCCGGACCAGAAATTTAATTCTTTTGAGAATTGGACAATTTTACCCTCAGTTTTGGACGGGTTCGGGAGTCACTTTTTGACTGGCAGTACTTTTGGGAATTTTTATTGGGTCGTTGCGTAGGTCTCGAACTCACGAGTTCGTAGACAGGCGGCACGCGGAAAACGGAGACCCGATGAGTTCGTTACGGGTCTAGAAGCTTCAGGGGTAGTTTGGTAATTTTGGAGAAGTTGGAACTATATAATAGATATTTTTCTCTCTCCTCGAGAGATTGGCCAATCAGTCTCTCTCTCCTACCCGAAACCCCCCCCCCCCCCCCGTGTGAACACAAAGACTTGATTTTCATCGGATGGGTTTCGATCTGATTCGAACAAAACCAAGGTCGGGAGGATCTTCCCCGGGACCCCACGAGCATTTTGGGGTAGTTATTGGAGCGGGAGCACCGTCGTAGGCGACGGACGGAGGAGGGAGGTGAACCGAACCTTCTCGGCCGTTTTCCGACCAAACCAGGTACGATCTCGGAACTTTGACCTCATATTTGGATTCCTAGTGAAGAGTAGATGAATTTCCATGTGTAGATCGTGAAAAACGGTTAAGATATGAAGAAATTAGAAAACCTTGAAGTTCGGCCGGAAATGGGGGATTTCGGCGAACCAGACGGCGGCGGAGGTGGCGGTCCGGTCATCTTCTCCGGCCAGCCTCCGGTGACGGTGACGGCAGTCCGGTCGTCTTCTCCAGCGAGTCATCGGTGACCGGTCGGGTCGAGTGAACCGGTCGGGTTGAGTGAATCGGTCGGGTTGAGTGAACCGGTCGGGTCGAGTGAACCGATCGGGTCGAGTTGATCGGTCGGGTCGAGTTGGACCGGGTCAGGTTGAGCCGGACCGGGTTGGACCGGTCCAGGCGCGTGACCGGCGCGTGAGAGCGCGTGGGCGTGTGTGCCGACCTTCCGGCGGCGTGTGGAGCCGAGACTGAGGTCACGGCGGCGCATGGTAGCTAGTTTCGACGTTTCGAATCTGTTGGTACAAGTTTTAGGTTGATCGGACATCGTGTAGAGGTTGTTTTGTGCAATCCCAGCGGTAATGATTGACCGTATTAGCGGGATTTGAGCTCGGGAAGTCAAGGTAGTTGGGTCGTTATTGTGCATGTGTTGCTTGGGCTAGAGCGTCCATGAATTTTGGGTTGGGTGGTGATGGTAAGCGGACTTTTGATTTATAAATTGTAATGCATGTATAACTATCATTAATTTAATTACTGTGGCGTATGGTTGTATTTATAAATTGTAATGCATGTATTAATATCCTCGATTTAAATACTGTTGTGTATGGGTGCAATGATTACCTAGAATTTATAAATGATTGCTGGATATTTGTTTTTCCAATATTTCAGTGGAAGTGTGTTGTGAGAAATGATATGGTTGTTGGATTCGGCTTTGATATTGTTTGGACGTGGTAATTATTTGGGTACATGATTTGGAGTTGAAACCGTAATTGTGATAAATGATAAACAACATATATACTTGATTTTGGATACAATAACGATTTGATGGGGCCTAGAAGCCGGGCCTTGGTTCCGTGTTGGCGGACTCCCGGTGAACCCCCAATATAAACAAAACCGATTTGATGGGGCCTAGAAGTCGGGCCTTGGTTCCGTGTTGGCGGACTCCCGGTGAACCCCCAATATAAACA